>JAPDOI010000272.1:0-600000 GCA_029168955.1 Aplectana chamaeleonis | reverse complement strand
CCCGTTGTCACCTCGAAGCCAAATTTCATCACATTTTCTTGTTTCTGTTGTGACTTGGAAGTGACGGGGCAAATTTCGCAACGTTTTGCACTTTCTGTTGTGGTGTGACGGGACAAGACAATCGTAGACGTCTTGCTGCGTCACAGACGGCAGGAGTGACGCACTCAGAAAAATGAAAACATGTTACATGTAATATAAAGTGTAAAAAACTTGAGACATTCAAGTGTATTACCTTTATATCGCATGTAACCTACACTTATATTACATGTAACATACACTTATATTTCATGTAACTTAATTAGAGCTGCAAGTTGAAGCTCGATGCATTAAGGGTTGGAGCTGCAATTTCCAAGCTACTGCTTCAGGTACGAACCAGCAAGCTTTAAGCTTTCTTGGACATCCCAGGAGCTTAAAGCTCGCTGCTTCATGACTGAAGCAGCAAGCTTGGATTCCACAGCTTCATACAAATAGCAGTGGACTTGAGCTCGCTTCAAAAATATTGCATGTCGATCCCCCTTATCCTCCCCACGACTGGCACGACCCACGAGGAGCGAGAGATCAACGGCTCGGCCAGGGCGAGTGACCACCCTGTGGAATGTCAATACAATGGGCCTGCGCTCATAGCTAAACTCTGGTACCGCCGTAGTGACCTGTTGATTTCGATCAATACCAGCAGCGGAGCGGTGGGCCTCGGTGAAATATAACTAGTGATAAGGAGGTTCCGACGAAAAAGCCACCGCTCCGCGCTGTGATAATCGAAATCAACAGGTCACTACGGCGGTACCAGAGTTTATGTTATGCGGTGGCCCGTATGCTGTGCAGGTTTGCAGAAGGTGTTCAGCATGGGCTCTTAGTTGCTGGAGATATTTGAAATATGTTACAATTGATGTGTTACAAGTATATTGTAATCGCCTCTTATGTTACAAGTATTATGTTTTCACCATCGAAAACATACTACGTGCGACATTTGGCCTGCAAGCGAGGAACCGATATATTACATGTAACATACAACGGTCGAGATAATTTGCAAGTAATACACATTGGCCAATTTATATGTCATGTATATTAATTCAGGCCTTTTATATAACAAGTAATATGCTTTCATTTTTCTGAGCAGACTGTCAGACTCCGGCGCTCGAACTGCAGGTCGCCCCAGTGTGACAACCACGATTTCCTGAGTACGTGTGGCCGAGCACTGTCGTGAAGAAGGTGAACAGAAACTGCTGGAACTGGGCTGGGAAGTTCTCCCTCAACCTCCATATAGCCCAGGTCTTGCCCCTTCCGACCACCACCATTTCCGCTCGATGCAGCACTTCCTGGATGGAAAACAGTTCACTAACGATTACGAAGTCAAAAAGGTCTTAGAAGAACACTTTGACTTCTTAACAGCCAGAGTTCTATGCGTCGGGAATTCATGATCTGCCCAATCGGTGGCAAAGGATCCTTGAATGTCATGGAAATTATTTTGTTGGGTGAGCCTTGTTTGTTTCTTAAATAAATGTTTTTTATCCAATGTCGTGAAAAGTCCGGAAACTTTTGCATCAACCTAATACAATGCAAAAATTGTCCTATAGAAAAGGCTAAGTAACGTCTTCCATCTGCGCTCTCGGTGCTGCCCATGTCACCGATCCGTACTAGAGGCTACCTACCAGTGGATAAAAACATGGTTTTCCGAGTTCATATGTACGTAGGTTTTCGATAACTGACAGTATCGAAAGCTCTGGTGTAGTCAGAGCGTTTAACGTCACGTGCACGTTGCGTCTTGAATATGAGACCATTGGTTGACAGAAGTGTGTTGACTACTGAGTTGAAGTGTTGATTTCAGTCTTAAATCCATGACGGCGAGGTCTTCTCATGCTAACGTTGAAGGTCGTACATAGTTCTCGACTTACATGTACTGGAGGCAAATGCATTTGCTGAACGCAAAAAAGTCTAATATTTGTATGTAGTTAAAATAGTCTGCATAAATTAGACAAAGATTTTCCATTTCACCAGAGATCTTCTTTAATGACGTCAAGCCGCCGAGCCTGAAAGTCAACTCATTTAAATTCGTGCGAAACAGTAGTTGAAATGCGGTGGCAACAAAATTCAGACACTTGTTTTCAGGGACGGCCTAAAAAATAACACGAGGATTTTCTGAAATAATGTTGAGCGCATTTGGTGTTATTTGCAACTTACTATGGAAAAAGATGTTGTTGCCAATTGACGTGTGGTTGCGTAATCTCTCGGCAAATATTTATTCGAATGCAATATATGTACAGGGGTTAGGTCGCCTGCAAATGGTCTCATGACTCTGATGAGGTCAGCGGTCTTTATCACTGGGGGATACCCGTGGTGAAAGGTGTGGATCGTCAAGTGGACAAGTCTAGTTGTGTCACAGTCTGGGAGCTTTTGTATGGTGACGTTCTCGTGAGTGGTACAGGACAGAGAGATACAAACAGTGTTTCACTCCATCGAAGATTGGCAGGAACGCAGAAGTAACGACTGATACCAGTTGTCATTTTCGACACGTGGGCAGCTCGTTGGAAGGAACGTTTTATTCAAGTTTTCACGTAGAGACACGTAGAGAACAATCGAGGGAATGTCAAATCTGAGCTTAAACCTTTCAGGAAAACGCACTGCTACGCCTTTCCGCCAAGCCAAGCTTTTGTAGGGTGCTTGTAAGCGAAGCTACAGCTAAGAAGCTCTAGCTTCGCCTATAGGCGCTATACCAAAGCTTTAGAAGAACCTCTCCATCTAAAATAATGTAAGCTGTGATTTCTAATAAACTTCCACTGTGAAACCCTTCGTAATGTCCCCGGTCTGAAAGCGCTGCGAAACACAGAGTGGCTCATTTCCCAACGCTACTATTTTCAACATTGTGCACACCCCACTTTTTATTTCTGACTTATTCGATTAAATGGTGGACGACCTGCATCATACAAAATTATCAATCCCAGCTTGTTTTTAGACTCGATGATCCACCCCCGTTCCCGGATTTCAATGCTGTTTTACATATTATGTACACGTCTCTTATTATTCCCAGAAGTTCCTTTCCACGATTTGTTAACTACATATTTCCTGTTATAAATCAGATTTCTTTACTCTTTTTCTTTATTTCTTCAATCGACAATTTTCTTACTGATTGAGGAGCCTCAGCAGAGTTGTTTGGTAGAATTTGTTTGTGGGCAGAAGCGAGACAGACTGCGTCGACTCCCCAATCCTCCGCATCTTTCTTCTTTTCCTTCTCTGGAAATTTCGACCTGCACGCTCATTCAGATGAAAACTTCCCGAAGTTTCGAATGGTTTTAAGTCTAGCTCACCTATCGTATTGTGCGTAGAATAAAATGTGTTTGGCCGCGTCACGTGCGAGAGCCAATACTGACATATTCGTGATGTCGTAAACCGAAACCCGAAAAAAGTGATTCGGTGGTGATGAAATATTTACTCACGTTGAGCACCCTCAGCGAGACCGACATGCAATGAAAAAGCAAGGAATGCCCGACATTCCTAAGGCTTTTTGAATATGCATGAATTCCTGCAGCATTAGGACTTTTTGCTGATTGGTTCGCACTTCAGATTTATTGACACACTTGGCGCGGAACCGTCTTCTGAAGTATCATTTGTTTCCCAACTGTTGCCAAACTCAGACAGTCGGGGCTCAGTACGTCGGCACAATAGCGTTAGTACGCCAGGGCAAACATGGCGTACTAACGCTCATTGTAAGCAGGAGCTGCTGGCAACATCAGCATATCCTGCCAACGTATGCTGGCGTTCTAACGCTCATTATCGACAGCTTGTTCTGCAAACGATGAAAGAATTTGGACTGCCACCCTCTTTACCGGTGTTGGGTATTATCCTTTTCATGTCCAGCAGATAGGAGGCCAACCTCGCCACGGTCCGGAACAAGGACATCATCTTCGCCACGGTCCACAACGAGGAGGCCATGGGGATGATCCCCTCGGCGTTCGAAATTAACGTCCGAAAAAGGACACAAGGCCACCTCCTTGGACTGGCCTCAAACGACCAACTGCCCCCCTCAGCGAGACTGGCCGCCTTATATAACAGGCGTCGTCGTACAAGAGAATGCTGCAATGTTCATTGGTATCAGACAAATCAATGGAGGAGAGTGTCAGCAGACAATAGGAGAGAGGGGCTGGCAATAGCACCCGTGCCACGATAAACAAAGCGTTAGTACGTCAGCACAAGCACCAGGAGGTCCTGGTTCTTGGCAGCATATCCTGCTGGTACCAGCAGCTACAGCACGGGTGGTGCCAATCCCTTTGTGCCGGTGTACTAACGCTATTGTGCCGACGTACTAAACCCCGGCTGTCTGAGAAAGGTATTAAAATTATCATTGATCATGAGAAGAGTTCAATCACATTTACTAAGTTAGTGACTTGAACGTCTTCGCATTTATTTACAAGTGAAATTATGTGGTCGATTATTTGCTGAAAAGCGCATTCAAAATACCATATACTATAGAAATAAAATTTTCTTTTCATATTATTCAAAATCGTTTTGTTCAATCGCACAGCCGGAGTGGATGAGTTCAGAATCTGTAAAAGTGTAGTTGCAGGATCGCTTATGGGGAACTTCCGTGGCTCTCCGAGACTTGCCTTAAAGGCACAGGACACCCAAAAAATTATTTTTCAGATTTTATGCTTATCTTGGAGAGAGCCAGTCTCTCATCACAGTGGTATCTCTGAAATCGTCTGTGACCCTCTACGAACGGAGATATGGCTCCTTGAAAATGCTTGCATTTTGAGGGTGAAAATTTCGTGGACGAGTTGTCCCAGACCTGCATTTCTCTTCATTCGCAATCGTTGCTTGAGAGAAAGCCAGGATAAGGAGACAGTCCGGTAATGGACTGAAGAACAACGACTTGTTGAAATTCGTCCAACCATCGAGCCGCTATCAAGTTCGAAATTCTGATAGGGGTCGGGCCTGTGGTAGTGAGCGAAGGGGGTCGGGCCTGTGGTAGTCGCTTATATCTCGCTTATTTGAAGGAGTTGAGATCTCGCATTTGGCACGTGTTATACAGGAGGGGTCTGCCACACAATCGAATAAAAAAACCAAATTCATATCTGAGGGTGTATGCTGCCTTTAAAGGCAGCATACACGCTCGTAAGCATAGTCGTGATAACAGCATAGATAGGTCCGCACGGCCCGTACTATGTCGTCAATGACGTTTGAAGCGCTGAAAACTGTCCAGGATGACAGTATTTGACAATGTTTGAGCAATCTTGCCTTCCACGCCCGTATTTTCACACCCCTTTGAGTAACAGAATGAGAATCGATACTTGTGAGAACGTGTGATAATTGAGAGTGATAGCACTATCAAATGGGAGTGCACGAGAGAAATAGCTTTTTTTGCTTGGGTATAACATGTTTGTGCACTGATAAAATCCTCCATTTCAAGAGGTCAGCCAAAGTAGAGCGGCATTCTCGAAAGTGGACGAGAGTCATTAGGTATGCAGACATGTTATACTCAAGTAAACCAAGCTATTTCTCTCATGCACTCCCATTTGATAGTGCTATCACTCTCAATTATCACACGTTTTCACAAGTATCGATTCTCATTCTGTTACCCGAAGGGGTGTGAAAATACGGGCGTGGAAGGCAAGATTGCTCAAACATTGTCAAATACTGTCATCCTGGACAGTTTTCAGCGCTTCAATCGTCGTTGACGACATAGTACGGGCCGTGCGGACCGATCTATGCTGTTATCTCGACTATGCTTACGAGCGTGTATGCTGCCTTTAATGTAGTATTGGGAAACGCTACAACTCTGAAAACAATACATAGCTTTGCAGGTGTTCGACGTCATCTTTGCAACAGAGGAGCATACTCTCTACATCAGCGCCGGCGAAGTTGATCAGAAGACTACAGGCAAAGTTTTGGTTAAAGGCTCAGAACACCCAGACAATTAATTTCCGGTTTGATGCTGATTTTGGTGAGAGTCACCCGCTGATCACAGTGTTATCTTTGAAATCATCCAAGACCCCCTGTGAAGAGAGTTACAGCTCCTCAAGGATGCCTATGTTTTGAGGGTAAAAAATCGGTGGACAAGTTGAAAACAAATTGGTGCACGAGTTAAAAAATTTGGTGGACGAGGCTATTTTAACTGATTTATGAGTGACGGAATTCATTTCGGAAGTTTAGGGGGAAGTCATAGTAAGAAGTTCCCAAAATGATAGTCAATACATATGTATCCTCAATGCCAAGTGTTCAAAGCAGTTCAACTAGTAGTTGTGATTGCTTAATGATTTCTGCAAAAGATTTCTATGAGCCACGAGAGTAGGATATTTGAGTCGACCAGGGTCGACTCACATTACGTATCCACATTCACAGCCTAAGATCGAGGCTGAACACCGCTACTGTATAAGGGCGCCTTTCTTAGGTGGGGTGCGCCGGAAGCCTTCTCGAAAACTGGGAGCTACGAGAGTGCGATTCTTGAGTTTTGCGTGGTCGATGTACCTTGTATACAAACTTTCACCGTCTCTGTAATTCCGAAGGCCGCTGCACTGAGAGCGGGTAGTCGACAATTTCGAAAACTAAGAGCCACGAGAGTAGGATATTTGAGTCCAACGTAGTCGATCTGCCTTGTCGACAAACTTTCACCGTCTGAGATAGATGCAGAACACCGCTACAGTACGAGGCTCACACCTTTCTCAGGTGTGGTCCCGCCAGAAGTTGACAATATCGAAAACTAGGAGCCACGAAAGTATTATAATTGAGTCCAGTGTGATCGATTTAATCTAAACACAAACTTTCACCGTCTCAGAGTTATTCCAAAGACCGTTAAGCTGACAGCGCACTGGTGCTGGGCAAGGTCAATAGCGGCCCATGTTGAACGATTTTATAGAAGCGTAGCATATACGATGCACTGTTCTATAACACCAGTCGACGATGTAACATGTCAAGTTGGGAGCACGTCTAGCGAGGTAGTTTGAAACCTATTACGTGGGCTTCATGAACCGATCCATTGAACGGTTGGGCAGCAGCCCCAATTTCTGTGAGGTTATTAACAGTTGCACATGTATAGAACTGTCGAGAATTGGACAAGAAGTTGTCGAGAATCGGGTGAGAAGTTGTTGAAGACAGAGGGAAAAGTTGTCGAGTGTTCTCCAGAGTCTGCCAAAGTTGTGCCGCATTCGTTCGCCTGCAGGACAACTTTTCGTCCGATTCTGGAGAACTAGTTTCACCTGAGTAAAGTCTGTAATTCCCTTCATTCGCAATCGTTGTGCGAGAGCGAGCCAGGAGATGGAGATGTTCCTGCAATAGACTAAGGAACGACGACTTGTTGAGAATTCATCCATCCATCTAGCTACTATCGAATCCGAAAATCTGGTAGGGGTGGGCAAAGGGGGTCGCGCATGTGGTGGTCGCTTATATCCCGCTGTTTTGAAGAAATTGAGATCTAGCACTTGGCACGTGTCATACAGGAGGGGTCTACTAAACAACCAAACAAAAATTACAAAATTCATGTCTGACGGTGTACTGTGCCTCTAAGTAGCACAACTGAACTCTTATTTTGCATGATAAAATCGTCGTGAGAGAATCTCCATTTGCGTGACTCGCGATTTACGATTGGCCGGGACTTAGCCAAATATCTCAGGCAGATAAACACACCCGCACTGGCGGGCATCGTTGGGGCTTTTGGTCGTTCGGCAAACTTCTCGCGCTCGACGTAGTCATGTGTAGAGTAGCAATGGTGACCTTCGATGCTTCCGTGACGACGAAATAGCGCAACTTATCACGAGTCTATTTGATTACGGATCGAAGTCCATTGATCAATCACGACGGTCGACAAATGATATCATCGCAACGTGAGTAAGCTCACGAGTTTCAGTGAAGGCAGGGGGGGGGGCCCTGAAGAAATTCGAATAATGCATGAGGAACTTGGAGCGCTCATTACCTATACCAAGTTGAACGTTTATTTTTTCATTTCTCATTATCGGGCCCTAACATGGCTGCGCAGCTGTCGGAAAACGAAAAGGAAATTCACGATTCCGATTCAAAGGCAGTTTTGACGGTGCGTATCCCACTCGAGTTCGACCCGAAAATGGGGTCGTTTGGTCGTGTGGTAACTAATAGTAAAGAAACATAAAACGTTCAGAATGAGCTAAAATAAAGGTTTCTAACGTTGGGGGCGTTGACGAGAATCACAAGCGCAGCTGATTTTTGCAAGCAAGCGCTACTCTCGAAATGTGCGATAGTCGATCAGGATGGACGTGGAGTTGATTGGCTATTTACCATCGAAAACGTGCGCGGCGCCACAAGCTCGTTTTAATGGGGGGAGGCGGACCGCGATAAGCAGGCGTACTGGGATAACTTTCAAAGCCGTTTTCAGCGAATCCTGGCTCGTTTTCGCTGCTTTCTTCGAACCTGTCCCCTCCAGCATCTGCCAGCTTAGTGTTTCACACCGAAACCTCGAGATGGAGATTTATCGTGGACAGTACCTCAAATGTTAGTATAGAAGAAGGGGAAGAGCTATGCAGAGGAGAGGCACGTGCAGGAAAGTGTTGGTAGCCACAACTACACTCACTAACAAAGAGGCCCCGTTAATACTACAAATTGTCAAGATAGAAGGGAGCTATTCAAGCTTCTTTCAGATCTATGGAATACTTTGTCGCTGTCGTGAGCATGAGCGGCAGGTTTGTCCATTGCTAGAAATCGCGACGGGACGGCATTGACCGTCGTACGAACGGTTGCCGTCGCAGCGACGTGTCGCGGAGAGCTGACATACTAAAGCCACTGTCGCTCGCCGCAGTGCTGCGCTTTGCGATAGCGACAGGTTTGAAGGACTGGAGGATTGCGACAGGAGATCGTTCTCGCCGTGCTCAGCGACCTAGTATCGCAGATGCATATCCTAGGCTTGAGAGTGCTACCGCCGTGCGATGCGACAACGTGATTATAATTAGTACCGAAATCGCGTAGTGTTTAAAATTACTTCCGGAGCATATTGTCGCGACTATCCGCAGTAGAAGTATAGACTTTTTTCCAAAGCTAGTCTATTCAGACATATTAGACGGGGCGCAATCTTCTGTGGGGCTGTGGAGCATTCGCGATATCATCGGCCAGCGAGATTTCGATCGCGGCCGGCGATCTACTGCAGCGGCCCCGTCAATTGACTAGACCGCTTATAGCGTGAGGTATGTATACAAAGGGCTTTAGAACTGGAGCTACGTCACTGTGACGAGGTCTCAGGAAAAAGCTGAAGTACGCTGTCCTGCATAGCATCCTCATATAACTAAACTTTCCCATTTTCGTGACATAGAACGCAATGGTTTGAACTATGGTTTGTGTCAAACTGACATCTAGTGAATATGATCTGCTGACTACGTGCGTGCATACGTAATTCGACATGGCTGCAGCGTTTGTCGTGCATAACAATGCTTTTCAGAAGTGAATTTATTCATGGCGAAACCAGTGGTTCAAGAGATCGAGTTGCAGTGGATTAGTGAGATCCGCGGTTATTTGATTACTAGAGCAGAGGATTATGTATATTCAAATGCGAATCAGAGCAAAATGCTTGATCAGTCGTCTACTGTAGCTTAGGTAAAACGGTGCAGTGATGACAGGCGAAATGGAACAGCAGGGATACAGAGAAAACTTTTGTTTCAGAAAAAGAAAAAAATCGTGCGCTAGAAGATACCGGAAGTACCTTATTCAGTGTCATTCTGTCAGCGGGCTGCAAATCTCACACTTTTTTCGCCCTTCATCTGCAGCACACTCCACTTGTACCCTACTCATTTTGGCTTCAATGCTCACTGTTTGGGCCCAAGTTTCGAGCCAGAACTTTGAACTAAGGTTTCGAGATCGCGCTTTATGTTCAAAGTTCCATTCTCAAGTTTTGAATAGAAACCTTGGGCTTGGAGTTGGATATAAATTTAAGTTTGGAACTTCAGCATCTAACTTGGGCTTTTCGCTTGAGCTTAGGAAGACAGCGCAGCTCTAAACATGTATCAGTTGAGATACTTGGAATGACCTTTTGAATTTCGAATTTCTGACTGCACAACGATTCTTCCGGCCGAGATACGAAGTGTTTCCCTCAATCAAGGGAATATATGTATGTATGTATTGGCATACGCAATCACCTCTGGTCGCCACTTGCAGGCAAGGTTCGCGATAAAAACGGTTTTAGAGCTCTCTTCATGAGACGTTAGATTTTATCATCACAAAAGTAAAAATAAGTGAAAAAAGTGAAATTTACTGAAAAAAAACCCACAGTAACGAGGTGCATGTTGTAGAATGACTAATTGCTTGTGTGCTGCCCTCCAGTTTGCGAAATTTCAATGAATGCTCGTTTAATGCTTCTTATTTTGCTTTTAAAGTAGTCAGTAGTCTCTAGAAGTGCTCAGAAATTACTTTAGAAACAATATAACAGGTGGCGAAGCAGGCATTCATAGAAAACTCGATAATTGGGGGCGGGTGGACACCAAGCAATGACTTGTTCTTGAGCGTTTTTTTCACTTATTTTCACTTTTGTGATGGTCAGGTCTACCTTCTCATAAGGATAACACAACCACCGTTTTTTTATTACGGACCCTGCCTTTAAAAAGTCTTACAATCTCCAAATGGGAGCTTTTTCATCAAAAAATTATTAAAGTAATGGAAGGATTTAAATTAGGCGGAATGAATCCCTAGCGCATGAAAACCCATTGTCTGCGAAGTTGACCATCTCGAGGAAACCTCTCTGTAAATCGGTCGGGAGAATCATTCCACAGCTACAAATTTGGATTTGAGAACGTCATTGCAAGTACATCAGTGGTAAATATTTCGTTGTCAACAGCTTGATCGCCCAGCTCGTTTATTTAATTGTTATTTTTCGTCACAAGCGATGCACTTATTCGACAAAAAAATCTATTGAACTCACAATCAGCATGGAACATGTAGTCAACCATAAAGTGACAGGAATGATCAGTAAGAAGTAATAAAAGAATAGCAGATGATGTAAAGCGGCGATCACAAGGTCGTCGGTCAAAATGGGAAGCTCAGCACTTGCAACATTCCCTGCTAGAAATTAAGCGCAAGATCTGAGTCCAAACCCTGAGTGTTTCGAGAAAATATTCAAAGTTTCAGAAAAATCTGTTGTACACCGGAAGCATCCAAGTGCTCATTCCACTATAATCCGCAGTTCTTCCTTTGCAGCGCCAAAACTGAAGTAAGCGTGCGCGCTGTCTTTGTTTTTGAATCTCGTTTATTCTGCGGCAAATCACATCTGACAAGGAAGGCGGCATTGACAGGTGGTCGATGACCTGAATCGGTGTCGGAATTTGGCAGATGGCCAGCTGCTGCTACTGTCTTGGCATTTCTCCAATAAACAACGCTCACTTGGGGACACGAAGAAATAATGCAGGTCAGAGCGGCAAATGAATGGAGATGGAGCCTCGTGAATTGAATCCAGATGGCCACCTACTGACTTTAAGAGAGGAGACCAAAGTTTGATAGAAGCACTTGCAAAGACCTTGAAATTGAAATATTTTCCCTTCACAGGATTTTTGTCCAGGTCGGTCATTAGACAGTGCTGTACACGGATATGAGGTTCGTTTTCGATTTTTCCGTCCGCCAACGAGGTAAGTGTTTTTAGTTCTAAACGCATCTGCGAAAACGACTTGTATTGTTAGTATCTCTTGGGCCTCACTGGTAAAACTGCGCAGTATCCCGCCCGAGATGCAGGTTCCAGGAAGTTATACGCGTTTTTCAAGCTTCGCGAAAAGGCAAGGGTACCAATCCATCAGACGTTATTTGGGTGTTTTTAAAATTTAGTCGGATCCTGCCCCAAATTATCGTTTAATTAGGGTGTTGAAAACGAATTTGGGATCTAGTTTTCAATATTTTCAGGCTTACTGTAGGTTACGATAGGAGCTAATTCGTTCAGGGGAAAAACCTACCTAGGCATTTCAAAAATTGACAAATTGACATACTCCGAAAGAACCCCGCTTGAAAATTTTGAGTCTATTCCGGGACTTTGACCGAACAATCGTATACCCATCGTACATAGTCTACTGCGAGCTGTCGAAAATCGATAAACGAAGTTCAGATCCGTGTTCAGCACTTCAGATAACTCCATAGAAGCATTCTGAGCCTCTTCCATGGTAGCGTTCCGGAAATCATCAAAAGTCGCTTTTTGCCCCGAATGTTCCCCCGATTGCAGGCTTTGAACGCCTTTAGTCGAAATCTTTTGAAAAACGGCAGATAAACCTCAAATTCGCGATAAGCACACCAAGCAACCCCCATGAGGAAGTTTTTATTCAAATCTGAGTTTTTTAAAACGCTTTTAGATTCCCCATATTACTAGAAGAAACGGTCAGCAAACAATTAGTGGACGCCCTAAACGCCTTCGGAGGGTACCAAAAAAGACCTTGTAAGCTGCAGGCTAGAAAGTTGTAAGCTTGAAATTTCTTGGAACCTATGGCTCGGGGCGGGCTACTTCGCAGTTTCAGCTCGGGGCGGGCCACTGCGCAGTTTTACTATGATGGCCTGAGAGATACTAGCAATACAAGTCGTCAGATACATTGACCGCCGTAAACACTTTCCTTGTAAGGTCCATCTGAATGAGACTGTCCGCCCATGCGGTCTGTAAGTGTGTTGAGCGGCCGTCGCCAAGGCATCTACTAGGCTCATAAATCGATTATCAGGAGTATTGCACGAGAAGTGAATAATATCCAGTCAGCTGTCTGCAGCGGTGGGAAGGCTCGTCCGGAAAATGCCAGTTGCGATGGACACTCGACACGCAAGCCGACAGCGTGGGCGGACAGCCTCATTCAAACAGACATTAGGCTGCGGTAGTGGGTAAACTAAAACTGTACCTAATATTGGTGTTCAGAACCTCGAATGTTTAACCCTCCAGCCCTCGCCAGACTTGCTGAAAAGGTCTGGAGCATGTGTGAAGAACTCTGCGTCTAGAACTTTGTTACAACGAGCAGTTGTGTTGCATATAAATCACCGCGGGGAACGTTCGAGCGATATAGCGTGCACAACTATATCGCGAAAGTATCCCGCACATTGCATAAAGGTGTCGCCGTCCGGCACACTAAGGCCTCTGGTCCATAACACCTTAGGATCCGTACCTAGGGAGTCATGGAGTCTTTGGCCACAAGCCACAATTTCGCCACCCTGAACTGTCGATCGCTGTCGAGTGATATCCAAAAAACTGCGCTATCCAGACTTCTGAGCTATTTCCATGCACCGTTTGCTGCTTTGCAGGAAACCCGCCTCAAGGATAGACCCGTCATCAGCGTCGGAGAGTACACCATCTACTGCGGTAACGCTGACGATAGGAGAGTGGGAGGCTGTGCAATAGCTGTAAGGAAGGATTTCAATGGTATGGTCAAGGAGTTCGGCTCAACGTCGTGTCGGAATGCATTCGTACGACTGCGGGATCACAGAGGATTCAATCTGTGGATAGTGAGTGCTCATGCGCCCACTGAAACCGCCGAAGACAATTCGAAGGATGCGTTTATGAGGAACTCAATACGTTGCTGGCCAGGATACCTTGTCAACATGCTGTTGTCGTGGGGATTGACGCAAATGCGAAGATGGGACTTGATCAGGAATCCGAAGTACTCGGTAAATGGTTCTACCCAGTGGAGCAAACATCGGACAATGGCTACCGCCTTGTCGACTTTTGTGAACGCAGTGGTCTGATTATTGCATCGACATTCAAGAGGAATCATCGCCGCCATCAGCTTACGTGGCAGGGACCAACCCGGCTATCTCCAGAAGAGCAGCGGAAGCGGAAGATGACAACTTTGAAACTACAGCTTGACTATGTCCTGACGAGGAATATTCCAGTATCGGACATTCGAAGATCTAGAGCTGTGTGGGATGTCGCATTCGATTCGGATCACCGTCCTGTTCTGTTGAACTTCACTGCGAGGATTCATAAGAGGAAGCGAGGGGCTCAGCCTCTCCAGAGGATTGACATGACAAGTCTCAGAGATGAAGAGTGCAGAAGGAGTTTCCGACAACGCGTTTCTATTCACATCGGAGTACGGACTAAGAAGAAACTTTGCGACGCGGATTCTTTTGTCAAGTGCATCCAGGACGCTTCGAAAGAGGCACTCCCGGTTGTACAGCCTAAGAAGAAGTTTGCCTACGTCTCAGAAGAAACAACATCTACCTACAACAGAGTATGTGCTCTCCGAACTGCAGGAAACTTCGTGGAGGAGAAGCGTCTGAGGAGGAAGTTGCGTCGGCAGCTTCAAAGTGACCGCGAACGAGAGTGGACGTGTAGAGCTAAGGAGTTCGAGAAGGCTTGGGAGGAGAAGAATCCGAAGAAAGCCTACACGTTGCTGCGACAGTATAGCGGGAAGATGAAGAGATGTTCTCCTGTCTTGAACACTACCAATGGAGTTGCAGTTGGTGATGCGACGCTGCCAATATGGAAGGATTACTTCAGTTCACTACTGAATCGTCCAGCGCCATCAGTACCTGAGCTCCCGCATGTTCAGAGAGCACATTACGATGTCAGTGAGGAACCACCGACTGAGTCTGAAGTCTTGGATTGTGTCCGGAAAATGAAGAATGGAAAGGCAGGTGGAGATGACAACATCACTGCTGAAATGCTGAAAGCTCTTCCTCCGTCTGGGATTCGTGAAATGACCAACACCATCCGTGCCATATGGGTGAGCGAAAGGATACCCGATTCGTGGAGACATGCGATCATCGTACCTCTTCACAAGAAGCTATCCGTCACGGATCCTAAGAACTACAGAGGAATCTCTCTACTTCGTGTCATGTACAAGGTTTTAGAACGTATCATTCTCGAGCGACTTATCAAACATCGTGAAGGAACGACCAGAGATGAGCAAGCCGGTTTTCGACCTGGAAGATCGACCATCGACCAAGTGTTCGTCGTGAGAAGAGTAATTGAATCGTGGCAGCGGTTTTCGGAGCCATTACAGCTTGCTTTTTTGGACTTTGAAGCCGCGTTCGACTCTCCTCATCGTGATCGATTGCTCAATGCTCTGCGAGCAGATGGAGTCCCGGAAAAGTATGTTCGGTTAATCGAGGACATGAACAAAGGAACAACAGCAGCAGTTCGTACACCTGTCGGATTTACGTCAGCTTTCGAGGTGAAAACAGGAGTAAGGCAAGGAGCCGTTGCAGGACCTTTTCTTTTCAACTTCGCCGTTGATGACATCATGCGTAGAGTTGCAGAACAGTTTCCTGCGGATGTGATCCTAACACCATCAGGACGCTCCCTTGTCGACCTGGAGTACGCCGACGACATTGTGTTATTCGCTGAAAACAACACAAAACTGCAAAGGATTGTGAACCTCGTTTCGAAGTATGCCGCAGCCTATGGACTTCGTCTTCGTCCCGACAAATGCAAGTAGATGTGGGTCTCTCAGAGGCCTTCAACTGGAGTTTGTGTGGACGGACAACGTATCGAACTGGTGGACGATTTCTGTTATTTGGGCTGTTTGCTGAAGAACGATGGTAGTTATGCAGCGGATATTCGACAACGATGTGCGAAAGCTACGTCTGCATTCAATTCTCTAACCAAGTGTTTGTGGTCTACCACCATCACGAAGGAAGTCAAGTTGCGCGTCTACCTATCCGCTATTCGCCCTATCATGATGTACGGATCGGAGACGTGGGCAGCACTGAAAACGCAGATGGAAAGGTTGGATTGCACGGAGAGGAAGCTTTTTAGGCGTTTGCTTGGATATTTCTGGCCGCGTGTATGCCATAACGAAGACCTTTACAAGGAAATCGACGCAGTACATCAACGATTGACACGAGGGAGGTGCCAGCATCTCCTAACGCCATCTCAAGCAGCAATGGAAAGTCGACTTCGACTGCTCGGGCATATACTAAGAAGAACGCCGGATCGTCTCGTACAACACGCTTTAAAAATGCTTCCGAATCCTGTCTGGAAACGGCCACCTGGGCGTAGGCGAAAGTTCTGGACGGATGTGGTTAAAGAGGATTTAAAGTCACTCGGCATCGAAAGACAGTTCAGGCGCGATGTTTCGTTTTGCAGGAAATGGAATAGTGACAGCTGGATGGAATGTGTTCAAATTGTGGCTGAAGACCGTGAAAAATGGACACGGCTGACTACTAGGACGGCACACCTCGGTGAAGATGCCGAATGACCGCGTCAGGCGAAAGCCAACCGATTAAGTCAAAGTAAGTCATAAATCACCGCTATACCGACAAACCTTTACAGGAAATACAGTACTGAAAACTGTGCATAACGACCACTCATAGTCTTGGAATGCAAAGTTCTTTGGGAATTTTCTCCACAAAACTTTCACTCCGGAAAGGTTAGTACGGTGGACAACGGTAGCTACATTGAAAGGTGGCTTTTGGTCTCAATGGATTTCAGATAGAAAACATGTGATGATTTCTGGCTCTGTAACATAATGGAGCACTAAAAAGGGATACCATGGGTGAGATCTCCGAAGACGCACCAAATCAGTGCGTTTCAGGTGTAGAGGCGCACCCCCTAATACTTCGTTATCCGATCTGAACGGGATCGGTTGCAAAAGATAACATTACCATTGAACTCGCCGTGCCCGAAAATCCTACTCCTCAAAATTTTAGTGCCTCAAGTGAGGTCATTAGGTTTTTTGTTCTTAAACTATAAAATACAGCGTTTTAAAAGTATAGACGCACGTACGATTTGCAGCAGATTTATTAACAAAAACAACGGGCAATGAAAGTTTAGTAGCAGATCGGCTCTCCATGCTTGGAAGTCATTTCAAAAACGCGATTTCGCTTTGAATCCACCAACCTCCGCAAATCCTGAATGTCGAAGCGATCTCAGGGCCGGTTGATTTCAGCTTTAGGGTCTTCAGCGCTTGCGTACGTGCGCGCTTGACCATAAATGTCACGTACCGACCTACCCCAAACATTTCCCCATGGGATTTTTATCGGTAGAACATGTAGGCCAGTCCATTCGCTTTACCTTACTCTCGTCAAACCACGCCTTTGTCGACCGAACTCCCTTTACTGACGCGTTATCTTGTTGGAAGACAAGCTGCCATCTATTTTGCTAGGTGAGGAAAAGAAAGAGGTGGCATCTGAGCATGAGCTGGTACTCAGCGGAGTACATACGAGCAGAAATGTACGCAATCTCCAAAATGCTGTCACTGCAGAAAGCTTCCCGAACCTTGACAATACCACCTCCGAAGTTCTGCTTGCTGAAGAACATGGGTTCCTTCTTAAGTTCCCTCCAGTAATAGCCATATCCATCGGGACCATCCAAGTTGAACTTCTTTTTGTCGTAAAATATCACCTAAACAAAAATTTTCACAAAAAATCTTCAGACCTGAAAAGTAATACTCACTTTGAACCAGTCCGTCGCAATGTTCCCCTTAGCGAACTGTAGCCATGCTGCCTTGTGAGTGCCAGCGAGGCGTGGGGCGGGTTGAAGACGACGATATACGATGTTTCCATTTTGCTGATTGGCCCTCCAGACAGTCGTTTTTGACACAAAAGTCGACAATTTAGCTCGAACTTTAGTGGTCGTTAGAGTTGAGTTGGAAAAAAGCCGACCAACACGGCGAATATCTTGGGCAGACAGCTTCTTTGTTCTTCCAGACTTTGTCTTTTTCTCACAGAAATCAGGATCGCGCAAATAGCTGTCAACAGCTCTTGATGAACGCCCGAGTATCTTGGCTTTCTCCATGTTGCTCACTTCAGCGATATTCAGGGCACGTTGTGCTTGCTCACTCTCCGAGGGACGGGTGCCACGTGGCATTTGTAATATAGGTTACAAACAGTTACACCTATTCATTGAACCTTTGAAACGGGGTATTGGACCATGAAAGTCTGAGTTTTTTGCACTGCTGATAGTGCGTCTATATTGTTGCGAACGGTGGATTCCCTGCCGCCGCATGGCACTACACGAGGGGGTTGCACCCATACTACTCGCACTGCACATGGCCAAAAATGAGGTGATCAAGAAGATTATCTTCAGACGACAATCTGCGGAGACAGCTTTTACTAATACCAGAGATACACCTGGATTCACCAGTAAGTACAATAAACCAATTGTGTTGACCAACCTTTACTTCACCAATTAAATAACAGAAGATAGTAATAGAATCTTGGTGAGGATACTGTATTGGGATGTTGGTGAGATGATCGCCTCAGGCGACAAGCCCGACGGCGCTTTGGTGGAGCTGGATTAGTCGTCGTACCTGTATCTATCTCCGAATATGGTTCTAAGGGCAGAGAGCCCTGCGGTAGGTCCTGGGAGGTGAAGTGCAGGCAGCCGGCCGGGGCCGCGGTCGTTGACGAACACACACACTGCCCCCAACCACCAGGCCGACCAGCGACCGGCCTCATCAGGGCGATCGTTAGATCACTACCGCAGGCGCGTCGGCGCCCGGGCAAGATCACATGGAGGAAGCATCGCCTTCGCGACACTCCCGACCACAAAATATGACCCTGCCATGGGCATAAGCCTCACGGAGGCGTAGCCTCCGCTACTGCTCACCACCACTGGCCTATTGCCTTTTAGGGGGCTAACTCTACCAAGGTGCCGATCTTTAATCTCAGCGCCTTCGGCTCAAACCCGTCAACGTGGTCAGTTTCTCAAAAAGGATCCGCCAAACGGCAGTTTTAGCCTACACCATCTACGGCACACGAGTGCAGAAGCACAAAAAAAAAGGCACAAAACTTAAGGCTCGGCAAGTGCACCGGCAGGATGATCTCACAGGGCAAAACAAATCGGATCACGAGATCAAACACACATAACAGCAACAGGCAAAACAAGAGAGTAAACAACAAGACAAAACATTAGGTAAGCCAACAATTTGTCTGCGATGTTTCTTCGCAAAAAAAGGGATCAATATGGCACAGCCGGAAGGAAGATCTACTCGGCACTGGCCTGCTAAACTGAGATTCCTGTAAATAGAAAAATCGCAAAGTAATAAAAATGGAAACACACAAAAAAAGAACATCAACTAACAATTTAAATAAAAGTAGTGACAAAATCATGCAATGAATTCAATAAAAACTGCATTCCCAGCATTCACTCTAAACCAACCTGTTCAAGACGCAACCGTGCTCGATTTGTATATCATCGAAAGTACTCCAACATGTAAAGTCAGATTTACGGCGCGTTGTATTGGGTTGCAGTGTGTATTGAATGAAGCGATCGTAATGTATTGGCATCGCTTTTTTTCAGTGGCGTTCACTGTGCTCGCTCTCGTGTCTTGGACGATCACGGGATGAGCACGGACCGTCACTGGATAGTTTGGCAAAAAATCTGCGCATTGCTTCATCTTCAAGAGACTGGTCTATCATGCCTTCAGGGAATGGTCGGAAGGTGCGCAGGCACAGTTTATTGTAGAATGACTGTGCATCTCCGCTGATGTCCGAACGCACCCAAGGTTTCTTTACACAGAAGGCGCGGTGATGACCTGGTTGGCGGCCGAGGCTGCAAGGATCTGTTCGGAGACATACTCCGCGGTGATGCTTGGTGCAGTTGCAGCACAACTGAAGCACCTCAGCCCTATCAGCTCTCTCTGACAACCAAGTGTGAGCATCGCAATCTGACGTGTAGTGAACTGAAGACCGGCAGAAAGCGCAAGGGTTTGTTTCTTGAGGAAGAATCGCACGCGAAATACCATGCTCCACGCTGGGCTGACGTGTGGTGTTGTACTGTAGGTTGTATTGAGGTGACCTGCGAGTTTTAGACGGTGGCTGACGACGATCAAAACTTTCGCACCTCCGCTTTCCTGAAACCCGCGAGTTCCCACGAAAACCGCTCACAGAATTGGACCGCAGTCCAGCCTGGGGCGGCCGCAAATGAATGCATTGTGATTTTCGTGGCATCGCGGACTGTGCAGGAGGGACAGGCTGCGAACGAGATGACTTATGACCGGTAGGCATCTGCTTTTTTGTAGTGGTCTGAATGGTCTGAGATGGAATACTTGGAGTGTTTGAGGTACATGGAGCATGAACTTTTGGATTTGTAGTTGGAATCTTCTGAAGTGTATTTTGCTTTGTATTGAGGGCCTGGTTTAGAGCGACTGCATTGTTTTGGAGATAGCGCTCCAAGTAGTCGATTGCCCAGTTACTAGAATAGTAATGGCGCCACCATTCTAGTGTCTGTAGGTATGTTGAAGGTTCATCGCACCATGGTTCGGGAAAAGCTGGTGTGCCGGCAAGTCTGTAATTCTCGTCCTCCGCTGTGACAACGACGCGGTCTCCGCTCATTGCAATAAGCGTTTGGTAGGATTGCAGGACCATTGACTCTGGCTATAACCACCTACTCGATTTGATCCTTATGACCCTGGATAGCAGTGATGCTACGCTGAAGTTCATCGACCCACCATGAGGTGCATATAACGAAAGTCTTTAGGCGGTCTTCGACCAATGAGGAGTGATATTTGGTGGAATGTGATTGTAGTGGTCTCCACTATGGGCTGCAGTGTCTGAATATGTGTTGCGATTTGCGTGGCCAGTTCAAAATCCTCCTGATCCGTGTCGGCATTTGGTTTTTTACGGAGGAAGACGCTTTGCGCCTGGTCACGCAACAAGTTATTGTTGACCATGTAATCAAAAACAGCCAAAAAATACGCCCGGTCAAATCCTCAACTGTTCGCGGCTCCGCTGTGTATGTAGTGGGGGAAACATGAGGTACATTGAAAAGACTGGTAGGGGATGGATTGGGGGCCAAAGGTGTCTGATCTTTTGAAATGCTGTTGGAATGTGTCGCATTGGAGTGCATATTGGAAATGCCGGTCGCCTTTTTCTGCTTCTTCTCCTTCCTTTTCATAGCCTTTTCGACCCGGCATGGACCGGATATTAAAGGCGTCTGACCCTGAGGAATGTCAGCAAAAGAAGGCCGATTTGGCTCCTTGACCACATTGGGCTCTCGCGCCACGTCACTCTGACCAGACGCGCTTTCGCAACCATCCTTTTCTTCCCTGTAGGAAGAAAATGCATCAGGCGCGGCTGTGTGGGTCACTGTAGTGGGGGACTGCGCGCTTGAGTTGCTTACCCGGACGATTGAACCGGGGAGGTGGTTGCCTGTGTTGTTCTGGATGGTTGTAGTGTGGGGAGCACCTATCGAGGTGTCCATTTCTTCGGCCCCTGTTCCAGATTTCTCTGGCTAGTCGGACAAACAAACGGGGTCTGTAATGGTTTCTGAATTGGGAGGGGGTGATGAGTGGTCGACGGTAGAAATGAAAGTGATAGTATTTTCGGAGGACATACCCGTCTGAGGATGTGGTGTGCCTGACGGTGAGCCGCGTCCACGGGTGGAAGATCGTACATAGACGTATCTTCGTCCTCTGCCACGATCGCCTCGTCTGCCTCGTCGACTCGAAATATGGGATATCATTTCGAACGATCGCTGATTACCAATCTGGAATTGGGAAGGTTACGAGACAGCAATGAAATAGTTATTATAATGAACTGACGATGAAATGATCTAGTGGTGGAATGAAAATGGTCAGTGTATAACTATGAATGTGTGGAGTGGAGAGGAGAAATCTTGAAATCACTCGAGTTCAAGGATGAAAAGAATGTTTCAAGTAAGTTCTACATGGTATATATAGATTGACGGTCGTAATCATACTGTATTCTGACTTATTGAACGAGGGGGGGTCTTGAAGGGATTCCCGTACCCAGTTAAAAAAAACCATGAGCTGCACAATTCATTCACAAGACCTGGGTGCCCGAATAAAATCGTGTATTGAAAGGCAACGAAGATGAGCAGCCACTTGAGGATGAACATGGAGCGAAGAGGAACCTATTCTGCGAATGAAACAGAAAGAAAAAAGATTAGGATGGGGGAGAATAAAATCCAAATCGAACAATAAAGTGAATTCTGTATGTTGAACAACAAGAAAGATTTGCGGGAGATAAAGACATGATTGGAAACCGATCAGAGAGAGACTAATAAGAAGATAATAATCGTGAAATGAAAACTAAAGCCTCTTTCACACTTGCCCGACCGACGTCGGACGACTCGTTATCGAATGCGTAATATCTATCTACCCTACCCTATCCATCTTATCTATCTTGACTTAACAAACATGATAACGAGTCGTCCGACGTCGGCCGGCAAACTATGAAAGAGGCTTAAAGAGCGAGGATGATCCTACTAAGAGAATGATAAAAGCTAAAAATAAAAAAATGGATTTATTTGACCTAGAAGTTTCGAAAAAATGTTTCTACCGCTTTCTCACGGTAAACTCGTCCAACAATTTGACTTCTGGAAGTTGCGCCCTTCAAATTACAACTCGTCAGATCCCAGAATTGAGCAATCAATGTATTGGAACAATGGACACATAGTGATGCAGGTTTTCCGTCTTAGAACCAGAAAGGATGGCCAAATTGTGTTGATGTGCATGATAGATGGACGAGTTGTGCGTGGAGGCAGTCAGTTGTACGGCGGAAATGATGATTTGACAAACAGTGGGTAGTGGGCGTTCGCTACTAGTGATTCACCTTTGACACGGGTTTCGGATCACCCGGTCATGTGTAATGTGGATCACCAGCCGAATCAGCCCAGGATGAGTCCCCATGGTTGTCGTTCTGCACGTAGTGTGCCTCAACACCTTGCGGGTGATCCGCTTTCGTGTGTGTGAGCACCTTCGACTTTTTTCCCGAGTCTTTTCGTGTCAGGACCTTGTTCAAACGGCGGATGTTCGCACTTTTTGAACAGGATATGTTGTTTTCTTGATTTTTTTATTATTCGATGGACTGATGGATTGCTGGCGTTTTGCCAACACCGAGGGGGTCGTAGTTTTTGAACGGAAGGTTTTTATTTATTTATTTATTGTGGAAAATTACAGTTTCGGAAACCAAGGTGAACAACAAATGAAAAAGTGTGATCAGCCTTATAGAAAAACAATAGGATGAATAGTGATTGATGCCCATTTGATACGGGAACATTGCGCTGCGCACAGAAGTTTTGTTTGACATGGTAATGTTAATGTATGCGGCTCCATTTGTTGGGCAAATGTGTTTTACAGGTACCACGAGCCTATTGACCTGCTTTGGCGTTCTACTACCTACCAGGCGGTAGCCCAGCAAGGAGACAACAGAAGACAAGCGGCAGTGAGAGAGTCCGCCTGTATTGGAGCCCTAGATCAAAGCTTTCAGAGTTACACTTCAGCTCAAATTTTCCGTTATTTAGGTCATATCGGGGCTTCAATGTTTTCGCAAGCAAATGGACATGCACAAACCATCAGAGCTCATAAAAACGAACAAAAAAAAAAGAGAACAAAACGAAGTGAAGTGAATAGAGTTCCGGTGAAATATATCGAGGGAGAGTGATTGCAAGAGAAGTGGATGATGAGAAAGATTATGCAATAGACTGAAACGGGAATGGTGGCTAGAACAATCCTTTCTGTCTTAGATTTTCTTCTAGTTTGCCGCTAAAACTTCTTGGCGTCGACGACAGTATCATAGATAATGGCAACTGATTCCAAGTGCTGGAAGCTCGGACCAAAACGACTCTAGAAATAGATTGGAGTGTGCGGAACCTGTAAAAATACGAAATCAATGACCTCTAGTTTTCCGGTTGAATGCAGAAAAAGCAAAAACATCGTCTCTGTCAATGTCAAGGTAATTCATTACAATTTTGAACAAAAGGTTCTGATCATAAATCACTCTTCTGAATTGCAGCGAGGTAGCACTTAATTGGGACAGGCGCTCTTGGTAACTGACTTCATACGACCCGTTTCTTGCAAATACCCTTTTTGTGCACCTCCTTTGAACCCTTTCAACTTTTTGAATACAGACTTGTTTTGGAGGGGACCAAATTGGAGTACAATATTCGAGCAGCGGCCTTACATAGGTGGTGAAAAGCTTCAAAAGTGTGGCCGCGTTTCGAGTTTGGAAAGTCCTAAGTATAAAGTTCGACTTTGTGTAAGCGGATGCCACTATTTCCTCAATGTAGCCGTCGAAAGAAAGAGAGTCGGAGTAAACATACCCGAGATCACGCACCGAGTCGACAATACGAAGGGTGTTGTTTCCATGATTTTTTTTGATTTTTCGATGTATTGATGAATTGTTGGCGTTTTGCCAACACCGAGGGGGTCGTAGTTTTTGAACTGAGGGTTTAGATGATGTTCGTTTGATCTGGAGATTCATCGTGCTGTTTTGAGTTCAGATAAGGTGGGATAAAGCACGAAAAATACATAAACAATGTGTTGATCGACTGGTCATGAAAATGAATTGCTTTCAGTTGGAAGTCCGAGCCTTGGCCTTCCGGTGAGGTTGAATCCTCGTCGGTTGGGGGGTCTGCTTTTTACGAAGGCTTTCCTTGTCCTCGGCTGTGACTTCGAGTAGTATGAGCTGGTTTATGGAGCGGTTCAATATTTTCGACTTGTCCGTTCTTACTTTTACTGATCTTATTGCTCCATCTCTGGATGAGATCAGTTCGGTGACGAGACCCAATGGCCAGTGGGTTCTTGCAATATTTTCCTGTTTGATAAGTACGAGTTCTCCGACTTGAGGGAATCTTCCAGCACTCTGCTTCACTGATTGCCGCCAGAGGTTTCTCTCAGCAAGTGTCTGAAGATAGTCTCGATTCCATGACGTCCAAAAATATTCTAAAATATCCTGGAGGAGAGTGTACTGGCTTATCAAACGTTCTTGAGAGTCGTCTAATTGGGTCACATAGTCTGCGCTGGAGCACGTTTTTTGCCCTGCTATGTGCCCTAAGCGATAATTGGGTGTAATGAGGTCGATCGGGCGTAACACAAATGCATCGCCCGACTTATGAGTTGCTGTCACTGCTGTAATGGGCCGTGTATTCAGGGTGGATTCGATCTCTGCAATGAGAGTTTGCAAGTTCCACAAGTGTAGAGTTTGTCTGTGAACAGTCTTTCTCAAGGCAGATTTCACAGAACCTACTAATCGCTCATAGACCCGCACTTCCATGGGGAAAAAGGCGTAATGAACTCCCATTCTAGATTATTGTCTACAGAAAAATTATGAACTGCTGAGTTTTTCTTGAAGTTTTTCAGCTCATTGACCGGAATTTCTTCGCCCAATTTGAAGGTTGGTGCGTTGTCGCTCAAGACATAGTCTGGCGCGCCTCGGCGTGATATGAACCTTCTGAAGGCTAGAAGAAATTGTGTTGCTGAGTTATCCCCAACAACTTCCAAATGTAAAGCGCCGGTCGCCATACAAGTATAGAGACAGACCCAAACTTTAGCTTCTTGGTTCATGTCTGAATGTATGACGAGTGGTCCGAAGTAGTCCGAACCTGTATTTTGAAATGGACGGCTTCCTTTCACTCTTATGGATGGTAGATCAGGGGAAATGGGGTAGCTGTACTGACGTCCCTGATGTCGTTTGCATGTAACGCACTTTGCGATTACGCTGTTTACTAGTTTACGTAATTTTGGTATCAAATAATACTGCCTTAAGGATGAGACAAGATGAGATGATCCGGCATGGAATAGCTTTTGATGAAAATTCGAAATAATCATCTTTGTGAGACGGTGACCTGGTAAGAGCAGAATTGGTCTCTTGGCTGATGGTGCCATCTCAGCATGTGCCATTCTGTTATTGCCGTGATGAATTCCATCCTTGCTCATACTCAAGTTGAGGCGTTGTATCGAGCGGCTATGAAGCTGCACCACCCCTTCGCGGTAATGTTCGCGAATTACAAGGGTTTCTGCTGCTTTTTTTGTCGCCCAATGTAATGTTTTTGCCCACAGTTACGGGGGATAAAATTGTATGTTTTACCTTGTTGATCGTGCGCTTTTTTTTGTACAAGGAAACTTAGTTTCTTTATGTACTTGAGTGCGTAGATCACCACACGGATCAGCTTGGAGTATGAGTTGGTCTTATTAAATGGTATGAATGAGTGGTATAACTGTATTTATGGTGTAGTAACCGATTTGAATCCTGCTGCTGCCTCTTTTGAAGGAGGCTTGGCGGAGCTGAAATCTATATTTGAGTTGGGCCAATGCAACGGAGTATCGAGAATGAACTGAGGACCGCGCCACCACGAATGAGTTGAGATCTCAGAAGCTGTTAAACCACGGGTTGCGCAGTCTGCTGGATTCATCTCGCTATTAATATGATGCGAATCCTGTGTAATGTTTGCCTGTGCTAATTCGTCCAGAACTGCTTTGATAATTTTTACTCGGTTATGGACGAAAACTTTGAGCGGCTTCTTGGAGTGGACCCAATATAGTGCTATCTGTGAGTCAGATAGCAAATGCAGTGCATTGAGCTGTAGTGCTAGTTGTTTTCGAAGGAAATTACCTATATTGGCGGCTAGTACAAGGGCCAGCAACTCCATTCTGGGGATGATTATTTGTCCCGGTGGAGCTAATCTCATTTTGGCAAAATAAGATTACTGTAAGGGTTGCCGCTCACTGGTCTGCATAGTATGTATGCAGCTGCTGCGTACACCCTTTTACTGGCGTCTGCAAACACTACCAAGTCATACTGACATTTGGAAGTGCAAGACACAAATCCAGGTACTTTTCCAACGAAACCATCTATTTTTTGAACAATTGTCTTCCACTTTTGTGTGGAGGATGCGTCCAAAGCTTCATCCCAGGAATATTCGTTGAGCCAAAGGTCTTGAATGAAGACTTTTGCTTTTACGAATAGAGGTGTGAGGACTCCTAGAGGGTCAAAAATTGAAGCAAATGCCTGAAGCGCTGTGCGCTTGGTATTTACGGCTATCGACCCTGTTTTCGTGGACACACTCAGTATGTCCGACTGAGGACTCCATCGTACACCTTGTAATTTAACTGAATTTGTTGTCTTCTTCATGCGGTCTTTAGGATGAACTGTTTTGATAACGTCCTCACTGTTGGACGTGAACTCTCTCAAGTTCATGCTCATACTGGGGAATACATCCTTGCACTTTTTCCGTTTCTGTATGCCCTCCTCGGGTTTCTTGGCCCCGATTATGACATTATCAACGTAAGTGTTGGCTAGGATTTCTTCTCGTAGGAGGTTATTTTCATCTCTTTCGAAAGCGTATTTGATGGACATGCTCAATAAGAAAGGGGAGGCATTTACCCCGAAGGGGATTCGAGTGAATCTGAAGATGCGAAGGTTTTTCCAATCGGGTGGACTGGATATATCCTTCAACCAGAGAAATCTGGGGACATCTCTTTAGTCTTCCTGAAGCCCAATTTGGTGAAATGCTTTCTCCACATCCGCTGTTATCAAAATTGGGGTGAGTCTTGTGCGTAACAGCGTACCGCACAAGTCAGGTAGCATTGTAGGTCCTTGATGTATGCAATCATTCAGACTTGGACAGCCTTTCATATGACTGGATGCATCGAATACAATGCGCAGTTTTGTCGTGGAGCTCTCTGGCTTGATAATAGCTTGGTGGGGGATGTAATATGCGGTATTTCTAATGAATTTGTCATCCGTCACCTCTTCTATTATCCCAGACTTGAGTTGAACTTCAAAGATTTTGCAATATTCGTTCCAGACCTGAGAGTTGGTATGGTGCTTCGCATACTGGCTTTCCAGTCTGCGCATTGCCAACGCTTTGTTGTCTGAGAGAAGAGGATGGTCAGCTTTCCAAGGGAACTTGACATGTATTTTCCCGTTGATGATTTGAACAGTATTGCAGTACTGTTTATTTATTTCAGAATCGGTTGTTTTCTGGTTATCTTTCAGCTCTTCCATATCCAAACCCAGTAGTTTCCGGACTGAATTGTCCGTCTCACTGTCTGGTTTTTGTTCCGCCACAGCTGTCGCGGTAACGTTGAGAGAGGAATCGCTCTGATTCCCAGATAAAACACAACCGAGTTGGGTTTTGGTTTTAACGAAACCTGATGGCAGATTTATGTTGGAACTCGTTCCCATAATTTGCCAGTAATAGTCCATTCCAACCAATATATCCACGGGGACAGCTGTTGGCTTTGACTTTCCTGGGTTATGGTCATCGAATTCCGGCGTCTCTAGGACTGTCGTAATGTACCGACGAGTCCACAGTTTGAGACGCATCTGCTTACCACTAACTCGGTCTTGTAGTGTGATCTTTGTTTTGTAAGACTTTTCGGTATGCTGATGCCCACCGAAGGTCATAGTTGTTATGTTCGTGGGTGATTTTAATGGAAGTCCCAGCGACATAGCAGTATCTTTAGCGATAAAGCTGTGTTGGCTTCCACTATCCAAGAACACTGTTAACAGGTGATGGGACTTGGTATTGAAATTAGAGCTGAGAGCTTTGAATGTCATTAGACGGGGAACGCTAATTGAATTAATGGTTTTACACGCTACAGTTTTCACTGGCGTGTGCTCTATTTCTGATACTTGGACACTATTCGTTAGGATAGTGCTCAATTCAGAATCTTCCGTCTCGTCTTCCGATGAATCTGAGCTCTCTGGTAAGTTGAAAATTGTAGTGAATGCATTGGTATTGGTGGCAACAGGGGTTTTTGGATTATCTCTGAGTCGAATTCTTCAATTTGGTGATCTAGATGCTCCTCTGTTGCCCCTTTGAGGTGATTGACTGAACCCTGACCGACTAGAAGAACGTGTTCTTCCAAAAGGTGACCACCCTCGATGATAATCGGTTAGGCGTCTAGTGGGAGAACGTGCAGTTCTTGATCGGCTCTGCGTCGGCGAGTGAAATGTATTTCTGGTTCGTGAAGCTTCTTCACTATGACATAGCGATTTATGGTGCCCACGACCACAGATACTACAACAAGGAGCTGTGCATGTCGAGCAACTGTGTCCCTTTCTCAGACATCGGAAGCAGAGTTGTAGGTCAGCTGTCAGGTTTCTTCTGTCTCGGATAGATTGTAACTCCCGACACTTCTCTGCTCTGTGTTCTCTGCGAATGCAGAATGGACAGCGGACAGTTTCTGAACTTCTAGCGTTCCGGACAGGTGATCTGTATTGTCTGTTGTTGTAATGATCCTGTTTTCTGGTTGGGGACCTTGAATTGTTCACCACTGTTGTGGTGTTCGAGAAGAGTGAATATGTTGGATCTGTGTTCTCCATCACCTCAAACTGATCGATTACCCGATCAAATTCGAGGATGAGGTGTCAACTGACCAACGATCATTATGTCTTCTCAGTTCGCCCACTTTCTCGCGAGTATGGCGCGGAACCTTTGAACGGACTATTCTCATTGTCCCCGTTGATCCCGACTGTTTTTCGAGGTTCTTTAGTTGGACCCAGATCCCCTTAATCTTGCAAAGCGTAGTGCGTTGCCCAATAGGGGTTTATGGTGCTGGAGGCAAGTCTTCCAGTTGTTCCCAGAGCCTGTTGCGAAGAATATCGGGTCGGCGATATGTATTGAGCAATAAATTCACAGCCTCCTGGTAGTTGGCTTCTGTGAGCTGCACTGACGCGATTAGGTCTTTTGCATTTCCCTTGAGTTTGGACTTCAAATGTAGGAACTTTAATGCTACTGGAACACTATTATTGTTGTGCACAGCTGCTGAAAATAGTTCCCAGAACTCTGGAAATGAGGCCATATCGCCGTGAAACTCCGGGAGCTCGAACTTGGGGAGTTTCAGGTATTGATCATTTGTTGAAGTGGGTCTATTTTGATAGCTGAATTGGTTATGCGGATTCGGAAATGTATTGGTATTGTCCATCCCCGCAACAATAGGTTGTGACATATTGATTCGATTTGTTGACTCAAAATGAGCTTGTATTGAATCAATATTACCCACGTCGCCAACATTATTAATTGTCATTGCCCTTGGGTCTGTTTGAATTCGCATCTCATGCATATAAGGATTTCACAGTTGACTGCTGTCCATATATTGACCCGGAGGGTGCACGACATGGGATGGACTGACATTATTGCCTGCTGGTTTGGAGATTGTATCAAATGATGAGTTTGAAGTGCGGGTACCTGAAAGGTTCTGTGGTGGCTTTGGAGTGGGGGTATTGGGGGTAATGGTGGAGTTAGGCAAGGGTAGGAGTTGCAAGGCTACCTCGAGCTTGATGAGAACTTGTTCTGCATCATCCAGGCAGCCGTCAAATGCATTGGTTTCCCAATGATTTTCAAAGTCCTGACGAACTCTTGAACTATCCTCAGAATTCGGATATTCTTTGGTATGCTCCTCCGCCTCCTTCCACGTCTTCTTAAGCGCTTCAATGTAGCGTTTAATAGAGAGTTTGTTTGTTAGGAGGGCCGTTTTGTGGTGATTTATTGCTTGTGTGATTTCGTCCAACCCACCTTTGACCTCCAAGGGGTCGTATAGCGATGGATCGATCTTCTCGATTGATGTTCTGAGAGCATTCGCTGCCTTAGTCATTGTTCCTTTTGCATGGCCAGTTGATGACATAGTAATGGGCTTAATTGAGAACAGTATTTCCCTGAAAACCAGTTTGTATATTTGTGAAACACTGATTATGCTGAGTGAAGTTTCACGAAAACGTTAATGGGAGTAGTGAGTCTGTATGTGAATAAAAATAAAGATCATGCTAAAGTGAGAAAAGTTTTTTTTTGAGTGTATGGTTTAGCTACAGAAATCCACAGATGATATTTTTTGAAGGGCATGGTACTGACTACTGTACTGGATGTAGTGATCCACGGTGATAATTCCTATGAGCTGGGTTTCTTTGATCAAGCAACAGAGAGGAGGGGTGGGTGTCACCCCGATCCCGTGAGGAACCGTTGAGCGAGCATTGGCAGTCAATGACACCATACCAAAGCTACCTAAACCGGTTGATCAGACCGTATAGTAGTGGGGCGAGGATCCTCTCATAGGTGCGCCCAGCATCTCCACGATACTGAGATCTTACTCACTTGCCGGATATCCGTAATCCATGCTCTCCTTTCCCGAGAGGACGGCGTATTCTCCACTACACTCTGACCGCCGTCGTATGTTCAGAGGAGGGGGAACCTGTGCGTTCCAATCTTTAAGGCGTCGGCTCATTTCGCTCTCCGCTGTATTGATCGCAGTTCCGAAGCGAGTTCGTACACTCCGCTTCCAACAGCCCTTGGCCACGATCTGTGGGCCCGGCTGGTTGCCACAGTTCAGCCGTTCCCAAGATTTCGGGCTGTTAGAAGGGTGAACCTCATATGGCTTCCGGAAGCCAAACTTGGCCAGTGTATTGTCACCCTTCTCATAATCCAGACCGCTGTCGTTATACCATGGGAAACGAAAAAAATCCAAGTTTCTTTACGAGGAAACTGCGTGTAGAATAGTCACCAGTGGCTTGTAATGTTCAAAGCCATGTAATGGGGGTTACTGGAGCAAGACAAGGTAAGGCATAAAGCAAGGTCGAGTCGAGATTGATTCTTGACCCGGATGCGAGAGAGTGCGCGCGAAGGAGGGTGGGGGGGTGTGAGTGGCGATGTTATCAATAAACGATTAGAGACTGCATGCCACTGTAGGGGCGAGGGGTGGGAAAGATGAACAACTGATAGTGGCAACGACTAGAGATTGCGTGCCACTAGAGAGGCGAGGGGTAAGAAAGATAACTAAGTGATAGTGGTTCGCAGATAGGAAGAAAAGATTGGTGCTCTCGTCGGAGCGGCGAGACTGATAAGATATCGATAACACTGTCTCGATAAGGGGGAAGAGAAGAATAATAGCCATCATGAGAGTTAACGAAGGACGAATAAGAAGGTTTAGGGCATTGCGTAGGGTTAAAGGCAGTGTTCACGATAAATTTCACTTCCGATATCTTCACGGTTTACGGAAGGTCTGGTGCCCTATATAGCAAGGCATGCTTAAAAAGGAAACGAAAGACGCGTTTTTAAGCCAAAATAGGTCCTCCATTGTTTACAGGCCATAAAACGGCCAAAGTCTCACCGTCGACTGCGTACCACGCGCTGCGCGACCGCACGCGCGTCGGGAGCAGACGAGTTTTGGCCGCCGCGCGACGAGTTTCGGCCGCCGCGCGGAGGCCGAAACGTCGCGCGGCGACCGAAACTCGTCGCGCGGCGGCCAAAACTCGTCTGCTTCCGACGCGCGTGCGGTCACGCAGTCGACGGTGAGACTTTGGCCGTTTTATGGCCTGTACGTTGATTTTTGAGCGTTGAGGAATTGACCGCTAGAAGGATGATAACAATCAGTGCAATGAAGCAAATAGCTCACTTATCAGCACTTCCTTCACTTGATCATTCCTATAATCTGAGTCTTCATTTGTTCCTTTCAAGGGGCGGATCTGGGGCACGGGGCGTGTCTGGGACACCAAAACGCTTGTTTGCAGCCGTTATTTTGCCGCTCCTGGCTCGTTTTCTACCGTTCCTTTGGCAATGGGAGCCTAGGATCCTTCTCCCCTATCATTGTACTGTGAAAAGTCAACGAGGATCATCATCGTGAACACTGCCTTTAAGGGGTTGAACTGATCAGTAGTAGTGTAATGTTCCATCACAAAGGCAAAAATGAACGCAAAAAGGACTAATGACTGATGGATTGATTAACTGATGAATAATTGACAGGCGAAATAGCGTCATACAGAAGGAAATGTGGTAGTTGCCCAGCGATTTAAGTCGCCCAAAGGGCACGAGTCCTTCCGATTCACCATGTTGCGAACGGTGGATTCCCTGCCGCCGCATGGCACTACACGAGGGGGTCGCACCCATACTACTCGCACTGCACATGGCCAAAAATGAAGTGATCAAGAAGATTATCTCCATACGACAACCTACGGAGACAGCTTTTACTAATACCAGAGATACACCTGGATTCACCAGTAAGTACGATAAACCAATTGTGTTGACCAACCTTTACTTCACCAATTAAATAACAGAATATAGTAGTAGAATAATGGTGAGGATACTGTATTGGGATGTTGATGAGATGATCGCCTCAGGCGTCAAGCCGGACGGCGCTGTGGTGGAGCTGGATTAGTCGTCGTACCTGTATCTATCTCCGAATGTGGTTCTAAGGGCAGAGAGCCCTGCGGTAGGTCCCGGGAGGTGAAGTGCAGACAGCCGGCCGGGGCCGCGGTCGTTGACGAACACACGCTGCCCCCAACGACCAGGCCGACCAGCGACCGGCCTCATCAGGGCGATCGTTAGATCACTACCGCAGACGCATCGGCGCCCGGGCAAGATCACATGGAAGAAGCATCGCCTTCGCGAAATATATTTCGAAACGCAGTTCTTTGCGGTTTCAAGGAAAATGCACCTAATTTTTTCACTTATGGCACCAAAATCTTGTACAGTAGTGTTTTCGGACACGACGAGTTTAATGGTAATGATATCTTTTGCAAACGATCACATTTAGATCGGATAGCGTCATTGTAGAGGGTGCGTCTATACTTTTTGACCGCACTCTATTTGAAAAGGTCAAATGACCTCATATCACAATATCCAATGAATTATCAGGCGATTAAGATTGGACGCTGCGGTTTGATGCCATAGTTCTTGCTTGGCCAACTTTCTGACCCCCTGTGATCTTCTGAAGCTCCTTCTCTCTCCATCTCAGAAAAGATAGCGAATAATACACCACTACAAAGCACAGATTGAGTTCAGAAACAAACTCTGAGGACCAATGGAATTGCAAACTCTAGTAAAGCTTATGTTTCCTGTGTTTTTTCGCGCAACTTCTAAAACACATCAGAAATAACATAGGCGAGAGTGAAAATCTCGATGTCTGTCGGCGCAGTTAGAAATAAGCTTTCCAACACGCACTTTCGAATGGATTTCTTGCAGACGCAAAAGTCTAGAATTTTGGTCTTCAAATGGGAACGTGTTGTACACGAGGAATAAACCCCCGACATCGTATGTAGTCCTCCGCTCAAATTATAAGCCAGTCAGTCTCACTAATATTATGACAAAGTTCAGCTTCTGCCTGCTTTTTACGTGATTCTGAGCGTAGTGACCACGTTCGATCTCCTTTTGAGTGTTTTTATTATGAACCAGCCGTCCTGCGGGCTCCGCCCGCCTGACGGCTGGCTGGGCGCTTTGCCCCCAGACCCCCCGAATTTCCGCCTCCGGCAGAAATTATCAAGTTGTCTTTGCATATATAGAATCTGCTCAGAAATTATTTAATCCCAATATATTTTGTTGTAGACATATAATTGCCTGCCGCACATGTGGAAACATGGAAAGGCAGACAGCGGCAAATTATACCGAGAATAGCAATAAATCTGCTTCAGTTGTGCACGCACACAAAATCAATCCGAAGTGCGGCAAATCCTGTAGATTAGCGTTCTAGAGCTCGTTTTAAGGACATTCTTCTTTCTGCGGCGTCCTGCGCATTGCTACGTAGTACCGCACACTTACTACGGCGTCAGGGACACACCCCCTGAGGTCGAGCACACTTTCTAAGACGTCCGGCGCTCTCTACATGGGTCCCATACACTTCCTATGGCTTCCGGCGCACTCTCACATGGGTCCCGTACGCTTTCTACGGCGTTCGGCGCACTCTTACATGACCATTGCAAAGCAGGCAAAAACTCTGGGAGACACACTGTAAACAGAACTGATGATACCTGTTTGATAAGGGGTAGGGTATAGAAGGATGGCAGAGCGGTAAGTCTTCAGTCACACACCGTTCTTTTCCAGAGATCAGCGGCTGAAGCTGGGAAGTAGGTTCAGATTTTCAGACGCTGATCTCTGGAGAAGAACGGTGTGTGAATGAAGACACCGCTCTGCGGTGGCTAATATACAACAAAATCGGGGTTAAAACTTAGAAAACTTTTATAATCGGCTTGGGTCCCCAAGATTTTTTGTCTGTTCCGCAATAGCCTTCTTACTTGGGTCCCGCACACTTTATATGGCGTCCGGCGCACTCTTATATGGGACCCGCACACTTTATATGGCGTCCGGCGCACTCCTACATGGGTCCCGCACACTTTATATGGCGTCCGGCGCACTCTTACATTGGTCCCGCGCACTTCATATGGCGTCCAGCGCACTCTTACATGGGACCCGCACACTTTATATGGCGTCCGGCCCACTCCTACATGGGTCCCGCACACTTTATATGGCGTCCGGCGCACTCTTACATGGATCCCGCACATTTTCTATGGCGTCCGGTGCACTCATGCATGGGTCCAGCACACTTTATATGACACCCGGCGCGCTCTTACATGAGTACCGCACACTTTATATGTCGTCCAGCGCACTCTTACATTGGTCCCGCACACTTTATATGGCGTCCGGCGCACTCTTATATGGATCCCGCACACTTTATATGACGTCCGGCGCACTCCTACATGGGCCCCGCACATTTTTATGGCGTCCGGGGCACTCTTACATTGGTCCGGCACACTTCATATGGCGTCCGTCGCACTCTTACATGGGTCCCGCACACTTTATATGGCGTCCGGCGCACTCCTGCATGGATCGCGCACACTTTATATGGCGTCCGGCGCACTCTTACATTGGTCCCGCGCACTTCATATGGCGTCCAGCGCACTCTTACATGGGTCCCGCACACTTAATATGGCGTCCGGCGCACTCTTACATGGGTCCCGCACACTTCATATGACGTCCGGCGCACTCCTACATGGGTCCCGCACACTTTATATGGCGTCCGGCGCACTCTTATATGGGTCCCGCACACTTTATATGGCGACCGGCGCACTCCTACATGGGTCCCGTGCGCTTTCCATAGCGTCCGGCGCATTCCCGCATGAGTCCCGCACACTTTATATGGCGTCCGACGCACTCGTACATGGGTCTCGCACACCTCATATGGCGTCCGGCGCACTCTTACATGGGTCCCGCACACTTTGTATGGCGTCCGGCGCACTCTTGCATGGGTCCCGCACACTTTATATGGCGTCCGGTGCACTCTTACATGCATCCCGCACATTTTCTATGGCGTCCGGCGCACTCCCGCATGGGTCCCCCACACTTTTTATGACGTTCGGCGCACTCCCGCATGGGTCCCGCACACTTCATATGGCGTCCGGCGCACTCTTGCATGGGTCCCGCACACTTAATATTGCGTCCGGCGCACTCTTACATGGCTCCCGCACACTTTATATGGCGTCGGACTTACTGTTACATGGGTCCCGCACACTTTATATGGCGTCCGGCGCACTCTTACATGGGTCCCGTGCGCTTTCCATGGCGTCCAGCGGACTCTTACATGGGCCCCGCACATTTTTATGGCGTCCGGGGCACTCTTACATTGGTCCGGCACACTTCATATGGCGTCCGTCGCACTCTTACATTGGTCCCGCACACTTCATATGGCGTCCAGCGCACTCTTACATGGGACCCGCACACTTTATATGGCGTCCGGCCCACTCCTACATGGGTCCCGCACACTTTATATGACACCCGGCGCGCTCTTACATGAGTACCGCACACTTTATATGGCGTCCAGCGCACTCTTACATGGGTCCCGCACACTTGATATTGCGTCCGGCGCACTCTTACATGGGTCCCGCACACTTCATATGACGTCCGGCGCACTCTTACATGGGTCCCGCACACTTAATATGGCGTCCGGCGCACTCTTACATGGGTCCCGCACACTTTATATGGCGTCCGGCGCACTCTTACATGGGTCCCGTGCGCTTTCCATAGCGTCCGGCGCACTCCCGCATGAGTCCCGCACACTTTTTATGGCGTCCGGCGCACTCTTACATGGGTCCCGCACACTTCATATGGCGTCCGGCGCACTCTTGCATGGGACCCGCACACTTTATATGGCGTCCGGCCCACTCCTACATGGGTCCCGCACACTTTATATGGCGTCCGGCGCACTCTTACATGGATCCCGCACATTTTCTATGGCGTCCGGCGCACTCCCGCATGGGTCCAGCACACTTTATATGACACCCGGCGCGCTCTTACATGAGTACCGCACACTTTACATGTCGTCCAGCGCATTCTTACATTGGTCCCGCACACTTCATATGGCGTCCAGCGCACTCTTACATGGGTCACGCACACTTAATATGGCGTCCGGCGCACTCTTACATGGGTCCCGCACACTTAATATGGCGTCCGGCGCACTCTTACATGGGTCTCGCACACTTTATATGGCGTCCGGCGCACCCTTACATGGGTCCCGTGCGCTTTCCATAGCGTCCGGCGCACTCCCGCATGGGTCTCTCCCACTTTCTATGGCGTCCGACGCACTCGCACATGGGTCCCGCACACCTCATATGGCGTCCGGCGCACTCTTACATGGGTCCCGCACACTTTGTATGGCGTCCGGCGCACTCCTGCATGGGTCCCGCACACTTTATATGGCGTCCGGCGCGCTCTTACATGAGTCCCGCACACTTTTTATGGCGTCCGGCGCACTCTTACATGGGTCCCGCACACTACATATGGCGTCCGGCGCACTCTTGCATGGGTCCCGCACACTTAATATTGCGTCCGGCGCACTCTTACATGGATCCCGCACACTTTATATGGCGTCCGGCGCACTCTTACATGGGTCGTGCACACTTTATATGGCGTCCGGCGCACTCTTACATGGGTCCCGTGCGCTTTCCATGGCGTCCAGCGGACTCTTACATGGGCCCCGCACACTTCATATGGCGTCCGTCGCACTCCTGCATGGGTCCCGCACACCTCATATGGCGTCCGGCGCACTCTTAGATGGACCCCCACACTTTATATGGCGTCCGGCGCACTCTTACATGGGTCCCGCACACCTCATATGGCGTCCGGCGCACTCTTACATGGGTCACGCACACTTAATATGGCGTCCGGCGCACTCTTACATGGGTCCCGCACACTTAATATGGCGTTCGGCGCACTCTTACATGGGTCTCGCACACTTTATATGGCGTCCGGCGCACCCTTACATGGGTCCCGTGCGCTTTCCATGGCGTCCGGCGCACTCCCGCATGGGTCTCGCACACTTTATATGGCGTCCGACGCACTCGCACATGGGTCCCGCACACCTCATATGGCGTCCGGCGCACTCTTACATGGGTCCCGCACACTTTGTATGGCGTTCGGCGCGCTCTTACATGGGTCCCGCACACTTTATATGGCGTCCGGCGCACTCTTACATGGGTCCCGCACACTTCATATGGCGTCCGGCGCACTCTTACACGTCCGGCGCACTCTTACATGGGTCCCGCACACTTTATATGGCCTGCGGCCCCCTCTTACATGGGTCCCGCACACTTTATATGACGTCCGGCGCACTCTTACATGGGTCCCGCACACTTTATATGGCGTCCGGCGCACTCTTACATGGGTCCCGCACACTTCATATGGCGTCCGGCGCACTCTTACATGGGTCCCGCACACTTCATATGACGTCCGGCGCACTCCTACATGGGTCCCGCACACTTAATATGGCGTCCGGCGCACTCTTACATGGGTCCCGCACACTTTATATGGCGTCCGGCGCACGCTTACATGGGTCCCGTGCGCTTTCCATAGCGTCCGGCGCACTCCCGCATGGGTCTCTCACACTTTCTATGGCGTCCGACGCACTCGTACATGGGTCCCGCACACCTCATATGGCGTCCGGCGCACTCTTACATGGGTCCCGCACACTTTGTATGGCGTCCGGCGCACTCCTGCATGGGTCCCGCACACTTTATATGGCGTCCGGCGAACTCTTACATGTATCCCGCACATTTTCTATGGCGTCCGGCGCACTCCCGCATGGGTCCCGCACACTTTATATGACACCCGGCGCGCTCTTACATGAGTCCCGCACACTTCATATGGCGTCCGGCGCACTCTTGCATGGGCCCCGCACACTTAATATTGCGTCCGGCGCACTCTTACATGGATCCCGCACACTTTATATGACGTCCGGCGCACTCTTACATGGGTCGTGCACACTTTATATGGCGTCCGGCGCACTCTTACATGGGTCCCGTGCGCTTTCCATGGCGTCCAGCGGACTCTTACATGGGCCCCGCACATTTTTATGGCGTCCGGGGCACTCTTACATTGGTCCGGCACACTTCATATGGCGTCCAGCGCACTCTTACATGGGACCCGCACACTTTATATGGCGTCCGGCCCACTCCTACATGGGTCCCGTGCGCTTTCCATGGCGTCCAGCGGACTCTTACATGGGCCCCGCACATTTTTATGGCGTCCGTCGCACTCTTACATTGGTCCCGCGCACTTCATATGGCGTCCAGCGCACTCTTACATGGGACCCGCACACTTTATATGGCGTCCGGCCCACTCCTACATGGGTCCCGCACACTTTATATGGCGTCCGGCGCACTCTTACATGGATCCCGCACATTTTCTATGGCGTCCGGTGCACTCATGCATGGGTCCAGCACACTTTATATGACACCCGGCGCGCTCTTACATGAGTACCGCACACTTTATATGTCGTCCAGCGCACTCTTACATTGGTCCCGCACACTTCATATGGGGTCCAGCGGACTCTTACATGGGTCCCGCACACTTCATATGACGTCCGGCGCACTCTTACATGGGTCCCGCACACTTTATATGGCGTCCAGCGCACTCTTACATGGGCCCCGCACATTTTTATGGCGTCCGTCGCACTCTTACATTGGTCCCGCACTTCATATGGCGTCCAGCGCACTCTTACATGGGACCCGCACACTTTATATGGCGTCCGGCGCACTCTTACATGGGTCCCGCACACTTTATATGACGTCCGGCTCCCTCTTGCATGGGTCCCGCACATTTTCTACGGCGTCCCGCGCACTCTTTCAGGGGTCCCGCACAGCTAGTATGGCGTCCGGCGCACTCTTTCATGGGTCCCGCACACTTTATATGCCGTCCGGCGCACTACTACATGGGTCCTGCCCACTTTCTGCGGCCTCCGGCGCACTCTTGCAGGGATCCCGCCCACTGTATATGACGTCCGGCGCACTCCTACATAGGTCCCGTACACTTTCGATGGTGTCCGGCTCATTCTTACATGGGTCCCGCACATTTTCTATGGCGTCCGGCCCACTCCTACATGGGTCCCGCACACTTTATATGGCGTCCGGCGCACTCCTGCATGAGTCCCGCACACTTTATATGGCGTCCGGCGCACTCTTACATGGGTCCCGCACACTTCATATGGCGTCCGGCGCACTCTTAGATGGGTCCCGCACACTTAATATGGCGTCCGGCGCACTCTTACATGGGTCCCGCACACTTCATATGGCGTCCGGCGCACTCTTACCTGGGTCCCGCACACTTAATATGGCGTCCGGCGCACTCTTACATGGGTCCCGCACACTTTATATGGCGTCCGGCGCACTCTTACATGGGTCCCGTGCGCTTTATATGGCGTCCGGCGCACTCTTACATGGGTCCCGCACACTTTCTACGGCGTCCGGCGCACTCCCATATGGGTTCCACACACTTTCTACGGCGTCCGGCGCACTCTTACATGGGTCCCGCACACTTTATATGACGTCCGGCGCGCTCTTACATGGGTCCCGCACACTTTATATGGCGTTCGGCGCACTCTTACATGGGTCCAGCACACTTTATATGGCGTCCGGCGCACTCTTAGATTGGTCCCGCACACTTTATATGGCGTCCGGCGCACTCTTACATGGGTCCCGCACACTTCATATGGCGTCCGGCGCACTCTTACATGGGTCCCGCACCCTTTATATGGCGTCCGGCGCACTCTTACATGGGTCCCGCACACTTCATATGGCGTCCGGCGCACTCTTACAAGGGTCCCGCACACTTTATATGGCGTTCGGCGCGCTCTTGCATGAGTCCCGCACTTTTTATATGGCGTTCGGCGCACTCTTACATGGGTCCCGCTCACTTTATATGGCGTCCGGCGCCCTCCTCCATGGGCCCCGCACATTTTTATGGCGTCCGGGGCACTCTTACATTGGTCCCGCACACTTCATATGGCGTCCGGCGCACTCTTACATGGGTCTCGCACACTTTATATGGCGTCCGGCGCACCCTTACATGGGTCCAGCACACTTTATATGACACCCGGCGCGCTCTTACATGAGTACCGCACACTTTATATGTCGTCCAGCGCATTCTTACATTGGTCCCGCACACTTCATATGGCGTCCAGCGCACTCTTACATGGGTTCCGCACACTTAATATGGCGTCCGGCGCACTCTTACATGGGTCCCGCACACTTAATATGGCGTCCGGCGCACTCTTACATGGGTCTCGCACACTTTATATGGCGTTCGGCGCACTCCCGCATGGGTCTCTCCCACTTTCTATGGCGTCCGACGCACTCGTACATGGGTCCCGCCCACCTCATATGGCGTCCGGCGCACTCTTACATGGGTCCCGCACACTTTGTATGGCGTCCGGCGCACTCCTGCATGGGTCCCGCACACTTTATATGGCGTCCGGCGCGCTCTTACATGAGTCCCGCACACTTTTTATGGCGTCCGGCGCACTCTTACATGGGTCCCGCACACTACATATGGCGTCCGGCGCACTCTTGCATGGATCCCGCACACTTAATATTGCGTCCGGCGCACTCTTACATGGATCCCGCACACTTTATATGGCGTCCGGCGCACTCTTACATGGGTCGTGCACACTTTATATGGCGTCCGGCGCACTCTTACATGGGTCCCGTGCGCTTTCCATGGCGTCCAGCGGACTCTTACATGGGCCCCGCACATTTCTATGGCGTCCGGGGCACTCTTACATTGGTCCGGCACACTTCATATGGCGTCCGTCGCACTCTTACATGGGTCCCGCACACTTTATATGGCGTCCGGCGCACTCCTGCATGGGTCCCGCACACTTCATATGGCGTCCAGCGCACTCTTACATGGGTTCCGCACACTTAATATGGCGTCCGGCGCACTCTTACATGGGTCCCGCACACTTAATATGGCGTCCGGCGCACTCTTACATGGGTCTCGCACACTTTATATGGCGTCCGGCGCACCCTTACATGGGTCCCGTGCGCTTTCCATAGCGTCCGGCGCACTCCCGCATGGGTCTCTCCCACTTTCTATGGCGTCCGACGCACTCGTACATGGGTCCCGCCCACCTCATATGGCGTCCGGCGCACTCTTACATGGGTCCCGCACACTTTGTATGGCGTCCGGCGCACTCTTACATGGGTCCCGCACACTACATATGGCGTCCGGCGCACTCTTGCATGGATCCCGCACACTTAATATTGCGTCCGGCGCACTCTTACATGGATCCCGCACACTTTATATGGCGTCCGGCGCACTCTTACATGGGTCGTGCACACTTTATATGGCGTCCGGCGCACTCTTACATGGGTCCCGTGCGCTTTTCATGGCGTCCAGCGGACTCTTACATGGGCCCCGCACATTTCTATGGCGTCCGGGGCACTCTTACATTGGTCCGGCACACTTCATATGGCGTCCGTCGCACTCTTACATGGGTCCCGCACACTTTATATGGCGTCCGGCGCACTCCTGCATGGGTCCCGCACACCTCATGTGGCGTCCGGCGCACTCTTACATGGGTCGTGCACATTTTATATGGCGTCCGGCGCACTCTTACATGGGTCCCGTGCGCTTTCCATAGCGTCCGGCGCACTCCCGCATGGGTCTCTCACACTTTCTATGGCGTCCGACGCACTCGTACATGGGTCCCGCACACCTCATATGGCGTCCGGCGCACTCTTACATGGGTCCCGCACACTTTGTATGGCGTCCGGCGCACTCCTGCATGGGTCCCGCACACTTTATATGGCGTCCGGCGAACTCTTACATGTATCCCGCACATTTTCTATGGCGTCCGGCGCACTCCCGCATGGGTCCCGCACACTTTATATGACACCCGGCGCGCTCTTACATGAGTCCCGCACACTTCATATGGCGTCCGGCGCACTCTTGCATGGGCCCCGCACACTTAATATTGCGTCCGGCGCACTCTTACATGGATCCCGCACACTTTATATGACGTCCGGCGCACTCTTACATGGGTCGTGCACACTTTATATGGCGTCCGGCGCACTCTTACATGGGTCCGGTGCGCTTTCCATGGCGTCCAGCGGACTCTTACATGGGCCCCGCACATTTTTATGGCGTCCGGGGCACTCTTACATTGGTCCGGCACACTTCATATGGCGTCCAGCGCACTCTTACATGGGACCCGCACACTTTATATGGCGTCCGGCCCACTCCTACATGGGTCCCGTGCGCTTTCCATGGCGTCCAGCGGACTCTTACATGGGCCCCGCACATTTTTATGGCGTCCGTCGCACTCTTACATTGGTCCCGCGCACTTCATATGGCGTCCAGCGCACTCTTACATGGGACCCGCACACTTTATATGGCGTCCGGCCCACTCCTACATGGGTCCCGCACACTTTATATGGCGTCCGGCGCACTCTTACATGGATCCCGCACATTTTCTATGGCGTCCGGTGCACTCATGCATGGGTCCAGCACACTTTATATGACACCCGGCGCGCTCTTACATGAGTACCGCACACTTTATATGTCGTCCAGCGCACTCTTACATTGGTCCCGCGCACTTCATATGGCGTCCAGCGCACTCTTACATGGGACCCGCACACTTTATATGGCGTCCGGCGCACTCTTACATGGGTCCCGTGCGCTTTCCATGGCGTCCAGCGGACTCTTACATGGGCCCCGCACATTTTTATGGCGTCCGTCGCACTCTTACATTGGTCCCGCGCACTTCATATGGCGTCCAGCGCACTCTTACATGGGACCCGCACACTTTATATGGCGTCCGGCCCACTCCTACATGGGTCCCGCACACTTTATATGGCGTCCGGCGCACTCTTACATGGATCCCGCACATTTTCTATGGCGTCCGGTGCACTCATGCATGGGTCCAGCACACTTTATATGACACCCGGCGCGCTCTTACATGAGTACCGCACACTTTATATGTCGTCCAGCGCACTCTTACATTGGTCCCGCACACTTTATATGGCGTCCGGCGCACTCTTATATGGATCCCGCACACTTTATATGGCGTCCGGCGCACTCCTACATGGGCCCCGCACATTTTTATGGCGTCCGGGGCACTCTTACATTGGTCCGGCACACTTCATATGGCGTCCGTCGCACTCTTACATGGGTCCCGCACACTTTATATGGCGTCCGGCGCACTCCTGCATGGATCGCGCACACTTTATATGGCGTCCGGCGCACTCTTACATTGGTCCCGCGCACTTCATATGGCGTCCAGCGCACTCTTACATGGGTCCCGCACACTTAATATGGCGTCCGGCGCACTCTTACATGGGTCCCGCACACTTCATATGACGTCCGGCGCACTCCTACATGGGTCCCGCACACTTAATATGGCGTCCGGCGCACTCTTACATGGGTCCCGCACACTTTATATGGCGTCCGGCGCACGCTTACATGGGTCCCGTGCGCTTTCCATAGCGTCCGGCGCACTCCCGCATGGGTCTCTCACACTTTCTATGGCGTCCGACGCACTCGTACATGGGTCCCGCACACCTCATATGGCGTCCGGCGCACTCTTACATGGGTCCCGCACACTTTGTATGGCGTCCGGCGCACTCCTGCATGGGTCCCGCACACTTTATATGGCGTCCGGCGAACTCTTACATGTATCCCGCACATTTTCTATGGCGTCCGGCGCACTCTTACATGGGTCGTGCACACTTTATATGGCGTCCGGCGCACTCTTACATGGGTCCCGCACACTTAATATGGCGTCCGGCGCACTCTTACATGGGTCCCGCACACTTTATATGGCGTCCGGCGCACTCTTACATGGGTACCGTACACTTCATATGGCGTCCGGCGCACTCTTACATGGGTCCCGCACACTTTATATGGCGTCCGGCGCACTCTTACATGGGTCCCGCACACTTTATATGGCGTCCGGCGCACTCTTACATGGGTTCCGCACACTTTATATGGCGTCCGGCGCACTCTTACATGGGTCCCATACACTTCATATGGCGTCCAGCGCACTCTTACATGGGTCCAGCACACTTCATATGGCGTCCGGCGCACTCTTACATGGGTCCCGCACACTTCATATGGCGTCCGCCCCACTCTTACATGGGTCCCGCACACTTTATATGGCGTTCGGCGCACTCTTACATGGGCCCCGCGCACTTCATATGGCGTCCGGCGCACTCTTACATGGGTCCCGCACACTTTATATGACGTCCGGCGCGCTCTTACATGGGTCCCGCACACTTTATATGGCGTCCGGTGCACTCTTACATGGGCCCCGCGCACTTCATATGGCGTCCGGCGCACTCTTACATGGGTCCCGCACACTTTATATGGCGTCCGGTGCACTCTTACATGGGCCCCGCGCACTTCATATGGCGTCCGGCGCACTCTTACATGGGTCCCGCGCACTTTCTACTGCGTCCGGCGCACTCCCACATGGGTCCCGCACACTTTCTACGGCGTGCGGCGCACTCTTACATGGGTCCCGCACACTTTATATGGCGTCCGGCGCACTCTTACATTGGTCCCGCACACTTCATATGGCGTCCGGGGCACTCTTACATGGGTCCCGCACACTTTATATGGCGTCCGGCGCACTCTTACATGGGTCCCGTACACTTTATTTGGCGTCCGGCGCACTCTTACATGGGTCTCGCACATTTTTATGGCGTCCGGGGCACTCTTACATGGGTCCCGCACACTTTATATGGCGTCCGGCGCACTCTTACATGGGTCCCGCACACTTTATATGGCGTCCGGGGCACTCCTACATGGGTCCCGCACACTTTATATGGCGTCCGGCGCACTCTTACATGGGTCCCGCACGCTTTATATGGCGTCCGGCGCACTCTTATATGGGTCCCGCACACTTCATATGGCGTCCGGCGCACTCCTGCATTGGTCCCGCACACTTTATATGGCGTCCGGCGCACTCTTACATGGGTCCCGCACACTTCATATGGCGTCCGGCGCACTCTTACATGGGTCCCGCACACTTTATATGGCGTCCGGCGCACTCTTACATGGGTCCCGCACACTTCATATGACGTCCGGCGCACTCTTACATGGGTCCCGCACACTTAATATGGCGTCCGGCGCACTCTTACATGGGTCCCGCACACTTTATATGGCGTCCGGCGCACTCTTACATGGGTCCCGTGCGCTTTCCATAGCGTCCGGCGCACTCCCGCATGAGTCTCGCACACTTTTTATGGCGTCCAGCGCACTCTTACATGGGCCCCGCACACTTCATATGGCGTCCGTCGCACTCTTACATGGGTCCCGTACGCTTTCTACGGCGTCCGGCGCACTCTTGCATGGATCCCGCACACTTAATATTGCGTCCGGCGCACTCTTACATGGATCCCGCACACTTTATATGGCGTCCGGCGCACTCTTACATGGGTCGTGCACACTTTATATGGCGTCCGGCGCACTCTTACATGGGTCCCGTGCGCTTTCCATGGCGTCCAGCGGACTCTTACATGGGCCCCGCACATTTTTATGGCGTCCGGGGCACTCTTACATTGGTCCGGCACACTTCATATGGCGTCCGTCGCACTCTTACATTGGTCCCGCACACTTCATATGGCGTCCAGCGCACTCTTACATGGGACCCGCACACTTTATATGGCGTCCGGCCCACTCCTACATGGGTCCCGCACACTTTATATGGCGTCCGGCGCACTCTTACATGGATCGCGCACACTTTATATGGCGTCCGGCGCACTCTTACATTGGTCCCGCGCACTTCATATGGCGTCCGGCGCACTCTTACATGGGTCCCGCACACTTCATATGACGTCCGGCGCACTCTTACATGGGTCCCGCACACTTAATATGGCGTCCGGCGCACTCTTACATGGGTCCCGCACACTTTATATGGCGTCCGGCGCACTCTTACATGAGTCCCGCACACTTTATATGGCGTCCGGCGCACTCCCGCATGAGTCCCGCACACTTTTTATGGCGTCCGGCGCACTCTTACATGGGTCCCGCACACTTCATATGGCGTCCGGCGCACTCTTGCATGGGACCCGCACACTTTATATGGCGTCCGGCCCACTCCTACATGGGTCCCGCACACTTTATATGGCGTCCGGCGCACTCCTACATGGGTCCCGCACACTTTATATGGCGTCCGGCGCACTCCCGCATGGGTCCCGCACACTTTATATGGCGTCCGGCGCACTCTTATATGGGTCCCGCACACTTTATATGGCGTCCGGCGCACTCCTACATGGGTCCCGCACACTTTATATGGCGTCCGGCGCACTCTTACATGGGTCCCGCACACTTTATATGGCGTCCGGCGCACTCTTACATGGGTCCCGCACACTTTATATGGCGTCCGGCGCACTCTTACATGGGTCCCGCACACTTCATATGGCGTCCGGCGCACTCTTACATGGGTCCCGCACACTTTATATGGCGTCCGGCGCACTCCTACATGGGTCCCGCACACTTTATATGGCGTCCGGCGCACTCTTACATGGATCCCGCACATTTTCTATGGCGTCCGGCGCACTCCCGCATGGGTCCCGCACACTTTATATGACGTCCGGCGCGCTCTTACATGAGTCCCGCACACTTTATATGGCGTCCGGCGCACTCTTACATGGGTCCCGCACACTTCATATGGCGTCCGGCGCACTCTTAGATGGGTCCCGCACACTTAATATGGCGTCCGGCGCACTCTTACATGGGTCCCGCACACTTTATATGGCGTCCGGCGCACTCTTACATGGGTCCCGTGCGCTTTCCATGGCGTCCGGCGCACTCCCGCATGGGTCTCTCACACTTTCTATGGCGTCCGACGCACTCGTACATGGGTCCCGCACACCTCATATGGCGTCCGGCGCACTCTTACATGGGTCCCGCACACTTTATATGGCGTCCGGCGCACTCCTGCATGGGTCCCGCACACTTTATATGGCGTCAGGCGCACTGTTACATGGGTCCCGCACACTTTATATGGCGTCCGGCGCACTTTTACATGGATCCCGCTCACTTTATATGGCGTCCGGCGCACTCTTACATGGGTCCCGCACACTTTATATGGCGTCCGGCGCACTCTTACATGGGTCCCGCACACTTCATATGGCGTCCGGCGCACTCTTACATTGGTCCCGCACACTCCATATGACGTCCGGCGCACTCTTACATGAGTCCCGCACACTTCATATGGCGTCCGCCGCGCTCTTACATGGGTCCCGCACACTTTATATGGCGTCCAGCGCACTCTTGCATGGGTCCCGCACACTTCATATGGCGTCCGGCGCACTCTTACATGGGTCCCGCACACTTTATATGGCGTCCGCCGCGCTCTTACATGGGTCCCGCACACTTCATATGGCGTCCGGCGCACTCTTACATGGGTCCCGCACACTTTATGTGGCCTCCGGCGCACTCTTACATGGGTCCCGTACACTTTATTTGGCGTCCGGCGCACTCTTACATGGGTCCCGCACATTTTTATGGCATCCGGGGCACTCTTACATGGGTCCCGCACACTTTTCATGGCGTCCGGCGCACTCTTACATGGGTCCCGCACACTTTATATGGCGTCCGGCGCACTCTTACATGGGTCCCGCACAATTTATATGGCGTCCGGTGCACTCTTACATGGGTCCCGCACACTTTATATGGCGTCCGGCGCACTCTTACATGGGTTCCGCACACTTTATATGACGTCCGGCGCACTCTTACATGGGTCCCGCACACTTCATATGGCGTCCGGCGCACTCTTACATGGGTCCCGCACACTTTATATGGCGTCCGGTGCACTCCTACATGGGTCCCGCACTTTTCATATGGCGTCCAGCGCACTCTTACATGGGTCCCGCACACTTTTTAAGGCGTCCGGCGCACTCTTACATGGGTCCCGCACACTTTATATGGCGTCCGGCGCACTCTTACATGGGTCCCGCACACTTTATATGGCGTCCGGCGCACTCTTTCATGGGTCCCGCACAGTTTATATGGCGTCCGGCGCCCTCTTACATTGGTCCCGCACACTTCATATGGCGTCCGGCGCACTCTTACATGCGTCCCGCACACTTTATATGGCGTTCGGCGCACTCTTACTTGGGTCCCGCACACATTCTATGGCGTTTTGCGCACACCTACATGGGTCCCGCACACTTCATATGGCGTCCGGCGCACTCCTACATGTTTCCCGCACACTTTATATGTCGTCCGGCGCACTCCTAAATGGGTCCCGCACACTTTATATTGCGTCCGGCGCACTCTTACATGGACCCCCACACTTTATATGGCGTCCGGCGCACTCTTACATGGGTCGTGCACACTTTATATGGCGTCCGGCGCACTCTTACATGGGTCCCGTGCGCTTTCCATGGCGTCCAGCGGACTCTTACATGGGCCCCGCACATTTTTATGGCGTCCGGGGCACTCCTACATGGGTCCCGCACACTTTATATGGCGTTCGGCGCACTCTTACATGGGTCCCGTACGCTTTCTACGGCGTTCGGCGCACTCTTACATGACTATTGCAAAGCAGGCAAAAACTCTGGGAGACACACTGTAAACAGAACTGATGATACCTGGTTGATAAGGGGTAGGGTATAGAAGGATGGCAGAGCGGTAAGTCTTCATTTACCCACGGTTCTTTTCCAGAGGTCAGCGGCTGAAGCTGGGAAGTAGGTTCAGATTTTCAGCCGCTGATCTCTGGAGAAGAACGGTGTGTGAATGAAGACACCGCTCTGCGTCGGCTAAGATACAACAAAATCGGGGTTAAAACTTAGAAAACTTTTATAATCGGCTTGGGTCCCCAAGATTTTTTGTCTGTTCCTTCTTACTTGGGTCCCGCACACTTTATATGGCGTCCGGCGCACTCTTATATGGGTCCCGCACACTTTATATGGCGTCCGGCGCACTCCTACATGGGTCCCGCACACTTTATATGTCGTCCGGCGCACTCCTAAATGGGTCCCGCACACTTTATATGGCGTCCGGCGCACTCCTACATGGGTCCCGCACACTTTATATGGCGTTCGGCGCACTCCCGCATAGGTCCCGCACACTTCATATAGCGTCCGGCGCACTCTTACATGGGTCCCGCACACTTCATATGACGTCCGGCGCACTCTTACATGGGTCCCGCACACTTAATATGGCGTCCGGCGCACTCTTACATGGGTCCCGCACACTTAATATGGCGTCCGGCGCACTCTTACATGGGTCGTGCACACTTTATATGGCGTCCGGGGCACTCTTACATAGGTCCGGCACACTTCATATGGCGTCCGTCGCACTCTTACATGGGTCCCGTACGCTTTCTACGGCGTCCGGCGCACTCCTGCATGGGTCCCGCACACCTCATATGGCGTCCGGCGCACTCTTAGATGGATCCCGCACACTTTATATGGCGTCCGGCGCACTCTTACATGGGTCGTGCACACTTTTTATGGCGTCCGGCGCACACTTACATGGGTCCCGTGCGCTTTCCATGGCGTCCAGCGGACTCTTACATGGGCCCCGCACATTTTTATGGCGTCCGGGGCACTCTTACATAGGTCCGGCACACTTCATATGGCGTCCGTCGCACTCTTACATGGGTCCCGTACGCTTTCTACGGCGTTCGGCGCACTCTTACATGACTATTGCAAAGCAGGCAAAAACTCTGGGAGACACACTGTAAACAGAACTGATGATACCTGGTTGATAAGGGGTAGGGTATAGAAGGATGGCAGAGCGGTAAGTCTTCATTCACACACCGTTCTTTTCCAGAGGTCAGCGGCTGAAGCTGGGAAGTAGGTTCAGATTTTCAGCCGCTGATCTCTGGAGAAGAACGGTGTGTGAATGAAGACACCGCTCTGCGGTGGCTAAGATACAACAAAATCGGGGTTGAAACTTAGAAAACTTTTATAATCGGCTTGGGTCCCCAAGATTTTTTGTCTGTTCCGCAATAGCCTTCTTACTTGGGTCCCGCACACTTTATATGGCGTCCGGCGCACTCTTATATGGGTCCCGCACACTTTATATGGCGTCCGGCGCACTCCTACATGGGTCCCGCACACTTTATATGTCGTCCGGCGCACTCCTAAATGGGTCCCGCACACTTTATATGGCGTCCGGCGCACTCCTACATGGGTCCCGCACACTTTATATGGCGTCCGGCGCACTCTTACATGGATCCCGCACACTTTATATGGCGTCCGGCGCACTCTTACATGGGTCCCGCACACTTCATATGGCGTCCGGCGCACTCTTACATGGGTCCCGCACACTTTATATGGCGTCCGGCGCACTCTTACATGGGTCCCGCACACTTTATATGGCGTCCGGTGCACTCTTACATGGGTCCCGCACACTTTATATGGCGTCCAGCGGACTCTTACATGGGCCCCGCCCACTTTATATGGCGTCCGGCGCACTCTTACATGGGTCGTGCACACTTTATATGGCGTCCGGCGCACTCCTGCATGGGTCCCGCACACCTCATATGGCGTCCGGCGCACTCTTAGATGGACCCCCACACTTTATATGGCGTCCGGCGCACTCTTACATGGGTCGTGCACACTTTATATGGCGTCCGGCGCACTCTTACATGGGTCCCGTGCGCTTTCCATGGCGTCCAGCGGACTCTTACATGGGCCCCGCACATTTTTATGGCGTCCGGGGCACTCTTACATAGGTCCGGCACACTTCATATGGCGTCCGTCGCACTCTTACATGGGGCCCGCACACTTAATATTGCGTCCGCCGCACTCTTACATGACTATTGCAAAGCAGGCAAAAACTCTGGGAGACACACTGTAAACAGAACTGATGATACCTGGTTGATAAGGGGTAGGGTATAGAAGGATGGCAGAGCGGTAAGTCTTCATTTACCCACGGTTCTTTTCCAGAGGTCAGCGGCTGAAGCTGGGAAGTAGGTTCAGATTTTCAGCCGCTGATCTCTGGAGAAGAACGGTGTGTGAATGAAGACACCGCTCTGCGGTGGCTAAGATACAACAAAATCGGGGTTGAAACTTAGAAAACTTTTATAATCGGCTTGGGTCCCCAAGATTTTTTGTCTGTTCCTTCTTACTTGGGTCCCCCACACTTTATATGGTGTCCGGCGCACTCTTATATGGGTCCCGCACACTTTATATGGCGTCCGGCGCACTCCTACATGGGTCCCGCACACTTTATATGTCGTCCGGCGCACTCCTACATGGGTCCCGCACACTTTATATGGCGTCCGGGGCACTCTTACATCTAGCCCGCACATTTTCTATGGCGTCCAGCGCATTCTTACATGGATCCCGCACACTTTATATGGCGTCCGGCGCACTCTTACATGGGTCGTGCACACTTTATATGGCGTCCGGCGCACTCTTACATGAGTCCCGCACACTTTATATGGCGTCCGGCGCACTCTTACATGGGTCCCGCACACTTCATATGGCGTCCGGCGCACTCTTACATGGGTCCCGCACACTTAATATTGCGTCCGGCGCACTCTTACATGGATCCCGCACACTTTATATGGCGTCCGGCGCACTCTTACATGGGTCGTGCACACTTTATATGGCGTCCGGGGCACTCTTACATTGGTCCGACACACTTCATATGGCGTCCGTCGCACTTTTACATGGGTCCCGCACACTTTATATGGCGTCCGGCGCACTCCTGCATGGGTCCCGCACACCTCATATGGCGTCCGGCGCACTCTTAGATGGATCCCGCACACTTTATATGGCGTCCGGCGCACTCTTACATGGGTCGTGCACACTTTTTATGGCGTCCGGCGCACACTTACATGGGTCCCGTGCGCTTTCCATGGCGTCCAGCGGACTCTTACATGGGCCCCGCACATTTTTATGGCGTCCGGGGCACTCTTACATAGGTCCGGCACACTTCATATGGCGTCCGTCGCACTCTTACATGGGTCCCGTACGCTTTCTACGGCGTTCGGCGCACTCTTACATGACTATTGCAAAGCAGGCAAAAACTCTGGGAGACACACTGTAAACAGAACTGATGATACCTGGTTGATAAGGGGTAGGGTATAGAAGGATGGCAGAGCGGTAAGTCTTCATTCACACACCGTTCTTTTCCAGAGATCAGCGGCTGAAGCTGGGAAGTAGGTTCAGATTTTCAGCCGCTGATCTCTGGAGAAGAACGGTGTGTGAACGAAGACACCGCTCTGCGGTGGCTAAGATACAACAAAATCGGGGTTAAAACTTAGAAAACTTTTATAATCGGCTTGGGTTCCCAAGATTTTTTGTCTGTTCCGCAATAGCCTTCTTACTTGGGTCCCGCACACTTTATATGGCGTCCGGCGCACTCTTATATGGGTCCCGCACACTTTATATGGCGTCCGGTGCACTCCTACATGGGTCCCGCACACTTTATATGTCGTCCGGCGCACTCCTAAATGGGTCCCGCACACTTTATATGGCGTCCGGCGCACTCCTACATGGGTCCCGCACACTTTATATGGCGTCCGGCGCACTCCTACATGGGTCCCGCACACTTTATATGGCGTCCGGCGCACTCTTACATGGGTCGTGCACACTTTATATGACGTCCGGCGCATTCTTACATGGGTCCCGCACACTTATTATGGCGTCCGGCGCACTCTTACATGAGTCCCGCGCACTTTATATGACGTCCGGCGCACTCTAACATGGGTCCCGCACACTTTATATGGCGTCCGGCGCACTCTTACATGCATTCTGCACACTTTATATGGCGTCCGGCGCACTCTTACATGGGTCCCGCACACTTTATATGGCGTCCGGCGCGCTCTTACATGGGTCCCGCACACCTCATATGGCGTCCGGCGCACTCTTACATGGATCCCGCACACTTTATATGGCGTCCGGCGCACTCTTACATGGGTCGTGCACACTTTATATGGCGTCCGGCGCACTCTTACATGGGTCCCGTGCGCTTTCCATGGCGTCCAGCGGACTCTTACATGGGCCCCGCACATTTTTATGGCGTCCGGGGCACTCTTACATTGGTCCGGCACACTTCATATGGCGTCCGTCGCACTCTTAGATGGATCCCGCACACTTTATATGGCGTCCGGCGCACTCTTACATGGGTCGTGCACACCTCATATGGCGTCCGGCGCACTCTTAGATGGATCCCGCACACTTTATATGGCGTCCGGCGCACTCTTACATGGGCCCCGCACACTTTATATGGCGTCCGGCGCACTCCTACATGGGTCCCGCACACTTTATATGTCGTCCGGCGCACTGAAGCATTGGTCCGGCACACTTCATATGGCGTCCGTCGCACTCTTACATGGGTCCCGCACACTTTATATGGCGTCCGGCGCACTCCTGCATGGGTCCCGCACACCTCATATGGCGTCCGGCGCACTCTTAGATGGATCCCGCACACTTTATATGACACCCGGCGCGCTCTTACATGAGTTCCGCACACTTTATCAGTCGTCCGGCGCAGTCTTACATGGGTCCCGCACACTTTATATGGCGTTCGGCGCACTCCTACATGGGTCCCGCACACCTTTATATGGCGTCCGGCGCACTCCTAAATGGGTCCCGCACACTTTATATGTCGTCCGGCGCACTCCTAAATGGGTCCCGCACACTTTATATGGCGTCCGGCGCACTCCTACATGGGTCCCGCACACTTTATATGGCGTCCGGCGCACTCTTACATGTATCCCGCACATTTTCTATGGCGTCCGGCGCACTCTTACATGGGTCCCGCACACTTAATATTGCGTCCGGCGCACTCTTACATGGGTCCCGCACACTTCATATGGCGTCCGGCGCACTCTTACATGGGTCCCGCACACTTAATATTGCGTCCGGCGCACTCTTACATGGATCCCGCACACTTTATATGGCGTCCGGCGCACTCTTACATGGGTCGTGCACACTTTATATGGCGTCCGGGGCACTCTTACATTGGTCCGACACACTACATATGGCGTCCGTCGCACTTTTACATGGGTCCCGCACACTTTATATGGCGTCCGGCGCACTCCTGCATGGGTCCCGCACACCTCATATGGCGTCCGGCGCACTCTTAGATGGATCCCGCACACTTTATATGGCGTCCTGCGCACTCTTACATGGGTCGTGCACACTTTTTATGGCGTCCGGCGCACACTTACATGGGTCCCGTGCGCTTTCCATGGCGTCCAGCGGACTCTTACATGGGCCCCGCACATTTTTATGGCGTCCGGGGCACTCTTACATAGGTCCGGCACACTTCATATGGCGTCCGTCGCACTCTTACATGGGTCCCGTACGCTTTCTACGGCGTTCGGCGCACTCTTACATGACTATTGCAAAGCAGGCAAAAACTCTGGGAGACACACTGTAAACAGAACTGATGATACCTGGTTGATAAGGGGTAGGGTATAGAAGGATGGCAGAGCGGGAAGGCTTCATTCACACACCGTTCTTTTCCAGAGATCAGCGGCTGAAGCTGGGAAGTAGGTTCAGATTTTCAGCCGCTGATCTCTGGAGAAGAACGGTGTGTGAACGAAGACACCGCTCTGCGGTGGCTAAGATACAACAAAATCGGGGTTAAAACTTAGAAAACTTTTATAATCGGCTTGGGTTCCCAAGATTTTTTGTCTGTTCCGCAATAGCCTTCTTACTTGGGTCCCGCACACTTTATATGGCGTCCGGCGCACTCTTATATGGGTCCCGCACACTTTATATGGCGTCCGGTGCACTCCTACATGGGTCCCGCACACTTTATATGGCGTCCGGCGCACTCCTACATGGGTCCCGCACACTTTATATGGCGTCCGGCGCACTCTTACATGTATCCCGCACATTTTCTATGGCGTCCGGCGCACTCCCGCATGGGTCCCGCACACTTTATATGACACCCGGCGCGCTCTTACATGAGTCCCGCACACTTTATATGGCGTCCGGCGCACTCTTACATGGGTCCCGCACACTTCATATGGCGTCCGGCGCACTCTTACATGGGTCCCGCACACTTAATATTGCGTCCGGCGCATTCTTACATGGATCCCGCACACTTTATATGGCGTCCGGCGCACTCTTACATGGGTCGTGCACACTTTATATGGCGTCCGGCGCACTCTTACATGGGTCCCGTGCGCTTTCCATGGCGTCCAGCGGACTCTTACATGGGCCCCGCACATTTTTATGGCGTCCGGGGCACTCTTACATTGGTCCGGCACACTTCATATGGCGTCCGTCGCACTCTTACATGGGTCCCGCACACTTTATATGGCGTCCGGCGCACTCCTGCATGGGTCCCGCACACCTCATATGGCGTCCGGCGCACTCTTAGATGGATCCCGCACACTTTATATGGCGTCCGGCGCACTCTTACATGGGTCGTGCACACTTTTTATGGCGTCCGGCGCACTCTTACATGGGTCCCGCACACTTTATATGGCGTCCGGCGCACTCCCGCATGGGTCCCACACACTTTATATGGCGTCCGGCGCACTCTTATATTGGTCCCGCACACTTTATATGGCGTCCGGCGCACTCCTACATGGGTCCCGCACACTTTATATGTCGTCCGGCGCACTCCTAAATGGGTCCCGCACACTTTATATGGCGTCCGGCGCACTCCTACATGGGTCCCGCACACTTTATATGTCGTCCGGCGCACTCCTAAATGGGTCCCGCACACTTTATATGGCGTCCGGCGCACTCCTACATGGGTCCGCACACTTTATATGGCTTCCGGCGCACTCTTACATGGATCCTGCACATTTTCTATGACGTCCGGCGCACTCTTACATGGGTCCGGCCCACTTTTTATGGCGTCCGGCGCACTCTTGCATGTGTCCCGCACTTTTTCTATGGCGTCGGGCGCACTCTTACATGGGTCCCGCACACTTAATATTGCGTCCGGCGCGCTCTTACATGGGTCCCGCACACTTTATATGGCGTCCGGCGCACTCTTACATGGGTCCCGCACACTTTATATGGCGTCCGGCGCACTCTTACATGGGTCCCGCACACTTTATATGGCGTCCGGCGCACTCTTACATGGGTCCCGCACACTTTATATGGCGTCCGGCGCACTCTTACATGGGTCCCGCACACTTTATATGGCGTCCGGCGCACTCTTACATGGGTCCCGCACACTTTATATGGCGTCCGGCGCACTCTTATATGGGTCCCGCACACTTTATATGGCGTCCGGCGCACTCCTACATGGGTCCCGCACACTTCATATAGCGTCCGGCGCACTCTTACATGGGTCCCGCACACTTCATATGACGTCCGGCGCACTCTTACATGGGTCGTGCACACTTTATATGGCGTCCGGCGCACTCTTACATGGGTCCCGTGCGCTTTCCATGGCGTCCAGCGGACTCTTACATGGGCCCCGCACATTTTTATGGCGTCCGGGGCACTCTTACATTGGTCCGGCACACTTCATATGGCGTCCGTCGCACTCTTACATGGGTCCCGCACACTTTATATGGCGTCCGGCGCACTCCTGCATGGGTCCCGCACACCTCATATGGCGTCCGGCGCACTCTTAGATGGATCCCGCACACTTTATATGGCGTCCGGCGCACTCCTAAATGGGTCCCGCACACTTTATATGGCGTCCGGCGCACTCCTACATGGGTCCCGCACACTTCATATGGCGTCCGGCGCACTCTTACATGGGTCCCGCACACTTAATATTGCGTCCGGCGCACTCTTACATGGATCCCGCACACTTTATATGGCGTCCGGCGCACTCTTACATGGGTCCCGCACACTTTATATGTCGTCCGGCGCACTCTTGCATGGGTCACGCACACTTTATATGGCGTCCGGCGCACTCTTACATGGGTCCCGCACACTTTATATGGCGTCCGGCGCACTCTTGCATGGGACCCGCACACTTTATATGGCGTCCGGCCCACTCCTACATGGGTCCCGCACACTTTATATGGCGTCCGGCGCGCTCCTACATGGGTCCCGCACACTTTATATGACACCCGGCGCGGTCTTACATGGGTTCCGCACACTTTATATGGCGTCCGGCGCACTCTTACATGGGTCCCGCACACTTTATATGTCGTCCGGCGCACTCTTACATGGGTCCCGCACACTTTATATGGCGTCCGGCGCACTCTTACATGGGTCCCGCACACTTTATATGGCGTCCGGCGCACTCTTACATGGGTCCCGCACACTTTATATGGCGTCCGGCGCACTCTTACATGGGTCCCGCACACTTTATATGGCGTCCGGCGCACTCTTACATGGGTCCCGCACACTTTATATGGCGTCCGGCGCACTCTTACATGGGTCCCGCACACTTTATATGGCGTCCGGCGCACTCTTACATGGGTCCCGCACACTTTATATGGCGTCCGGCGCACTCTTACATGGGTCCCGCACACTTTATATGGCGTCCGGCGCACTCTTACATGGGTCCCGCACACTTTATATGGCGTCCGGCGCACTCTTACATGGGTCCCGCACACTTTATATGGCGTCCGGCGCACTCTTACATGGGTCCCGCACACTTTATATGGCGTCCGGCGCACTCTTACATGGGTCCCGCACACTTTATATGGCGTCCGGCGCACTCTTACATGGGTCCCGCACACTTTATATGGCGTCCGGCGCACTCTTACATGGGTCCCGCACACTTTATATGGCGTCCGGCGCACTCTTACATGGGTCCCGCACACTTTATATGGCGTCCGGCGCACTCTTACATGGGTCCCGCACACTTTATATGGCGTCCGGCGCACTCTTACATGGGTCCCGCACACTTTATATGGCGTCCGGCGCACTCTTACATGGGTCCCGCACACTTTATATGGCGTCCGGCGCACTCTTACATGGGTCCCGCACACTTTATATGGCGTCCGGCGCACTCTTACATGGGTCCCGCACACTTTATATGGCGTCCGGCGCACTCTTACATGGGTCCCGCACACTTTATATGGCGTCCGGCGCACTCTTACATGGGTCCCGCACACTTTATATGGCGTCCGGCGCACTCTTACATGGGTCCCGCACACTTTATATGGCGTCCGGCGCACTCTTACATGGGTCCCGCACACTTTATATGGCGTCCGGCGCACTCTTACATGGGTCGTGCACACTTTATATGGCGTCCGGCGCACTCTTACATGGGTCCCGCACACTTTATATGGCGTTCGGCGCGCTTTTACATGGGTTCCGCACACTTTATATGGCGTCCGGCGCACTCTTACATGGGTCCCGCACACTTCATATGGCGTCCGGCGCACTCTTACATGGGTCCCGCACACTTTATATGGCGTCCGGTGCACTCTTACATGGGTCCCGCACACTTCATATGGCGTCCGGCGCACTCTTACATGGGTCCCGCACACTTTATATGGCGTCCGGTGCACTCTTACATGGGTCCCGCACACTTTATATGGCGTCCGGCGCGCTCTTGCATGGGTCCCGCACACTTTACATGGCGTCCGGCGCACTCTTACATGGGTCCCGCACACTTCATATGGCGTCCGGCGCACTCTTACATGGGTCCCGCACACTTTATATGGCGTCCGGCGCACGCTTACATGGGTCCCGCACACTTTATATGGCGTCCGGCGCACTCTTACATGGGTCCCGCACACTTTATATGGCGTCCGGCGCACTCTTACATGGGTCCCGCACACTTTATATGGCGTCCGGCGCACTCTTACATGGGTCCCGCACACTTTATATGGCGTCCGGCGCACTCTTACATGGGTCCCGCACACTTTATATGGCGTCCGGCGCACTCTTACATGGGTCCCGCACACTTTATATGGCGTCCGGCGCACTCTTACATGGGTCCCGCACACTTTATATGGCGTCCGGCGCACTCTTACATGGGTCCCGCACACTTTATATGGCGTCCGGCGCACTCTTACATGGGTCCCGCACACTTTATATGGCGTCCGGCGCACTCTTACATGGGTCCCGCACACTTTATATGGCGTCCGGCGCACTCATAAATGGGTCCCGCACACTTTATATGGCGTTGGGCGCGCTCTTGCATGGGTCTCTCACACTTTCTATGGCGTCCAGCGCACTCTTACATGGGTCCCGCACACTTTATATGGCGTCCGGCGCACTCCTGCATGGGTCCCGCACACTTTATATGGCGTCCAGCGCACTCTTACATGGGCCCCGCACACTTTATATGGCGTCCGGCGCACTCTAACATGGGTCCCGTACACTTTATATGGCGTCCGGCGCACTCTTACATGGGTCCCGCTCACTTCATATGGCGTCCGGCGCACTCTTACATGGGTCCCGCACACTTTATATGGCGTCCGGCGCACTCTTACATGGGTCCCGCACACTTTATATGGCGTCCGGCGCACTCTTACATGGGTCCCGCACACTTTATATGGCGTCCGGCGCACTCTTACATGGGTCCCGCACACTTTATATGGCGTCCGGCGCACTCTTACATGGGTCCCGCACACTTTATATGGCGTCCGGCGCACTCTTACATGGGTCCCGCACACTTTATATGGCGTCCGGCGCACTCTTACATGGGTCCCGCACACTTTATATGGCGTCCGGCGCACTCTTACATGGGTCCCGCACACTTTATATGGCGTCCGGCGCACTCTTACATGGGTCCCGCACACTTTATATGGCGTCCGGCGCACTCTTACATGGGTCCCGCACACTTTATATGGCGTCCGGCGCACTCTTACATGGGTCCCGCACACTTTATATGGCGTCCGGCGCACTCTTACATAGGTCCGGCACACTTAATATTGCGTCCGGCGCACTCTTACATGGGTCCCGTACGCTTTCTACGGCGTTCGGCGCACTCTTACATGGGTCCCGCACACTTTATATGGCGTCCGGCGCACTCTTACATGGGTCCCGCACACTTTATATGGCGTCCGGCGCACTCTTACATGGGTCCCGCACACTTCATATAGCGTCCGGCGCACTCTTACATGGGTCCCGCACACTTTATATGGCGTCCGGCGCACTCCTACATGGGTCCCGCACACTTTATATGGCGTCCGGCGCACTCCTACATGGGTCCCGCACACTTTATATGGCGTCCGGCGCACTCTTACATGTATCCCGCACATTTTCTATGGCGTCCGGCGCATTCTTACATGGATCCCGCACACTTTATATGGCGTCCGGCGCACTCTTACATGGGTCGTGCACACTTTATATGGCGTCCGGCGCACTCTTATATGGGTCCCGCACACTTTATATGGCGTCCGGTGCACTCCTACATGGGCCCCGCACACTTTATATGTCGTCCGGCGCACTCCTAAATGGGTCCCGCACACTTTATATGACACCCGGCGCGCTCTTACATGAGTCCCGCACACTTTATATGGCGTCCGGCGCACTCTTACATGGGTCCCGCACACTTCATATGACGTCCGGCGCACTCTTACATGGGTCCCGCACACTTTATATGGCGTCCGGCGCACTCCTACATGGGTCCCGCACACTTTATATGTCGTCCGGCGCACTCCTAAATGGGTCCCGCACACTTTATATGGCGTCCGGCGCACTCTTACATGGGTCGTGCACACTTTATATGGCGTCCGCCGCACTCTTAGATGGATCCCGCACACTTTATATGGCGTCCGGCGCACTCTTACATGGGCCCCGCACATTTTTATGGCGTCCGTCGCACTCTTACATGGGTCCCGCACACTTTATATGGCGTCCGGCGCACTCTTACATGGGTCCCGCACACTTTATATGGCGTCCGGCGCACTCTTACATGGGTCCCGCACACTTTATATGGCGTCCGGCGCACTCTTACATGGGTCCCGCACACTTTATATGGCGTCCGGCGCACTCTTACATGGGTCCCGCACACTTTATATGGCGTCCGGCGCACTCTTACATGGGTCCCGCACACTTTATATGGCGTCCGGCGCACTCTTACATGGGTCCCGCACACTTTATATGGCGTCCGGCGCACTCTTACATGGGTCCCGCACACTTCATATAGCGTCCGGCGCACTCTTACATGGGTCCCGCACACTTCATATGACGTCCGGCGCACTCTTACATGAGTCCCGCACACTTTATATGGCGTCCGGCGCACTCTTACATTGGTCCCGCACACTTCATATGGCGTCCAGCGCACTCTTACATGGGTCACGCACACTTTTTATGGCGTCCGGCGCACTCCTACATGGGTCCCGCACACTTTATATGGCGTCCGGCGCACTCCCGCATGGGTCCCGCACACTTTATATGGCGTCCGGCGCACTCTTATATGGGTCCCGCACACTTTATATGGCGTCCGGCGCACTCCTACATGGGTCCCGCACACTTTATATGTCGTCCGGCGCACTCCTAAATGGGTCCCGCACACTTTATATGGCGTCCGGCGCACTCCTACATGGGTCCCGCACACTTTATATGGCGTCCGGCGCACTCTTACATGGGTTCCGCACACTTTATATGTCGTCCGGCGCAGTCTTACATGGGTCCCGCACACTTTATATGGCGTGCGGCGCACTCTTACATGGGCCCCGCACACTTTATATGGCGTCCGGCGCACTCTTACATGGGTCCCGCACACTTCATATGGCGTCCGGCGCACTCTTACATGGGTCCCGCACACTTTATATGGCGTCCGGCGCACTCTTACATGGGTCCCGCACACTTTATATGGCGTCCGGCGCACTCTTACATGGGTCCCGCACACTTTATATGGCGTCCGGCGCACTCTTACATGGGTCCCGCACACTTTATATGGCGTCCGGCGCACTCTTACATGGGTCCCGCACACTTTATATGGCGTCCGGCGCACTCTTACATGGGTCCCGCACACTTTATATGGCGTCCGGCGCACTCTTACATGGGTCCCGCACACTTTATATGGCGTCCGGCGCACTCTTACATGGGTCCCGCACACTTTATATGGCGTCCGGCGCACTCTTACATGGGTCCCGCACACTTTATATGGCGTCCGGCGCACTCTTACATGGGTCCCGCACACTTTATATGGCGTCCGGCGCACTCTTACATGGGTCCCGCACACTTTATATGGCGTCCGGCGCACTCTTACATGGGTCCTGCACACTTTATATGGCGTCCGGCGCACTCTTACATGGGTCCCGCACACTTTATATGGCGTCCGGCGCACTCTTACATGGGTCCCGCACACTTTATATGGCGTCCGGCGCACTCTTACATGGGTCCCGCACACTTTATATGGCGTCCGGCGCACTCTTACATGGGTCCCGCACACTTTATATGGCGTCCGGCGCACTCTTACATGGGTCCCGCACACTTTATATGGCGTCCGGCGCACTCTTACATGGGTCCCGCACACTTTATATGGCGTCCGGCGCACTCTTACATGGGTCCCGCACACTTTATATGGCGTCCGGCGCACTCTTACATGGGTCCCGCACACTTTATATGGCGTCCGGCGCACTCTTACATGGGTCCCGCACACTTTATATGGCGTCCGGCGCACTCTTACATGGGTCCCGCACACTTTATATGGCGTCCGGCGCACTCTTACATGGGTCCCGCACACTTTATATGGCGTCCGGCGCACTCTTACATGGGTCCCGCACACTTTATATGGCGTCCGGCGCACTCTTACATGGGTCCAGCACACTTTATATGGCGTACGGCGCACTCTTAGATTGGTCCCGCACACTTTATATGGCGTCCGGGGCACTCTTACATGGGTCCCGCACACTTCATATGGCGTCCGGCGCACTCTTACATGGGTGCCGCACACTTTATATGGCGTCCGGCGCACTCTTACATGGGTCCCGTGCACTTCATATGGCGTCCGGCGCACTCTTGCATGGGTCTCTCACACTTTCTATGGCGTCAGGCGCACTCTTACATGGGTCCCGCACACTTTATATGGCGTCCGGCGCACTCCTGCATGGGTCCCGCACACTTTATATGGTGTCCGGCGCACTCCCACATGGGTCCCGCACACTTTATATGGCGTCCGGCGCACTCTTACATGGGTCGTGCACACTTTATATGGCGTCCGGCGCACTCTTACATGGGTCCCGCACACTTTATATGGCGTCCGGCGCACTCTTACATGGGTCCTGCACTCTTTCTATGGCGTCCGGCGCACTCTAAAATGGGTCCCGCACACTTTATATGGCGTCCGGCGCACTCTTACATGGGTCCCGCACACTTCATATGGCGTCCGGCGCACTCTTACATGACTATTGCAAAGCAGACAAAAACTCTGGGAGATACACTGTAAACAGAACTGATGATACCTGGTTGATAAGTGGTAGGGTATAGAAGGATGGCAGAGCGGTGTCTTCATTCACACACCGTTTCGCCAGAGATCAACGGCTGAAGCTGGGAAGTAGGTTCAGAATTTTCAGCCGCTGATCTCTGGAGAAGAACGGTGTGTGAATGAAGACACACCGCTCTGCGGTGGCTAAGATACAACAAAATCGGGGTTAAAACTTAGAAAACTTTATAATCGGCTTGAGTTCCCAAGATTTTTGTCTGTTCCGCAATAGCCTTCTTACATGGGTCCCGCACACTTTATATGGCGTCCGGCGCACTTACATGGGTCCCGCACACTTCATATGGCGTCCGGCGCACTCTTACATGGGACCCGCACACTTTATATGGCGTCCGGCGCACTCCTACATGGGTCCCGCACACTTTATATAGCGTCCGGCGCACTCTTACATGGGTCCCGCACACTTTATATGGCGTCCGGCGCACTCTTACATGGGTCCCGCACACTTTATATGGCGTCCGGCGCACTCTTACATGGGTCCCGCACACTTTATATGGCGTCCGGCGCACTCTTACATGGGTCCCGCACACTTTATATGGCGTCCGGCGCACTCTTACATGGGTCCCGCACACTTTATATGGCGTCCGGCGCACTCTTACATGGGTCCCGCACACTTTATATGGCGTCCGGCGCACTCTTACATGGGTCCCGCACACTTTATATGGCGTCCGGCGCACACTTACATTGGTCCCGCACACTTCATATGGCGTCCGGCGCATTCCCGCATGGGTCCCGCACACTTCATATGGCGTCCGGCGCACTCTTACGTGGGTCCCGCACTCTTTATATGGCGTCCGGCGCACTCTTACATTGGTCCCGCACACTTCATATGGCGTCCGGCGCACTCTTACATAGGTCTCTCACACTTTATATGGCGTCCGGCGCACTCTTACATGGGTCCCGCACACTTTATATGGCGTCCGGCGCACTCTTACATGGGTCCCGCACACTTTATATGGCGTCCGGCGCACTCTTACATGGGTCCCGCACACTTTATATGGCGTCCGGCGCACTCTTACATGGGTCCCGCACACTTTATATGGCGTCCGGCGCACTCTTACATGGGTCCCGCACACTTTATATGGCGTCCGGCGCACTCTACATGGGTCCCGCACACTTTATATGGCGTCCGGCGCACTCTTACATGGGTCCCGCACACTTTATATGGCGTCCGGCGCACTCTTACATGGGTCCCGCACACTTTATATGGCGTCCGGCGCACTCTTACATGGGTCCCGCACACTTTATATGGCGTCCGGCGCACTCTTACATGGGTCCCGCACACTTTATATGGCGTCCGGCGCACTCTTACATGGGTCCCGCACACTTTATATGGCGTCCGGCGCACTCTTACATGGGTCCCGCACACTTTATATGGCGTCCGGCGCACTCTTACATGGGTCCCGCACACTTTATATGGCGTCCGGCGCACTCTTACATGGGTCCCGCACACTTTATATGGCGTCCGGCGCACTCTTACATGGGTCCCGCACACTTTATATGGCGTCCGGCGCACTCTTACATGGGTCCCGCACACTTTATATGGCGTCCGGCGCACTCTTACATGGGTCCCGCACACTTTATATGGCGTCCGGCGCACTCTTACATGGGTCCCGCACACTTTATATGGCGTCCGGCGCACTCTTACATGGGTCCCGCACACTTTATATGGCGTCCGGCGCACTCTTACATGGGTCCCGCACACTTTATATGGCGTCCGGCGCACTCTTACATGGGTCCCGCACACTTTATATGGCGTCCGGCGCACTCTTACATGGGTCCCGCACACTTTATATGGCGTCCGGCGCACTCTTACATGGGTCCCGCACACTTTATATGGCGTCCGGCGCACTCTTACATGGGTCCCGCACACTTTATATGGCGTCCGGCGCACTCTTACATGGGTCCCGCACACTTTATATGGCGTCCGGCGCACTCTTACATGGGTCCCGCACACTTTATATGGCGTCCGGCGCACTCTTACATGGGTCCCGCACACTTTATATGGCGTCCGGCGCACTTCTTACATGGGTCCCGCACACTTTATATGGCGTCCGGCGCACTCTTACATGGGTCCCGCACACTTTATATGGCGTCCGGCGCACTCTTACATGGGTCCCGCACACTTTATATGGCGTCCGGCGCACTCTTACATGGGTCCCGCACACTTTATATGGCGTCCGGCGCACTCTTACATGGGTCCCGCACACTTTATATGGCGTCCGGCGCACTCTTACATGGGTCCCGCACACTTTATATGGCGTCCGGCGCACTCTTACATGGGTCGTGCACACTTTATATGGCGTCCGGCGCACTCTTACATGGGTCCCGCACACTTTATATGGCGTCCGGCGCACTCTTACATGGGTCCCGCACACTTTATATGGCGTCCGGCGCACTCTTACATGGGTCCCGCACACTTTATATGGCGTCCGGCGCACTCTTACATGGGTCCCGCACACTTTATATGGCGTCCGGCGCACTCTTACATGGGTCCCGCACACTTTATATGGCGTCCGGCGCACTCTTACATGGGTCCCGCACACTTTATATGGCGTCCGGCGCACTCTTACATGGGTCCCGCACACTTTATATGGCGTCCGGCGCACTCTTACATGGGTCCCGCACACTTTATATGGCGTCCGGCGCACTCTTACATGGGTCCCGCACACTTTATATGGCGTCCGGCGCACTCTTACATGGGTCCCGCACACTTTATATGGCGTCCGGCGCACTCTTACATGGGTCCCGCACACTTTATATGGCGTCCGGCGCACTCTTACATGGGTCCCGCACACTTTATATGGCGTCCGGCGCACTCTTACATGGGTCCCGCACACTTTATATGGCGTCCGGCGCACTCTTACATGGGTCCCGCACACTTTATATGGCGTCCGGCGCACTCTTACATGGGTCCTGCACACTTTATATGGCGTGCGGCGTACTCTTACATGGGTCCCGCACACTTTCTATGGCGTTCGGCGCACTCTTACATGGGTCCTGCACACCTTATATGGCGTGCGGTGCGCTCTTTCATGGGTCCCGCACACTTTATATGGCGTCCGGCGCACTCTTACATGGGTCCCGCACACTTTATATGGCGTCCGGCGCACTCTTACATGGGTCCCGCACACTTTATATGGCGTCCGGCGCACTCTTACATGGGTCCCGCACACTTTATATGGCGTCCGGCGCACTCTTACATGGGTCCCGCACACTTTATATGGCGTCCGGCGCACTCTTACATGGGTCCCGCACACTTTATATGGCGTCCGGCGCACTCTTACATGGGTCCCGCACACTTTATATGGCGTCCGGCGCACTCTTACATGGGTCCCGCACACTTTATATGGCGTCCGGCGCACTCTTACATGGGTCCCGCACACTTTATATGGCGTCCGGCGCACTCTTACATGGGTCCCGCACACTTTATATGGCGTCCGGCGCACTCTTACATGGGTCCCGCACACTTTATATGGCGTCCGGCGCACTCTTACATGGGTCCCGCACACTTTATATGGCGTCCGGCGCACTCTTACATGGGTCCCGCACACTTTATATGGCGTCCGGCGCACTTACATGGGTCCCGCACACTTTATATGGCGTCCGGCGCACTCTTACATGGGTCCCGCACACTTTATATGGCGTCCGGCGCACTCTTACATGGGTCCCGCACACTTTATATGGCGTCCGGCGCACTCTTACATGGGTCCCGCACACTTTATATGGCGTCCGGCGCACTCTTACATGGGTCCCGCACACTTTATATGGCGTCCGGCGCACTCTTACATGGGTCCCGCACACTTTATATGGCGTCCGGCGCACTCTACATGGGTCCCGCACACTTTATATGGCGTCCGGCGCACTCTTACATGGGTCCCGCACACTTTATATGGCGTCCGGCGCACTCTTACATGGGTCCCGCACACTTTATATGGCGTCCGGCGCACTCTTACATGGGTCCCGCACACTTTATATGGCGTCCGGCGCACTCTTACATGGGTCCCGCACACTTTATATGGCGTCCGGCGCACTCTTACATGGGTCCCGCACACTTTATATGGCGTCCGGCGCACTCTTACATGGGTCCCGCACACTTTATATGGCGTCCGGCGCACTCTTACATGGGTCCCGCACACTTTATATGGCGTCCGGCGCACTCTTACATGGGTCCCGCACACTTTATATGGCGTCCGGCGCACTCTTACATGGGTCCCGCACACTTTATATGGCGTCCGGCGCACTCTTACATGGGTCCCGCACACTTTATATGGCGTCCGGCGCACTCTTACATGGGTCCCGCACACTTTATATGGCGTCCGGCGCACTCTTACATGGGTCCCGCACACTTTATATGGCGTCCGGCGCACTCTTACATGGGTCCCGCACACTTTATATGGCGTCCGGCGCACTCTTACATGGGTCCCGCACACTTTATATGGCGTCCGGCGCACTCTTACATGGGTCCCGCACACTTTATATGGCGTCCGGCGCACTCTTACATGGGTCCCGCACACTTTATATGGCGTCCGGCGTACTCTTACATGGGTCCCGCACACTTTCTATTGCGTCCGGCGTACTCTTACATGGGTCCCGCACACTTCATATGGCGTCCGGCGCACTCCTACATGGGTCCCACACACTTTTTAAGGCGTTCGGCGCACTCTTACATGGGTCCCGCACACTTTATATGGCGTCCGGCGCACTCTTACATGCGTCCCGCACACTTTATATGGCGTCCGGCGCACTCTTACATGGGTCCCGCTCAGTTTATATGGCGTCCGGCGCACTCTTACATGGGTCCCGCACACTTTATATGGCGTCCGGCGCACTCTTACATGGGTTCCGCACACTTTATATGGCGTCCGGCGCACTCTTACATGGGTCCCGCACACTTTATATGGCGTCCGGCGCACTCTTACATGGGTCCCGCACACTTTATATGGCGTCCGGCGCACTCTACATGGGTCCCGCACACTTTATATGGCGTCCGGCGCACTCTTACATGGGTCCCGCACACTTTATATGGCGTCCGGCGCACTCTTACATGGGTCCCGCACACTTTATATGGCGTCCGGCGCACTCTTACATGGGTCCCGCACACTTTATATGGCGTCCGGCGCACTCTTACATGGGTCCCGCACACTTTATATGGCGTCCGGCGCACTCTTACATGGGTCCCGCACACTTTATATGGCGTCCGGCGCACTCTACATGGGTCCCGCACACTTTATATGGCGTCCGGCGCACTCTTACATGGGTCCCGCACACTTTATATGGCGTCCGGCGCACTCTTACATGGGTCCCGCACACTTTATATGGCGTCCGGCGCACTCTTACATGGGTCCCGCACACTTTATATGGCGTCCGGCGCACTCTTACATGGGTCCCGCACACTTTATATGGCGTCCGGCGCACTCTTACATGGGTCCCGCACACTTTATATGGCGTCCGGCGCACTCTTACATGGGTCCCGCACACTTTATATGGCGTCCGGCGCACTCTTACATGGGTCCCGCACACTTTATATGGCGTCCGGCGCACTCCCGCATGGGTCCCGCACACTTTATATGGCGTCCGGCGCACTCTTACATGGGTCCCGCACACTTTATATGGCGTCCGGCGCACTCTTACATGGGTCCCGCACACTTTATATGGCGTCCGGCGCACTCTTACATGGGTCCCGCACACTTTATATGGCGTCCGGCGCACTCTTACATGGGTCCCGCACACTTTATATGGCGTCCGGCGCACTCTTACATGGGTCCCGCACACTTTATATGGCGTCCGGCGCACTCTTACATGGGTCCCGCACACTTTATATGGCGTCCGGCGCACTCTTACATGGGTCCCGCACACTTTATATGGCGTCCGGCGCACTCTTACATGGGTCCCGCACACTTTATATGGCGTCCGGCGCACTCTTACATGGGTCCCGCACACTTTATATGGCGTCCGGCGCACTCTTACATGGGTCCCGCACACTTTATATGGCGTCCGGCGCACTCTTACACATGGGTCCCGCACACTTTATATGGCGTCCGGCGCACTCTTACATGGGTCCCGCACACTTTATATGGCGTCCGGCGCACTCTTACATGGGTCCCGCACACTTTATATGGCGTCCGGCGCACTCTTACATGGGTCCCGCACACTTTATATGGCGTCCGGCGCACTCTACATGGGTCCCGGCACACTTTATATGGCGTCCGGCGCACTCTTACATGGGTCCCGCACACTTTATATGGCGTCCGGCGCACTCTTACATGGGTCCCGCACACTTTATATGGCGTCCGGCGCACTCTACATGGGTCCCGCACACTTTATATGGCGTCCGGCGCACTCTTACATGGGTCCCGCACACTTTATATGGCGTCCGGCGCACTCTTACATGGGTCCCGCACACTTTATATGGCGTCCGGCGCACTCTTACATGGGTCCCGCACACTTTATATGGCGTTTGGCGCACGCTTACATGGGTCCCGTACACTTTCTCTGGCGTTTGGCGCACTCTTAAATGGGTCCCGCACACCTTGTATGGTGTCCGGCGCACTCTTACATGGGTCCCGCACACTTTATATGGCGCCCGGCGCACTCCTACATGGATCCCGCCCACTTCATATGGCGTCCTGCGTGCCCTTATATGGGTCCCACACACTTTATATGGCGTCCGGCGCACTCTTACATGGGTCCCGCACACTTTATATGGCGTCCGGCGCACTCTTACATGGGTCCCGTACACTTTATATGGCGTCCGGCGCACTCTTACATGGGTCCCGCACACTTTATATGGCGTCCGGCGCACTCTTACATGGGTCCCGTACACATTATATGGCGTCCGGCGCACTCTTACATGGGTCCCGTACACTTTATATGGCGTCCGGCGCACTCTTACATGGGCCCCGCACACTTCATATGGCGTCCGGCGCACTCTTACATGGGTCCCGCACACTTTATATGGCCTCCAGCGCACTCTTACATGGGTCCCGCACACTTTACATGGCCTCCCGCGCCCCCTTACATGGGCCCCGCACACTTCATATGGCGTCCGGCGCACTCTTACATGGGCCCGGCACACTTTATATGGCGTCCGGCGCACTCTTACATGGGTCCCGTACACTTTATATGGCGTCCGGCGCACTCTTACATGGGCCCCGCACACTTCATATGGCGTCCGGCGCACTCTTACATGGGTCCCGCACACTTTATATGGCGTCCGGCGCACTCTTACATGGGTCCCGTACACTTTATATGGCGTCCGGCGCACTCTTACATGGGCCCCGCACACTTTATATGGCGTCCGGCGCACTCTTACATGGGTCCCGTTCACTTTATATGGCGTCCGGCGCACTCTTACATGGGTCCCGCACACTTTATATGGCGTCCGGCGCACTCTTACATGGGTCCCGCACACTTTATATGGCGTCCGGCGCACTCTTATATGGGTCCCGCACACTTTATATGGCGTCCGGCGCACTCCTAAATGGGTCCCGCACACTTCATATAGCGTCCGGCGCACTCTTACATGGGTCCCGCACACTTCATATGACGTCCGGCGCACTCTTACATGGGTCGTGCACACTTTATATGGCGGCCGGCGCCCTCTTACATGGGTCCTGCACACTTCATATGGCATCCGGCGCACTCTTACTTGGATACCGCACACTTTATGTGGCGTTCGGCGCACTCTAAGATGGGTCTCCCACACTTTATATGGCGTCTGGCGCACTCCTACATGGGTCCCGCACACTTTATATGACGTCCGGCGCACTCCCGCATGGGTCCCGCCCCCTTTATATGGCGTCTGGCGCACTCCTACATGGGTCCCGTACACTTTTTATGGCGTCCGGCGCACTCTTACTTGGATACCGCACACCTTATGTGGCGTCCGGCGCGCTCCTACATTGGTCCCGCACACTTTATATGGCGTTGGGCGCACTCTTACATGGGTCCCGCATACTTTCTGTGGCATCTGGCGCACTCCTACATAGGTCCCGTACACTTTTTATGGCGTCCGGCGCACTCTTACTTGGGTACCGCACACCTTATGTGGCGTCCGGCGCACTCTTACATGGGTCCCGCACACTTTATATGGCGTCCGGCGCACTCTTACATGGGTCCCGCACACTTTATATGGCGTCCGGCGCACTCTTACATGGGTCCCGCACACTTTATATGGCGTCCGGCGCACTCTTACATGGGTCCCGCACACTTTATATGGCGTCCGGCGCACTCTTACATGGGTCCCGCACACTTTATATGGCGTCCGGCGCACTCTTACATGGGTCCCGCACACTTTATATGGCGTCCGGCGCACTCTTACATGGGCCCCGCACATTTTTATGGCGTCCGGGGCACTCTTACATGGGTCGTGCACACCTCATATGGCGTCCGGCGCACTCTTACATGGGTCCCGCACACTTTATATGGCGTCCGGCGCACTCTTACATGGGTCCCGCACACTTAATATTGCGTCCGGCGCACTCTTACATGGACCCCCACACTTTATATGGCGTCCGGCGCACTCTTAGATGGATCCCGCACACTTTATATGGCGTCCGGCGCACTCTTACATGGGTCGTGCACACTTTTTATGGCGTCCGGCGCACTCTTACATGGGTCCCGCACACTTCATATGGCGTCCGGCGCACTCTTACATGGGTCCCGCACACTTAATATTGCGTCCGGCGCACTCTTACATGGGTCCCGCACACTTCATATGGCGTCCGGCGCACTCTTACATGGGTCCCGCACACTTAATATTGCGTCCGGCGCACTCTTACATGGACCCCCACACTTTATATGGCGTCCGGCGCACTCTTACATGGGTCGTGCACACCTCATATGGCGTCCGGCGCACTCTTAGATGGATCCCGCACACTTTATATGGCGTCCGGCGCACTCTTACATGGGCCCCGCACATTTTTATGGCGTCCGGGGCACTCTTACATAGGTCCGGCACACTTCATATGGCGTCCGTCGCACTCTTACATGGGTCCCGTACGCTTTCTACGGCGTCCGGCGCACTCTTACATGACTATTGCAAAGCATGCCAAAAACTCTGGGAGACACACTGTAAACAGAACTGATGAAACCTGGTTGATAAGGGATAGGGTATAGAAGGATGGCAGAGCGGTGTGTCTTCATTCACACACCGTTCTTCGCCAGATATCAACGGCTGGAGCTGGGAAGTAGGTTCAGAATTTCAGCCGCTGATCTCTGGAGAAGAACGGTGTGTGAATGAAGACACACCGCTCTGCGGTGGCTAAGATACAACAAAATAAGGGTTAAAACTTAGAAAACTTATAATCAGCTTGAGTCCCGAAGATTTTTTGTCTGTCTCGCAATAGCCTTCTTACATGGGTCCCGCACACTTTAAATGGCGGCCGGCGCACTCTTCTATGGGTCCCGCACACTTTAAATGGCGTCCGGCGCACTCCTAACATGGGTCCCGCACACTTTATATGGCGTCCGGCGCACTCTACATGGGTCCCGCACACTTTATATGGCGTCCGGCTCACTCTAACACGGGTCCCGCACACTTTAAATGGCGTCCGGCGCACTTTTACATGGGTCCCGCACACTTTAAATGGCGTCCGGCGCACTCTTCTATGGGTCCCGCACACTTTAAATGGCGTCCGGCGCACTTTTACATGGGTCCCGCACACTTTAAATGGCGTCCGGCGCACTCTTACATGGGTTCCGTACACTTTATATGGCGTCCGGCGCACTCTTACATGGGTCCCATACACTTTATATGGCGTCCGGCGCACTCTTACATGGGTCCCGCACACTTTATATGGCGTCCGTCGCACTCTTACATCAGTCCCGCACACTTTATATGGCGTCCCGCGCACTCTTACATGGGTCCCGCACACTTTATATGGCGTCCGGCGCACTCTTACATGGGTCCCGCACACTTTATATGGCGTCCGGCGCACTCTTACATGGGTCCTGCACACTTTATATGGCGTCCGGCGCACTCTTACATGGGTCCCGCACACTTTATATGGCGACCGTCGCACTCTAAAATGGGTCTCGCACACTTTATATGGCGTCCGGTGCTCTCTTACATGAGTCCCGCATACTTTATATGGCGTCCAGCGCACTCTAACATGGGTCTCGCACACGTTATATCTCGTCCGGCGCACTCTTACATGGGTCGTGCACACTTTATATGGCGTCCGGCGCACCCTAACATGGGTCTCGCACACGATATATGGCGTCCGGCGCGCTCTTGCATTGGTCCCTCACACTTCATGTGGCGTCCGGCGCACTCTTACATGGGTCCGGCACACTTTATATGGCGTCCGGCGCACTCTTACATGGGTCCCGTACACTTTATATGGCGTCCGGCGCACTCTTACATGGGTCCTACACTTTATATGGCGTCCGGCGCACTCTTACATGGGTGCACACTTTATATGGCGTCCGGCGCACTCTTACATGGGTCCCGCACACTTCATATGGCGTCCGGCGCACTCTTACATGGGTCCCGCACACTTTATATGGCGTCCGGCGCACTCTTACATGGGTCCCGCACACTTTATATGGCGTCCGGCGCACTCTTACATGGGTCCCGCACACTTTATATGGCGTCCGGCGCACTCTTACATGGGTCCCGCACACTTTATATGGGCGTCCGGCGCACTCTCACATGGGTCCCGTACGCTTTCTACGGCGTTCGGCGCACTCTTACATGCGTCCCGCACACTTTATATGGCGTCCGGCGCACTCTTACATGGGTCCCGCACACTTCATATGGCGTCCCGCGCACTCTTACATGGGTCCCGCACACTTCATATGGCGTCCGGCGCACTCTTACATGACTATTGCAAAGCAGACAAAAACTCTGGGAGACACACTCAGAACTGGGTCCCTGCAAGGGTAGGGTATAGGGATGGCGGAGCGGTGTGCTCTTCAGTCACACACCGCTTCTCGCCAGAGATCAACGGCTGGAGTCCCGGAAGTAGGTTCAGAATTTCAGCCGCTTATCTCTGGATAAGACACGGCGTCCGGCGCACTCTTACATGGGTCCCGCACACTTTATATGGCGTCCGGCGCACTCTTACATGGGTCCCGCACACTTTATATGGCGTCCGGCGCACTCTTACATGGGTCCCGCACACTTTATATGGCGTCCGGCGCACTCTTACATGGGTCCCGCACACTTTATATGGCGTCCGGCGCACTCTTACATGGGTCCCGCACACTTTATATGGCGTCCGGCGCACTCTTACATGGGTCCCGCACACTTTATATGGCGTCCGGCGCACTCTTACATGGGTCCCGCACACTTTATATGGCGTCCGGCGCACTCTTACATGGGTCCCGCACACTTTATATGGCGTCCGGCGCACTCTTACATGGGTCCCGCACACTTTATATGGCGTCCGGCGCACTCTTACATGGGTCCCGCACACTTTATATGGCGTCCGGCGCACTCTTACATGGGTCCCGCACACTTTATATGGCGTCCGGCGCACTCTTACATGGGTCCCGCACACTTTATATGGCGTCCGGCGCACTCTTACATGGGTCCTGCACACTTTATATGGCGTCCGGCGCACTCTTACATGGGTCCCGCACACTTTATATGGCGTCCGGCGCACTCTTACATGGGTCCCGCACACTTTATATGGCGTCCGGCGCACTCTTACATGGGTCCCGCACATTTTGTCTGGCGTGCGGCGCACTCATAAATGGGTCCCGCACACTTTATATGGCGTCCGGCGCACTCTTGCATGGGTCTCTCACACTTTCTATGGCGTCAGGCGCACTCTTACATGGGTCCCGCACACTTTATATGGCGTCCGGCGCACTCCTGCATGGGTCCCGCACACTTCATATGGCGTCCGGCGCACTCTTACATGGGTCCCGCACACTTCATATGGCGTCCGGCGCACTCTTACATGGGTCGTGCACACTTTATATGGCGTCCGGCGCACTCTTACATGGGTCCCGCACACTTTGTATGGCGTCCGGCGCACTCTTACATGGGCCCCGCACATTTTTATGGCGACCGGGGCACTCTTACATTGGTCCGGCACACTTCATATGGCGTCCAGCGCACTCTTACATGGGTCCCGTACGCTTTCTACGGCGTTCGGCGCACTCTTACATGACTATTGCAAAGCAGGCAAAAACTCTGGGAGACACACTGTAAACAGAACTGATGATACCTGGTTGATAAGGGTAGGGTATAGAAGGATGGCAGAGCGGTGTGTCTTCATTCACACACCGTTTCTCGCCAGAGATCAGCGGCTGAAGCTGGGAAGAAGGTTCAGAATTTCAGCCGCTGATCTCTGGAGAAGAACGGTGTGTGAACGAAGACACCGCTCTGCGGTGGCTAAGATACAACAAAATCGGGGTTAAAACTTAGAAAACTTTTATAATCGGCTTGAGTCCCCAAGATTTTTTGTCTGTTCCGCGATTGCCTTCTTACATGGGTCCCGCACACTTTATATGGCGTCCGGCGCACTCTTACATGGGTCCCGTACACTTTATATGGCGTCCGGCGCACTCCCGCATGGGTCCCGCACACTTTATATGACGTCCGGCGCACTCCCACATGGGTCCCGCACACTTTATATGACGTCCGGCGCACTCTAACATGGGTCCCGCACATTGTCTATAGCGTCCGGCGCACTTCCACATGGGTCCCGTACACTTCATATGGCGTCCGGCGCACTCTTACATGGGTTCCGTACACTTTATATGGCGTCCGGCGCACTCTTACATGGGTCCCGCACACTTTATATGTCGTCCGGCGCACTCTTACATGGGTCCCGCACACTTTATATGTCGTCCGGCGCGCTCTTGCATGGGTCCCGCACACTTTATATGTCGTCCGGCGCACTCTTACATGGGTCCCATACACTTTATATGGCGTACGGCGCGCTCTTACATGGGTTCCGTACACTTAATATGGCGTCCGGCGCACTCTTACATGGGTCCCGCACACTTTATATGTCGTCCGGCGCACTCTTACATGGGTCCCGCACACTTCATATGGCGTCCGCCGCACTCTCACATGGGTCCCGCACACTTTATATGTCGTCCGGCGCACTCTTACATGGGTCCCGCACACTTCATATGGCGTCCGCCGCACTCTCACATGGGTCCCGCACACTTTAAATGGCGTCCGGCGCACTCTTACATGGGTTCCGTACACTTTATATGGCGTCCGGCGCACTCTTACATGGGTCCCATACACTTTATATGGCGTCCGGCGCACTCTTACATGGGTCCCGTACACTTTATATGGCATCCGGCGCACTCTTACATGACTATTGCAAAGCAGACAAAAACTCTGGGAGACACACTGTAAACAGAACTGATGATACCTGGTTGATAAGGGGTAGGGTATAGAAGGATGGCGGAGCGGTGTGTCTTCAGTCACACACCGTTTCTCGCCAGAGATCAACGGCTGGAGCCCGGAAGTAGGTTCAGAATTTCAGCCGCTTATCTCTGGATAAGAACGGTGTGTGAATGAAGACACACCGCTCTGCGGTGGCTAAGATACAACAAAATCGGGGTTAAAACTTAGAAAACTTATAATCAGCTTGAGTCCCGAAGATTTTTTGTCTGTTTCGCAATACCCCTTTTACATGGGTCCCGCACACTTTATATGACGTCCGGGGCACTCTAACACGGGTCCCGCACACTTCATATGGCGTCCGGCGCACTCTAACACGGGTCCCGCACACTTCATATGGCGTCCGGCGCACTCTTACATGGGTCCCGCACACTTTATATAGCGTCCGGCGCACTCTTATATGGGTTCCGTACACTTTATATGGCGTCCAGCGCACTCCCGCATGGGTCCCGCACACTTTATATGACACCCGGCGCACTCTTACATGGGTCCCGCACACTTTATATGTCGTCCGGCGCACTCTTACATGGGTCCCATACACTTTATATGGCGTACGGCGCGCTCTTACATGGGTTCCGTACACTTAATATGGCGTCCGGCGCACTCTTACATGGGTCCCGCACACTTTAAATGGCGTCCGGCGCACTCTTACATGGGTTCCGTACACTTTATATGGCGTCCGGCGCACTCTTACATGGGTCCCATACACTTTCCATGGCGTGCGGCGCACTCTTACATGGGTCCCGCACACTTTATATAGCGTCCGGCGCACTCTTATATGGGTTCCGTACACTTTATATGGCGTACAGCGCACTCTTACATGGGTGCCGTACACTTTATGTGGCGTACGGCGCACTCTTACATGGGTCCCATACACTTTATATGGCGTACGGCGCACTCTTACATGGGTCCCATACACTTTATATGGCGTACGGCGCACTCTTACATGGGTCCCATACACTTTATATGGCGTACGGCGCACTCTTACATGGGTCCCATACACTTTATATGGCGTACGGCGCACTCTTACATGGGTTCCGTACACTTTATATGGCGTCCGCCGCACTCTCACATGGGTCCCGCACACTTTAAATGGCGTCCGGCGCAGTCTTACATGGGTCCCATACACTTTATATGGCGTACGGCGCTTAGAAAACTTATAATCAGCTTGAGTCCCGAAGATTTTTTGTCTGTTTCGCAATACCCCTTTTACATGGGTCCCGCACACTTTATATGACGTCCGGCGCACTCTTACATGGGTCCCGCACACTTTAAATGGCGTCCGGCGCACTCTTACATGGGTTCCGTACACTTTATATGGCGTCCGGCGCACTCTTACATGGGTCCCATACACTTTATATGGCGTACGGCGCGCTCTTACATGGGTTCCGTACACTTTATATGGCGTCCGGCGCACTCTTACATGGGTCCCGCACACTTTATATGTCGTCCGGCGCACTCTTACATGGGTCCCGCACACTTTATATGTCGTCCGGCGCGCTCTTGCATGGGTCCCGCACACTTTATATGGCGTCCGGCGCACTCTTACATGGGTCCCATACACTTTATATGGCGTACGGCGCACTCTTACATGGGTCCCATACACTTTATATGGCGTACGGCGCACTCTTACATGGGTCCCATACACTTTATATGGCGTACGGCGCACTCTTACATGGGTCCCATACACTTTATATGGCGTCCGGCGCACTCTTACATGGGTCCCATACACTTTATATGGCGTACGGCGCACTCTTACATGGGTCCCATACACTTTATATGGCGTCCGCCGCACTCTCACATGGGTCCCGCACACTTTAAATGGCGTCCGGCGCACTCTTACATGGGTCCCATACACTTTATATGGCGTACGGCGCACTCTTACATGGGTCCCATACACTTTATATGGCGTCCGCCGCACTCTCACATGGGTCCCGCACACTTCATATGGCGTCCGGCGCACTCTAACACGGGTCCCGCACACTTCATATGGCGTCCGGCGCACTCCTACATGGGTCCCGCACACTTTATATAGCGTCCGGCGCACTCTAACACGGGTCCCGCACACTTTATATGGCGTACGGCGCACTCTTACATGGGTTCCGTACACTTTATATGGCGTCCGGCGCACTCTTACATGGGTCCCATACACTTTATATGGCGTACGGCGCACTCTTACATGGGTCCCATACACTTTATATGGCGTACGGCGCACTCTTACATGGGTTCCGTACACTTTATATGGCGTCCGGCGCACTCTTAAATGGGTTCCGCACACTTCATGTGGCGTCCGCCGCACTCTCACATGGGTCCCGCACACTTTATATGTCGTCCGGCGCACTCTTACATGGGTCCCGCACACTTCATATGGCGTCCGCCGCACTCTCACATGGGTCCCGCACACTTTATATGTCGTCCGGCGCACTCTTACATGGGTTCCGTACACTTTATATGGCGTCCGGCGCACTCTTACATGGGTTCCATACACTTTATATGGCGTCCGGCGCACTCTTACATGGGTCCCATACACTTTAAATGGCGTCCGGCGCACTCTTACATGGGTCCCATACACTTTATATGGCGTACGGCGCACTCTTACATGGGTTCCGTACACTTTATATGGCGTCCGGCGCACTCTTAAATGGGTTCCGTACACTTTATATGGCGTCCGGCGCACTCTTACATGGGTCCCGCACACTTTATATGTCGTGCGGCGCGCTCTTGCATGGGTCCCGCACACTTTATATGGCGTACGGCGCACTCTTACATGGGTCCCATACACTTTATATGGCGTACGGCGCACTCTTACATGGGTTCCGTACACTTTATATGGCGTCCGGCGCACTCTTAAATGGGTTCCGTACACTTTATATGGCGTCCGGCGCACTCTTACATGGGTTCCGTACACTTTATATGGCGTCCGGCGCACTCTTACATGGGTTCCATACACTTTATATGGCGTCCGGCGCACTCTTACATGGGTTCCGTACACTTTATATGGCGTCCGGCGCACTCTTACATGGGTCCCGCACACTTCATATGGCGTCCGCCGCACTCTCACATGGGTCCCGCACACTTTAAATGGCGTCCGGCGCACTCTTACATGGGTTCCGTACACTTTATATGGCGTCCGGCGCACTCTTACATGGGTCCCATACACTTTATATGGCGTCCGGCGCACTCTTACATGGGTCCCGTACACTTTATATGGCATCCGGCGCACTCTTACATGACTATTGCAAAGCAGACAAAAACTCTGGGAGACACACTGTAAACAGAACTGATGATACCTGGTTGATAAGGGGTAGGGTATAGAAGGATGGCGGAGCGGTGTGTCTTCAGTCACACACCGTTTCTCGCCAGAGATCAACGGCTGGAGCCCGGAAGTAGGTTCAGAATTTCAGCCGCTTATCTCTGGATAAGAACGGTGTGTGAATGAAGACACACCGCTCTGCGGTGGCTAAGATACAACAAAATCGGGGTTAAAACTTAGAAAACTTATAATCAGCTTGAGTCCCGAAGATTTTTTGTCTGTTTCGCAATACCCCTTTTACATGGGTCCCGCACACTTTATATGACGTCCGGCGCACTCTTACATGGGTCCCGCACACTTTAAATGGCGTGCCGCGCACTCCTCTATGGGTCCCGCACACTTCATATGGCGTCCGGCGCACTCCTACATGGGTCCCGCACACTTTATATAGCGTCCGGCGCACTCTTATATGGGTTCCGTACACTTTATATGGCGTCCAGCGCACTCTTACATGGGTGCCGTACACTTTATATGGCGTACGGCGCACTCTTACATGGGTCCCATACACTTTATATGGCGTACGGCGCACTCTTACATGGGTCCCGCGCACTTCATATGGCGTCCGCCGCACTCTCACATGGGTCCCGCACACTTTAAATGGCGTCCGGCGCACTCTTACATGGGTTCCGTACACTTTATATGGCGTCCGGCGCACTCTTACATGGGTCCCGCACACTTTATATGGCGTCCGGCGCACTCTTACATGGGTTCTGTACACTTTATATGGCGTCCGGCGCACTCTTACATGGGTCCCGCACACTTTATATGGCGTCCGGCGCACTCTTACATGGGTCCCGCACACTTTATATGGCGTCCGGCGCACTCTTACATGGGTCCCGCACACTTTATATGGCGTCCGGCGCACTCTTACATGGGTCCCGCACACTTTATATGGCGTCCGGCGCACTCTTACATGGGTCCCGCACACTTTATATGGCGTCCGGCGCACTCTTACATGGGTCCCGCACACTTTATATGGCGTCCGGCGCACTCTTACATGGGTCCCGCACACTTTATATGGCGTCCGGCGCACTCTTACATGGGTCCCGCACACTTTATATGGCGTCCGGCGCACTCTACATGGGTCCCGCACACTTTATATGGCGTCCGGCGCACTCTTACATGGGTCCCGCACACTTTATATGGCGTCCGGCGCACTCTTACATGGGTCCCACACATTTTTATGGCGTCCGGGGCACTCTTACATGGGTCCCGCACACTTTCTATGGCGTTCGGCGCACTCTTACATGGATCCCGCACACTTTATATGGCGTCCGGCGCACTCTTACATGGGTCCCGCACACTTTATATGGCGTCCGGCGCACTCTTACATGGGTCCCGTACACTTTATATGGCGTCCGGCGCACTCTTACATGGGTCCCGCACACTTCATATGGCGTCCGGCGCACTCTTACATGGGTCCCGCACACTTCATATGGCGTCCGGCGCACTCTTACATGGGTCCCGCACACTTTATATGGCGTCCGGCGCACTCTTACATGGGTCCCGCACACTTTACATGGCGTCCGGCGCACTCTTACATGGGTCCCGCACACCTCATATGGCGTGCGGCGCATTCTTACATGGGTCCCGCACACTTTATATGGCGTCCGGCGCACTCTTACATGGGTCCCGCACACTTTATATGGCGTCCGGCGCACTCTTACATGGGTCCCGCACACTTTATATGGCGTCCGGCGCACTCTTACATGGGTCCCGCACACTTTATATGGCGTTCGGCGCGCTCTTACATGGGTTCCGCACACTTTATATGGCGTCCGGCGCACTCTTACATGGGTCCCGCACACTTCATATGGCGTCCGGCGCACTCTTACATGGGTTCCGCACACTTTATATGACGTCCGGCGCACTCTTACATGGGTCCCGCACACTTCATATGGCGTCCGGCGCACTCTTACATGGGTCCCGCACACTTTATATGGCGTCCGGTGCACTCTTACATGGGTCCCGCACACTTTTTATGACGTTCGGCGCACTCTTACATGGGTCGCGCACACTTTATATGGCGTCCATCGCACTCTTACATGGGTCCCGTACGCTTTATATGGCGTCCGGCGCACTCTTACATGGGTCCCGCACACTTTATATGGCGTCCGGCGCACTCTTACATGGGTCCCGCACACTTTATATGGCGTCCGGCGCACTCTTACATGGGTCCCGTACACTTTATATGGCGTCCGGCGCACTCTTACATGGGTCCCGCACACTTTATATGGCGTCCGGCGCACTCTTACATGGGTACCGCACACTTTATATGGCGTCCGGCGCACTCTTACATGGGTCCCGTACACTTTATATGGCGTCCGGCGCACTCTTACATGGGTCCCGCACACTTTATATGACGTCCGGCGCGCTCTTACATGGGTCCCGCACACTTTATATGGCGTTCGGCGCACTCCCGCATGGGTCCCGCACACTTTATATGACGTCCGGCGCACTCTTACATGGGCCCCGCACACTTCATATGGCGTCCGGCGCACTCTGACATGGGTCCCACACACTTTATATGACGTCCGGCGCACTCTTACATGGGTCCCGCACACTTTATATGGCGTCCGGCGCACTCTTACATGGGTCCCGCACACTTTATATGGCGTCCGGCGCACTCTTACATGGGTCCCATACACTTTCTATGGCGTTCGGAGCACTCCCACATGGGTCACATACACTTTATGTGGCGTTTGGCGCACTCCTACATGGGTCCCATACACTTTATATGGCGCCCGGCGCACTCTAACATGGGTCCCGCACACATTATATGGCGTCCTGCGCACTCTTACATGGGTCACATACACTTTATATGGCGTTTGGCGCACTCCTACATGGGCCCCATACACTTTATATGGCGTCCGGCGCACTCTTACATGGGTCCCGCACACTTTATATGGCGTCCGGCGCACTCTTACATGGGTCCCGCACACTTTATATGGCGTCCGGCGCACTCTTACATGGGTCCCGCACACTTTATATGGCGTCCGGCGCACTCTTACATGGGTCCCGCACACTTTATATGGCGTCCGGCGCACTCTTACATGGGTCCCGCACACTTTATATGGCGTCCGGCGCACTCTTACATGGGTCCCGCACACTTTATATGGCGTCCGGCGCACTCTTACATGGGTCCCGCACACTTTATATGGCGTCCGGCGCACTCTTACATGGGTCCCGCACACTTTATATGGCGTCCGGCGCACCCTTACATGGGTCCCGCACACTTTATATGGCGTCCGGCCCACTCTTACATGGGTCCCGCACACTTTATATGGCGTCCGGCGCACTCTACATGGGTCCCGCACACTTTATATGGCGTCCGGCGCACTCTTACATGGGTCCCGCACACTTTATATGGCGTCCGGCGCACTCTTACATGGGTCCCGCACACTTTATATGGCGTCCGGCGCACTCTTACATGGGTCCCGCACACTTTATATGGCGTCCGGCGCACTCTTACATGGGTCCCGCACACTTTATATGGCGTCCGGCGCACTCTTACATGGGTCCCGCACACTTTATATGGCGTCCGGCGCAATCTTACATGGGTCCCGCACACCTTATATGGCGTCCGGCGCAGTCTTACATGGGTCCCGCACACTTTATATGGCGTTCGGCGCACTCCTACATGGGTCCCGCACACCTTTATATGGCGTCCGGCGCACTCCTAAATGGGTCCCGCACACTTCATATAGCGTCCGGCGCACTCTTACATGGGTCCCGCACACTTCATATGACGTCCGGCGCACTCTTACATGGGTCGTGCACACTTTATATGGCGTCCGGCGCACTCTTACATGGGTCCCGCACACTTTATATGGCGTCCGGGGCACTCTTACATTGGTCCGGCACACTTCATATGGCGTCCGTCGCACTCTTAGATGGATCCCGCACACTTTATATGGCGTCCGGCGCACTCTTACATGACTATTGCAAAGCAGACAAAAACTCTGGGAGACACACTGTAAACAGAACTGATGATACCTGGTTGATAAGGGTAGGGTATAGAAGGATGGCGGAGCGGTGTCTTCAGTCACACACCGTTCTTCGCCAGAGATCAGCGGCTGAAGCTGGGAAGTAGGTTCAGAATTTCAGCCGCTGATCTCTGGATAAGAACGGTGTGTGAATGAAGACACCGCTCTGCGGTGGCTAAGATACAACAAAATCGGGGTTAAAACTTAGAAAACTTTTATAATCAGCTTGGGTCCCGAAGATTTTTTGTCTGTTCCGCAATAGCCTTACTTGGGTCCCGCACACTTTATATGGCGTCCGGCGCACTTTTATATGGGTCCCGCACACTTTATATGGCGTCCGGCGCACTCCTACATGGGTCCCGCACACTTTATATGGCGTCCGGCGCACTCTTACATGTATCCCGCACACTTTATATGGCGTGCGGCGCACTCTTACATGGGTCCCGCTCACTTTATATGGCGTCCGGCGCACTCCTACATGGGTCCCGCACACTTTATATGGCGTCCGGCGCACTCTTACATGTATCCCGCACATTTTCTATGGCTTCCGGCGCACTCCCGCATGGGTCCCGCACACTTTATATGACACCCGGCGCGCTCTTACATGAGTCCCGCACACTTTATATGGCGTCCGGCGCACTCTTACATGGGTCCCGCACACTTCATATGGCGTCCGGCGCACTCTTACATGGGTCCCGCACACTTAATATTGCGTCCGGCGCACTCTTACATGGATCCCCACACTTTATATGGCGTCCGGCGCACTCTTACATGGGTCGTGCACACCTCATATGGCGTCCGGCGCACTCTTAGATGGATCCCGCACACTTTATATGGCGTCCGGCGCACTCTTACATGGGCCCCGCACACTTTATATGGCGTCCGGCGCACTCCTACATGGGTCCCGCACACTTTATATGTCGTCCGGCGCACTCCTAAATGGGTCCCGCACACTTTATATGGCGTCCGGCGCACTCCTACATGGGTCCCGCACACTTTATATGGCGTCCGGGGCACTCTTACATTGGTCCCGCACACTTTATATGGCGTCCGGCGCACTCTTACATGGGTCCCGCACACTTTATATGGCGTCCGGCGCACTCTTACATGGGTCCCGCACACTTTATATGGCGTCCGGCGCACTCTTACATGGGTCCCGCACACTTTATATGGCGTCCGGCGCACTCTTACATGGGTCCCGCACACTTTATATGGCGTCCGGCGCACTCTTACATGGGTCCCGCACACTTTATATGGCGTCCGGCGCACTCTTACATGGGTCCCGCACACTTTATATGGCGTCCGGCGCACTCTACATGGGTCCCGCACACTTTATATGGGGTCCGGCGCACTCTTACATGGGTCCCGCACACTTCATATGGCGTCCGGCGCACTCTTACAGGGGTCCCGCACACTTTATATGGCGTCCGGCGCACTCTTACATGGGTCCCCCACACTTTATATGGCGTCCGGCGCACTCTTACATGGGTCCCGCACACTTTATATGGCGTCCGGCGCACTCTTACATGGGTCCCGCACACTTTATATGGCGTCCGGCGCACTCTTACATGGGTCCCGCACACTTTATATGGCGTCCGGCGCACTCTTACATGGGTCCCGCACACTTTATATGGCGTCCGGCGCACTCTTACATGGGTCCCGCACACTTTATATGGCGTCCGGCGCACTCTTACATGGGTCCCGCACACTTTATATGGCGTCCGGCGCACTCTTACATGGGTCCCGCACACTTTATATGGCGTCCGGCGCACTCTTACATGGGTCCCGCACACTTTATATGGCGTCCGGCGCACTCTTACATGGGTCCCGCACACTTTATATGGCGTCCGGCGCACTCTTACATGGGTCCCGCACACTTTATATGGCGTCCGGCGCACTCTTACATGGGTCCCGCACACTTTATATGGCGTCCGGCGCACTCTTACATGGGTCCCGCACACTTTATATGGCGTCCGGCGCACTCTTACATGGGTCCCGCACACTTTATATGGCGTCCGGCGCACTCTTACATGGGTCCCGCACACTTTATATGGCGTCCGGCGCACTCTTACATGGGTCCCGCACACTTTATATGGCGTCCGGCGCACTCTTACATGGGTCCCGCACACTTTATATGGCGTCCGGCGCACTCTTACATGGGTCCCGCACACTTTATATGGCGTCCGGCGCACTCTTATATGGGTCCCGCACACTTTATATAGCGTCCGGCGCACTCCCGCATGGGTCCCGCACACTTTATATGACACCCGGCGCACTCCTAAATGGGTCCAGCACACTTTATATGGCGTCCGGCCCACTCCTACATGGGTCCCGCACACTTTATATGGCGTCCGGCGCACTCTTACATGGATCCCGCACACTTTATATGGCGTCCGGCGCACTCTTACATGGGTCCCACACACTTTATATGGCGTCCGGCGCACTCTTACATGGGTCCCGCACACTTTATATGGCGTCCGGCGCACTCTTACATGGGTCCCGCACACTTCATATGGCGTCCGGCGCACTCTTACATGGGGCCCGCACACTTTATATGGCGTCCGGCGCACTCTTACATGGGTCCCGCACACTTTATATGGCGTCCGGCGCACTCTTACATGGGTCCCGCACACTTTATATGGCGTCCGGCGCACTCTTACATGGGTCGTGCACACTTTATATGGCGTCCGGCGCACTCTTACATGGGTCCCGTGCGCTTCCATGGCGTCCAGCGCACTCTACACATGGGCCCCGCACATTTTTATGGCGTCCGGCGCACTCTTACATGGGTCCGGCACACTTCATATGGCGTCCGGCGCACTCTTACATGGGTCCCGTACGCTTTATACGGCGTCCGGCGCACTCTTACATGACTATTGCAAAGCAGGCAAAAACTCTGGGAGACACACTGTAAACAGAACTGATGATACCTGGTTGATAAGGGTAGGGTATAGAAGGATGGCAGAGCGGTAAGTCTTCATTCACACACCGTTCTTTTCCAGAGATCAGCGGCTGAAGCTGGGAAGAAGGTTCAGAATTTCAGCCGCTGATCTCTGGAGAAGAACGGTGTGTGAACGAAGACACCGCTCTGCGGTGGCTAAGATACAACAAAATCGGGGTTAAAACTTAGAAAACTTTTATAATCGGCTTGGGTTCCCAAGATTTTTTGTCTGTTCCGCAATAGCCTTCTTACTTGGGTCCCGCACACTTTATATGGCGTCCGGCGCACTCTTATATGGGTCCCGCACACTTTATATGGCGTCCGGCGCACTCCTACATGGGTCCCGCACACTTTATATGTCGTCCGGCGCACTCCTAAATGGGTCCCGCACACTTTATATGGCGTCCGGCGCACTCCTACATGGGTCCCGCACACTTTATATGGCGTCCGGCGCACTCTTACATGGATCCCGCACATTTTCTATGACGTCCGGCGCACTCCCGCATGGGTCCCGCACACTTTATATGACACCCGGCGCGCTCTTACATGAGTTCCGCACACTTTATATGTCGTCCGGCGCAGTCTTACATGGGTCCCGCACACTTTATATGGCGTTCGGCGCACTCCTACATGGGTCCCGCACACTTCATATGGCGTCCGTCGCACTCTTACATGGGTCCCGCGCACTTCATATGGCGTCCGGCGCACTCTTACATGGGTCCCGCACACTTTATATGGCGTCCGGCGCACACTTACAGTGGTCCCGCACACTTCATATGGCGTCCGGCGCGCTCCTACATGGGTCCCGCACATTTTCTATGGCGTCCGGCGCACTCCCGCATGGGTCCCGCACACTTTATATGATGGCGTCCGGCGCACTCTTACATGGGTCCCTTACACTTTCTCCGACGTCTGACGTACTCTTACATGACTATTGCAAAGCAGGCAAAAACTCTGGGAGACACACTGTAAACAGAACTGATGATGCCTGGTTGACAAGGGGTAGGGTATAGAAGGATGGCAGAGCGGTAAGTCTTCATTCACACACCGTCCTTCTCCAGAGATCAGCGGCTGAAGCTGGGAAGTAGGTTCAGATTTACATCCGCTTATCTCTGGAGAAGAACGGTGTCTAAATGAAGACACACCGCTCTGCGGTGGCTAAGATACAACAAAATCGGGGTTAAACTTAGAAAACTTTATAATGGCTTGGGTCCCCAAGATTTTTGTCTGTTCCGCAATACGCCTCTTACATGTATCCCGCACATTTTCTATGGCGTCCGGCGCACTCTTACATGGGTCCCGCACACTTAATATTGCGTCCGGCGCGCTCTTACATGGGTCCCGCACACTTAATATTGCGTCCGGCGCACTCTTACATGGGTCCCGCACACTTTATATGGCGTCCGGCGCACTCTTACATGGGTCGTGCACACTTTATATGGCGTCCGGGGCACTCTTACATTGGTCCGACACACTACATATGGCGTCCGTCGCACTTTTACATGGGTCCCGCACACTTTATATGGCGTCCGGCGCACTCCCGCATGGGTCCCGCACACTTTATATGACACCCGGCGCGCTCTTACATGAGTCCCGCACACTTTATATGGCGTCCGGCGCACTCTTACATGGGTCCCGCACACTTCATATGGCGTCCGGCGCACTCTTACATGGGTCCCGCACACTTAATATTGCGTCCGGCGCACTCTTACATGGATCCCGCACACTTTATATGGCGTCCTGCGCACTCTTACATGGGTCGTGCACACTTTTTATGGCGTCCGGCGCACACTTAGATGGATCACGCACACTTTATATGGCGTCCGTCGCACTCTTACATGGGTCCCGCACACTTTATATGGCGTCCGGCGCACTCCTGCATGGGTCCCGCACACTTCATATGGCGTCCGGCGCACTCTTACATGGATCCCGCACACTTTATATGGCGTCCGGCGCACTCTTACATGGGTCGTGCACACTTTATATGGCGTCCGGCGCACTCTTACATGGGTCCCGTACACTTTCCATGGCGTCCAGCGGACTCTTACATGGGCCCCGCACATTTTATATGTCGTCCGGCGCACTCCTAAATGGGTCCCGCACACTTTATATGGCGTCCGTCGCACTCTTACATGGGTCCCGTACGCTTTCTACGGCGTTCGGCGCACTCTTACATGACTATTGCAAAGCAGGCAAAAACTCTGGGAGACACACTGTAAACAGAACTGATGATACCTGGTTGATAAGGGGTAGGGTATAGAAGGATGGCAGGGCGGTGTCTTCATTCACACACCGTTCTTTCGCAGAGATCAGGGGCTGAGGCTGGGAAGTAGGTCCAGATTTGCAGCCGCTGATCTCTGGAGAAGAACGGTGTGTGAACGAAGACACCGCTCTGCGGTGGCTAAGATACAACAAAATCGGGGTTAAAACTTAGAAAACTTTTATAATCGGCTTAGGTTCCCAAGATTTTTTGTCTGTTCCGCAATAGCCTTACTTGGGTCCCGCACACTTTATATGGCGTCCGGCGCACTCTTATATGGGTCCCGCACACTTTATATGGCGTCCGGCGCACTCTAACACGGGTCCCGCACACTTTATATGGCGTCCGGCGCACTCTACATGGGTCCCGCACACTTTATATGGCGTCCGGCGCACTCTACATGGGTCCCGCACACTTTATATGGCGTCCGGCGCACTCTTACATGGGTCCCGCACACTTCATATGGCGTCCGGCGCACTCTTACATGGGTCCCGCACACTTAATATTGCGTCCGGCGCACTCTTACATGGATCCCCACACTTTATATGGCGTCCGGCGCACTCTTACATGGGTCGTGCACACTTTATATGGCGTCCGGCGCACTCTTACATGGGTCGTGCACACTTTATATGCCGTCCGGCGCACTCTTACATGGGTCCCGCACACTTCATATAGCGTCCGGCGCACTCTTACATGGGTCCCGCACACTTCATATGGCGTCCGTCGCACTCTTACATGGGTCCCGTACGCTTTCTACGGCGTCCGGCGCACTCTTACATGTATCCCGCACATTTTCTATGGCTTCCGGCGCACTCCCGCATGGGTCCCGCACACTTTATATGACACCCGGCGCGCTCTTACATGAGTCCCGCACACTTTATATGGCGTCCGGCGCACTCTTACATGGGTCCCGCACACTTCATATGGCGTCCGGCGCACTCTTACATGGGTCCCGCACACTTAATATTGCGTCCGGCGCACTCTTACATGGACCCCCACACTTTATATGGCGTCCGGCGCACTCTTACATGGGTCGTGCACACTTTATATGGCGTCCGGCGCACTCTTACATGGGTCCCGTGCGCTTTCCATGGCGTCCAGCGCACTCTTATATGGGTCCCGCACACTTTATATGGCGTCCGGCGCACTCCTACATGGGTCCCGCACACCTCATCTGGCGTCCGGCGCACTCTTACATGGATCCCCACACTTTATATGGCGTCCGGCGCACTCCTGCCTGGGTCCCGCACACCTCATATGGCGTCCGGCGCACTCTTAGATGGATCCCGCACACTTTATATGGCGTCCGGCGCACTCTTACATGGGTCGTGCAGACTTTCTATGGCGTCCGGCGCACTCTTACATGGGTCCCGCACACTTCATATGGCGTCCGGCGCACTCTTACATGGGTCCCGCACACTTAATATTGCGTCCGGCGCGCTCTTACATGACTATTGCAAAGCAGGCAAAAACTCTGGGAGACACACTGTAAACAGAACTGATGATACCTGGTTGATAAGGGGTAGGGTATAGAAGGATGGCAGAGCGGTGTGTTCAGTCACACACTTTTTAGAGATCAACGGCTGAAGCCCGGAAGTAGGTTCAGATTTTCAGCCGCTGATCTCTGGATAAGAACGGTGTGTGAATGAAGACACACCGCTCTGCGGTGGCTAAGATACAACAAAATCGGGGTTAAAACTTAGAAAACTTATAATCAGCTTGGGTCCCGAAGATTTTTTGTCTGTTCCGCAATACATGGGTCCTCATGGGTCCCGCACACTTTATATGGCGTCCGGCGCACTCTAACATGGGTCCCGCACACTTTATATGGCGTCCGGCGCACTCCTACATGGGTCCCGCACACTTTATATGGCGTCCGGCGCACTCTTACATGGGTCCCGCACACTTTATATGGCGTCCGGCGCACTCTTACATGGGTCCCGCACACTTTATATGGCGTCCGGCGCACTCTTACATGGGTCCCGCACACTTTATATGGCGTCCGGCGCACTCTTACATGGGTCCCGCACACTTTATATGGCGTCCGGCGCACTCTACATGGGTCCCGCACACTTTATATGGCGTCCGGCGCACTCTTACATGGGTCCCGCACACTTTATATGGCGTCCGGCGCACTCCCGCATGGGTCCCGCACACTTTATATGGCGTCCGGCGCACTCTTACATGGGTCCCGCACACTTTATATGGCGTCCGGCGCACTCTTACATGGGTCCCGCACACTTTATATGGCGTCCGGCGCACTCTTACATGGGTCCCGCACACTTTATATGGCGTCCGGCGCACTCTTACATGGGTCCCGCACACTTTATATGGCGTCCGGCGCACTCTACATGGGTCCCGCACACTTCATATAGCGTCCGGCGCACTCTTACATGGGACCCGCACGCTTTATATGGCGTCCGGCGCACTCCTACATGGGTCCCGCACACTTTATATAGCGTCCGGCGCACTCCTGCATGGGTCCCGCACACCTCATATGGCGTCCGGCGCACTCTTAGATGGATCCCGCACACTTTATATGGCGTCCGGCGCACTCTTACATGACTATTGCAAAGCAGGCAAAAACTCTGGGAGACACACTGTAAACAGAACTGATGATACCTGGTTGATAAGGGGTAGGGTATAGAAGGATGGCAGAGCGGTGGGTCTTCATTCACACACCGTTCTTCGCCAGAGATCAGCGGCTGAAGCTGGGAAGTAGGTTCAGATTTTCAGCCGCTGATCTCTGGAGAAGAACGGTGTGTGAACGAAGACACCGCTCTGCGGTGGCTAAGATACAACAAAATCGGGGTTAAAACTTAGAAAACTTTTATAATCGGCTTGGGTCCCCAAGATGTTTTGTCTGTTCCGCAATAGCCTCCTTACATGGGTCCCGCACACTTTATATGGCGTCCGGCGCACTCTTACATGGGTCCCGCACACTTTATATGGCGACCGGCGCACTCCTACGTGGGTCCCGCACACTTTATATGTCGTCCGGCGCACTCCTAAATGGGTCCCGCACACTTTATATGGCGTCCGGCGCACTCCTACATGCGTCCCGCACACTTTATATGGCGTCCGGCGCACTGTTACATGGATCCCGCACATTTTCTATGACGTCCGGCGCACTCCCGCATGGGTCCCGCACACTTCATAAAGCGTCCGTCCGGCGCACTCCCGCATGGGTCCCGCACACTTACATGGGTCCCGCACACTTAATATGGCGTCCGGCGCACTCTTACATGGGTCCCGCACACTTTATATGGCGTCCGGCGCACTCTTACATGGGTCCCGCACACTTAATATTGCGTCCGGCGCATTCTTACATGGATCCCGCACACTTTATATGGCGTCCGGCGCACTCTTACATGGGTCCCGTACACTTTATATGGCGTCCGGCGCACTCTTACATGGGTCCCGCACACTTCATATGGCTTCCGGCGCACTCTTACATGGGTCCCGCACACTTTATATGGCGTCCGGCGCACTCTTACATGGGTCCCGCACACTTTATATGGCGTCCGGCGCACTCTTACATGGGTCCCGCACACTTTATATGGCGTCCGGCGCACTCTTACATGGGTCCCGCACACTTTATATGGCGTCCGGCGCACTCTTACATGGGTCCCGCACACTTTATATGGCGTCCGGCGCACTCTTACATGGGTCCCACACTTTATATGGCGTCCGGCGCACTCTTACATGGGTCCCGCACACTTTATATGGCGTCCGGCGCACTCTTACATGGGTCCCGCACACTTTATATGGCGTCCGGCGCACTCTTACATGGGTCGTGCACACTTTATATGGCGTCCGGCGCACTCTTACATGAGTCCCGCACACTTTATATGGCGTCCGGCGCACTCTTACATGGGTCCCGCACACTTCATATGGCGTCCGGCGCACTCTTACATGGGTCCCGCACACTTAATATTGCGTCCGGCGCATTCTTACATGGATCCAGCACACTTTATATGGCGTCTGGCGCACTCTTACATGGGTCGTGCACACTTTATATGGCGTCCGGCGCACTCTTACATGGGTCCCGCACACTTTATATGGCGTCCGGCGCACTCCCGCATGGGTCCCACACACTTTATATGGCGTCCGGCGCACTCTTTTATTGGTCCCGCAAACTTTATATGGCGTCCGGCGCACTCCCGCATGGGTCCCGCACACTTTATATGGCGTCCGGCGCACTCTTACATGGGTCCCGCACAATTTATATGGCGTCCGGCGCACTCCTACATGGGTCCCGCACACTTTATATGGCGTCCGGCGCACTCTTACATGTATCCCGCACATTTTCTATGGCGTCCGGCGCACTCTTACATGGGTCCCACACACTTTATATGGCGTCCGGCGCACTCTTTTATTGGTCCCGCAAACTTTATATGGCGTCCGGCGCACTCCCGCATGGGTCCCGCACACTTTATATGACACCCGGCGCGCTCTTACATGAGTTCCGCACACTTTATATGTCGTCCGGCGCACTCTTACATGGGTCCCGCACACTTCATATGGCGTCCGGCGCACTCCTACATGGGTCCCGCACACTTTATATGGCGTGCGGCGCACTCTTACATGGGTCCCGCACACTTTATATGGCGTCCGGCGCACTCTTACATGGGTCCCGCACACTTCATTTGGCGTCCGGCGCACTCTTACATGGGTCCCGCACACTTTATATGGCGTCCGGCGCACTCTTACATGGGTCCCGCACACTTTATATGGCGTCCGGCGCACTCTTACATGGGTCCCGCACACTTTATATGGCGTCCGGCGCACTCTTACATGGGTCCCGCACACTTTATATGGCGTCCGGCGCACTCTTACATGGGTCCCGCACACTTTATATGGCGTCCGGCGCACTCTTACATGGGTCCCGCACACTTTATATGGCGTGCGGCGCACTCATAAATGGGTCCCGCACACTTTATATGGCGTCCGGCGCACTCTTATATGGGTCCCGCACACTTTATATGGCGTCCTGCGCACTTTTACATGGGTCCCGCACACTTTATATGGCGTCCGGCGCACTCCTACATGGGTCCCGCACACTTTATATGGCGTCCGGCGCACTCTTACATGGGTCCCGCACACTTTATATGGCGTCCGGCGCACTCCTACATGGGTCCCGCACACTTTATATGGCGTCCGGCGCACTCTTACATGGATCCCGCACATTTTCTATGACGTCCGGCGCACTCCCGCATGGGTCCCGCACACTTTATATGACACCCGGCGCGCTCTTACATGAGTTCCGCACACTTTATATGTCGTCCGGCGCAGTCTTACATGGGTCCCGCACACTTTATATGGCGTTCGGCGCACTCCCGCATAGGTCCCGCACACTTCATATAGCGTCCGGCGCACTCTTACATGGGTCCCGCACACTTCATATGACGTCCGGCGCACTCTTACATGGGTCCCGCACACTTAATATGGCGTCCGGCGCACTCTTACATGGGTCCCGCACACTTTATATGGCGTCCGGCGCACTCTTACATGGGTCCCGCACACTTAATATTGCGTCCGGCGCACTCGCATGGGTCCCGCACACTTTATATGGCGTCCGGCGCACTCTTACATGGATCCCGCACATTTTCTATGGCGTCCGGCGCACTCCCGCATGGGTCCCGCACACTTTATATGGCGTCCGGCGCACTCCTGCATCTGTCCCGCACACTTTATATGGCGTCCGGCGCACTCTTACATGGATCCCGCACATTTTCTATGGCGTCCGGCGCACTCCCGCATGGGTCCCGCACACTTTATATGACGTCCGGCGCACTCCTGCATGGCTCCCGCACACTTTATATGACGTCCGGCGCGCTCTAACATGGGCCCCGCATACTTTATATGGCGTCCGGCGCACTCCCGCATGGGTCCCGCACACATCATATGGCGTCCGGCGCACTCTTACATGGGTCCCGCACACTTTATATGGCGTCCGGCGCACTCTTACATGGGTCCCGCACACTTTATATGGCGTCCGGCGCACTCTTACATGGGTCCCGCACACTTTATATGGCGTCCGGCGCACTTTACATGGGTCCCGCACACTTTATATGGCGTCCGGCGCACTCTTACATGGGTCCCGCACACTTTATATGGCGTCCGGCGCACTCTTACATGGGTCCCGCACACTTTATATGGCGTCCGGCGCACTCTACATGGGTCCCGCACACTTTATATGGCGTCCGGCGCACTCTTACATGGGTCCCGCACACTTTATATGGCGTCCGGCGCACTCTTACATGGGTCCCGCACACTTTATATGGCGTCCGGCGCACTCTTACATGGGTCCCGCACACTTTATATGGCGTCCGGCGCACTCTTACATGGGTCCCGCACACTTTATATGGCGTCCGGCGCACTCTTACATGGGTCCCGCACACTTTATATGGCGTCCGGCGCACTCTTACATGGGTCCCGCACACTTTATATGGCGTCCGGCGCACTCTTACATGGGTCCCGCACACTTTATATGGCGTCCGGCGCACTCTTACATGGGTCCCGCACACTTTATATGGCGTCCGGCGCACTCTTACATGGGTCCCGCACACTTTATATGGCGTCCGGCGCACTCTTACATGGGTCCCGCACACTTTATATGGCGTCCGGCGCACTCTTACATGGGTCCCGCACACTTTATATGGCGTCCGGCGCACTCTTACATGGGTCCCGCACACTTTATATGGCGTCCGGCGCACTTTACATGGGTCCCGCACACTTTATATGGCGTCCGGCGCACTCTGCATGGGTCCCGCACACTTTATATGGCGTCCGGCGCACTCTTAGATGGGTCCCGCACACTTTATATGGCGTCCGGCGCACTCTTACATGGGTCGTGCACACTTTATATGGCGTCCGGCGCACTTACATGGGTCCCGCACACTTTATATGGCGTCCGGCGCACTCTTACATGGGTCGTGCACACTTTATATGGCGTCCGGCGCACTCCTGCATGGGTCCCGCACACCTCATATGGCGTCCGGCGCACTCTTAGATGGATCCCGCACACTTTATATGGCGTCCGGTGCACTCTTGCATGACTGTAGCAAAGCAGACAAAAACTCTGGGAGACACACTGTAAACAGAACTGATGATACCTGGTTGATAATGGGTAGGGTATAGAAGGATGGCAGAGCGGTGCGTCTTCATTCACACACCGTTCTTCTCCAGAGATCAGCGGCTGAAGCTGGGAAGTAGGTTCAGATTTTCAGCCGCTGATCTCTGGAGAAGAACGGTGTGTGAATGAAGACACACCGCTCTGCGGTGGCTAAGATACAACAAAATCGGGGTTAAAAGTTAGAAAACTTTTATAATCGGCTTGGGTGCCCAAGATTTTTTGTCTGTTCCGCAATAGCCTTCTTACATGGGTCCCGCACACTTTATATGGTGTCCGGCGCACTCCCGCATGGGTCCCTCACACTTCATATGGCGTCCGGCGCACTCTTACATAGGTCTCTCACACTTTCTATGGCGTCCGACGCACTCGTACATGGGTCTCTCACACTTTCTATGGCGTCCGGCGCACTCTTACATGGGTCCCGCACACTTTATATGGCGTCCGGCGCACTCCTGCATGGGTCCCGCACACTTTATATGGCGTCCGGCGCACTCCCACATGGGTCCCGCTCTCTTTGTATGGCGTCCGGCGCGCTCTTACATGGGTCCCGCACACTTCATATGGCGTCCGGCGCACTCTTACATGGGTTCCGCACACTTTATATGGCGTCCGGCGCACTCTTACATGGGTCCCGCACACTTTATATGGCGTCCGGCGCACTCTTACATGGGTCCCGCACACTTTATATGGCGTCCGGCGCACTCTTACATGGGTCCCGCACACTTTATATGGCGTCCGGCGCACTCTTACATGGGTCCCGCACACTTCATATGGCGTCCGGCGCACTCTTACATGGGTCCCGCACACTTTATATGGCGTCCGGCGCACTCTTACATGGGTCCCGCACACTTTACATGGCGTCCGGCGCACTCTTACATGGGTCCCGCACACTTTATATGGCGTCCGGCGCACTCTTACATGGGTCCCGCACACTTTATATGGCGTCCGGCGCACTCTTACATGGGTCCCGCACACTTTATATGGCGTCCGGCGCACTCTTACATGGGTCCCGCACACTTTATATGGCGTCCGGCGCACTTTACATGGGTCCCGCACACTTTATATGGCGTCCGGCGCACTCTTACATGGGTCCCGCACACTTTATATGGCGTCCGGCGCACTCCCGCATGGGTCCCGCACACTTTATATGGCGTCCGGCGCACTCTACATGGGTCCCGCACACTTTATATGGCGTCCGGCGCACTCTTACATGGGTCCCGCACACTTTATATGGCGTCCGGCGCACTCTTACATGGGTCCCGCACACTTTATATGGCGTCCGGCGCACTCTTACATGGGTCCCGCACACTTTATATGGCGTCCGGCGCACTCTTACATGGGTCGTGCACACTTTATATGGCGTCCGGCGCACTCTTACATGGGTCCCGCACACTTTATATGGCGTCCGGCGCACTCTTACATGGGTCCCGCACACTTTATATGGCGTCCGGCGCACTCTTACATGGGTCCCGCACACTTTATATGGCGTCCGGCGCACTCTTACATGGGTCCCGCACACTTTATATGGCGTCCGGCGCACTCTTACATGGGTCCCGCACACTTTATATGGCGTCCGGCGCACTCTTACATGGGTCCCGCACACTTTATATGGCGTCCGGCGCACTCCGCATGGGTCCCGCACACTTTATATGGCGTCCGGCGCACTCTACATGGGTCCCGCACACTTTATATGGCGTCCGGCGCACTCTTACATGGGTCCCGCACACTTTATATGGCGTCCGGCGCACTCTTACATGGGTCCCGCACACTTTATATGGCGTCCGGCGCACTCTTACATGGGTCCCGCACACTTAATATGGCGTTCGGCGCAATCTTACATGGGTCCCGCACACTTTATATGGCGTCCGGCGCACTCTTACATGGGTCCCGCACACTTTATATGGCGTCCGGCCCACTCCTACATGGGTCCCGCACACTTTATATGGCGTCCGGCGCACTCCTACATGGGTCCCGCACACTTTATATGGCGTCGGGCGCCCTCCCGCATGGGTCCCGCACACTTTATATGGCGTTCGGCGCACTCTTAAATGGGTCCCGCACACTTTATATGACGTCCGGCGCGCTCTTACATGGGCCCCGCACACTTTATATGGCGTCCGGCGCACTCCCGCATGGGTCCCGCACACTTTATATGGCGTCCGGCGCACTCCCACATGGGTCCCGCACACTTTATATGACGTCCGGCGCACTCTAACATGGGTCCCGTACACTTTATATGGCGTCCGGCGCACTCCCGCATGGGTCCCGCACATTTTCTATGGCGTCCGGCGCACTCCCGCATGGGTCCCGCACACTTTATATGGCGTCCGGCGGACTCTAACATCGGTCCCGCACACTTTATATGACGTCCGGCGCGCTCTTACATGGGCCCCGCACACTTTATATGGCATCCGGCGCACTCTTACATGGGTCCCGCACACCTTATATGACGTCCGGCGCACCCTTACATGGGTCTCTCACACTTTATATGGCGTCCGGCGCACTCTTATATGGGTCCCGCACACTTTATATGGCGTCCGGCGCACTCTTACATGGGTCCCGCACACTTTATATGGCGTCCGGCGCACTCTTACATGGGTCCCGCACACTTTATATGGCGTCCGGCGCACTCTTACATGGGTCCCGCACACTTTATATGGCGTCCGGCGCACTCTTACATGGGTCCCGCACACTTTATATGGCGTCCGGCGCACTCTTACATGGGTCCCGCACACTTTATATGGCGTCCGGCGCACTCTTACATGGGTCCCGCACACTTTATATGGCGTCCGGCGCACTCTTACATGGGTCCCGCACACTTTATATGGCGTCCGGCGCACTTTACATGGGTCCCGCACACTTTATATGGCGTCCGGCGCACTCTTACATGGGTCCCGCACACTTTATATGGCGTCCGGCGCACTCTTACATGGGGCAAAAACTCTGGGAGACACACTTTAAACAGAACTGATGATACCTGGTTGATAAGGGTAGGGTATAGGGATGGCAGAGCGGTACCTTCACACACCGTTCTTTTCAGAGATCAGCGGCGCAAGCTGGGAAGTAGGTTCAGATTTTCAGCCGCGTCCCTGGAGAAGAACGGTTACACTTTATATGGCGTCCGGCGCACTCTGCGGTGGCACTAATATGCAACAAAATCGGGGTTACTTAGAAACACTTTATAATGGCGTCCGGCGCAACATTTTTGTCTGTTCCGCATATGGCGTCCGGCGCACTTCTACATGGGTCCCGCACACTTTATATGGCGTCCGGCGCACTCCTGCATGGGTCCCGCACACTTTATATGGCGTCCGGCGCACTCCTACATGGGTCCCGCACACTTTATATGACGTCCGGCGCACTCTAACATGGGTCCCGTACACTTTATATGGCGTCCGGCGCACTCCCGCATGGGTCCCGCACATTTTCTATGGCGACCGGCGCACTCCCGCATGGGTCCCGTACACTTTATATGACGTCCGGCGCGCTCTTACATGGGTCCCGTACACTTTATATGACGTCCGGCGCACTCCCGCATGGGTCCCGCACACTTTATATGGCGTGTGGCGCACTCTTACATGGGTCCCGCACACTTCATATGGCGTCCGGCGCACTCCTACATGGGTCCCGCACACTTTATATGACGTCCGGCGCACTGTATCATGGGTCTCGCACTTTATATGGCGTACGGCGCTCTTACATGGGTTCCGCACACTTTATATGGCGTCCGGCGCACTCTTACATGGGTCCCGCACACTTTATATGGCGTCCGGCGCACTCTTACATGGGTCCCGCACACTTTATATGGCGTCCGGCGCACTCTTACATGGGTCCCGCACACTTTATATGGCGTCCGGCGCACTCTTACATGGGTCCCGCACACTTTATATGGCGTCCGGCGCACTCTTACATGGGTCCCGCACACTTTATATGGCGTCCGGCGCACTCTTACATGGGTCCCGCACACTTTATATGGCGTCCGGCGCACTCTTACATGGGTCCCGCACACTTTATATGGCGTCCGGCGCACTCTTACATGGGTCCCGCACACTTTATATGGCGTCCGGCGCACTCTTACATGGGTCCCGCACACTTTATATGGCGTCCGGCGCACTCTTACATGGGTCCCGCACACTTTATATGGCGTCCGGCGCACTCTTACATGGGTCCCGCACACTTTATATGGCGTCCGGCGCACTCTTACATGGGTCCCGCACACTTTATATGGCGTCCGGCGCACTCTACATGGGTCCCGCACACTTTATATGGCGTCCGGCGCACTCTTACATGGGTCCCGCACACTTTATATGGCGTCCGGCGCACTCTTACATGGGTCCCGCACACTTTATATGGCGTCCGGCGCACTCTTACATGGGTCCCGCACACTTTATATGGCGTCCGGCGCACTCTTACATGGGTCCCGCACACTTTATATGGCGTCCGGCGCACTCTTACATGGGTCCCGCACACTTTATATGGCGTCCGGCGCACTTACATGGGTCCTGCACACTTTCTATGGCGTCCGGCGCACTCTACATGGGTCCCGCACACTTTATATGGCGTCCGGCGCACTCCTACATGGGTCCCGCACACTTTATATGGCGTCCGGCGCACTCTTACATGGGTCCCGCACACTTTATATGGCGTTCGGCGCCCTCTTACATGGGTCCCGCACACTTTTTATTGCGTCCGGCGCAGTCCTACATGTGTCCCGTACACTTCTATGGCGTTCGGCGCACTCTTGGATCGGTCCCACACACTTTTTATGGCGTTCGGAGCCCTCTTACATGGGTCCCGCACACTTTTTATGGCGTCCGGCGCACTCCTACATGGGTCCTGCACACCTTTTATGGCGTTCGGCGCCCTCTTACATGGGTCCCGCACACTTTTTATGGCGTCTGGCGCACTCTTAGATGGGTCCCACATACTTTTTAAGGCGTTCGGCGCACTCCCACATGGGTCCCATACACTTTCTATGCCGTTCGGCGCACTCTTACATGGGTCCCGCACATTTTCTATGGCGTCCGGGGCTCTCTTACATGGGTCCCGCACACTTCACATGGCGTCCGGCGCACCCTTACATGGGTCCCGCACACCTCATATGGCGTCCGGCGCACTCTTACACGGGTCCCGCACACTTTATATAGCGTCCGGCGCACTCTTACATGGGTCCCGTGCACTTTCCATGGCGTCCGGCGCACTCTGCATGGGTCTCTCACACTTTATATGGCGTCCGGTGCACTCGTACATGGGTCCCGCACACTTCATATGGCGTCCGGCGCACTCTTACATGGGTCCCGCACACTTTATATGGCGTCCGGCGCACTCTTACATGGGTCCCGCACACTTTATATGGCGTCCGGCGCACTCTTACTTGGGTCCCGCACACCTCATATGGCGTCCGGCGCACTCTTACATGGGTCCCGCACACTTTATATGGCGTCCGGCGGACTCTTACATGTATCCCGCACATTTTCTATGGCGTCCGGCGCACTCCCGCATGGGTCCCGCACACTTTATATGACACCCGGCGCGCTCCTACATGGGTCCCGCACACTTTATATGGCGTCCGGCGCACTCTTACATGTATCCCGCACATTTTCTATGGCGTCCGGCGCACTCTTACATGGGTCGTGCACACCTCATATGGCGTCCGGCGCACTCTTAGATGGATCCCGCACACTTTATATGGCGTCCGGCGCACTCTTACATGGGCCCCGCACATTTTTATGGCGTCCGTCGCACTCTTACATGGGTCCCGCACACTTTATATGGCGTCCGGCGCACTCTTACATGGGGCCCGCACACTTTATATGGCGGGCGGCGCACTCTTACATGGGTCCCGTGCGCTTTCCATGGCGTCCGGCGCACTCCCGCATGGGGATCTCACACTTTCTATGGCGTCCGACGCACTCCTGCATGGGTCCCGCACACCTCATATGGCGTCCGGCGCACTCTTACATGGGTCGTGCACACTTTATATGGCGTCCGGCGCACTCTTACATGGGTCCCGTGCGCTTTCCATGGCGTCCAGCGGACTCTTCAATGGGCCCCGCACATTTTTATGGCGTCCGGGGCACTCTTACATAGGTCCGGCACACTTCATATGGCGTCCGTCGCACTCTTACATGGGTCCCGTACGCTTTCTACGGCGTTCGGCGCACTCTTACATGACTATTGCAAAGCAGGCAAAAACTCTGGGAGACACACTGTAAACAGAACTGATGATACCTGGTTGATAAGGGGTAGGGTATAGAAGGATGGCAGAGCGGTAAGTCTTCATTCACACACCGTTCTTTTCCAGAGATCAGCGGCTGAAGCTGGGAAGTAGGTTCAGATTTTCAGCCGCTGATCTCTGGAGAAGAACGGTGTGTGAACGAAGACACCGCTCTGCGGTGGCTAAGATACAACAAAATCGGGGTTGAAACTTAGAAAACTTTATAATCGGCTTGGGTCCCGCAAGGGTTTTTGTCACTGTTCCGCAATAGCCTTCTTACTTGGGTCCCGCTCACTTTATATGGCGTCCGGCGCACTCTTATATGGGTCCCGCACACTTTATATGGCGTCCGGCGCACTCCCGCATGGGTCTCTCACACTTTCTATGGCGTCCGACGCACTCTTACATGGGTCCCGCACACTTAATATGGCGTCCGGCGCACTCTTACATGGGTCCCGCACACTTCATATGGCGTCCGGCGCACTCTTACCTGGGTCCCGCACACTTAATATGGCGTCCGGCGCACTCTTACATGGGTCCCGCACACTTTATATGGCGTCCGGCGCACTCTTACATGGGTCCCGTGCGCTTTCCATGGCGTCCGGCGCACTCCCGCATGGGTCTCTCACACTTTCTATGGCGTCCGACGCACTCGTACATGGGTCGCGCACACCTCATATGGCGTCCGGCGCACTCTTACATGGGTCGTGCACACTTTTTATGGCGTCCGGCGCACTCTTATATGGGTCCCGCACACCTCATATGGCGTCCGGCGCACTCTTACATGGGTCCCGCACACTTTATATGGCGTCCGGCGCACTCCTGCATGGGTCCCGCACACTTTATATGGCGTCCGGCGCACTCTTACATGTATCCCGCACATTTTCTATGGCGTCCGGCGCACTCCCGCATGGGTCCCGCACACTTTATATGACACCCGGCGCGCTCCTACATGAGTCCCGCACACTTTATATGGCGTCCGGCGCACTCTTACATGGGTCCCGCACACTTAATATGGCGTCCGGCGCACTCTTACATGGGTCCCGCACACTTCATATGGCGTCCGGCGCACTCTTACATGGGTCCCGCACACTTAATATGGCGTCCGGCGCACTCTTACATGGGTCCCGCACACTTCATATGACGTCCGGCGCACTCTTACATGGGTCCCGCACACTTAATATGGCGTCCGGCGCACTCTTACATGGGTCCCGCACACTTTATATGGCGTCCGTCGCACTCTTACATGGGTCCCGCACACTTTATATGGCGTCCGGCGCACTCCTGCATGGGTCCCGCACACCTCATATGGCGTCCGGCGCACTCTTACATGGGTCGTGCACACTTTATATGGCGTCCGGCGCACTCTTACATGGGTCCCGTGCGCTTTCCATGGCGTCCGGCGCACTCCCGCATGGGTCTCTCACACTTTCTATGGCGTCCGACGCACTCGTACATGGGTCCCGCACACCTCATATGGCGTCCGGCGCACTCTTACATGGGTCGTGCACACTTTTTATGGCGTCCGGCGCACTCTTACATGGGTCCCGTGCGCTTTCCATGGCGTCCAGCGGACTCTTGCATGGGCCCCGCACATTTTTATGGCGTCCGGGGCACTCTTACATAGGTCCGGCACACTTCATATGGCGTCCGTCGCACTCTTACATGGGTCCCGTACGCTTTCTACGGCGTTCGGCGCACTCTTACATGACTATTGCAAAGCAGGCAAAAACTCTGGGAGACACACTGTAAACAGAACTGATGATACCTGGTTGATAAGGGGTAGGGTATAGAAGGATGGCAGAGCGGTAAGTCTTCATTCACACACCGTTCTTTTCCAGAGATCAGCGGCTGAAGCTGGGAAGTAGGTTCAGATTTTCAGCCGCTGATCTCTGGAGAAGAACGGTGTGTGAATGAAGACACCGCTCTGCGGTGGCTAATATACAACAAAATCGGGGTTAAAACTTAGAAAACTTTTATAATCGGCTTGGGTCCCCAAGATTTTTTGTCTGTTCCGCAGTAGCCTTCTTACTTGGGTCCCGCACACTTTATATGGCGTCCGGCGCACTCTTATATGGGTCCCGCATACTTTATATGGCGTCCGGCGCACTCCCGCATGGGTCCCGCACACTTTATATGGCGTCCGGCGCACTCTTACATGGGTCCCGTGCGCTTTCCATGGCGTCCGGCGCACTCCCGCATGGGTCTCTCACACTTTCTATGGCGTCCGACGCACTCTTACATGGGTCCCGCACACTTAATATGGCGTCCGGCGCACTCTTACATGGGTCCCGCACACTTCATATGACGTCCGGCGCACTCTTACATGGGTCCCGCACACTTAATATGGCGTCCGGCGCACTCTTACATGGGTCCCGCACACTTTATATGGCGTCCGGCGCACTCTTACATGGGTCCCGTGCGCTTTCCATGGCGTCCGGCGCACTCCCGCATGGGTCTCTCACACTTTCTATGGCGTCCGACGCACTCGTACATGGGTCCCGCACACCTCATATGGCGTCCGGCGCACTCTTACATGGGTCGTGCACACTTTTTATGGCGTCCGGCGCACTCCCACTTGGGTCCCGCACACTTTCTACGGCGTCCGGCGCACTCCCACTTGGGTCCCGAACACCTTCTACGGCGTCCGGCGCACTCTATCTTGGGCCCCACACACATTCTACGGCGTCCGGCGCCTTCTACCTTGGGTCCCACACACTTTCTACGGTGTCCGGCGCACTCTACCTTGGGCCCCACGCACTTTCTACGGCGTCCGGCGCACTCTACCTTGTGTCCCACACACTTTCTGTGGCGTCTAGCGCACTCTACCTTGGGTCCCACACACTTTCTACGGCGTCCGGCGCACTCTACCTTGAGTTCCACACACTTTCTGTGGTGTCCGGCGCACTCCCACTTGGGTCCCGCACACTTTCCACGACGTCCGGCGCACCCTCTTTGGGACCCGAACACCTTCTACGGCGTCCGGCGCACTCTATCTTGAGCCCCACACTTTCTTCGGCGTCCGGCGCCTTCTACCTTGGGTCCCACACTTTCTGCGGTGTCCGGCGCACTCTACATGGGCCCCACGCACTTTCTACGGCGTCCGGCGCACTCTACCTTGGGTCCCACACACTTTCTATGGCGTCCGGCGCACTCTACCTTGGGTCCACACTCTTTCTACGTCGTCCGTCGCACTCTACGTTGGGTCCCGCACACTTTCTACGGCGTCCGGCGCACTCCGACTTGGGTCCCACACACTTTCTACGGAATCCTGCGCACTCGTGTTTGGGTCCCACACTTTTTACGGCGTCTGGCGCACTACCTTGCGGGTCCCTCACACTTTTCACGGCGTTCGGCGCACTCTACCTTGGGCCACACACACTTTCTACGGCGTCCGGCGCACTCTCTTCATGGATCCCACACACTTTCTACAGCGTCCGGCGCACTCTACCTTGAGTTCCACACACTTTCTGTGGTGTCCGGCGCACTCCCACTTGGGTCCCGCACACTTTCCACGACGTCCGGCGCACCCCGACTCTGGGACCCGAACACCTTCTACGGCGTCCGGCGCACTCTCTATCTTGAGCCCCACATTCTTCGGCGTCCGGCGCCTTCTACCTTGGGTCCCACACACTTTCTGCGGTGTCCGGCGCACTCTACCTTGGGCCCCACGCACTTTCTACGGCGTCCGGCGCACTCTACCTTGGGTCCCACACACTTTCTATGGCGTCCGGCGCACTCTACCATGGGCCCCACACACTTTCTACGGCGTCCGGCGCACTCTACGTTGGGTCCCGCACACTTTCTACGGCGTCCGGCGCACTCCCACTTGGGTCCCGCACACTTTCTACGGAATCCTGCGCACTCGTGTTTGGGTCCCACACACTTTTTACGGCGTCTGGCGCACTCTACCTTGGGTCCCTCACACTTTTCACGGCGTTCGGCGCACTCTACCTTGGGCCACACACACTTTCTACGGCGTCCGGCGCACTCTTCCTTGGGTCCCACACACTTTCTACGGCGTCCGGCGCACTCTACCTTGAGTTCCACACACTTTATGTGGTGTCCGGCGCACTCCCACTTGGGTCCCGCACACTTTCCACGACGTCCGGCGCACCCCCACTTGGGACCCGAACACCTTCTACGGCGTCCGGCGCACTCTATCTTGGGCCCCACACACATTCTTCGGCGTCCGGCGCCTTCTACCTTCGGTCCCACACACTTTCTGCGGTGTCCGGCGCACTCTACCTTGGGCCCCACGCACTTTCTACGGCGTCCGGCGCACTCTACCTTGGGTCCCACACACTTTCTATGGCGTCCGGCGCACCCTACCTTGGGCCCCACACACTTTCTACGGCGTCCGGCGCACTCTACCTTGGGTCCCACACACTTTCTGTGGTGTCCGGCGCACTCCTACTTGGGCCCCACACACTTTCTACGGCGTCTAGCGCACTCTACCTTGGGCCCCACACACTTTATACGGCGTCCGGCGCACTCCCACTTGAGTCCCGCGCACTTTCTACGGCGTCCGGCGCACTCTACCTTAGGCCCCACACACTTTCAACGGCGTCCGGCGCACTCTACCTTGGGTCCCACACACTTTCTGTGGTGTCCGGCGCACTCCCACTTGGGTCTCACACACTTTCTGTGGTGTCCGGCGCACTCCCGCCGGGCCCACACACTTTCTACGGCGTCCGGCGCACTCTACCTTGGGCACCACACACTCTGCGGTGTCCGGCGCACTCCCACTTGGGTCCCGCACACTTTCTACGGCGTCCGGCGCACTTCCACTTGGGTCCCGCACACTTTCTACGGCATCCTGCGCACTCTTATCTGGGTCCCTCACACTTTTTACGGCGTTCGGCGCACTCTACCTTAAGCCCCACACACTTTCTACGGCGTCCGGCGCACCCTACCTTGGGCCCCACACACTTTCTACGGCGTCCGGCGCACTCTACCTTGAGTTCCACACACTTTATGTGGTGTCCGGCGCACTCCCACTTGGGTCCCGCACACTTTCCACGACGTCCGGCGCACTCTTGGGACCCGAACACCTTCTACGGCGTCCGGCGCACTCTATCTTGGGCCCCACACACATTCTTCGGCGTCCGGCGCCTTCTACCTTCGGTCCCACACACTTTCTGCGGTGTCCGGCGCACTCTACCTTGGGTCCACGCACTTTCTACGGCGTCCGGCGCACTCTTACCTTGGGTCCCACACACTTTCTATGGCGTCCGGCGCACCTACCTTGGGCCCCACACACTTTCTACGGCGTCCGGCGCACTCTACCTTGGGTCCCACACACTTTCTGTGGTGTCCGGCGCACTCCTACTTGGGCCCCACACACTTTCTACGGCGTCTAGCGCACTCTACCTTGGGCCCCACACACTTTATACGGCGTCCGGCGCACTCCCACTTGAGTCCCGCGCACTTTCTACGGCGTCCGGCGCACTCTACCTTAGGCCCCACACACTTTCAACGGCGTCCGGCGCACTCTACCTTGGGTCCCACACACTTTCTGTGGTGTCCGGCGCACTCCCACTTGGGTCTCACACACTTTCTGTGGTGTCCGGCGCACTCCCACTTGGGCCCCACACACTTTCTACGGCGTCCGGCGCACTCTACCTTGGGCACCACACACTCTGCGGTGTCCGGCGCACTCCCACTTGGGTCCCGCACACTTTCTACGGCGTCCGGCGCACTTCCACTTGGGTCCCGCACACTTTCTACGGCATCCTGCGCACTCTTATCTGGGTCCCTCACACTTTTTACGGCGTTCGGCGCACTCTACCTTAAGCCCCACACACTTTCTACGGCGTCCGGCGCACTCTACCTTGGGTCCCACACACTTTCTACGGCTTCCGGCGCACTCTACCTTGGGCCCCACACACTTTCTCCGGCGTCCGGCGCACTCTACCTTGGGTTTCACACACTTTCTGTGGCGTCCGGCACACTTTACCCAGGTCCCACACACTTTCTGCGGCGTCTAGCGCACTCTACCTTAGGCCCCACACACTTTCTACGGCGTCCGTCGCACTCTACCTTGGGCTCCACACACTTTCTGCGGTGTCCGACGCACTCCCACTTGGGTCCCGCACACTTTCTACGGCGTCCGGCGCACTCCCACTTGGGTCCCGCACGCTTTCTACGGAATCCTGCGCACTCGTGTTTGGGTCCCACACACTTTCTACGGTGTCTGGCGCACTCTACCTTGTGTCCCTCACACTTTTACGGCGTTCGGCGAACTCTACCTTGGGCCACACACACTTTCTACGGCGTCCGGCGCACTCTACCTCGGGTCCCACACACTTTCTACGGCGTCCGGCGCACTCTACCCTGGGTCCCACACACTTTCTGTGGTGTCCGGCGCACTCCCACTTGGGTCCCGCACACTTTCTACGGCGTCCGGCGCACTCTGTCTTGGGCCCCACACACATTCTACGGCGTCCGGCGCCTTCTACCTTGGGTCCCACACACTTTCTACGGCGTCCGGCGCACTCCCACTTGGGTCCCGCACGCTTTCTACGGAATCCTGCGCACTCGTGTTTGGGTCCCACACACTTTCTACGGTGTCTGGCGCACTCTACCTTGTGTCCCTCACACTTTTACGGCGTTCGGCGAACTCTACCTTGGGCCACACACACTTTCTACGGCGTCCGGCGCACTCTACCTTGGGTCCCACACACTTTCTACGGCGTCCGGCGCACTCTACCCTGGGTCCCACACACTTTCTGTGGTGTCCGGCGCACTCCCACTTGGGTCCCGCACACTTTCTACGGCGTCCGGCGCACTCTGTCTTGGGCCCCACACACATTCTACGGCGTCCGGCGCCTTCTACCTTGGGTCCCACACACTTTCTACGGCGTCCGGCGCACTCTACCTTGGGTCCCACACACTTTCTGTGGTGTCCGGCGCACTCTACCTTGGGCCCCATACACTTTCTGTGGTGTACGGCGCACTCCCACTTGGGCCCCACACACTTTCTACGGCGTCCGGCGCACTCTACCTTGAGCACCACACACTTTCTGCGGTGTCCGGCGCACTCCACTTGGGTCCCGCACACTTTCTACGGCGTCCGGCGCTTCCACAGGTCCCGCACACTTTCTACGGCATCCTGCGCACTCTTATCTGGGTCCCTCACACTTTTTACGGCGTTCGGCGCACTCTACCTTAAGCCCCACACACTTTCTACGGCGTCCGGCGCACTCTACCTTGGGTCCCACACACTTTCTACGGCTTCCGGCGCACTCTACCTTGGGCCCCACACACTTTCTACGGCGTCCGGCGCACTCTACCTTGGGTTTCACACACTTTCTGTGGCGTCCGGCACACTTTACCTTGGGTCCCACACACTTTCTGCGGCGTCTAGCGCACTCTACCTTAGGCCCCACACACTTTCTACGGCGTCCGTCGCACTCTACCTTGGGCTCCACACACTTTCTGCGGTGTCCGACGCACTCCCACTTGGGTCCCGCACACTTTCTACGGCGTCCGGCGCACTCCCACTTGGGTCCCGCACGCTTTCTACGGAATCCTGCGCACTCGTGTTTGGGTCCCACACACTTTCTACGGCGTCTGGCGCACTCTACCTTGTGTCCCACACACTTTTACGGCGTTCGGCGAACTCTACCTTGGGCCACACACTTTCTACGGCGTCCGGCGCACTCTCCCTTGGGTCGCCCACACTTTCTACGGCGTCCGCCCCACTCTACCTTGGGTCCCACACACTTTCTATGGCGTCCGGCGCACTCTACCTTGGGCCCCACACACTTTCTACGGCGTCCGGCGCACTCTACGTTGGGTCCCGCACACTTTCTACGGCGTCCGGCGCACTCCCACTTGGGTCCCGCACACTTTCTACGGAATCCTGCGCACTCGTGTTTGGGTCCCACACACTTTTTACGGCGTCTGGCGCACTACCTTGGGTCCCTCACACTTTTCACGGCGTTCGGCGCACTCTACCTTGGGCCACACACACTTTCTACGGCGTCCGGCGCACTCTTCCTTGGATCCCACACACTTTCTACAGCGTCCGGCGCACTCTACCTTGAGTTCCACACACTTTCTGTGGTGTCCGGCGCACTCCCACTTGGGTCCCGCACACTTTCCACGACGTCCGGCGCACCCCCACTTGGGACCCGAACACCTTCTACGGCGTCCGGCGCACTCTATCTTGAGCCCCACACACATTCTTCGGCGTCCGGCGCCTTCTACCTTGGGTCCCACACACTTTCTGCGGTGTCCGGCGCACTCTACCTTGGGCCCCACGCACTTTCTACGGCGTCCGGCGCACTCTACCTTGGGTCCCACACACTTTCTATGGCGTCCGGCGCACTCTACCTTGGGCCCCACACACTTTCTACGGCGTCCGGCGCACTCTACGTTGGGTCCCGCACACTTTCTACGGCATCCGGCGCCCTCCCACATGGGTCCCGCACACTTTCTACGGAATCCTGCGCACTCGTGTTTGGGTCCCACACACTTTTTACGGCGTCTGGCGCACTCTACCTTGGGCCCTCACACTTTTCACGGCGTTCGGCGCACTCTACCTTGGGCCACACACACTTTCTACGGCGTCCGGCGCACTCTACCTTAGGCCCCACACACTTTCAACGGCGTCCGGCGCACTCTACCTTGGGTCCCACACACTTTATGTGGTGTCCGGCGCACTCCCACTTGGGTCACGCACACTTTCCACGACGTCCGGCGCACCCGCTTGGGACCCGAACACCTTCTACGGCGTCCGGCGCACTCTATCTTGGGCCCCACACATTCTTCGGCGTCCGGCGCCGCTCTACCTGGGTCCCACACACTTTCTGCGGTGTCCGGCGCACTCTACATGGGCCCCACGCACTTTCTACGGCGTCCGGCGCACCCTCCCTTGGGTCCCACACCCTTTCTGTGGTGTCCGGCGCACTCTACCTTGGGCCCCACACACTTTCTACGGCGTCCGACGCACTCTACCTTGGGTCCCACACACTTTCTGTGGTGTCCGGCGCACTCCCTTGGGCCCACACACTTTCTACGGCGTCTAGCGCACTCTACCTTGGGCCCCACACACTTTATACGGCGTCCGGCGCACTCCCACTTGAGGTCCCGCGCACTTTCTACGGCGTCCGGCGCACTCTCTACCTTAGGCCCCACACACTTTCAACGGCGTCCGGCGCACTCTACCTTGGGTCCCACACACTTTCTGTGGTGTCCGGCGCACTCCCACTTGGGTCTCACACACTTTCTGTGGTGTCCGGCGCACTTCACTCTGGGCCCCACACACTTTCTACGGCGTCCGGCGCACTCTACCTTGGGCACCACACACTCTGCGGTGTCCGGCGCACTCCACTTGGGTCCCGCACACTTTCTACGGCGTCCGGCGCATCTTCCACTTGGGTCCCGCACACTTTCTACGGCATCCTGCGCACTCTTATCTGGGTCCTCACACTTTTTACGGCGTTCGGCGCACTCTACCTTAAGCCACACACTTTCTACGGCGTCCGGCGCACTCCTACCATGGGTCCCACACACTTTCTACGGCTTCCGGCGCACTCTACCTTGGGCCCCACACACTTTCTACGGCGTCCGGCGCGCACTCTACCTTGGGTTTCACACACTTTCTGTGGCGTCCGGCAACACTTTACCTTATGGGTCCCACACACTTTCTGCGGCGTCTAGCGCACTCTACTTTAGGCCCCACACACTTTCTACGGCGTCCGTCGCACTCTACCTTGGGCTCCACACACTTTCTGCGGTGTCGACGCACTCCCACTTGGGTCCCGCACACTTTCTACGGCGTCCGGCGCACTCCCACTTGGGTCCCGCACGCTTTCTACGGAATCCTGCGCACTCGTGTTTGGGTCCACACACTTTCTACGGTGTCTGGCGCACTCTACCTTGTGTCCCTCACACTTTTACGGCGTTCGGCGAACTCTACCTTGGGCCACACACACTTTCTACGGCGTCCGGCGCACTCTACCTCCGGGTCCCACACACTTTCTACGGCGTCCGGCGCACTCTACCCTGGGTCCCACACACTTTCTGTGGTGTCCGGCGCACTCCACTTGGGTCCCGCACACTTTCTACGGCGTCCGGCGCACTCTCTGTCTTGGGCCCCACACACATTCTACGGCGTCCGGCGCCTTCTACCTTGGGTCCCACACACTTTCTACGGCGTCCGGCGCACTTCCCACTTGGGTCCCGCACGCTTTCTACGGAATCCTGCGCACTCGTGTTTGGGTCCCACACACTTTCTACGGCGCCTGGCGCACTCTACCTTGTGTCCCTCACACTTTTACGGCGTTCGGCGAACTCTAACTTGGGCCACACACACTTTCTACGGCGTCCGGCGCACTCTACCTTGGATCCCACACACTTTCTACGGCGTCCGGCGCACTCTACCCTGGGTCCCACACACTTTCTGTGGTGTCCGGCGCACTCCCACTTGGGTCCCGCACACTTTCTACGGCGTCCGGCGCACTCTGTCTTGGGCCCCACACACATTCTACGGCGTCCGGCGCCTTCTACCTTGGGTCCCACACACTTTATACGGCGTCCGGCGCACTCTACCTTGGGTCCCACACACTTTCTGTGGTGTCCGGCGCACTCCTACTTGGGCCCCACACACTTTCTGTGGTGTCCGGCGCACTCCCACTTGGGCCCCACACACTTTCTACGGCGTCCGGCGCACTCTACCTTGGGCACCACACACTTTCTGCGGTGTCCGGCGCACTCCCACTTGGGTCCCGCACACTTTCTACGGCGTCCGGCGCACTTCCACTTGGGTCCCGCACACTTTCTACGGCATCCTGCGCACTCTTATCTGGGTCCCTCACACTTTTTACGGCGTTCGGCGCACTCTACCTTAAGCCCCACACACTTTCTACGGCGTCCGGCGCACTCTACCTTGGGTCCCACACACTTTCTACGGCTTCCGGCGCACTCTACCTTGGGCCCCACACACTTTCTACGGCGTCCGGCGCACTCTACCTTGGGTTTCACACACTTTCTGTGGCGTCCGGCACACTTTACCTTGGGTCCCACACACTTTCTGCGGCGTCTAGCGCACTCTACCTTAGGCCCCACACACTTTCTACGGCGTCCGTCGCACTCTACCTTGGGCTCCACACACTTTCTGCGGTGTCCGACGCACTCCCACTTGGGTCCCGCACACTTTCTACGGCGTCCGGCGCACTCCCACTTGGGTCCCGCACGCTTTCTACGGAATCCTGCGCACTCGTGTTTGGGTCCCACACACTTTCTACGGCGTCTGGCGCACTCTACCTTGTGTCCCACACACTTTTACGGCGTTCGGCGAACTCTACCTTGGGCCACACACACTTTCTACGGCGTCCGGCGCACTCTACCTTGGGTCCCACACACTTTCTACGGCGTCCGGCGCACTCTACCCTGGGTCCCACACACTTTCTGTGGTGTCCGGCGCACTCACTCCGCCGGGTCCCGCACCCTTTCTACGGCGCCCGCCGGACTCTGTCGTGGGCCCCACACACATTCTACGGCGTCCGGCGCCTTCTACCTTGGGTCCCACACACTTTATACGGCGTCCGGCGCACTCTACCTTGGGTCCCACACACTTTCTGTGGTGTCCGGCGCACTCCTACTTGGGCCCCACACACTTTCTGCGGCGTCTAGCGCACTCTACCTTGGGTCCCACACACTTTCTACGGCGTCCGGCGCACTCCTACTTGAGTCCCGCGCACTTTCTACGGCGTCCGGCGCACTCCCACTTGGGTCCCGCGCACTTTCTACGGCGTCCGGCGCACACTACCTTGGGCTCCACACACTTTCTGCGGTGTCCGACGCACTCCCACTTGGGTCCCGCACACTTTCTACGGCGTCCGGCGCACTCCCACTTGGGTCCCGCACGCTTTCACCGGAATCCTGCGCACTCCCACTTGGGTCCCGCACACTTTCTACGGCGTCCGGCGCACTCTATCTTGGGCCCCGCACACATTTTTTCTTTTCTTTCCATTTCTTTTTTTCACATTCAGGTCCTAAGTAGGAGAGTGCAGCACCCCAGTGGGAGTGTGCAGGACATCATTGAATGTGTGCAGGACCCGAATGGGTGTGTGAAGGACGCCATAGAAAGTGAGCAGGATCCTAGTAGGAGTGTGCAGGGCGTCATAGAAAGTGTGCAGGACCCCAATGGGAGTGTACAGGACGTCATAGAAAGTGTGCATGTCCCCAGTGGGAGTGCGCAGGACACAAGTGGGAGTGTGCAGGGCGTCATAAAAGTGCGCAGGACCCCAATGGGGGTGTGCAGGACGTCATAAAAAGTGTGCAGGACCCTAATGGGGTGTGCAGGACGTCATAGAAAGTGGGCAGGTCCCCAGTGGGAATGTGTAGGACGCCATAGAAAGTGTGCAGGACCCAGTGGGAGTGTGCGGGGCGTCATAAAAGTGCGCAGGACCCCGATGGGAGTGTGCAGGACGTCATAGAAAGTGTGCAGGTCCCTAATCGGAGTGTGCAGGGTGTCATAGAAAGCGTGCAGGACCCTAATCGGAGGGTGACGGACGTCATAGAAAGTGCGCTGGTTCTAAGCAGGAGAGTGCAGGACCCCAGTAGGAGTGTGCAGGACGTCATTAAAAGTGTGCAGGACCCTAATGGGGTGTGCAGGACGTCATAAAAAGTGGGCAGGTCCCCAGTGGGAGTGTGCAGGACGTCATAAAAAGTGGGCAGGTCCCCAGTGGGAGTGTGCAGGACACCAGTAGGAGTGTGCAGGGCGTCATAGAAAGTGCGCGTGTCCCCAGTGGGAGTGTTTAGGACGCCATAGAAGGTGTGCAGGTCCCCAGTGCGAGTGTGCAGGACACAAGTGGGAGTGTGCAGGGTCCGAATGGGTGTGTGAAGGACGCCATAGAAAGTGAGCAGGATCCCAGTAGGAGTGTGCAGGGCGTCATAGAAAGCGTGCAGGACCCAAATCGGAGTGTGACGGACGTCATAGAAAGTGCGCAGGTTCTAAGCAGGAGTGTGCAGGACACCAGTAGGAGTGTGCAGGGCGTCATAGAAAGTGCGCGTGTCCCCAGTGGGAGTGTTTAGGACGCCATAGAAGGTGTGCAGGTCCTCAGTGGGAGTGTGCAGGACCACAATGGGAGTGTGCAGGACATCATTGAATGTGTGCAGGACCCGAATGGGAGTGTGCAGGACGTCATGAAACGTGTGCAGGACCCTAATGGGGGTGTGCAGGACGTCATAGAAAGTGGGCAGGTCCCCAGTGAGAGTTTGTAGGACGCCATAGAAAGTGTGCTGGACCCAGTGGGAGTGTGCGGGGCGTCATAAAAGTGCGCAGGACCCCGATGGGAGTGTGCAGGGCGTCATAGAAAGTGTGCAGGTCCCTAATCGGAGTGTGCAGGGTGTCATAGAAAGCGTGCAGGACCCTAATCGGAGTGTGACGGACGTCATAGAAAGTGCGCAGGTCCTAAGCAGGAGAGTGCAGGACCCCAGCAGGAGTGTGCAGGACGTCATGAAAAGTGTGCAGGACGCTGATGGGGGTGTGCAGGACGTCATAAAAAGTGGGCAGGTCCCCAGTGGGAGTGTGCAGGACACCAGTAGGAGTGTGCAGGGCGTCATAGAAAGTGCGCGTGTCCCCAGTGGGAGTGTTTAGGACGCCATAGAAGGTGTGCAGGTCCCCAGTGCGAGTGTGCAGGACACAAGTGGGAGTGTGCACGGCCTCATAAAAGTGCGCAGGACCCCAATGGGGGTGTGCAGGACGTCATAAAAAGTGTGCAGGACCCTAATGTGGTGTGCAGGATGTTGTAGAAAGTGGGCAGGTCCCCAGTGGGAATGTGTAGGACGCCATAGAAAGTGTGTAGGATCCCAGTGGGAGTGTGCAGGACGTCAAGAAACGTGTGCAGGATCCGAATGGGTGTGTGAAGGACGCCATAGAAAGTGAGCAGGATCCCAGTAGGAGTGTGCAGGGCGTCATAGAAAATGTGCAGGACCCCAATGGGAGTGTACAGGACGTCATAGAAAGTGTGCATGTCCCCAGTGGGAGTGCGCAGGAAACAAGTGGGAGTGTGCAGGTCGTCATAAAAGTGCGCAGGACCCCAATAGGGGTGTGCAGGACGTCGACGTCATAAAAAGTGTGCAGGACCCTAATGGGGTGTGCAGGACGTCATAGAAAGTGGGCAGGTCCCCATTGGGAATGTGTAGGACGCCATAGAAAGTGTGTAGGATCCCATTGGGAGTGTGCAGGACGTCATGAAACGTATGCAGGACCCTAATGGGGGTGTGCAGGACGTCATAGAAAGTGGGCAGGTCTCCAGTGAGAGTTTGTAGGACGCCATAGAAAGTGTGCAGGACCCAGTGGGAGTGTGCGGGGCGTCATAAAAGTGCGCAGGACCCCGATGGGAGTGTGCAGGGCGTCATTGAAAGTGTGCAGGTCCCTAATCGGAGTGTGCAGGGTGTCATAAAAGGCGTGCAGGACCCTAATCGGAGTGTGACGGACGTCATAGAAAGCGCGCACGTCCTAAGCAGGAGAGTGCAGGACCCCAGTAGGAGTGTGCAGGACGTCATGAAAAGTGTGCAGGACGCTGATGGGGGTGTGCAGGACGTCATAAAAAGTGGGCAGGACCCCAGAGGGAGTGTGCAGGGCGTCCTGAGAAGTGTGCAGGAAACTAATGGGGGTGTTTAGGACGCCATAGAAGGTGTGCAGGTCCCCAGTGGGAGTGTGCAGGACCACAATGGGAGTGTGCAGGACATCATTGAATGTGTGCAGGACCCGAATGGGAGTGTGCAGGACGTCATGAAACGTGTGCAGGACCCTAATGGGGGTGTGCAGGACGTCATAGAAAGTGGGCAGGTCCCCAGTGAGAGTTTGTAGGACGCCATAGAAAGTGTGCTGGACCCAGTGGGAGTGTGCGGGGCGTCATAAAAGTGCGCAGGACCCCGATGGGAGTGTGACGGACGTCATAGAAAGTGCGCAGGTCCTAAGCAGGAGAGTGCAGGACCCCAGTAGGAGTGTGCAGGACGTCATGAAAAGTGTGCAGGACGCTGATGGGGGTGTGCAGGACGTCATAAAAAGTGGGCAGGTCCCCAGTGGGAGTGTGCAGGACACCAGTAGGAGTGTGCAGGGCGTCATAGAAAGTGCGCGTGTCCCCAGAGGGAGTGTTTAGGACGCCATAGAAGGTGTGCAGGTCCCCAGTGCGAGTGTGCAGGACACAAGTGTGAGTGTGCAGGGCGTCATAAAAGTACGCGCAGGACCCCAATGGGGGTGTGCAGGACGTCATAAAAAGTGTGCAGGATCCGAATGGGTGTGTGAAGGACGCCATAGAAAGTGAGCAGGATCCCAGTAGGAGTGTGCAGGGCGTCATAGAAAGCGTGCAGGACCCTAATCGGAGTGTGACGGACGTCATAGAAAGTGCGCAGGTTCTAAGCAGGAGAGTGCAGGACCCCAGTAGGAGTGTGCAGGACGTCATGAAAAGTGTGCAGGACGCTGATGGGGGTGTGCAGGACGTCATAAAAAGTGGGCAGGTCCCCAGTGGGAGTGTGCAGGACACCAGTAGGAGTGTGCAGGGCGTCATAGAAAGTGCGCGTGTCCCCACTGGGAGTGTTTAGGACGCCATAGAAGGTGTGCAGGTCCCCAGTGGGAGTGTGCAGGACCACAATGGGAGTGTGCAGGACATCATTGAATGTGTGCAGGACCCGAATGGGAGTGTGCAGGACGTCATGAAACGTGTGCAAGACCCTAATGGGGGTGTGCAGGACGTCATAGAAAGTGGGCAGGTCCCCAGTGAGAGTTTGTAGGACGCCATAGAAAGTGTGCTGGACCCAGTGGGAGTGTGCGGGGCGTCATAAAAGTGCGCAGGACCCCGATGGGAGTGTGCAGGGCGTCATAGAAAGTGTGCAGGTCCCTAATCGGAGTGTGCAGGGTGTCATAGAAAGCGTGCAGGACCCTAATCGGAGTGTGACGGACGTCATAGAAAGTGCGCAGGTCCTAAGCAGGAGAGTGCAGGACCCCAGTAGGAGTGTGCAGGACGTCATGAAAAGTGTGCAGGACGCTGATGGGGGTGTGCAGGACGTCATAAAAAGTGGGCAGGTCCCCAGTGGGAGTGTGCAGGACACCAGTAGGAGTGTGCAGGGCGTCATAGAAAGTGCGCGTGTCCCCAGTGGGAGTGTTTAGGACGCCATAGAAGGTGTGCAGGTCCCCAGTGCGAGTGTGCAGGACACAAGTGGGAGTGTGCAGGGCGTCATAAAAGTGCGCAGGACCCCAATGGGGGTGTGCAGGACGTCATAAAAGTGTGCAGGACCCTAATGTGGTGTGCAGGATGTTGTAGAAAGTGGGCAGGTCCCCAGTGGGAATGTGTAGGACGCCATAGAAAGTGTGTAGGATCCCAGTGGGAGTGTGCAGGACGTCAAGAAACGTGTGCAGGATCCGAATGGGTGTGTGAAGGACGCCATAGAAAGTGAGCAGGATCCCAGTAGGAGTGTGCAGGGCGTCATAGAAAGTGTGCAGGACCCCAATGGGAGTGTACAGGACGTCATAGAAAGTGTGCATGTCCCCAGTGGGAGTGCGCAGGAAACAAGTGGGAGTGTGCAGGTCGTCATAAAAGTGCGCAGGACCCCAATAGGGGTGTGCAGGACGTCGACGTCATAAAAAGTGTGCAGGACTCTAATTGGGTGTGCAGGACGTCATAGAAAGTGGGCAGGTCCCCAGTGGGAATGTGTAGGACGCCATAGAAAGTGTGTAGGATCCCATTGGGAGTGTGCAGGACGTCATGAAACGTATGCAGGACCCTAATGGGGGTGTGCAGGACGTCATAGAAAGTGGGCAGGTCCCCAGTGAGAGTTTGTAGGACGCCATAGAAAGTGTGCAGGACCCAGTGGGAGTGAGCGGGGCGTCATAAAAGTGCGCAGGACCCCGATGGGAGTGTGCAGGGCGTCATAGCAAGTGTGCAGGTCCCTAATCGGAGTGTGCAGGGTGTCATAGAAAGCGTGCAGGACCCTAATCGGAGTGTGACGGACGTCATAGAAAGTGCGCACGTCCTAAGCAGGAGAGTGCAGGACCCCAGTAGGAGTGTGCAGGACGTCATGAAAAGTGTGCAGGACGCTGATGGGGGTGTGCAGGACGTCATAAAAAGTGGGCAGGTCCCCAGTGGGAGTGTGCAGGACACTAGTAGGAGTGTGCAGGGCGTCATAGAAAGTGCGCGTGTCCCCAGTGGGAGTGTTTAGGACGCCATAGAAGGTGTGCAGGTCCCCAGTGCGAGTGTGCAGGACACAAGTGGGAGTGTGCAGGGCGTCATAAAAGTGCGCAGGACCCCAATGGGGGTGTGCAGGACGTCATAAAAGTGTGCAGGACCCTAATGTGGTGTGCAGGATGTTGTAGAAAGTGGGCAGGTCCCCAGTGGGAATGTGTAGGACGCCATAGAAAGTGTGTAGGATCCCAGTGGGAGTGTGCAGGACGTCAAGAAACGTGTGCAGGATCCGAATGGGTGTGTGAAGGACGCCATAGAAAGTGAGCAGGATCCCAGTAGGAGTGTGCAGGGCGTCATAGAAAGTGTGCAGGACCCCAATGGGAGTGTACAGGACGTCATAGAAAGTGTGCATGTCCCCAGTGGGAGTGCGCAGGAAACAAGTGGGAGTGTGCAGGTCGTCATAAAAGTGCGCAGGACCCCAATAGGGGTGTGCAGGACGTCGACGTCATAAAAAGTGTGCAGGACCCTAATTGGGTGTGCAGGACGTCATAGAAAGTGGGCAGGTCCCCAGTGGGAATGTGTAGGACGCCATAGAAAGTGTGTAGGATCCCATTGGGAGTGTGCAGGACGTCATGAAACGTATGCAGGACCCTAATGGGGGTGTGCAGGACGTCATAGAAAGTGGGCAGGTCCCCAGTGAGAGTTTGTAGGACGCCATAGAAAGTGTGCAGGACCCAGTGGGAGTGAGCGGGGCGTCATAAAAGTGCGCAGGACCCCGATGGGAGTGTGCAGGGCGTCATAGCAAGTGTGCAGGTCCCTAATCGGAGTGTGCAGGGTGTCATAGAAAGCGTGCAGGACCCTAATCGGAGTGTGACGGACGTCATAGAAAGTGCGCACGTCCTAAGCGCAGGAAGTACCCATAGAAATGCACAGACCCCAGGTGGAGTGTGCAGGACGTCATGAAAAGTGTGCAGGACGCTGATGGAGGTGTGCAGGACGTCATAAAAAGTGGGCAGGTCCCAGTGGGAGTGTGTAGGATGCCATAGAAAGTGTGCAGGACCCAGAGGGAGTGTGCAGGGCGTCATGAGAAGTGTGCAGGAAACTAATGGGGGTGTGCAGGACGTCATAAAAAGTGGGCAGGTCCCCAGTGGGAGCGTGTAGGACGCCATAGAAAATGTGCAGGATCCCAGTGGGAGTGTGCAGGACGTCATGAAAAGTGTGCAGGACCCTAATGGGGGTGTGAGGGACGTCATAGAAAGTGGGCAGGTCCCCAGTGGGAGTGTGTAGGACGCCATAGAAAGTGTGCAGGTGCCCAGAGGGAGTGTGCAGGGCGTCATGAGAAGTGTGCAGGAAACTAATGGGGGTGTGCAGGACGTCATAAAAAGTGGGCAGGTCCCCAGTGGGAGCGTGTAGGACGCCATAGAAAGTGTGCAGGATCCCAGTGGGAGTGTGCAGGACGTCATGAAAAGTGTGCAGGACCCTAATGGGGGTGTGCAGGACGTCATAGAAAGTGGGCAGGTCCCCAGTGGGAGTGTGTAGGACGCCATAGAAAGTGTGCAGGTGCCCAGAGGGAGTGTGCAAAGCGTCATGAAAAGTGTGCATTACCCTAATGGGGGTGCGCAGGACGTCACAAAAAGTGGGCAGGTCCCCAGTGGGAGTGTGAAGGACGCCATAGAAAGTGAGCAGGATCCCAGTAGGAGTGTGCAGGACGTCATAGAAAGTGTGCAGGACCCCAATGGGAGTGTGCAGGACGTCATAGAAAGTGTGCATGTCCCCAGTGGGAGTGTGGAGGACCCCATAGAAAGTGCGCGGGTCCCCAGTGGGAGTGTGTAGGTCCCCATAGAAGGTGTGCAGGTCCCCAGTGGGAGTGTGCAGGACACCAGTGGGAGTGTGCAGGGCGTCATAAAAGTGCGCAAGACCCCAATGGGAGTGTGCAGGGCGTCATAGAAAGCGTGCAGGACCCTAATCGGAGTGTGACGGAAGTCATAGAAAGTGCGCAGGTCCTAAGTAGGAGAGTGCAGCACCCCAGTGGGAGTGTGCAGGACATCATTGAATGTGTGCAGGACCCGAATGGGTGTGTGCAGGGCGTCATAAAAGTGCGCAAGACCCCATTGGGAGTGTGCAGGGCGTCATAGAAAGTGTGCAGGTCCCTAACCGGAGTGTGCAGGGCGTCATAGAAAGCGTGCAGGACCCTAATCGGAGTGTGACGGACGTCATAGAAAGTGCGCAGGTCCTAATGGAAGTGTGCAGGACGTCATAGAAAAGTGTGCAGGACCTCAGTGGGAGTGTGCAGGACGTCATTGAATGTGTGCAGGACCCGAATGGGTGTGTGAAGGACGCCATAGAAAGTGAGCAGGATCCCAGTAGGAGTGTGCAGGGCGTCATAGAAAGTGCGCAGGACCCCATTGGGGGTGTTCAAGACGTCACAAAAAGTGTGCAGGACCCTAATGGGGTGTGCAGGACGTCATAGAAAGTGGGCAGGTCCCCAGTGGGAATGTGTACGACGTCATAGAAAGTGTGCAGGATCCCAGTGGGAGTGTGCATGACGTCATAGAAAGTGTGCAGGACCCCTGAATGGGAGTGTGCAGGGCGTCATAAAAAGTGTGCAGGTCCTAATGGGAGTGTGCAGGGTGTCATAGAAAGTGTGCAGGACCCTAATCGGAGTGTGCAGGACGTCATAGAAAGTGCGCAGGACCCGAATGGAGTGGCAGGACGTGTGTGCAGGACACCAATGGGAGTGTGCAGGACGTCATAGAAAGTGCGTGTCCCCAGTGGGAGTGTTTAGGACGCCATAGAAGGTGTGTGCAGGTCCTCAGTGGGAGTGTGCAGGACCACAGTGGGAGTGTGCAGGACATCATTGAATGTGTGCAGGACCCGAATGGGAGTGTGCAGGACGTCATGAAACGTGTGCAGGACCCGAATGGGAGTGTGCAGGACGTCATAGAAAGTGGGCAGGTCCCCAGTGAGAGTTTGCAGGACGCCATAGAAAGTGTGCTGGACCCGAATGGGAGTGTGCGGGACGTCATAGAAAGTGTGCAGGACCCGAATGGGAGTGTGCAGGGCGTCATAGAAAGTGTGCAGGTCCCTAATGGGAGTGTGCAGGACGTCATAGAAAGCGTGCAGGACCCTAATGGGAGTGTGAAGGACGTCACAGAGTGTGCAGGACGTCCTAAGCAGGAGAGTGCAGGACCCCAGCAGGAGTGTGCAGGACGTCATAGAAAGTGTGCAGGACGCTGGATGGGGAGTGAGCAGGACGTCATAGAAGGTGCGCAGGTCCCCAGTGGGAGTGTGGAGGACGTCATAGAAAGTGTGCAGGTCCCCAGTGGGAGTGTGCAGGACGCCATATAAAGTAAGCAGGACTCCAGTGGGAGTGTGCAGGACGTCATGGAAAGTGCGCAGGACCCAAATGGGAGTGTGCAGGACGTCATAAAAAGTGTGCAGGACCCTAATGTGGTGTGCAGGATGTTGTAGAAAGTGGGCAGGTCCCGAGTGGGAATGTGCAGGACGCCATAAAAAGTGTGCAGGATCCCAGTGGGAGTGTGCAGGACGTCATAGAAAGTGTGCAGGACCCGAATGGGTGTGTGCAGGACGCCATAAAAAGTGGGCAGGTCCCCAGTGGGAGTGTGCAGGACGTCATAGAAAATGTGCAGGACCCAATGGGAGTGTGCAGGACGTCATGAAAGTGTGTGCAGGACCCGAATGGGAGTGTGCAGGACGTCATAGAAAGTGTGCAGGACCCCAATGGGAGTGTGCAGGACGTCGACGTCATAGAAAGTGTGCAGGACCCTAATGGGAGTGTGTGTGCAGGACGTCATAGAAAGTGTGCAGGACCCGATTGGGAATGTGCAGGACGTCATAGAAAGTGTGCAGGACCCGAATGGGAGTGTGCAGGACGTCATGAAAGTGTGCAGGGACCAGAATGGGAGTGTGCAGGACGTCATAGAAAGTGGGCAGGTCTCCAGTGGGAGTGTGCAGGACGTCATAGAAAGTGTGCAGGACCCGAATGGGGTGTGCAGGACGTCATAAAAAGTGTGCAGGACCCGAATGGGAGTGTGCAGGACGTCATAGAAAGTGTGCAGGACCTCAATGGGAGTGTGCAGGACGTCATAAAGGCGTGCAGGACCCTAATGGGAGTGTGCAGGACGTCATAGAAAGTGCGCAGGACCCCAGTGGGAGTGTGCAGGACGTCATAGAAAGTGTGCAGGACCCGCTGATGGAGAGTGTGCAGGACGTCATAAAAAGTGGGCAGGACCCCAGTGGGAGTGTGCAGGACGTCATAGAAAGTGTGCAGGAAACCAATGGGGAGTGTGCAGGACGTCATAGAAAGTGTGCAGGACCCCAATGGGAGTGTGCAGGACCACAATGGGAGTGTGCAGGACGTCATTGAATGTGTGCAGGACCCGAATGGGAGTGTGCAGGACGTCACAGAAAGTGTGCAGGACCTCAATGGGAGTGTGCAGGACGTCATAGAAAGTGGGCAGGTCCTCAGTGGGAGTTTGCAGGACGCCATAGAAAGTGTGCAGGACCCAAATGGGAGTGTGAAGGACGTCATAGAAAGTGCGCAGGACCCCGATGGGAGTGTGCAGGATGTCACAGAAAGTGTGCAGATCCCCAGTGGGAGTGTGCAGGACGTCATAGAAAGTGTGCAGGATCCCAGTGGGAGTGTGCAGGACGTCATAAAAAGTGTGCAGGACCCCAGTGGGAGTGTGCAGGATGTCATAGAAAGTGTGCAGGTCCCTGGGAGTGTGCAGGACACCAGTGGGAGGTGCAGGGCGTAGAAAGTGCGCAGGACCCCAATGGGAGTGTGCAGGACGTCATAGAGAAGCGTGCAGGACCACAGTGCGGTGTGAGATTTCAAATGGGGAGTGTGCAGGACGTCATAGAAAGTACGCGCAGGTCCTAAGTAGAGAGTAGGAGTGTGCCAGGACGACGTCATAAAAAGTGTGCCAGGACCCGAATCGGGTGTGTGCAGGACGTCATAAAAAGTGTGCACGGACCTGAATGGGGAGTGTGCAGGACGTCATAAAAAGTGTGCAGGACCCTAATGGGAGTGTGCAGGACGTCATAGAAAGTCGCGGAGTTCCTAGCGGGAAGGTGCAGGACCTGAACCGGAGTGTGCAGGACGTCATAGAAAGTGCGCAGGTCCTGGGCAGGAAAGTGCAGGACCCAAATGGAAGTGTGCAGGACGTCATCAAAAGTGTGCAGGAGTCTTAATTGTGCGTGCAAGACGTCAAAGGCAGACCCGAATGGGAGTGCCGGGACACGGTAGGGTGCAGGACGTCATAGAAAGCGTGTGCAGGACCCGAATGGGAGTGTGCAGGACGTCAGAAAGTGCGCAGGTCCCCAGTGGGAGAGTGTGTTCAGGACGTCATAGAAAGTGTGCAGGACCCCAGTGGGAGTGTGCAGGACGTCATAGAAAGTGTGCAGGACCCGAATGGGAGTGTACAGGACGTCATAGAAAGCGTGTGCAGGACCTATTGGAGAGTGTGCAGGACGTCATAGAAAGTCGTGCAGGACCCGAATGGGAGTGTGCAGGATGGTCATGAAAAGTGTGCAGGACCCAAGTGGGAGTGTGCAGGACGTCATAGAAAGTGTGCCAGGGACCCGGATATGGGAGTGTGCACGGACGTCATAGAAAGTGCAGGTTCTAAGCAGGAGTGTGCAGGACCCCAATGGGAGTGTGTGCAGGACGTCATAGAAAGTGTGCAGGACCCGAATGGGAGTGTGCAGGACTGCCATAGAAAGTGTGCAGGACCTTGCGGTGTGCAGGACCACAATGGGAGTGTGCAGGACATCATTGAATGTGTGCAGGACCCGAATGGGAGTGTGCAGGACGTCATAAAAAGTGGGCAGGTCCCCAGTGGGAGTGTGCAGGACGTCATAGAAAGTGTGCAGGACCCAAATGGGAGTGTGCAGACGTCATAGAAAGTGTGCAGGACCCAAATGGGAGTGTGCAGGACGTCATAAAAGTGCAGAAAATCTGAATGGGAGTGTGCAGGACGTCATAAAAAGTGTGCAGGACCCAAATGGGAGTGTGCAGGACGTCATAAAAAGTGTGCAGGAACCGAATGGGAGTGTGTACAGGACGTCATAGAAAGTGCAGGTCCTAAGCAGGAGAGTGCAGGACCTGAAGTGGGAGTGTGCAGGACGTCATAAAGTGTGCAGGACCCAAATGGGACTGTGCAGGACGTCATAGAAAGCGTGCAGGACCCGAATGGGAGTGTGCAGGACGTCATAGAAAGTGTGCAGGACCCAAATGGGAGTGTGCAGAACGTCATAGAAAATGGGCAGGTCCCCAGCGGGAGTGTGCAGGACGTCATAGAAAATGCACAGATCCCCGGTGGGAGTGTGCAGGACGTCACAGGAAGTGTGCAGGACCCGAATGGGAGTGTACAGGACGTCATAGAAATGCACAGATCCCCCGTGGAAGTGTGCAGGACGTCACAGAAAGTGTGCAGGACCCGAATGGGAGTGTGCAGGACGTCATAGAATGTGTGCAGGACCCGAATGGGAGTGTGCAGGACGTCATAAAAAGTCTGCAGGACCCAAATGGGAGTGTGCAGGACGTCATAGAAAGTGTGCAGGCCCCGAATGGGAGTGTGCAGGACGTCATAAAGTGTGCAGGACCCAAATGGGTGTGTGCAGGACGTCATAGTGCAGGACCTGGAATGGGAGTGCAGGACGTCATAAAAAGTGTGCAGGACCTAAAATGGGAGTGTGTGAGACGTCATAAAAAGTGTGCAGGAACCGAATGGGAGTGTGCAGGACGTCATAAAAAGTGTGCAGGACCCGAATGGGAGTGAGCAGGACGTCATAGAAAGTGTGCAGGACCCGAATGGGAGTGTGCAGGACGTCATAAAAAAGTGTGCAGGACCCAAATGGGAGTGTGCAGGACGTCATAAAAAGTGTGCAGGAACCGAATGGGAGTGTGCAGGACGTCATAAAAAGTGTGCAGGACCCGAATGGGAGTGAGCAGGACGTCATAAAAAGTGTGCAGGACCCAAATGGGAGTGTGCAGGACGTCATAGAAAGTGTGCAGGACCCTAATTGGAGTGTGCAGGATGTCATAAAAAGTGTGCAGGACTCAAATGGGAGTGTGCAGGACGTCACAGAAAGCGTGCAAGGCCCGAATGGGAGTGGGAAGGACGTCATGGAAAGTACGCAGGTCCCCAGTGGGAGTGCAGACGGTCAGAAAATGCACAGATTCCTGTGAGTGTGTGCAGGACGTCACAGAAAGTGTGCAGGACCCGGATGTGGAGTGTACAGACGTCATAGAGACGCATAGATCTCGTGGAGTGTGCAGGACGTCATAAAAAGTGTGCAGGACCCAAATGGGAGTGTGCAGGACGTCATAGAAAATGCACAGATTCCCGGTGGGAGTGTGCAGGACGTCACAGAAAGTGTGCAGGACCCGGATGGGAGTGTGCAGGACGTCACAGAAAATGTGCAGGACCCGAATGGGAGTGTGCAGGACGTCATAAAAAAGTGTGCAGGACCCAAATGGGAGTGTGCAGGACCTCATAGAATGAATGTGTGCGAGACTCAAGTGGGAGTGTGTAGGACGTCATAGAAAATTGCGGGACCCGAATGGGAGTCTGCAGGACGTCACAAAAAGTGTGCAGGACCCAAATGGGAGTGTGCAGGACGTCATAGAAAGTGTGCAGGACGTCATAAAAAGTGTGCAGGATCCGAATGGGAGTGAGCAGGACGTCATAAAAAGTGTGCAGGACCCAAATGGGAGTGTGCAGGACGTCATAGAAAGTGTGCAGGATCCTAATTGGAGTGTGCAGGATGTCATAAAAAGTGTGCAGGACCCAAATGGGAGTGTGCAGGACGTCACAGAAAGTGTGCAGGAACCGAATGGGAGTGCAGGACGTCAAAGTGCAGGACCTGAAACGGAGTGAGCAGGACGTCATAAAAAGTGTGCAGGACCCAAATGGGAGTGCGCAGGACGTCATAGAAAGTGTGCAGGACCCTAATTGGAGTGTGCAGGATGTCATAAAAAGTGTGCAGGACTCAAATGGGAGTGTGCAGGACGTCACAGAAAGCGTGCAAGGCCCGAATGGGAGTGTGAAGGACGTCATGGAAAGTACGCAGGTCCCCAGTGGGAGTGTGCAGGACGTCATAGAAAATGCACAGATTCCCGGTGGGAGTGTGCAGGACGTCACAGAAAGTGTGCAGGACCCGGATGGGAGTGTACAGGACGTCATAGAGAATGCACAGATCCCCGGTGGGAGTGTGCAGGACGTCATAAAAAGTGTGCAGGACCCAAATGGGAGTGTGCAGGACGTCATAGAAAATGCACAGATTCCCGGTGGGAGTGTGCAGGACGTCACAGAAAGTGTGCAGGACCCTAATGGGAGTGTGCAGGATGTCATAAAAAGTGTGCAGGACCAAATGGGAGTGTGCAGGACGTCACAGAAAGCGTGCAAGGCCTGAATGGGAGTGTGAAGGACGTCAGTGGAAAGTACGCAGGTCCCCAATGGCTGAGCGTGGTGACGTCATAGAAAATGCACAGATTCCCGGTGGGAGTGTGCAGGACGTCAGCGCAGCGTGTGCAGGACCTGAATGGGAGTACAGGACGTTTGCAGAGAATGCACAGATCCCCGGTGGGAGTGTGCAGGACGTCATAAAAAGTGTGCAGGACCCAAATGGGAGTGTGCAGGACGTCATAGAAAATGCACAGATTCCCGGTGGGAGTGTGCAGGACGTCACAGAAAGTGTGCAGGACCCGGATGGGAGTGTGCAGGACGTCACAGAAAATGTGCAGGACCCGAATGGGAGTGTGCAGGACGTCATAAAAAAGTGTGCAGGACCCAAATGGGAGTGTGCAGGACCTCATAGAATGAATGTGTGCGAGACTCAAGTGGGAGTGTGTAGGACGTCATAGAAAATTGCGGGACCCGAATGGGAGTCTGCAGGACGTCACAAAAAGTGTGCAGGACCCAAATGGGATGGTGACGTCATAGAAAGTGCAGGACGTCATAAAAAGTGCGGTGATCCGAATGGGAGTGGTTATGACGTCATAAAAAGTGTGCAGGACCCAAATGGGAGTGTGCAGGACGTCAAAGAAAGTGTGCAGGTCCTAATTGGGAGTGTGCAGTGATGTCATAAAAAGTGTGCAGGACCCGAACGGGAGTGTGAAGGACGTCATAGAAAAAGTGTGCAGGAACCGAATGGGAGGTGTGCAGGACGTCATAAAAAGTGTGTGGTAATCTGGGAATGGGAGTGAGGCAGGACGTCATAGAAAGTGTGCAGGACCCAAACTGGGAGTGTGCAGGACGTCATAGAAAGTGCGCAGGACCCTGAAATTGGAGTGCAGCAGAACGTCATAAAAAGTGTGCAGGGCCCAAATGGGAGTGTGCATGACGTCACAGAAAGCGTGCAGGACCCGAATGGGAGTGTGCAGGACGTCATGGAAAGTACGCAGGTCCCCAGTGGGAGTGTGCAGGACGTCATAGAAAATGCACAGATCCCCGGTGGGAGTGTGCAGGACGTCACAGAGAGTGTGCAGGACCCGGATGGGAGTGTACAGGACGTCATAGAGAATGCACAGATCCCCGGTGGGAGTGTGCAGGACCCAAATGGGAGTGTGCAGGACGTCATAGAAATTGTGCAGGACCCGAATGGGAGTGTGCAGGACGTCATAAAAAGTGTGCAGGACCCAAATGGGAGTGTGCAGGACCTCATAGAATGAATGTGTGCGAGACTCAAGTGGGAGTGTGCAGGACGTCATAAAAAGTGTGCAGGACCCGAATGGGAGTGAGCAGGACGTCATAAAAAGTGTGCAGGACCCAAATGGGAGTGTGCAGGACGTCATAGAAAGTGTGCAGGACCCGGCACCAGTGCAGGACGTCATAAAAAGTGTGCAGGACCCGAATGGGAGTGAGCAGGACGTCATAAAAAGTGTGCAGGACCCAAATGGGAGTGTGCAGGACGTCATAGAAAGTGTGCAGGACCCTAATTGGAGTGTGCAGGATGTCATAAAAAGTGTGCAGGACCCAAATGGGAGTGTGCAGGACGTCATAGAAAGTGTGCAGGACCCGAATGGGGGTGTGCAGGACGTCATGGAAGGCATGCATGTCCTCAGTGGGAGTGTGCAGGACATCATAAAAAGTGCACAGATTCCCGGTGGGAGCGTGCAGGACGTCACAGAAAGTGTGCAGGACCCGGATGGGAGTGTACAGGAGCTACAGAAAATGTGTTCAGGACCCGAATGGGAGCGTGCAGGACGTCATAAAAAGTGCAGGACCCAGATGGCGTGTGCAGGACGCCATAGAAAGTGTGCAGGACCCGAATGGGAGTGTGCAGGACTGCATAAAAAGTGTGCAGGACCCAAATGGGAGTGTGCAGGACCTCCCAGAAAGTGTGCAGGACTCGAATGAGCAAGTGCAGGATTGTGTCATAGAAAGTGTGCAGGACCCAAATGGGACTGTGCAGGACCAACTGGGAGTATAGAAGCCATAGAAAGTGTGCAGGACCCAGATGGGAGTGTGCAGGACGTCATAGAAAGTGTGCAGGACCTGAAATGGGAGTGTGCAGGACGTCACAAAAAGTGTGCAGGACCCAAATGGGAGTGTGCAGGACGTCCTATAGAATGCAAGTGAGATTCATGAGCGCAGGACGTCATAGGAGACTGCAGGACGTCACAGAAAGTGTGCAGGACCTGAGTGGGAGTGTGTATTACGTAACAGAAAGTGGTGCAGGACCCGGAATGGGAGTGTGCTGGACGTCATAGCAGTGTGCAAGACTCAAGTGGGAGTGTGCAGGACGTCACAGAAAGTGTGCAGGACCCGAGAATGGGAGTGTGCAGGACGTCGGCAAAAGTGTGCAGGACCCCAGTGGGAGTGTGCAGGGACGTCATAGAATGTGTGCAGTACCCGAATGGGAGTGTGCAGGACGTCATAAAGTGTGTGCAGGACCCAAATGGGAGTGTGCAGGACGTCATAGAAAGTGTGTGCAGGACCCAAGAATGGGAGTGTGCAGGACGTCATAAAAAGTGGTGCAGGACCCAGATGGAGAAAGTGTGCAGGACGCCATAGAAAGCGTGCAGGACCCGAATGGGAGTGTGTAGGACGTCATAAAAAGTGTGCAGGACCCAAATGGGAGGTGTGTGTGTAGGACCTCATAGAATGTGTGTGCAGGACTCAAGTGGGAGTGCGCAGGACGTCATAGCCAGTGTGCAGGACTCCAAATGGGACTGTGCAGGACGTCACAGAAAGCGTGCAGGACCCGGAATGGGAGTGTGTGCAGGACGTCATGGAAAGCGCGCAGGTCCCCAGTGGGAGTGAGCAGGACGTCATAAAAAGTGTGCAGGACCCAAATGGGAGTGTGCAGGACGTCATAAAAAGTGCGCAGGACCCAAATGGGAGTGTGCAGGACGTCATGGAAAGTGCGCAGGTCCCCTGTGGGAGTGAGCAGGACGTCATAAAAAGTGTGCAGGACCCAAATGGGAGTGTGCAGGACGTCATAAAAGTGTGTGCAGGACCCAAATGGGAGTGTGCAGGACGTCAAGGCAGAAAGTGTGCAGGACCCGAATGAGAGTGTGCAGGACGTCATAAAATGTGTGAAGGACAAGAATGAGAGTGAGCAGGACGTTATAGAAAGTGTGTGCAGGACCCAAATGGGAGTGTGTGTGCAGGACGTCATAGAATGTGTGCAACACTCAAGTGGGAGTGTGCACGACGTCATAGAAAATTGCGAGACCCAAATGGGACTGTGCAGGACTCAAACGGGAGGATGGAGGAAGCCATAGAAAGTGTGTAGGACCCAGATGGGAGTGTGTGCAGGACGTCATAGAAAGTGTGCAGGACCTGAATGGGAGTGTGCAGGACGTCATAAAAAGTGTGTGCAGGACTCCAAATCGGAGTGTGCAGGACCTCATAGAATGTGTGTGTGCGAGACTCAAGTGGGAGTGCGCAGGACGTCATAGAAAATTGCGGGACCCAAATGGGACTGTGCAGGACGTCACAGAAAGTGTGCAGGACCCGAGTGGGAGTGTGCATTACGTAACAGAAAGTGTGCAGGACCCGAATGGGAGTGTGCCGGACGTCATAGTATGTGTGCAAGACTCAAGTGGGAGTGTGCAGGACGTCATAGAAAGTGTGCAGGACCCGAATGGGAGTGTGCAGGACGTCATAAAAAGTGTGCAGGACCCCAGTGGGAGTGTGCAGGACGTCATAGAAAGTGTGCAGGACCCGAATGGGAGTGTGCAGGACGTCATAAAAAGTGTGCAGGACCCAAATGGGAGTGTGCAGGACGTCATAGAAAGTGTGCAGGACCCGAATGGGAGTGTGCAGGGCGTCATAAAAAGTGTGCAGGACCCAGATGGGAGTGTGCAGGACGTCATAGAAAGTGTGCAGGACCCGAATGGGAGTGTGCAGGACGTCATAAAAAGTGTGCAGGACCCAAATGGGAGTGTGCAGGACCTCATAGAATGTGTGCGAGACTCAAGTGGGAGTGCGCAGGACGTCATAGAAAGTGTGCGGGACCTGGGGGACTGTGCAGGACGTCACAGAAAGCGTGCAGGACCCGAATGGGAGTGTGCAGGACGTCATGGAAAGTGCGCAGGTCCCCAGTGGGAGTGAGCAGGACGTCATAAAAAGTGTGCAGGACCCAAATGGGAGTGTGCAGGACGTCATAAAAAGTGCGCAGGACCCAAATGGGAGTGTGCAGGACGTCATAGAAAGTGTGCAGGACCCGAATGGGAGTGTGCAGGACGTCATAAAAAGTGTGCAGGACCCAAATGGGAGTGTGCAGGACCTCATAGAATGTGTGCGAGACTCAAGTGGGAGTGCGCAGGACGTCATAGAAAATTGCGGGACCCAAATGGGACTGTGCAGGACGTCACAGAAAGCGTGCAGGACCCGAATGGGAGTGTGCAGGACGTCATGGAAAGTGCGCAGGTCCCCAGTGGGAGTGAGCAGGACGTCATAAAAAGTGTGCAGGACCCAAATGGGAGTGTGCAGGACGTCATAAAAAGTGCGCAGGACCCAAATGGGAGTGTGCAGGACGTCATGGAAAGTGCGCAGGTCCCCTGTGGGAGTGAGCAGGACGTCATAAAAAGTGTGCAGGACCCAAATGGGAGTGTGCAGGACGTCATAAAAAGTGTGCAGGACCCAAATGGGAGTGTGCAGGACGTCATAGAAAGTGTGCAGGACCCGAATGAGAGTGTGCAGGACGTCATAGAATGTGTGCAGGACCCGAATGGGAGTGTGCAGGACGTCATAAAAAGTGTGCAGGACCCAAATGGGAGTGTGCAGGACCTCATAGAATGTGTGCGAGACTCAAGTGGGAGTGTGCAGGACGTCATAGAAAATTGCGGGACCCAAATGGGACTGTGCAGGACTCAAACGGGAGTATGTAGGAAGCCATAGAAAGTGTGCAGGATCCAAATGGGAGTGTGCATGACGTCACAGAAAGTGTGAAGGACCCGAATGGGAGTGTGCAGGACGTCATAAAAAGTGTGCAGGACCCAAATGGGAGTGTGCAGGACGTCATAGAATGTGTGCAGGACTATGGGAGTGTGCAGGACGTCATAGAAAATGTGCAGGACCCAAATGGGACTGTGCAGGAGGTCACAGAAAGTGTGCAGGACCTGAGTGGGAGTGTGCATTACGTAACAGAAAGTGTGCAGGACCCGAATGGGAGTGTGCGGGACGTCATAGTATGTGTGCAAGACTCAAGTGGGAGTGTGCAGGACGTCATAGAAAGTGTGCAGGACCCAAATGGGAGTGTGCAGGACGTCATAGAAAGTGTGCAGGACGTCATAAAAAGTGTGCAGGATCCGAATGGGAGTGAGCAGGACGTCATAAAAAGTGTGCAGGACCCAAATGGGAGTGTGCAGGACGTCATAGAAAGTGTGCAGGATCCTAATTGGAGTGTGCAGGATGTCATAAAAAGTGTGCAGGACCCAAATGGGAGTGTGCAGGACGTCACAGAAAGTGTGCAGGAACCGAATGGGAGTGTGCAGGACGTCATAAAAAGTGTGCAGGACCCGAATGGGAGTGAGCAGGACGTCATAAAAAGTGTGCAGGACCCAAATGGGAGTGTGCAGGACGTCATAGAAAGTGTGCAGGACCCTAATTGGAGTGTGCAGGATGTCATAAAAAGTGTGCAGGACTCAAATGGGAGTGTGCAGGACGTCACAGAAAGCGTGCAGGACCCGAATGGGAGTGTGAAGGACGTCATGGAAAGTACGCAGGTCCCCAGTGGGAGTGTGCAGGACGTCATAGAAAATGCACAGATTCCCGGTGGGAGTGTGCAGGACGTCACAGAGAGTGTGCACGACCCGGATGGGAGTGTACAGGACGTCATAGAGAATGCACAGATCCCCGGTGGGAGTGTGCAGGACCCAAATGGGAGTGTGCAGGACGTCATAGAAATTGTGCAGGACCCGAATGGGAGTGTGCAGGACGTCATAAAAAGTGTGCAGCTCATAGAATGAATGTGTGCGAGACTCAAGTGGGAGTGTGTAGGACGTCATAGAAGATTGCGGGACCCGAATCGGAGTGTGCAGGACGTCACAAAAAGTGTGCAGAACCCAAATTTGAGTGTGCAGGACGTCATAGAAAGTGTGCAGGACCCGAATGGGGGTGTGCAGGACGTCATAAAAAGTGTGCAGGACCCGAATGGGAGTGAGCAGGACGTCATAAAAAGTGTGCAGGACCCAAATGGGAGTGTGCAGGACGTCATAGAAAGTGTGCAGGACCCTAATTGGAGTGTGCAGGATGTCATAAAAAGTGTGCAGGACCCAAATGGGAGTGTGCAGGACGTCACAGAAAGCGTGCAGGACCCGAATGGGAGTGTGCAGGACGTCATGGAAAGTACGCATGTCCCCAGTGGGAGTGTGCAGGACATCATAGAAAATGCACAGATTCCCGGTGGGAGTGTGCAGGACGTCACAGAAAGTGTGCAGGACCCGGATGGGAGTGTACAGGACGCCATAGAAAATGTGCAGGACCCGAATGGGAGTGTGCAGGGCGTCATAAAAAGTGTGCAGGACCCAGATGGGAGTGTGCAGGACGTCATAGAAAGTGTGCAGGACCCGAATGGGAGTGTGCAGGACGTCATAAAAAGTGTGCAGGACCCAAATGGGAGTGTGCAGGACCTCACAGAATGTGTGCGAGACTCAAGTGGGAGTGCGCAGGACGTCATAGAAAATTGCGGGACCCAAATGGGACTGTGCAGGACTCAAACGGGAGTATGTAGGAAGCCATAGAAAGTGTGCAGGACCCAGATGGGAGTGTGCAGGACGTCATAGAAAGTGTGCAGGACCCGAATGGGAGTGTGCAGGACGTCATAAAAAGTGTGCAGGACCCAAATGGGAGTGTGCAGGACCTCATAGAATGTGTGCGAGACTCAAGTGGGAGTGCGCAGGACGTCATAGAAAATTGCGGGACCCAAATGGGACTGTGCAGGACGTCACAGAAAGTGTGCAGGACCTGAGTGGGAGTGTGCATTACGTAACAGAAAGTGTGCAGGACCCGAATGGGAGTGTGCCGGACGTCATAGTATGTGTGCAAGACTCAAGTGGGAGTGTGCAGGACGTCATAGAAAGTGTGCAGGACCCGAATGGGAGTGTGCAGGACGTCATAAAAAGTGTGCAGGACCCCAGTGGGAGTGTGCAGGACGTCATAGAATGTGTGCAGTACCCGAATGGGAGTGTGCAGGACGTCATAAAAAGTGTGCAGGACCCAAATGGGAGTGTGCAGGACGTCATAGAAAGTGTGCAGGACCCGAATGGGAGTGTGCAGGGCGTCATAAAAAGTGTGCAGGACCCAGATGGGAGTGTGCAGGACGTCATAGAAAGTGTGCAGGACCCGAATGGGAGTGTGCAGGACGTCATAAAAAGTGTGCAGGACCCAAATGGGAGTGTGCAGGACCTCATAGAATGTGTGCGAGACTCAAGTGGGAGTGCGCAGGACGTCATAGAAAATTGCGGGACCCAAATGGGACTGTGCAGGACGTCACAGAAAGCGTGCAGGACCCGAATGGGAGTGTGCAGGACGTCATGGGAAAGTGTGCAGGCCTCGAGTGGGAGTGAGCAGGACGTCATAAAAAGTGTGCAGGACCCAAATGGGAGTGTGCAGGACGTCATAAAAAGTGCGCAGGACCCAAATGGGAGTGTGCAGGACGTCATGGAAAGTGCGCAGGTCCCCTGTGGGAGTGAGCAGGACGTCATAAAAAGTGTGCAGGGAACCAAATGGGAGTGTGCAGGACGTCATAAAAAGTGTGCAGGACCCAAATGGGAGTGTGCAGGACGTCATAGAAAGTGTGCAGGACCCGAATGGGAGTGTGCAGGACGTCATAAAAAGTGTGCAGGACCCGAATGGGAGTGTGCAGGACGTCATAAAAAGTGTGCAGGACCCAAATGGGAGTGTGCAGGACCTCATAGAATGTGTGCGAGACTCGAAGGCGGAGTGCGCAGGACGTCATAGAAAGTGTGCGGGACCCAAATGGGACTGTAGCAGGACTCAAACGGGAGTATGTAGGAAGCCATAGAAAGTGTGCAGGACCCGGATGGGAGTGTGCAGGACGTCATAAAAAGTGTGCAGGACCCAAATGGGAGTGTGCAGGACGTCATAGAAAGTGTGCAGGACCCGAATGGGAGTGTGCAGGACGTCATAGAATGTGTGCAAGACTGAAGTGGGAGTGTGCAGGACGTCATAGAAAATTGCGGGACCCAAATGGGACTGTGCAGGACGTCACAGAAAGTGTGCAGGACCCGAATGGGAGTGTGCATTACGTAACAGAAAGTGTGCAGGACCCGAATGGGAGTGTGCCGGACGTCATAGTATGTGTGCAAGACTCAAGCGGGAGTGTGCAGGACGTCATAGAAAGTGTGCAGGACCCGAATGGGAGTGTGCAGGACGTCATAAAAAGTGTGCAGGACCCCAGTGGGAGTGTGCAGGACGTCATAGAAAGTGTGCAGGACCCAAATGGGAGTGTGCAGGACGTCATAAAAAGTGTGCAGGACCCAAATGGGAGTGTGCAGGACGTCATAGAAAGTGTGCAGGACCCGAATGGGAGTGTGCAGGGCGTCATAAAAAGTGTGCAGGACCCAGATGGGAGTGTGCAGGACGTCATAGAAAGTGTGCAGGACCCGAATGGGAGTGTGCAGGACGTCATAAAAAGTGTGCAGGACCCAAATGGGAGTGTGCAGGACCTCATAGAATGTGTGCGAGACTCAAGTGGGAGTGCGCAGGACGTCATAGAAAATTGCGGGACCCAAATGGGACTGTGCAGGACGTCACAGAAAGCGTGCAGGACCCGAATGGGAGTGTGCAGGACGTCATGGAAAGTGCGCAGGTCCCCAGTGGGAGTGAGCAGGACGCGTCATGTGTGTGCAGGACCCAAATGGGAGTGAGCAGGACGTCATAAAAAGTGTGCAGGACCCAAATGGGAGTGTGCAGGACGTCATAAAAAGTGTGCAGGACCCAAATGGGAGTGTGCAGGACGTCATAGAAAGTGTGCAGGACCCGAATGAGAGTGTGCAGGACGTCATAGAATGTGTGCAGGACCCGAATGGGAGTGTGCAGGACGTCATAAAAAGTGTGCAGGACCCAAATGGGAGTGTGCAGGACCTCATAGAATGTGTGCGAGACTCAAGTGGGAGTGTGCAGGACGTCATAGAAAATTGCGGGACCCAAATGGGACTGTGCAGGACTCAAACGGGAGTATGTAGGAAGCCATAGAAAGTGTGCAGGACCCAAATGGGAGTGTGCAGGACGTCATAAAAAGTGTGCAGGACCCAAATGGGAGTGTGCAGGACCTCATAGAATGTGTGCGAGACTCAAGTGGGAGTGCGCAGGACGTCATAGAAAATTGCGGGACCCAAATGGGACTGTGCAGGACGTCACAGAAAGTGTGCAGGACCCGAGTGGGAGTGTGCATTACGTAACAGAAAGTGTGCAGGACCCGAATGGGAGTGTGCGGGACGTCATAGTATGTGTGCAAGACTCAAGTGGGAGTGTGCAGGACGTCATAGAAAGTGTGCAGGACCCGAATGGGAGTGTACAGGACGTCATAGAGAATGCACAGATCCCCGGTGGGAGTGTGCAGGACGTCATAAAAAGTGTGCAGGACCCAAATGGGAGTGTGCAGGACGTCATAGAAATTGTGCAGGACCCGAATGGGAGTGTGCAGGACGTCATAAAAAGTGTGCAGGTCCCGAATGGGAGTGTGCAGGACGTCATAGAAAGTGTGCAGGACCCGAATGAGAGTGTGCAGGACGTCATAGAATGTGTGCAAGACTCAAGTGGGAGTGTGCAGGACGTCATAGAAAATTGCGGGACCCAAATGGGACTGTGCAGGACGTCACAGAAAGCGTGCAGGACCCGAATGGGAGTGTGCAGGACGTCATGGAAAGTGCGCAGGTCCCCAGTGGGAGTGAGCAGGACGTCATAAAAAGTGTGCAGGACCCAAATGGGGGTGTGCAGGACGTCGAAAAAAGTGCAGGACCCAAATGGGAGCCCGCTGGACGTCATGGAAAGTGCGCAGGTCCCCAGTGGGAGTGAGCAGGACGTCATAAAAAGTGTGCAGGACCCAAATGGGAGTGTGCAGGACGTCATAAAAAGTGTGCAGGACCCGAATGGGAGTGTGAAGGACGTCATGGAAAGTACGCAGGTCCCCAGTGGGAGTGTGCAGGACGTCATAGAAAATGCACAGATTCCCGGTGGGAGTGTGCAGGACGTCACAGAAAGTGTGCAGGACCCGGATGGGAGTGTACAGGACGTGTCATGAGAAGTGCACAGATCCCGAATGTGAGTGTGCAGGACGTCATAAAAAGTTTGCAGGACCCAAATGGGAGTGTGCAGGACGTCACAGAAAGCGTGCAGGACCCGAATGGGAGTGTGCAGGACGTCATGGAAAGTGCGCAGGTCCCAAATGGGAGTGTGCAGGACGTCATAAAAAGTGTGCAGGACCCAAATGGGAGTGTGCAGGACGTCATAAAAAGTGTGCAGGACCCGAATGGGAGTATGCAGGACGTCATAAAAAGTGTGCTGGACCCAAATGGGAGTGTGCAGGACGTCATAGAAAGTGTGCAGGACCCGAATTGGAGTGTGCAGGACGTCATAAAAAGTGTGCAGGACCCAAATGGAAGTGTGCAGGACGTCATAGAAAGTGTGCAGGACCCTAATTGGAGTGTGCAGGACGTCATAAAAAGTGTGCAGGACCCAAATGGGAGTGTGCAGGACGTCACAGAAAGCGTGCAGGACCCGAATGGGAGTGTGCAGGACGTCATGGAAAGTGCGCAGGTCCCCAGTGGGAGTGTGCAGGACGTCATAGAAAATGCACAGATTCCCGGTGGGAGTGTGCAGGACGTCACAGAAAGTGTGCAGGACCCGGATGGGAGTGTACAGGACGTCATAGAAAATGCACAGATCCCCGGTGGGAGTGTGCATTACGTCACAGAAAGTGTGCAGGTCTGAATGGGAGGGTGCAAAATACGGTCATAGTATGTGTGCAAGACTCAAGTGGGAGTGTGCAGGACGTCATAGAAAGTGTGCAGGACCCGAATGGGAGTGTGCAGTAAGTCATAGAAAATGCGCAGGACCCCAGTGGGAGTGTGCAGGACGTCATAAAAAGTGTGCATGACCCAAATGGGAGTGTGCAGGACGTCATAGAAAGTGTGCAGGACCCGAGTGGGAGTGTGCAGGACCCGAATGGGAGCATGCAGGACGTCATAGAATGTGTGCGAGACTCAAGTGGGAGTGTGCAGGACGTCATAGAAAGTGTGCAGGACCCAAATGGGAGTGTGCAGGACGTCATAAAAAGTGTGCAGGACCCAAATGGGAGTGTGCAGGACGTCATAGAAATTGTGCAGGACCCGAATGGGAGTGTGCAGGACGTCATAAAAAGTGTGCAGGACCCAAATGGGAGTGTGCAGGACGTCATAGAAAGTGTGCAGGACCCGAATGGGAGTGTGCAGGACGTCATAGAATGTGTGCAAGACTCAAGTGGGAGTGTGCAGGACGTCATAGAAAATTGCGGGACCCAAATGGGACTGTGCAGGACGTCACAGAAAGTGTGCAGGACCCGAATGGGAGTGTGCAGGACGTCATGGAAAGTGCGCAGGTCCCCAGTGGGAGTGTGCAGGACGTCATAGAAAATGGGCAGGTCCCCAGCGGGAGTGTGCAGGACGTCATAGAAAATGCACAGATCCCCGGTGGGAGTGTGCAGGACGTCACAGAAAGTGTGCAGGACCCGAATGGGAGTGTACAGGACGTCATAGAAAATGCACAGATCCTCGTGGAAGTGTGCAGGACGTCACAGAAAATGTGCAGGACCCGAATGGGAGTGTGCAGGACGTCATAGAATGTGTGCAGGACCCGAATGGGAGTGTGCAGGACGTCATAAAAAGTCTGCAGGACCCAAATGGGAGTGTGCAGGACGTCATAGAAAGTGTGCAGGCCCAGAATGGGAGTGTGCAGGACGTCATAAAGTGTGCAGGACCCAAATGGGTGTGTGCAGGACGTCATAGAAAGTGTGCAGGACCCGAATGGGAGTGTGCAGGACGTCATAAAAAAGTGTGCAGGACCCAAATGGGAGTGTGCAGGACGTCATAAAAAGTGTGCAGGAACCGAATGGGAGTGTGCAGGACGTCATAAAAAGTGTGCAGGACCCGAATGGGAGTGAGCAGGACGTCATAGAAAGTGTGCAGGACCCGAATGGGAGTGTGCAGGACGTCATAAAAAAGTGTGCAGGACCCAAATGGGAGTGTGCAGGACGTCATAAAAAGTGTGCAGGAACCGAATGGGAGTGTGCAGGACGTCATAAAAAGTGTGCAGGACCCGAATGGGAGTGAGCAGGACGTCATAAAAAGTGTGCAGGACCCAAATGGGAGTGCGCAGGACGTCATAGAAAGTGTGCAGGACCCTAATTGGAGTGTGCAGGATGTCATAAAAAGTGTGCAGGACTCAAATGGGAGTGTGCAGGACGTCACAGAAAGCGTGCAAGGCCCGAATGGGAGTGTGAAGGACGTCATGGAAAGTACGCAGGTCCCCAGTGGGAGTGTGCAGGACGTCATAGAAAATGCACAGATTCCCGGTGGGAGTGTGCAGGACGTCACAGAAAGTGTGCAGGACCCGGATGGGGAGGTACAGAAATGTCATAGAGAATGCACAGATCCCCGGTGGGAGTGTGTGTGCAGGACGTCATAAAAGGTGCAGGACCCGAATGGGAGGTGTAGACGCTACAGGCATGCACAGATTCCCGGTGGGACTGTGCAGGACGACACAGAAAGTGTGCAGGACCCGGATGGGAGTGTGCAGGACGTCACAGAAAATGTGCAGGACCCGAATGGGAGTGTGCAGGACGTCATAAAAAGTGTGCAGGACCCAAATGGGAGTGTGCAGGACCTCATAGAATGAATGTGTGCGAGACTCAAGTGGGAGTGTGTAGGACGTCATAGAAAATTGCGGGACCCAAATGGGAGTGTGCAGGACGTCACAAAAAGTGTGCAGGACCCAAATGGGAGTGTGCAGGACGTCATAGAAAGTGTGCAGGATCCTAATTGGAGTGTGCAGGATGTCATAAAAAGTGTGCAGGACCCAAATGGGAGTGTGCAGGACGTCACAGAAAGTGTGCAGGAACCGAATGGGAGTGTGCAGGACGTCATAAAAAGTGTGCAGGACCCGAATGGGAGTGAGCAGGACGTCATAAAAAGTGTGCAGGACCCAAATGGGAGTGTGCAGGACGTCATAGAAAGTGCGCAGGACCCTAATTGGAGTGTGCAGGATGTCATAAAAAGTGTGCAGGACCCGAATGGGAGTGTGCAGGACGTCATAGAATGTGTGCAAGAAACTGAATGGGAGTGTGCAGGACGTCATAGAAAGTGTGTAGGACCCAGCTGGGAGTGGAGCAGTACGTCATAAAAAGTGTGCAGGACCCAAATGGGAGTGTGCAGGACGTCATAGAAAGTGTGCAGGATCCACCTGGGAGTGTGCAGGATGTCATAGAAAGTGTGCAGGGACCCAAATGGGAGTGTGCAGGACGTCACAGAAAGTGTGCAGAAACTGAATGGGAGTGTGCAGGACGTCACGTCATAAAAAGTGTGCAGGACCCGGAATGGGAGCAGCAGGACGTCATAGAAAGTGTGGAGGACCCAAATGGGAGTGTGCAGGACGTCATAGAAAGTGTGCAGGGCCCTAATTGGAGTGTGCAGGAGGACATAAAAAGTGTGCAGGACTCAAACGGGAGCGTGCAGGACGTCACAGAACGCGTGCAGGACCCGAATGGAGCGTGAAGACGCTGCGGAAAGTACGCAGGTCCCCAGTGGGAGTGTGCAGGACGTCATAGAAAATGCACAGATTCCCGGTGGGAGTGTGCAGGACGTCACAGAGAGTGTGCACGACCCGGATGGGAGTGTACAGGACGTCATAGAGAATGCACAGATCCCCGGTGGGAGTGTGCAGGACCCAAATGGGAGTGTGCAGGACGTCATAGAAATTGTGCAGGACCCGAATGGGAGTGTGCAGGACGTCATAAAAAGTGTGCAGGACCCAAATGGGAGTGTGCAGGACCTCATAGAATGAATGTGTGCGAGACTCAAGTGGGAGTGTGTAGGACGTCATAGAAGATTGCGGGACCCGAATCGGAGTGTGCAGGACGTCACAAAAAGTGTGCAGAACCCAAATGGGAGTGTGCAGGACGTCATAGAAAGTGTGCAGGACCCGAATGGGGGTGTGCAGGACGTCATAAAAAGTGTGCAGGACCCGAATGGGAGTGAGCAGGACGTCATAAAAAGTGTGCAGGACCCAAATGGGAGTGTGCAGGACGTCATAGAATGTGTGCAGGACCCTAATTGGAGTGTGCAGGATGTCATAAAAAGTGTGCAGGACCCAAATGGGAGTGTGCAGGACGTCACAGAAAGCGTGCAGGACCCGAATGGGAGTGTGCAGGACGTCATGGAAAGTACGCATGTCCCCAGTGGGAGTGTGCAGGACATCATAGAAAATGCACAGATTCCCGGTGGGAGTGTGCAGGACGTCACAGAAAGTGTGCAGGACCCGGATGGGAGTGTACAGGACGCCATAGAAAATGTGCAGGACCCGAATGGGAGTGTGCAGGGCGTCATAAAAAGTGTGCAGGACCCAGATGGGAGTGTGCAGGACGTCATAGAAAGTGTGCAGGACCCGAATGGGAGTGTGCAGGACGTCACAAAAAGTGTGGCAGGACCTCGATGGGAGTGTGCAGGACGTCATAAAAAGTGTGCAGGACCCAAATGGGAGTGTGCAGGACGTCATAGAAAGTTGCGGGACCCAAATGGGACTGTGCAGGACGTCATAGAAAGTGTGCAGGACCCATATGGGAGTGTGCAGGACCTCGATGGGAGTGTGCAGGACGTCATAAAAAGTGTGCAGCACCCAAATGGGAGTGTGCTGGACGTCATAGAAAGTGTGTGCAGGACCTTAAATGGGAGTGTGCAGAACGTCATAGAAATTGTGCAGGACTCAAGTGGGAGTGTGCAGGACGTCATAAAAAGTGTGCAGGACCCAAATGGGAGTGTGCAGGACGTCATAGAAAGTGTGCAGGACCCGAATGGGAGTGTGCATTACGTAACAGAAAGTGTGCAGGACCCGAATGGGAGTGTGCCGGACGTCATAGTATGCGTGCAAGACTCAAGCGGGAGTGTGCAGGACGTCATAGAAAGTGTGCAGGACCCGAATGGGAGTGTGCAGGACGTCATAAAAAGTGTGCAGGACCCCAGTGGGAGTGTGCAGGACGTCATAGAAAGTGTGCAGGACCCAAATGGGAGTGTGCAGGACGTCATAAAAAGTGTGCAGGACCCAAGTGGGAGTGTGCAGGACGTCATAGAAATTGTGCAGGACCCGAATGGGAGTGTGCAGGGCGTCGCAAAGTGTGCAGGACCCAGATGGGGAGTGTGCAGGACGTCATAGAGCGTGTGCAGGACCCAACGGGAGTGAGCAGGACGCCATAGAAAGTGTGCAGGACCCAAATGGGAGTGTGCAGGACGTCATAAAAAGTGTGCAAGACTGAAGTGGGAGTGTGCAGGACGTCATAGAAAATTGCGGGACCCAAATGGGAGTGTGCAGGACGTCACAGAAAGCGTGCAGGACCCGAATGGGAGTGTGCAGGACGTCATGGAAAGTGCGCAGGTCCCCAGTGGGAGTGAGCAGGACGTCATAAAAAGTGTGCAGGACCCAAATGGGAGTGTGCAGGACGTCATAAAAAGTGTGCAGGACCCAAATGGGAGTGTGGAGGACGTCATAGAAAGTGCGCAGGTCCCGAATGTGAGTGAGCAGGACGTCATAAAAAGTGTGCAGGAACCAAATGGGAGTGTGCAGGACGTCATAAAAAGTGTGCAGGACCCAAATGGGAGTGTGCAGGACGTCATAGAAAGTGTGCAGGACCCGAATGAGAGTGTGCAGGATGTCATAGAATGTGTGCAGGGACCCGGAATGGGAGTGTGCAGGACGTCATAAAAAGTGTGCAGGACCCAAATGGGAGTGTGCAGGACCTCATAGAATGTGTGCGAGACTCAAGTGGGAGTGTGCAGGACGTCATAGAAAATTGCGGGACCCAAATGGGACTGTGCAGGACTCAAACGGGAGTATGTAGGAAGCCATAGAAAGTGTGCAGGACCCAAATGGGAGTGTGCAGGACGTCATAGAAAGTGTGCAGGACCCGAATGGGAGTGTGCAGGACGTCATAAAAAGTGTGCAGGACCCAAATGGGAGTGTGCAGGACCTCATAGAATGTGTGCGAGACTCAAGTGGGAGTGTGCAGGACGTCATAAAAAGTGTGCATGACCCAAATGGGAGTGTGCAGGACGTCATAGAAAGTGTGCAGGACCTGAGTGGGAGTGTGCATTACGTAACAGAAAGTGTGCAGGACCCGAATGGGAGTGTGCCGGACGTCATAGTATGTGTGCAAGACTCAAGTGGGAGTGTGCAGGACGTCATAGAAAGTGTGCAGGACCCGAATGGGAGTGTGCAGGACGTCATAAAAAGTGTGCAGGACCCCAGTGGGAGTGTGCAGGACGTCATAGAAAGTGTGCAGGACTCTGAAATGGGAGTGTGCAGGACGTCATAGAAATTGTGCAGGACTCAGAATGGGAGTGTGCAGGACGTCATAGAAAGTGTGCAGGTCCTGAATGGGAGTGTGCAGGGACGTCATAAAAAGTGTGCAGGTCCCGAATGGGAGTGTGCAGGACCCCAGTGGGAGTGTGCAGGACGTCATGGAAAGTGCGCAGGTCCCCAGTGGGAGTGAGCAGGACGTCATAGAAAGTGAGCAGGACCCCAATGGGAGTGTGCAGGACGTCATAAAAAGTGCGCAGGACCCGGAATGGGAGTGTGCAGGACGTCATGGAAAGTGCGCAGGTCCCCTGTGGGAAGTGAGCAGGACGTCATAAAAGTGTGCAGGACCCGAATGGGAGTGTGCAGTGACGTCATAGAAAGTGTGTGGTGAATCCAGTCGGGAGTGTGCAGGACGTCACAGAGAGTGTGCAGGACCCGGGAATGAGAGTGTGCAGGACGTCATAGAAAGTGTGCAGGGACCCGGAATGGGAGTGTGCAGGACCTCATAAAAAGTGTGCAGGACCCGAATGGGAGTGTGCAGGACGTCATAGAATGTGTGCAACACTCAAGTGGGAGTGTGCACGACGTCATAGAAAATTGCGAGACCCAAATGGGACTGTGCAGGACTCAAACGGGAGTATGTAGGAAGCCATAGAAAGTGTGTAGGACCCAGATGGGAGTGTGCAGGACGTCATAGAAAGTGTGCAGGACCCGAATGGGAGTGTGCAGGACGTCATAAAAAGTGTGCAGGACCCAAATCGGAGTGTGCAGGACCTCATAGAATGTGTGCGAGACTCAAGTGGGAGTGCGCAGGACGTCATAGAAAATTGCGGGACCCAAATGGGACTGTGCAGGACGTCACAGAAAGTGTGCAGGACCCGAGTGGGAGTGTGCATTACGTAACAGAAAGTGTGCAGGACCCGAATGGGAGTGTGCGGGACGTCATAGTATGTGTGCAAGACTCAAGTGGGAGTGTGCAGGACGTCATAGAAAGTGTGCAGGACCCGAATGGGAGTGTGCAGGACGTCATAAAAAGTGTGCAGGACCCCAGTGGGAGTGTGCAGGACGTCATAGAAAGTGTGCAGGACCCAAATGGGAGTGTGCAGGACGTCATAGAAATTGTGCAGGACCCGAATGGGAGTGTGCAGGACGTCATAAAAAGTGTGCAGGTCCCGAATGGGAGTGTGCAGGACGTCATAGAAAGTGTGCAGGACCCGAATGAGAGTGTGCAGGACGTCATAGAATGTGTGCAAGACTCAAGTGGGAGTGTGCAGGACGTCATAGAAAATTGCGGGACCCAAATGGGACTGTGCAGGACGTCACAGAAAGCGTGCAGGACCCGAATGGGAGTGTGCAGGACGTCATGGAAAGTGCGCAGGTCCCCAGTGGGAGTGAGCAGGACGTCATAAAAAGTGTGCAGGACCCAAATGGGGGTGTGCAGGACGTCGAAAAAAGTGTGCAGGACCCAAATGGGAGTTTGCCGGACGTCATGGAAAGTGCGCAGGTCCCCAGTGGGAGTGAGCAGGACGTCATAAAAAGTGTGCAGGACCCAAATGGGAGTGTGCAGGACGTCATAAAAAGTGTGCAGGACCCGAATGGGAGTGTGAAGGACGTCATGGAAAGTACGCAGGTCCCCAGTGGGAGTGTGCAGGACGTCATAGAAAATGCACAGATTCCCGGTGGGAGTGTGCAGGACGTCACAGAAAGTGTGCAGGACCCGGATGGAGGTACAGACGTCATAGAGAATGCACAGATCCCTCGGTGGGAGTGTGGTGCAGGACGTCATGCAAAGTTTGCAGGACCGAGATGGGTCTGTGCAGGACGTCATAGAAAGTGTGCAGGACCCCAGTGGGAGTGTGCAGGACGTCATAGAAAGTGTGCAGGACCCAAATGGGAGTGTGCAGGACCTCGATGGGAGTGTGCAGGACGTCATAAAAAGTGTGCAGGACCCAAATGGGAGTGTGCAGGACGTCATAAAAAGTGTGCAGGACCCGAATGGGAGTATGCAGGACGTCATAAAAAGTGTGCAGGACCCAAATGGGAGTGTGCAGGACGTCATAGAAAGTGTGCAGGACCCGAATTGGAGTGTGCAGGACGTCATAAAAAGTGTGCAGGACCCAAATGGGAGTGTGCAGGACGTCATAGAAAGTGTGCAGGACCCTAATTGGAGTGTGCAGGACGTCATAAAAAGTGTGCAGGACCCAAATGGGAGTGTGCAGGACGTCACAGAAAGCGTGCAGGACCCGAATGGGAGTGTGCAGGACGTCATGGAAAGTGCGCAGGTCCCCAGTGGGAGTGTGCAGGACGTCATAGAAAATGTGCAGGACTTCGGTGGGAGTGTGCAGGACGTCACAGAAAGTGTGCAGGACCCGAATGGGAGTGTACAGGACGTCATAGAAAATGCACAGATCCCCGGTGGGAGTGTGCATTACGTCACTGAGAAAGTGTGTGCAGGACCCGAATGGGAGTGTGCTGTACGTCATAGTAAGTGTGCACACCTCAATGGGAGTGTGCAGGACGTCATAGAAAGTGCGTGCAGGACCCGAATGGGAGTGTGGCAGGACGTCATAAAAAGTGTGCAGGACCTCAGTGGGAGTGTGCAGGACGTCACAGAAAGTGTGCAGGACCTGAACGGGAGTGTGCAGGACGTCATAAAAAGTGCAGGACCCGAGTGGGAGTGTGCAGGACCCGGAATGGGAGTGGTGCAGGACGTCATAGAAAGTGTGCAGGACCCCAGTGGGAGTGTGCAGGGACGTCATAGAAAGTGTGCAGGACCCAAATGGGAGTGTGCAGGACGTCATAAAAAGTGTGTGCAGGACCCAAATGGGAGTGTGCAGGACGTCATAGAAATTGCAGCAGGACTCCAATGGGAGTGTGCAGGACGTCATAGAAATTGTGCAGGACCCGAATGGGAGTGTGCAGGACGTCATAGAAAGTGTGCAGGACCCGAATGAGAGTGTGCAGGATGTCATAGAATGTGTGCAAGACTCAAGTGGGAGTGTGCAGGACGTCATAGAAAATTGCGGGACCCAAATGGGACTGTGCAGGACGTCACAGAAAGCGTGCAGGACCCGAATGGGAGTGTGCAGGACGTCATGGAAAGTGTGCAGGACCCAAATGGGAGTGTGCAGGACGTCATGGAAAGTGCGCAGGTCCCCAGTGGGAGTGAGCAGGACGTCGGATGGGAAGTGTGCAGGATTGGCAAAGAGGACCCCAGTGGGAGTGTGCAGGACGTCATAGAAAGTGTGCAGGACCCGAATGGGAGTGTGCAGGACGTCATAAAAAGTGTGCAGGACCCGAGTGGGAGTGTGCAGGACCCGAATGGGAGTGTGCAGGACGTCATAAAAAGTGTGCAGGACCCCAGTGGGAGTGTGCAGGACGTCATAGAAAGTGTGCAGGACCCAAATGGGAGTGTGCAGGACGTCATAAAAAGTGTGCAGGACCCAAATGGGAGTGTGCAGGACGTCATAGAAATTGTGCAGGACCCGAATGGGAGTGTGCAGGACGTCATAAAAAGTGTGCAGGACCCAAATGGGAGTGTGCAGGACGTCATAGAAAGTGTGCAGGACCCGAATGGGAGTGTGCAGGACGTCATAGAATGTGTGCAAGACTCAAGTGGGAGTGTGCAGGACGTCATAGAAAATTGCGGGACCCAAATGGGACTGTGCAGGACGTCACAGAAAGCGTGCAGGACCCGAATGGGAGTGTGCAGGACGTCATGGAAAGTGCGCAGGTCCCCAGTGGGAGTGTGCAGGACGTCATAGAAAATGGGCAGGTCCCCAGCGGGAGTGTGCAGGACGTCATAGAAAATGCACAGATCCCCGGTGGGAGTGTGCAGGACGTCACAGAAAGTGTGCAGGACCCGAATGGGAGTGTACAGGACGTCATAGAAAATGCACAGATCCCCGTGGAAGTGTGCAGGACGTCACAGAAAATGTGCAGGACCCGAATGGGAGTGTGCAGGACGTCATAGAATGTGTGCAGGACCCGAATGGGAGTGTGCAGGACGTCATAAAAAGTCTGCAGGACCCAAATGGGAGTGTGCAGGACGTCATAGAAAGTGTGCAGGCCCAGAATGGGAGTGTGCAGGACGTCATAAAGTGTGCAGGACCCAAATGGGTGTGTGCAGGACGTCATAGAAAGTGTGCAGGACCCGAATGGGAGTGTGCAGGACGTCATAAAAAAGTGTGCAGGACCCAAATGGGAGTGTGCAGGACGTCATAAAAAGTGTGCAGGAACCGAATGGGAGTGTGCAGGACGTCATAAAAAGTGTGCAGGACCCGAATGGGAGTGAGCAGGACGTCATAGAAAGTGTGCAGGACCCGAATGGGAGTGTGCAGGACGTCATAAAAAGTGTGCAGGACCCAAATGGGAGTGTGCAGGACGTCATAGAAAGTGTGCAGGAACCGAATGGGAGTGTGCAGGACGTCATAGAAAGTGTAGCAGGACCCGAATGGGGAGTGAGCAGGACGTCATAAAAGTGTGCAGGACCCAAATGGGAGTGTGCAGGACGTTACAGAAAGTGTGCAGGACCCTAATTGGAGTGTGCAGGATGTCGCAAAAAGTGTGCAGGACTCAAATGGGAGTGTGCAGGACGTCACAGAAAGCGTGCAAGGCCCGAATGGGAGTGAAGGACGTCATGGAAAGTACGTGCAGGTCCCCAGTGGGAGTGTGTGCAGGGACGTCATAGAAAGTGCACAGATTCCCAATGGGAGTGTGCAGGACGTCACAGAAAGTGTGCAGGACCCGATGGGGAGTGTGTGGGTTAGACGTCATAGAGAATGCACAGATCCCCGGTGGGAGTGTGCAGGACGTCATAAAAAGTGTGCAGGACCCAAATGGGAGTGTGCAGGACGTCATAGAAAATGCACAGATTCCCGGTGGGAGTGTGCAGGACGTCACAGAAAGTGTGCAGGACCCGGATGGGAGTGTGCAGGACGTCACAGAAAATGTGCAGGACCCGAATGGGAGTGTGCAGGACGTCATAAAAAAGTGTGCAGGACCCAAATGGGAGTGTGCAGGACCTCATAGAATGAATGTGTGCGAGACTCAAGTGGGAGTGTGTAGGACGTCATAGAAAATTGCGGGACCCGAATGGGAGTCTGCAGGACGTCACAAAAAGTGTGCAGGACCCAAATGGGAGTGTGCAGGACGTCATAGAAAGTGTGCAGGACGTCATAAAAAGTGTGCAGGATCCGAATGGGAGTGAGCAGGACGTCATAAAAAGTGTGCAGGACTCCTGCGGGGAGTGTGCAGGACGTCATAGAAAGTGTGCAGGACCTTAAATGGGGAGTGTGCAGGGACGTCATAGAAATTGTGTGCAGGACCTGAATGGGAGTGTGCAGGACGTCATAAAAAGTGTGCAGGTCCCGAATGGGAGTGTGCAGGACGTCATGGAAAGTGTGCAGGACCCAAATGGGAGTGTGCAGGACGTCATGGAAAGTGCGCAGGTCCCCAGTGGGAGTGAGCAGGACGTCATAAAAAGTGTGCAGGACCCAAATGGGAGTGTGCAGGACGTCATAAAAAGTGCGCAGGACCCAAATGGGAGTGTGCAGGACGTCATGGAAAGTGCGCAGGTCCCCAGTGGGAGTGAGCAGGACGTCATAAAAAGTGTGCAGGACCCGAATGGGAGTGTGCAGGACGCCATAAAAAGTGTGCAGGACCCGAATGGGAGTGTGCAGGACGTAAAGTGTGCAGGACCCGAATGGGAGTATGCAGGACGTCATAGAAAGTGTGCACGACCCGAATGGGAGTATGCAGGACGTCACAAAAAGTGTGCAGGACCCAAATGGGAGTGTGCAGGACGTCATAGAATGTGTGCAACACTCAAGTGGGAGTGTGCACGACGTCATAGAAAATTGCGAGACCCAAATGGGACTGTGCAGGACTCAAACGGGAGTATGTAGGAAGCCATAGAAAGTGTGCAAGACCCAAATGGGAGTATGTAGGAAGTCATAGAACGTGTGCAGGACCCGAATGGGAGTGTGCAGGACGTCATAAATAGTGTGCAGGACCCGAGTGGGAGTGTGCAGGACGTCATAAAAAGTGTGCAGTGAGACTCAAGTGGGAGTGTGCAGGACGTCATAGAAAATGTGCAGGACCTAAATGGGGACTGTGCAGGACGTCACAGAAAGTGTGCAGGACCCAGGAGTGGGAGTGTGCATTACTGTAACAGAAAGTGTGCAGGACCCGAATGGGAGTGTGGTGGGACGTCATAGTATGTGTGCAAGACTCAAGTGGGAGTGTGCAGGACGTCATAGAAAGTGGTGTGCAGGACCCGAATGGGAGTGTGCAGGACGTCATAAAAGTGTGTGCAGGACCTCAGTGGGAGTGTGCAGGGACGTCATAGAAAGTGTGCAGGACCTAAATGGGAGTGTGCAGGACGTCATAGAAATTGTGCAGGACCCGAATGGGAGTGTGCAGGGACGTCATAGAAAGGGTGCAGGACATGAATGGGAGTGTGCAGGACGTCATAGAAAGTGTGCAGGACCCGAATGAGAGTGTGCAGGACGTCATAGAATGTGTGCAAGACTCAAGTGGGAGTGTGCAGGACGTCATAGAAAATTGCGGGACCCAAATGGGACTGTGCAGGACGTCACAGAAAGCGTGCAGGACCCGAATGGGAGTGTGCAGGACGTCATGGAAAGTGCGCAGGTCCCCAGTGGGAGTGAGCAGGACGTCATAAAAAGTGTGCAGGACCCAAATGGGGGTGTGCAGGACGTCGAAAAAAGTGTGCAGGACCCAAATGGGAGTTTGCCGGACGTCATGGAAAGTGCGCAGGTCCCCAGTGGGAGTGAGCAGGACGTCATAAAAAGTGTGCAGGACCCAAATGGGAGTGTGTGCAGATTGGGTAGAAAGTGTGCAGGACCCGAATGGGAGTGTGAAGGACGTCATGGAAAGTACGCAGGTCCCCAGTGGGAGTGTGCAGGACGTCATAGAAAATGCACAGATTCCCGGTGGGAGTGTGCAGGACGTCACAGAAAGTGTGCAGGACCCGGATGGGAGTGTACAGGACGTCATAGAGAATGCACAGATCCCCGGTGGGAGTGTGCAGGACGTCATAAAAAGTTTGCAGGACCCAAATGGGAGTGTGCAGGACGTCACAGAAAGCGTGCAGGACCCGAATGGGAGTGTGCAGGACGTCATGGAAAGTGCGCAGGTCCCAAATGGGAGTGTGCAGGACCTCGATGGGAGTGTGCAGGACGTCATAAAAAGTGTGCAGGACCCAAATGGGAGTGTGCAGGACGTCATAAAAAGTGTGCAGGACCCGAATGGGAGTATGCAGGACGTCATAAAAAGTGTGCTGGACCCAAATGGGAGTGTGCAGGACGTCATAGAAAGTGTGCAGGACCCGAATGGGAGTATGCAGGGACGTCAGTAAAAAAGTGTGCAGGACCCAAATGGAAGTGTGCAGGACGTCATAGAAAGTGTGCAGGTGGTCCCTAATGGGAGTGTGCAGGACGTCATAGAAAGTGTGCAGGACCCAAATGGGAGTGTGCAGGACGTCACAGAAAGTGTGCAGGATCCTCGAATGGGAGTGTGCAGGACGTCATAGAAAGTGCGCAGGTCCCCAGTGGGAGTGTGCAGGACGTCATAGAAAATGTGCAGGACCCCAATGGGAGTGTACAGGACGTCATAGAAAGTGTGCATGTCCTGGATGGGAGTGCGCAGGACGTCATAAGCCGCAAAGATCCCCGGTGGGAGTGTGCACATGCCACAGTGCAGGACCCGAATGGGAGTGTGCAGGTCGTCATAGAAAGTGCGCAGGACCCCAAGTGGGAGTGTGCAGGACGACGTCATAGGAAAGTGTGCAGGACCCGGAATGGGAGTGTGGCAGGACGTCATAGAAAGTGTGCAGGACCTCAGTGGGAATGTGCAGGACGTCATAGAAAGTGTGTAGGACCCGGAATGGGAGTGTGCAGGACGTCATAGAAAGTGCAGACCTGAGTGGGAGTGTGCAGGACCTGAATGGGAGTGTGCAGGACGTCATAGAAAGTGTGCAGGACCCCAGTGAGAGTGTGCAGGACGTCATAGAAAGCGTGCAGGACCCAAATGGGAGTGTGTGCAGGACGTCATAAAAGTGTGTGTGCAGGACCCAAATGGGAGTGTGCAGGACGTCATAGAAAGTCAGCAGTGACCCAATGGGAGTGTGCAGGACGTCATAAAAAGTGTGCAGGACCCAAAATGGGAGTGCGTGCAGGACGTCATAGAAAGCGCACGTCCTAAGCAGGAGAGTGCAGGACCCGAATGGGAGTGTGCAGGACGTCATAGAAAGTGTGCAAGACGCTGATGGGAGTGTGCAGGACGTCATAGAAAATGTGCAGGACTCAGAATGGGAGTGTGCAGGACGTCAGCAGAGAAGTGTGCAGGGACCCGAATGGGAGTGCTGCAGGACGTCATAGAAAGTGTGCAGGTCCCCAGTGTGGAGTGTGCAGGACGTCATAGAAAATGTGCAGGTCCTCTATGGGAGTGTGCAGGACGTCACAGAAATGTGCAGGACCCGAATGGCGTGCAGGACGTCATGAAAGTGTGCAGGACCCGAATGGGAGTGTGTACAGGACGTCATAGAAAGTGGGCAGATCCCTGAGTGAGAGTGTGCAGGACGTCATAGAAAGTGTGCAGGACCTGAATGGGAGTGTGTGCAGGACGTCATAGAAAGTGTGCAGGACCCGAATGGGAGTGTGCAGGGACGTCATAGAAAGTCTGCAGGACCTAAGCAGGAATGCAGGACCCCAGTAGTGGCAGGACGTCATAGAAAGTGCAGGACTAGAATGGGAGTGTGCAGGACGTCATAAAAGGGCAGGTCCTCAGTGGGGAGTGCAGGACCCCAGTGGGAGTGTGCAGGACGTCAAGTAGAAAGTGTGCAGGACCTCAATGGGAGTGTGCAGGACGTCATAGAAAGTGTGCAGGACCCAAATGGGAGTGTGCAGGACACAAGTGTGAGGCAGGGCGTCATAAAAAGTACGCGCAGGACCCGAATGGGAGTGTGCAGTGACGTCATAAAAGTGTGTGCAGGACTCAAATGGGTGTGTGCAGGACGTCATAGAAATTGTGCAGGACCCGAATGGGAGTGTGCCGGACGTCATACAAAGTGTGCAGCACCCAAATGGGAGTGTGCAGGCCGTCATAGAAAGTGTGCAGGAACCGAATGGGAGTGTGCAGGACGTCATAAAGTGTGCAGGACCTGAATGGGAGTGTGCAGGACGTCATAGAAAGTGTGCAGGACGTGCCAAATGGGAGTGTGCAGGACGTCATAGAAAGTGTGCAGGACCCCAATGGGAGTGTGCAGGATGTCATAAAAAGTGTGCAGGACTCAAATGTGGAGTGTGCAGGACGTCATAGAAAGTGTGCAAGGCCCGGAACTGGGAGTGTGAAGGACGCTCATAGAAGGTGTGCAGGTCCCCAGTGGGAGTGTGCAGGACGTCATAGAAAATGCACAGGATTCTCGAATGGGAGTGTGCAGGACGTCAGCAGAAAGTGTGCAGGACTCCGAATGGGAGTGTGCAGGACGGGTGTCATGAAACGTGTGCAAGACCCTAATGGGAGTGTGCAGGACGTCATAGAAAGTGTGCAGGACCCCAGTGGGAGTGTGCAGGGACGTCATAGAAAGTGGGCAGGTCCCCAGTGGGAGGCAGGACGTCATAGAAAGTGTGCAGGACCCCGATGGAGAGTGTGCAGGACGTCATAGAAAGTGTGCAGACCTGAATGGGAGTGTGCAGGACGTCAGTAGAAAGTGTGCAGTGACCAAAATGGGAGTGCTTTGCAGGACGTCATAGAAAGAATGCAGGAGAGCAGGACCCCAAATGGGAGTTTGTGCAGGACGTCAGAAAAGTGTGCAGGACCCAAATGGGAGGTAGACGTCAGGCAGTGTGCAGGACGCTCATAGAAAAGTGTGCAGGTCCCTAATGCAGGACACCAGTAGGAGTGCAGGACGTCATAGAAAGTGTGCAGGACCCAAATGGGAGTGTGCAGGACGTCATAGCAAAGTGTGCAGGACCCTAATTGGAGGTGTGCAGGATGTCATAAAAAGTGTGCAGGACCCCAATGGGAGTGGTGCAGGACGTCATAAAAAGTGTGCAGGACCCGAATGGGAGTGTGCAGGACGTCATAGAAAGTGGGCAGTGACCCGAATGGGAGTGTGTAGGACGCCATAGAAAGTGTGTGTAGGACCCCAGTGGGGAGTGTGCAGGGACGTCATAGAAAGTGTGCAGGACCCGAATTGGGAGTGTGCAGGACGTCATAGAAAGTGTGCAGGACCCCAATGGGAGTGTGCAGGACGTCATAGAAAGTGTGCAGGACCCCAATGGGAGTGTTCAGGACGTCATAGAAAGTGTGCAGGTCCTCAGTGGGAGTGTGCAGGACGTCATAGAAAGTGTGCAGACCCCCAAGGGGAGTGTGCAGGACGTCATAGAAAGTGTGCAGGACCCCCCATGGGAGTGTGCAGGACGTCATAGAAAGTGTGCAGGACCCCAGTGGGAGTGTGCAGGACGTCATAGAAAGTGTGCAGGACCCCAATGGGAGTGTGCAGGACGTCATAGAAAGTGTGCAGGTCCCCAGTGGGAGTGTGCAGGACCCCATAGAATGAATGTGGGAGTGTGCAGGACGTCATAGAAAGTGTGCAGGACCCCAGTGGGAGTGTGCAGGACGTCATAGAAAGTGTGCAGGACCTAAATGGGAGTGTGCAGGACGTCATAGAAAGTGTGCAGGACCCGGAATGGGAGTGTGCAGGACGTCATAAAAAGTGTGCAGGTCCCGAGTGGGAGTGTGCAGGACGTCAGAAAGTGTGCAGGACCCCAATGGGAATGCGCAGGACCTCTTAGAAAGTGTGCAGGAACTGAATAGGAGTGTGCAGGACCCCAGTAGGAGTGTGCAGGACGTCATAGAAAGTGTGCAGGACCCAAATGGGAGTGTGCAGGACGTCATAGAAAGTGTGCAGGACCCGAATGGGAGTGTGCAGGACGTCATAGAAAGTGTGCAGGACCTCAGTGGGAGTGTGCAGGACGCTTTACAAAGTGTGCAGGAGCCTAGTGGGACTGTGCAGGACGTCATAGAAAGTCTGCAGGAGCCTAATGGTAGTGAGCAGGACGTCATAGAAAGTGTGCAGGACCCCAATGGGACTGTGCAGGACGTCATAGAAAGTGTGCAGGACCCAAATGGGAGTGTGCAGGATGTCATAGAAAGTGTGCAGGACCCCAAAGGGAGTGTGCAGGACGTCATAGAAAGTGTGCAGGACCCGAATGGGAGTGTGCAGGATGTCATAGAAAGTGTGCAGAACCCCAGTGGGATTGTGCCGGACGTCATAGAAAGTGTGCAGGTCCCCATCGGGAGTGTGCAGGACGTCATAGACAGTGTGCAGGACCCCAACGGGAGTGCAGGACGTCATAGAGAGTCTGCAGGACTCGAATGGGAATGTGCAGGACGTCATAGAAAGTGTGCAAGAGCCCAACGGGAGTGTGCAGATCGTCATAGAAAGTCTGCAAGACCCGAGTGGGAGTGTGCAGGACGTCATAGAAAGTGTGCATGACCCCAACGGGAGTGCGCAGATCGTCATAGAAAGTGCGCAGGTCCCCATTGGCACGGTGCAGGACGTCATAGAAAGTGTGCAGGACCCGAATAGGAGTGTGCAGGACGTCATAAAAAGTGTGCAGGACCCCAGTGGGAGTGTGCAGGACGTCATAGAAAGTGTGCAGGACCCAAATGGGAGTGTGCAGAACGTCATAGAAAATGGGCAGGTCCCCAGCGGGAGTGTGCAGGACGTCATAGAAAGTGTGCAGGACCCAAATGGGAGTGTGCAGGACGTCATAAAGTGTGCAGGACCCAAATGGGTGTGTGCAGGACGTCATAGAAAGTGTACAGGACCCGAATGGGAGTGTGCAGGACGTCATAGAAAGTGTGCAGGATCCCAGTGGGAGTGTGCAGGACGTCATAGAAAGTGTGCAGGACCCTAATGGGAGTGTGCAGGACGTCATAGAAAGTGCAGGTCCTCAGTGGGAGTGTGCAGGACGTCATAGAAAGTGTGCAGGTGCCCAAATGGGAGTGTGCAGGACGTCATAGAAAGTGTGCAGGACCCTAATGGGAGTGTGCAGGACGTCATAGAAAGTGTGCAGGACCCCAATGGGAGTGTGCAGGACGTCAGAAAGTGTGCAGGACCCCAGTGGGAGTGTGCAGGACGTCATAGAAAGTGCAGGACCCCAATGGGAGTGTGCAGGACGTCATAGAAAGTGTGCAGGACCCTAATGGGAGTGTGCAGGACGTCATAGAAAGTGTGCAGGACCCCAGTGGGAGTGTGCAGGACGTCGTAGAAAGTGTGCAGGTCCCCAATTGGAGCGTGCAGGACGTTAATGAAAGTGAGCAGGTTCCCAGTGGGAGTGTGCAGGACGTCATGGAAAGTGTGCAGGACCCAAATTGGAGTGTGTAGGACGTCGTAGAAAGTGTGGAGGACCCCAATGGGAGTGTGCAGCACGTCATATAAGGCGTGCAGGTCCCCAGTGGGAGAGTGCAGGAGGTCATAGAAAGTGTGCAGGTCTCAAGTGGGAGTGTGCAGGACGCCATAGAAAAATGCGGGACACAAATGGGAGTGTGCATGACGTCATAGAAAGTGTGCAGGACCTCGATGGGAGTGTGCAGGACGTCATAGAAAGTGTGCAGGACCCTAATGGGAGTGTGCAGGACGTTATAGAAAGTGTGCAGGACCCAAACAGGAGTATGCAGGACGTCATAGAAAGTGTGTAGGACCCAAGTGGGGGTGTGCAGGACGCCATAGAAAAATGCAGGACCCTAATGGGAGTGTGCAGGACGTCATAGAAAGTGTGCAGGACCCTGATGGGAGTGTGCAGCACGTCACAGAAAGTGTGCAGGTCCCCATCGGGAGTGTGCAGGACGTCATAAAAGTGTGCAGGATCCCATGGGAGGTGCAGGGCGTCATAGAAAGTGTGCAGGACCCCAATGGGAGTGTGCAGGACGTCATAGAAAGTGTGCAGGACCCTAATCGGAGTGTGCAGGACGTCATAGAAAGTGTGCAGGTCCTAAGTGGGAGTGTACAGTAAGTCATAGAAAATGCGCAGGACCCCAGTGGGAGTGTGCAGGACGTCATAAAAAGTGTGCAGGACCCGAATGGGAGTGTGCAGGACGTCATAAAAAGTGTGCAGGGCCCAAATGGGAGTGTGCATGACGTCACAGAAAGCGTGCAGGACCCGAATGGGAGTGTGCAGGACGTCATAGAAAGTGTGCAGGACCCGAATGGGAGTGTGCAGGACGTCATAAAAAGTGTGCAGGTCCTAAGAATGGGAAAGTGCAGGACCCCAGTAGGAGTGTGCAGGGCGTCATAGAAAGTGTGCAGGACCCTAATCGGAGTGCGCAGGACGTCATAGAAAGTGTGCATGACCCTAATCGGAGTGTGCAGGACGTCATAGAAAGTGCGCAGGACCCCAGTGGGGGTATGCAGGACGTCATAGAAAGTGTGCAGGACCCCAGTGGGAGTGTGCAGGACGTCATAGAAAGTGTGCAGGACCCCAGTGGGAGTGTGCAGGGCGTCATAGAAAGTGTGCAGGACCCCAGTGGGAGTGTGCAGGGCGTCATAAAAAGTGTGCAGGACCCTGATGGGAGTGTGCAGGACGTCATAGAAAGTGGGCAGGTCCCCAGTGGGAGTGTGCAGGACGTCAGGAGTGTGTTACGGGGCGTCATAGAAAGCGTGCAGTGTCCCCCAATGGGAGTGGTAGGACGTCATAGAAAGTGTGTGCAGGGACCCCAGGAATGGGAGTGTGCAGGACGTCATAGAAAGTGTGCAGTACCCCAGTGGGAGTGTGCAGGACGTCATAGAAAGTGTGCAGGACTCGAATGGGAGTGTGCAGGACGTCATAGAAAGTGTGCAGGACCCGAATGGGAGTGTGCAGGACGTCATAGAAAATGCGCAGGTCCTAAGTAGGAGTGTGCAGGACGTCATAGAAAGTGTGCAGGTCATCAGAGTGTGCAGGACCTCAATGGGAGTGTGCAGGACGCCATAGAAAGTGTGCAGGACCCCAGTGGGAGTGTGCAGGGCGTCATAGAAAGTGTGCAGGACCCTGAATGGGGGTGTGCAGGGACGTCATAGAAAGTGTGCAGGTCCCCAATGGGAGTGTGCAGGACGTGTCATAGAAAGTGCAGGTCCCCAGTGGGAGTGTGCACGGACGCCATAGAAAGTGTGCAGGTCCGCAGTAGGTGTGCAGGACCCCAGTAGGAGTGTGCAGGACGTCATGAAAAGTGTGCAGGACCGAATGGGGTGTGCAGGACGTCATAGAAAGTGGGCAGGTCCCCAATGGGAGTGTGCAGGACGTCATAGAAAGTGGGCAGGTCCCAGTGGGAGTGTGCAGGACGTCATAGAAAGTGTGCAGGTCCCCAGTGCAGGAGTGTGCAGGACGTCATAGAAAGTGTGCAGGACACCAGTGGGAGTGTGCAGGGCGTCCTAGAAAATGGGCAGGACCCTAATGGGAGTGTGCAGGACGTCATAGAAAGTGTGCAAGACCCCAACGGGAGTGTGCAGGACGTCGTATAAAGTGTGCAGGACCCGAGTGGGAGTGCGCAGGACGTCATAGAAAAAGTGCAAGTCCCAGTGGGAGTGTGCATGACGTCATGAAAAGTGTGCAGGACCCTATTGGGGGTGTGCAGGGCGTCATAGAAAGTGTGCAGCACCCCAAAGTGACTGTGCAGGACGATATAGAAAGAGTGCAAGACCCCAATGGGAGAGTGCAGGACGTCATAGAAAGTGTGCAGGACCCCAGTGGGAGTGTGCAGGACGTCATAGAAAGTGTGCAGGACCCCAATGGGAGTGTGCAGGACGTCATAGAAAGTGTGCAGGTCCCCAGTGGGAGTGTGCAGGACGCCATAGAAAGTGTGCAGGTCCCCAATGGGAGTGTGCAGGACGTCATAGAGAAGTGTGCAGGACCCCAATGGGAGTGTGCAGGACGTCATAAAGTGTGCAGGTCCTCCAATGGGAGTCTGCAGGATGTCATAAAAGTGTGCAGGACCCCCAATGGGAGTGTGCAGGATGTCATAGAAAGTGGGCAGGTCCCCAGTGGGAGTGTGCAGGGCATCGTAGAAAGTGCGCAGGTCCCCAGTGGGAGTGTGTAGGACGCCATAGAAAAAGTGCAGAACCCCAGTGGGAGTGTGCAGGACGTCATAGAAAGTCAGCAGGAGCCCAATGGTAGTGAGCAGGACGTCATGGAAAGTGTGAAGAACCCTGGTGGGTGTGTGCAGGACCCCAGTGGGAGTGTGCAGAATGTCTTAGAAAGTGTGCAGGACCCGAATGGGAGTGTGCAGGACGTCATAGAAAAGTGTGCAGGACCCTAATGGGGGTGTGCAGGACGTCATAGAAAGTGTGCAGGTCCCCATCGGGAGTGTGCAGGACGCCATAGACAGTGTGCAGGACACCAACAGGAGTGCGCAGGACGCCATGGAAAGTGTGCAGGACCCCAATGGGAGTGTTCACGACGCCATGGAAAGTGCAGAACCCCAGAAAGAGTGCGCGGGACGTCATAGAAAGTGTGCAGGTCCCCATGGGGAGTGTGCAGGACGTCATAGAAAGTGTGCAGGACCCCAATGGGACCGTGCAGGACGTCATAGAAAGTGTGCAGGTCCCCAGTGGGAGTGTGCAGGACGTCATAGAAAGTGTGCAGGTCCCCAGTGGGAGTGTGCAGGACACACCAGTGGGAGGTGCAGGGCGTCGCAGCAGTGTGCAGGACCCCAGTGGAAGTGTGCAGGACGTCATAGAAAGTGTGCAGGACCCTAATGGGAGTGTGCAGGACGTCATAGAAAGTGTGCAGGACCCAAGTGGGAGTGTGCAGGACGTCATAGAAAGTGTGCAGGACCCGAATGGGAGTGTGCAGTACGTCATAGAAAAGTGGGCAAGACCCAAATGGGAGTGTGCAGGACGTCATAGAAAGTGCACAGGACCCAAATGGGAGTGTGCAGGACGTCATAGAAAGTGTGCAGGACCCCAGTGGAAGTGTGCAGGACGTCATAGAAAGTGCGCGGGACCCGAATGGGAGTGTGCAGGACGTCATAGAAAGTGTGCAGGACCCCAGTGGGAGTGTGCAGGACGTCATAGAAAGTGTGCAGGACCCCAGTGGGAGTGTGCAGGACGTCATAGAAATGAGCAGGACCCCAGAGGGAGTGTGCAGGACACCAGTGGGAGTGTGCAGGACGTCATAGAAAGTGTGCAGGACACCAGTGGGAGTGTGCAGGACGTCATTGAAAGTGTGCAGGACCCCAGTGGAAGTGTGCAGGACGTCATAGAAAGTGTGCAGGACCCTAATCGGAGTGAGCAGGACGTCATAGAAAGTGTGCAGGACCCTAATCGGAGTGTGCAGGACGTCATAGAAAGTGGGCAGAACCCCAGTGGGAGAGTGGAGGGCGTCGTAGAAGGTGTGCTGGACCCCAGTGGGAGTGTGCAAGACGTCATAGAAAGTGTGCAGGACCCCAATTGGAGTGTGCAGGACGTCATAGAAAGTGGGCAGGACCCCAATTGGAGTGTGCAGGAGGTCATAGAAAGTGTGCAGGACCCTAATCGGAGTGTGCAGGACGTCATAGAAAGTGTGCAGGTCCCCAGTGGGAGTGCAGGACACCAGGCAGGAGGTGCAGGGTCGTCATAGAAAGTGTGCAGGACCTAATGGAGTGTGAGGACGTCATAGAAAGTGTGCAGGACCCGAATGGGAGTGTGCAGGACGTCATAGAAAGTGTGCAGGTCCCCTTAAGTGGGGAGTGTGCAGGACGTCATAGAGTGCAGGACATCATTGAATGTGTGCAGGACCCGAGTGGGAGTGTGCAGGGCGTCATAGAAAGTGTGCAGGACCCCAATGGGAGTGTGCAGGACGTCATAGAAAGTGTGCAGGTCCCCAGTGGGAGTGTGCAGGACGTCATAGAAAGTGGGCAGGATCCCCAGTGGGAGTGTGCAGGACGTCATAGAAAGTGTGCAGGACCCAATGGGAGTGTGCAGGACGTCATAGAAAGTGTGCAGGACCCCAATGGGAGTGTGCAGGACGTCATAGAAAGTGTGCAGGTACCCAGTAGGAGTGTGCAGGACGTGATAGGAAGTGCGCAGGACTCAAATTGGAGCGTGCAGGACGTCGTAGAAAGTGTGCAGGTCCCCAATTGGAGCGTGCAGGACGTTAATGAAAGTGAGCAGGTTCCCAGTGGGAGTGTGCAGGCCACCAGTGGGAGTGTGGAGGGCGTCATAGAAAATGCGCAGGACCCTAATGGGAGTGTGCAGGACGTCATAGAAAGTGTGCGAGACCCCAGCGGGAGTGTGCAGGACGTCATAGAAAGTGCAGGACCCCAGTGGGAGTGTGCAGGACGTCATAGAAAGTGTGCAGGACCCGAATGGGAGTGTGCAGGGCGTCATAGAAAAAGCGCAGGACCCTAATGGGAGTGTGCAGGACGTCATAGAAAGTGTGCAAGACCCCGACGGGAGTGTGCAGGACGTCGTATAAAGTGTGCAGGACCCGAGTGGGAGTGCGCAGGACGTCATAGAAAGTGTGCAAGACCCCAGCGGGAGTGTGCAGATCGTCATAGAAAGTGCGCAGGTCCCCAGTGGGACTGTGCAGGACGGCATAGAAAGTGTGCAGGATCCCAGGGGAGTGTGCAGGACGTCATAGAAAGTGTGCAGGACCCTAATGGGAGTGTGCAGGACGCCATAGAAGGTGTGCAGGTCCCAGTGGGAGTGTGCAGGACACCAGTGGGGTGTGCAGGACGTCATAGAAAGTGTGCAGGACCCGAATGGGAGTGTGCAGGACGTCATAAAAAGTGTGCAGGACATGAATGGGAGTGTGCAGGACATCATGGAAAGTGCGCAGGTCCCCAGTGGGGGTGTGCAGGACGTCATAGAAAGTGTGCAGGACCCCAGTGGGAGTGTGCAGGACGTCATAGAAAGTGTGCAGGACCCGAATGGGAGTGTGCAGGACGTCATGGAAAGTACGCAGGTCCCCAGTGGGAGTGTGCAGGACGTCATAGAAAATGTGCAGGACCTCAGAATGGGAGTGTGCAGGACGTCTTATAAAGTGTGCAGGACCCTAATGGGGGTGTGCAGGGCGTCATAGAAAGTGTGCAGGACCCCAATGGGAGTGTGCAGGACGTCATAGAAAGTGTGCAGGACCCCAATGGGAGTGTGCAGGACGTCATAGAAAGTGTGCATGTCCCCAGTGGGAGTGTGCAGGACGTCATAGAAAGTGTGCAGGACCCGAATGGGAGTGTGCAGGACGTCATAGAAAGTGTGCAGGCCCTCAGTGGGAGCGTGCACGACGTTATAGAAAGTGTGCGGGACCCCGGTGGGAGTGTTCAGGACGTCATAAAAAGTGTGCAGAACCCCAATAGGAGTGTGCAGGACGTCATAGAAAGTGTGCAGAACTCTAACGGGAATGTGGAGGACGTCATTGAATGTGTGCAGGACCCTAATCGGAGTGTGTAGGACGTCATAGAAAGTGTGCAGGACCCCAACGGGAGTGTGCAGGACGTCATAGAAAGTGTGCAGGACCCCAGCGGGAGTGTGCAGGTCGTCATAGAAAGTGTGCAGGACCCCAGCGGGAGTATGCGGGACGTCATAGAAAGTGTGCAGGACCCCAATGGGAGTGTGCAGGACGTCATAGAAAGTGTGCAGGCCCCCAGTGGGAGTGTGCAGGACGTCATAGAAAGTGTGCAGGACCTAAGTGGGAGTGTGCAGGACGTCATAGAAAGTGTGCAGGACCCGAATGGGAGTGAGCAGCGCGTCATAGAAAGTGTGCAGGACCCCAATGGGAGTGTGCAGGACGTCATGGGAAGTGTGCAGGACCCTAATCGGAGTGTGACGGACGTCATAGAAAGTGTGCAGGGTCCCCAGTGGGAGTGCGCATAAAAGTGCGCAGGACCCAATGGGGAGTGTGCAGGACGTCATTGAAAGTGTGCAGGACCCGAATGGGAGTGTGCAGGACGTCATAGAAAGTGTGCAGGTCCCCATCGGGAGTGTGCAGGACGCCATAGACAGTGTGCAAGACCCCAACGGGAGTGCGCAGGACGTCATAGAAAGTGTGCACGACCCGAATGGGATTATGCAGGACGTCATGGAAGGTGGGCAGGTCCTCAGTGGGAGTGTGCAGGACGTGATAGAAAATGTGCAGGAGCCCAGTGGGAGTGTGCAGGACGTCATAGAAAGTCTGCAGGAGCCTAATGGTAGTGAGCAGGACGTCATAGAAAGTGGGCAGATCCCCAGTGGGAATGTGCATGACGTCATCGAAAGTGTGCTGGACCCCAATGGGAGTGTGTAGGACATCGTGGAAAATGTGCAGAATCCAAATGGGAGTGTACAGGAAGTCGTAGAAAGTGTGCATGTCCCCAATGGGAATGTGCAGGAAGTCATAGAAAGTGTGCAGGACCCCAGTGGAAGTGTGCAGGACGTCATAGAAAGTGTGCAGGACCCTAATGGGAGTGTGCAGGACGTCATAGAGTGTGCAGGACCTCAGTGGGAGTGTGCAAGACGTCATAGAAAGTGTGCAGGACGTCATAGAAAGTGTGCAGGACCCTAGTGGGAGTGTGCAGGACGTCATAGAGTGTGCAGGACCCCAGTGTGAGTGGGCAGGACGCCATATAAAGTGTGCAGGACCCCAGTGGGAGTGTGCAGGACGTCATAGAAAGTGTGCAGGACCCCAATGGGAGTGTGCAGGACGTCATAGAAAGGGTGCAGGACCCCACTTGGAGTGTGCAGGACGTCATAGAAAGTGTGCAGGACCCCAATGGGAGTGTGCAGGACGTCATAGAAAGTGTGCAGGTCCCTTAGGTGCAGGACCTCAGTGGGAGTGTGCAGAACGTCATAGAAAGTGTGCAGGACACCAGTGGGAGTGTGCAGGGCGTCATAGAAAGTGTGCAGGACCCCAGTGGGAGTGTGCAGGACGTCATAGAAAGTGTGCAGGACCCCAGTGGGAGTGTGCAGGGCGTCATAGAAAGTGTGCAGGACCCCACTGGGAGTGTGCAGGACGTCATAGAAAGTGTGTAGGACCCCAGTGGGAGTGTGCATGACCCGAATGGGAGTGTGCAGGACGTCGTAAAAAGTGTGAGAAAGTGTGCAGGACACCAGTGGGAGTGTGCAGGACGTCATAGAAAGTGTGAAACACCCGAATGGGAGTGTGCAAGGTGTCTTAGAAAATGTGCAGGACCCTAATGGGAGTGTGCAGGACGTTATAGAAAGTGCGCAGGTCCCCAATGGGACGGTGCAGGACAACAGTGGGAGTGTGCAGGGCGTCATCGAAAATGCGCAGGACCCGAATGGGAGTGTGCAGGACGTCAAAGAAAGTGTGCAGGACCCTAATGGGAGTGCGCAGGACGTCATAGAAAGTGTGACTGACCCTAATGGGAGTGTGCAGGACGTCATAGAAAGTGCGCAGGCCCCCAGTGGGGGTATGCAGGACGTCATAGAAAGTGTGCAGGACCCAAGTGGGGGGTGTGCAGGACGTCACAGAAAGTGTGAAGGACCCAAATGGCAGTGTGCAGGACGTCATAGAAAGGGTGCAGGATCCCAGTGGGAGTGTGCAGGACGTCATAGAAAGTGTGCAGGACCCTATTGGGAGTGTGCAGGATGTCATAGAAAGTGCAGGTCAGGAAAGTGCAGGACCCCAGTGGGAGTGTGCAGGACGTCATTGAAAAGTGTGCAGGACCCCAATGGGGTGTGTGCAGGACGTCATAGAAAGTGTGCAGGACCCCAGTGGGAGTGTGCAGGACGTCATAGAAAGTGTGCAGGACCCCAGTGGGAGTGTGCAGGACGTCATGAGAAAGTGTGCAGGGACCCTGAATGATGGGAGTGTGCAGGACGTCATAGAAAGTGTGCAGGTCCCCAATGGGAGTGTGCAGGACGTCATAGAAAGTGTGCAGGACCCCAATGGGAGTGTGCAGGACGTCATAGAAAGTGTGCAGGTCCCCAGTGGGAGTGTGCAGGACACCAGTAGGAGTGTGCAGGGCGTCATAGAAAGTGTGCAGGACCCCAATGGGACTGTGCAGGACGTCATAGAAAGTGTGCAGATCCCCATCTGGAGTGTGCAGGACGTCATAGACAGTGTGCAGGACCCCAATGGGAGTGCGCAGGACGCCATGGAAAGTGCGCAGGTCCTAAGTAGGAATTTGCAGGACCCGAGCGGGAGTGTGCAGGACGTCATAGAAGGTGTGCAGGACCCTAATCGGAGGGGGCAGGACGTCATAGAAAGTGTGCAGGACCCTAATGGGAGTGTGCAGGGCGTCATAGAAAGTGTGCAGGACCCCTAATGGGGGTGTGCACGGACGTCATAGAAAGTGCTGCAGGTCCACAGAGTGGGAGTGTGCAGGACGTCATAGAAAGTGTGCGGGACCCTAATCGCAGTGTGCAGGACGTCATAGAAAGTGCGCAGGACCCTAATCGGAGTGTGCAGGACGTCATATAGAGTGCGCAGGTCCTCAGTTGGAGTGTGCAGGACGTCATAGAAAGTGTGCAGGACCCCAGTAGGAGTGTGCAAGACGTCATAGAAAGTGTGCAGGACCCCAGTGGGAGTGTGCAGGTCGTCATAGAAAGGGCGCCGGTCCCCAGTGGGAGTGTGCAGGACAGCAGTGGGAGTGTGCAGGGCGTCATAGAAAGTGTGCAGGACCCCAATGGGAGTGTGCAGGACGTCATAGAAAGTGTGCAGGTCTCCCAGTGGGGTGTGCAGGGAGTGTGTGCAGGGCGTCATAGAAAGTGTGCAGGACCCCAATGGGAGTGTGCAGGACGTCATAGAAAGTGTGCAGGACCCGAATGGTGTGACGGACGGAGTGCGCAGGTCTAAGAAGTGCGCAGGACCCCAATGGGAGTGTGCAGGGCGTCATAGAAAGTGTGCAGGTCCCGGAATGGGAGTGTGCAGGACGTCATAGAAAGTGCCCAGGACCCCAGAGGAAGTGTGCAGGACGTTATAGAAAGTGTGCAGGACCCCAGTGGAAGTATGCAGGACGTCATAGAAAATGTCCAGGTCCCCAGCGGGAGTGTGCAGGACGTCATAGAAAGTGTGCAGGACCCCAGTGGAGGTGTGCAGGACGTCACAGAAAGTGTGCAGGACCTAAATGGGAGTGTGCAGGACGTCATAGAAAGTGCGCAGGTCCCCAGTGGGATTGTGCAGGACATCATAGAAAATGTGCAGGACCCCAGTGAGAGTGTGCAGGACGTCAAAGAAAGTGTGCAGGACCCCAGTGGGAGTGTGCAGGACGTCATAGAAGGTGTGCAGGGCCCCAGTGGGAGTGTGCAAAGCATCATAGAAAGTGTGCAGGAACCCAGTGGGAATGTGCGGCGCGTCTTAGAAAGTGTGAAGGACCCGTAAAGTGAGTGTGCAGGACGTCATAGAAAGTGCGCAGGTCCCCAGTGGGAGTGTGCAGGACACCAGTGGGAGTGTGCAGAGCGTCATAGAAAGTGTGCAGGAACCCAACGGGAGTGCGCAGCACGTCATATAAAGTGTGCAGGACCCAAATGGGAGGGTGCAGGACACCAGTAGGAGTGTGCAGAGCGTCATAGAAAGTATGCAGGACCCAAATGGGAGTGTGCAGGACGTCATAGAAAGGGTGCAGGACCCTAATGGGAGTGTGACGGACGTCATAGAAAGCGCAGGTCCCAGTGGGAGTGCAGGACCTCAGTGGGAGTGTGCAGGCGTCATAAAAGTGTGCAGGACCCGAATGGAGTGTGCAGGAAGGACGTCATAGAAAGTGCAGGACCCCAATGGGAGTGTGCAGGACGTCATAGAAAGTGTGCAGGTCCCCAATGGAGTGTGCAGGACGTCATAGAAAGTGTGCAGGACCCCAATGGGAGTGTGCAGGACGTCATAGAAAGTGTGCAGGACCCAAATGGGAGTGTGCAGGACGTCGTAGAAAGTGTGCAGGTCCCCAGTGGGAGTGTGCAGGACGTCATAAAAAGTGTGCAAGACCCAAATGGGAGTGTGCAGGACGTCGTAGAAAGTGAGCAGGATCCCTAGTGCAGGAGTGTGCAGGCGTCATAAGTGCGCAGTGTCCCCAATGGGAGTGTGCAGGACGTCATAGAAAGTGTGCAGTCCCCAGTGGGAGTGTGCAGGACACAATGGGAGTGTGCAAGGGCGTCATAGAAGTGTGCAGGACCACAATGGGAGTGTGCAGGACATCATTGAATGTGTGCAGGACCCGAATGGGAGTGTGCAGGACGTCATAAAAAGTGGGCAGGTCCCCAGTGGGAGTGTGCAGGATACCAGTAGGAGTGTGCAGGGCGTCATAGAAAGTGTGCAGGACCCCAATGGGAGTGTGTAGGACGCCATAGAAGGTGTGCAGGTCCCCAGTGGGAGTGTGCAGGACACCAGTGGGAGTGTGCAGGGCGTCATAGAATGTGTGCAGGTCCCTAATCGGAGTGTGCAGGGCGTCATAGAAAGCGTGCAGGTTCCTAATCGGAGTGTGACGGACGTCATAGAAAGTGCGCAGGTCCTAAGTAGGAAAGCGCAGGACCCCAGTGGGAGTGTGCAGGACATCATTGAATGTGTGCAGGACCCGAATAGGTGTGTGAAGGACGCCATAGAAAGTGAGCAGGATCCCAGTAGGAGTGTGCAGGGCGTCATAGAAAGTGAGCAGGACCCCAATGGGAGTGTGCAGGACGTCATAGAAAGTGTGCAGGTCCCCAGTGGGAGTGTGCAGGACACAAGTGGGAGTGTGCAGGGCGTCATAGAAAGTGTGCAGGACCCCATTGGGGGTGTTCAAGACGTCATGAAAAGTGTGCAGGACCCTAATGGGGGTGTGCAGGACGTCATAGAAAGTGGGCAGGTCCCCAGTGGGAATGTGTACGACGCCATAGAAAGTGTGCAGGATCCCAGTGGGAGTGTGCATGACGTCATGAAAAGTGTGCAGGACCCTAATGGGGGTGTGCAGGGCGTCATAGAAAGTGTGCAGGACCCCAATGGGAGTGTGCAGGACGTCATAGAAAGTGTGCAGGACCCCAGTGGGAGTGTGCAGGACGTCATAGAAAGTGTGCAGGACCCTAATGGGAGTGTGCAGGACGTGATAGAAAGTGTGCAGGTCCCTAATCGGAGTGTGAGGGTGGACGTCATAGAAAGTGTGCAGGACCCCAATGGGAGTGTGCAGGACGTCATAGAAAGTGTGCATGTCCCCAGTGGGAGTGTGCAGGGCGTCATAGAAAGTGTGCATGTCCCCAGTGGGAGTGTGCAGGATACCAGTAGGAGTGTGCAGGGCATCATAGAAAGTGTGCAGGACCCCAATGGGAGTGTGCAGGACATCATAGAAAGTGTGAAGAACCTTAACGGGAGTGTGCAGGACGTCACAGAAAGTGTGCAGGATCTCAGTGGGAGTGTGCAGGACGTCATAGAAAGTGTGCAGGACCCCAGTGGGAGTGTGCAGGGCGTCATAGAAAGTGCGCAGGACCCTAATCGGAGTGAGCAGGACGTCATACAAAGTGTGCAGGTCCCCAGTGGGAGTGTGCAGGACACCAGTTCGAGCGTGCAGGGCGTCATAGAATGTGTGCAGGTGCCTAATCGGAGTGTGCAGGGCGTCATAGAAAGTGTGCAGGACCCTAATGGGAGTGTGCAGGACGTCATAGAAAGTGTGCAGGTCCCCAGTGGGAGTGTGCAGGACGTCATAGAAAGTGTGCAGGACCCCAGTGGGAGTGTGCAGGACGTCATGAAAGTGTGCAGGACCCTAATGGGAGTGTGCAGGACGTCATAGAAAGTGTGCAGGTCCCCAGTGGGAGTGTGCAGGACGTCATAGAAAGTGTGCAGGACCCCAATGGGAGTGTGCAGGACGTCATAGAAAGTGTGCAGGACCCTAATGGGAGTGTGCAGGACGTCATAAAAACTGTGCAGGACCCAAGTGGGAGTGTGCAGGACGTCATAGAAATTGTGCAGGACCCGAATGGGAGTCTGCAGGACGTCATAAAAAGTGTGCAGGACCCAAATGGGAGTGTGCAGGACGTCATAAAAAGTGTGCCGGACACCAGTGGGAGTGTGCAGGACGTCATAGAAAATGTGCAGGATCCCAGTGGGAGTGTGCAGGACGTCATAGAAAGTGTGCAGGACCCCAATGGGAGTGTGCTGGACGTCGTAGGAAGTGTGCAGGACCCCAGTGGGAGTGTGCAGGACGTCATAGAAAGTGTGCAGGACCCCAATGGGAGTGTGCAGGACGTCATGAAAGTGTGCAGGACCCTAATGGGGTGTGCAGGACGTCATAGAAAGTGGGCAGGTCCCCAGTGGGAGTGTGTAGGACGCCATAGAAAGTGTGCACGACCTCGAAGTGAGTGTGCAGGACGCCATAGAGAGTGTGCAGGACGTCAGTGGGAGTGTGCAGGACGTCATAGAAGGTGTGCAGGTCCCCAGTGGGAAGGACGCCAGAAAGTGTGCAGGATCCCAGTGGGGGAGTGTGCAGGTCGTCATAGAAAATGTGCAGGAGACCACTGGGAGTGTGCAGGACGTCATAGAAAGTGTGCAGGACCCTAATGGGAGTGTGCAGGATGTCATGGACTGTGTGCAGGACCCTAGTAGGGGTGTGCAGGACCGCAGTGGAAGTGTGCAGGACGTCATAGAAAGTGCGCAGGACCCAATGGGAGTGTGCAGGACGTCATAGAAAGTGTGCAGGTCCCCAGTGGGAGTGTGCAGGGCGTCATAGAAAGTGTGCAGGACCCTAATGGGGTGTGCAGGACGTCATAGAAAGTGGGCAGGTCCCCAGTGGGAATGTGTACGACGTCATAGAAAGTGTGCAGGATCCCAGTGGGAGTGTGCATGACGTCATGAAAAGCGTGCAGGACCCTAATGGGGGTGTGCAGGACGTCATAGAAAGTGGGCAGGTCCCCAGTGGGAGTGTGAAGCACGCCATGGAAAGTGAGCAGGATCCCAGTAGGAGTGTGCAGGGCGTCATGAAGAGTGTGCAGGACCCTAATGGGGGTGTGCAGGGCGTCATAGAAAGTGTGCAGGACCCCAATGGGAGTGTGCAGGACGTCATAGAAAGTGTGCAGGACCCCAATGGGAGTGTGCAGGACGTCATAGAAAGTGTGCATGTCCCCAGTGGGAGTGTGCAGGATACCAGTAGGAGTGTGCAGGGCGTCATAGAAAGCGTGCAGGACCCCAATCGGAGTGTGCAGGACATCATAGAAAGTGTGCATGTCCCCAGTGGGAGTGTGCAGGACACCAGTGGGAGTGTGCAGGGCGTCATAAAAGTGCGCAAGACCCCAATGGGAGTGTGCAGGGCGTCATAGAAAGCGTGCAGGACCCTAATCGGAGTGTGACGGACGTCATAGAAAGTGCGCAGGTCCTAAGTAGGAAAGTGCAGGACCCCAGTGGGAGTGTGCAGGACATCATTGAATGTGTGCAGGACCCGAATAGGTGTGTGAAGGACGCCATAGAAAGTGAGCAGGATCCCAGTAGGAGTGTGCAGGGCGTCATAGAAAGTGTGCAGGACCCCAATGGGAGTAAACAGGACGTCATAGAAACCGTGCATGTCCCCAGTGGGAGTGCGCAGGACACAAGTGGGAGTGCGCAGGGCGTCATAGAAGTGCGCAGGACCCTAATGGGGGTGTGCAGGACGTCATAAAAAGTGTGCAGGACCCTAATGGGGTGTGCAGAACGTTATAGAAAGTAGGCAGGTCCCCAGTGGGAATGTGTAGGACGCCATAGAAAGTGTGTAGGATCCCAGTGGGAGTGTGCAGGACGTCATGAAACGTGTGCAGGACCCTATTGGGGTGTGCAGGACGTCATAGAAAGTGGGCAGGTCCCCAGTGAGAGTTTGTAGGACGCCATAGAAAGTGTGCAGGTGCCCAGAGGGAGTGTGCAGGGCGTCATGAGAAGTGTGCAGGAAACTAATGTGGGTGTGCAGGACGTCATAGAAAGTGTGCATGTCCCCAGTGGGAGTGTGCAGGACGTCATAGAAAGTGTGCAGGACCTGATGGGGAGTGTGCAGGACGTTATAGAAAGTGTGCAGGGCCCCAGTTGGAGTGTGCAGGACGTCATAGAAAGTGCTTAGGTCCCCAGTGGGAGTGTGCAGGACCTCAGTGGGAGTGTGCAGGGCGTCATAGAAAGTGTGCAAGACCCAAATGGGAGTGTGCAGGGCGTCATAGAAAGTGTGCAGGACTCTAACGGGAGTGTGGAGGACGTCATAGAAAGTGCGCAGGTCCCCAGTGGGAGTGTGCAGGACACCAGTAGGAGTGTGCAGGTCGTCATAGAAAGTGCGCGGGTCCCCTGTGGGAGTGTGTAGGACGCCATAGAAAGTGTGCAGGTCCCTAATTGGAGTGTGCAGGGCGTCATAGAAAGCGTGCAGGACCCTAATCGGAGTGTGACGGACGTCATAGAAAGTGCGCAGGTCCTAAGTAGGAAAGTGCAGGACCCCAGTGGGAGTGTGCAGGACATCATTGAATGTGTGCAGGACCCGAATGGGGGTGTGCAGGACGTCATAGAAAGTGGGCAGGTCCCCAGTGGGAGTGTGAAGGACGCCATAGAAAGTGAGCAGGATCCCAGTAGGAGTGTGCAGGGCGTCATGAAAAGTGTGCAGGACCCTAATGATGGTGTGCAGGGCGTCATAGAAAGTGTGCAGGACCCCAATGGGAGTGTGCAGGACGTCATAGAAAGGGTGCAGGACCCCAATGGGAGTGTGCAGGACGTCATAGAAAGTGTGCATGCCCCCAGTGGGAGTGTGCAGGGCGTCATAGAAAGCGTGCAGGACCCTAATCCGGAGTGTGACGGACGTCATAGAAAGTGCGCAGGTCATAGAAAGTGTGCAGGACCCCAATGGGAGTGTGCAGGACGTCATAGAAAGTGTGCAGGACCCCAGTGGGAGTGTGCAGGGCGTCATAGAAAACGTGCCGGTCGCTAGCGGGAGTGTGCAGGTCGCCATTGAAAGCGTGCAGGACCGTAGTCGGAGTGTGCAGGGCGTCATAGAAAGCGTGCAGGACCCTAATCGGAGTGTGACGGACGTCATAGAAAGTGCGCAGGTCCTAAGTAGGAAAGTGCAGGACCCCAGTGGGAGTGTGCAGGACATCATTGAATGTGTGCAGGACCCGAATGGGTGTGTGAAGGATGCCATAGAAAGTGAGCAGGATCCCAGTAGGAGTGTGCAGGGCGTCATAGAAAGTGTGCAGGACCCCAATGGGAGTGTACAGGACGTCATAGAAAGTGTGCATGTCCCCAGTGGGAGTGCGCAGGACACAAGTGGGAGTGTGCAGGGCGTCATAAAAGTGCGCAGGACCCCAATGGGGATGTGCAGGACGTCGACGTCATAAAAAGTGTGCAAGACCCTAATGGGGTGTGCAGGACGTCATAGAAAGTGGGCAGGTCCCCAGTGGGAATGTGTAGGACGCCATAGAAAGTGTGTAGGATCCCAGTGGGAGTGTGCAGGACGTCATGAAACGTGTGCAGGACCCTAATGGGGTGTGCAGGACGTCATAGAAAGTGGGCAGGTCCCCAGTGAGAGTTTGTAGGACGCCATTGAAAGTGTGCAGGACCCAGTGGGAGTGTGCGGGGCGTCATAAAAGTGCGCAGGACCCCAATGGGAGTGTGCAGGGCGTCATAGAAAGTGTGCAGGACCCTAATCGGAGTGTGACGGACGTCATAGAAAGTGCGCAGGTCCTGAGTAGGAGAGTGCAGCACCCCAGTAGGAGTGGGCAGGACGTCATGAAAGGTGTGCAGGACGCTGATGGGGGTGTGCAGGACGTCATAAAAAGTAGGCAGGTCCCCAGTTGGAGTATGTAGGACGCCATAGAAAGTGTGGAGGTGCCCAGAGGGAGTGTGCAGGGCGTCATGAGAAGTGTGCAGGAAGCTAATGGCGCTGTGCAGGACGTCATAAAAAGTGGGCAGGTCCCAGTGCAGGACGCCATAGAAAGTGTGCAGGATCCCAGTGGGAGTGTGCAGGACGTCATAGAAAGTGTGCAGGACCCGAATGGGTGTGCAGGACGTCATAAAAGTGTGCAGGACCCTAATGGGGGTGTGCAGGACGTCATAGAAAGTGGGCAGGTCCCCAGTGGGAGTGTGCAGGACGTCATAGAAAGTGTGCATGTCCCCAGTGGGAGTGTGCAGGATACCAGTAGGAGTGTGCAGGGCGTCATAGAAAGTGTGCAGGACCCCAATGGGAGTGTGTAGGACGCCATAGAAGGTGTGCAGGTCCCCAGTGGGAGTGTGCAGGACGTCATAGAAAGTGTGCAGGACCCAGTGGGAGTGTGCAGGACGTCATAAAAGTGTGCAGGACCCCAGTGGGAGTGTGCAGGACGTCATGAAAGTGTGCAGGACCCCAATGGGAGTGTGCAGGGCGTCATAGAAAGTGTGCAGGACCCTAATCGGAGTGTGACGGACGTCATAGAAAGTGCGCAGGTCCTAAGTAGGAGAGTGCAGCACCCCAGTGGGAGTGTGCAGGACATCATTGAATGTGTGCAGGACCCGAATGGGTGTGTGCAGGGCGTCATAGAAAATGTGCAGGTCCCTAATCGGAGTGTGCAGGGCGTCATAGAAAGCGTGCAGGACCCTAATCGGAGTGTGCAGGGCGTCATAGAAAGCGTGCAGGACCCTAATCGGAGTGTGACGGACGTCATAGAAAGTGCGCAGGTCCTAAGTAGGAAAGTGCAGGACCACAGTGGGAGTGTGCAGGACATCATTGAATGTGTGCAGGACCCGAATGGGTGTGTGAAGGACGCCATAGAAAGTGAGCAGGATCCCAGTAGGAGTGTGCAGGGCGTCATAGAAAGTGTGCACGACCCCAATGGGAGTGTACAGGACCTCATAGAAAGTGTGCATGTCCCCAGTGGGAGTGCGCAGGACACAAGTGGGAGTGTGCAGGGCGTCATTAAAGTGCGCAGGACCCCAATGGAAGTGTGCAGGACGTCATAAAAAGTGTGCAAGACCCTATTGGGGTGTGCAGGACGTCATAGAAAGTGGGCAGGTCCCCAGTGGGAATGTGTAGGACGCCATAGAAAGTGTGTAGGATCCCAGTGGGAGTGTGCAGGACGTCATGAAACGTGTGCAGGACCCTAATGGGGTGTGCAGGACGTCATAGAAAGTGGGCAGGTCCCCAGTGGCAGTGTGTAGGACGCCATAGAAAGTGTGCAGGACCCCAGTAGGAGTGTGCAGGGCGTCATAGAAAGTGTGCAAAATCCCAATGGGAGTGTGCAGGGCGTCATAGAAAGTGGGCAGGACCCAGTGGGAGTGTGCAGGACGTCATAGAAAGTGTGCATGTCCCCAGTGGGAGTGTGCAGGATACCAGTAGGAGTGTGCAGGGCGTCATAGAAAGTGTGCAGGACCCCAATGGGAGTGTGTAGGACGCCATAGAAGGTGTGCAGGTCCCCAGTGGGAGTGTGCAGGACCCCATAGGGAGTGTGCAGGGCGTCATAGAAAGTGTGCAGGACTCTAACGGGAGTGTGCATGACGTCATATAAAGTGCGCAGGCTCTCAGTGGGACTGTGCAGGACACCAGTGGGAGTGTGCAGGGCGTCATAGAAAGTGTGCGAAATCCCAATGGGAGTGTGCAGGGCGTCATAGAAAGTGTGCAGGACCCTAATGGGGTGTGCAGGACGTCATAGAAAGTGGGCAGGTCCCCAGTGGGAGTGTGCAGGACGCCATAGAAAGTGTGCAGGACCCCAATGGGAGTGTGCATGACGTCATATAAGGTGTGCAGGACCCCAATGGGAGTGTGCAGGACCTTAGAGAAAGTGTGCAGGACGCCAGTGGGGGTGCGCAGGACGTCATAGAAAGTGTACAGGACCCAAATGGGAGTGTGCAGGACGTCACATAAAGTGTGCAGGACCCCAGTGGGAGTGTGAAACGCGTCATAGAAAGTGTGCAGGACCCTAATGGGAGTGTGCAGGACGTCATAGAAATTGTGCAGGACCCCAATGGGAGTGTGCAGGACGTCATATAAAGTGTGCTGGACCCAAATGGGAGTGCGCAGGACGTCATAGAAAGTGTGCAGGACCCCAGTGGGAGTGTGCAGGGCGTCATAGAAAGTGTGCAGGACCCTAATCGGAGTGTGCAGCGCGTCATAGAAAGCGTGCAGGACCCTAATCGGAGTGTGCAGGACGTCATAGAAAGTGCGCAGTCCTGAGTAGGAGTGTGCAGGACCCCAGTGGGAGTGTGCAGGACATCATTGAATGTGTGCAGGACCCGAATGGGTGTGTGAAGGACGCCATAGAAAGTGAGCAGGACCCCAATGGGGGTGTGCAGGACGTCATAAAAAGTGTGCACGACCCCAATGGGAGTGTACAGGACGTCATAGAAAGTGTGCATGTCCCCAGTGGGAGTGCGCAGGACACAAGTGGGAGTGTGCAGGGCGTCATAAAAGTGCGCAGGACCCCAATGGGGGTGTGCAGGACGTCATAAAAAGTGTGCAGGACCCTAATGGGGTGTGCAGGACGCCATAGAAAGTGTGCAGGACCCAGTGGGAGTGTGCGGGGCGTCATAAAAGTGCGCAGGACCCCAATGGGAGTGTGCAGGGCGTCATAGAAAGTGTGCAGGTCCCTAATGGAAATGTGCAGGACGTCATAGAAAGTGTGCAGGACCCGAGTGGGAGTGCGCAGGACGTCATAGAAAGTGCGCCGGTCCCCAGTGGAAGTGTGCAGGACACCAGTGGGAGTGTGCAGATCGTCATAGAAAGTCTGCAGGACCCGAGTGGGAGTGTGCAGGACGTCATAGAAAGTGCGCCGGTCCCCAGTGGAAGTGTGCAGGACGCCATAGAAAGTGTGCAGGTCCCTAACCGGAGTGTGCAGGGCGTCATAGAAAGCGTGCAGGACCCTAATCGGAGTGTGACGGACGTCATAGAAAGTGCGCAGGTCCTAAGTAGGAAAGTGCAGGACCCCAGTGGGAGTGTGCAGGACATCATTGAATGTGTGCAGGACCCGAATGGGTGTGTGAAGGACGCCATAGAAAGTGAGCAGGATCCCAGTAGGAGTGTGCAGGGCGTCATAGAAAGTGTGCAGGACCCCAATGGGAGTGTACAGGACGTCATAGAAAGTGTGCATGTCCCCAGTGGGAGTGCGCAGGACACAAGTGGGAGTGTGCAGGGCGTCATAAAAGTGCGCAGGACCCCAATGGGGGTGTGCAGGACGTCATAAAAAGTGTGCAGGACCCTAATGGGGTGTGCAGGACGTCATAGAAAGTGGGCAGGTCCCCAGTGGGAATGTGTAGGACGCCATAGAAAGTGTGTAGGATCCCAGTGGGAGTGTGCAGGACGTCATGAAACGTGTGCAGGACCCTAATGGGGGTGTGCAGGACGTCATAGAAAGTGGGCAGGTCCCCAGGGAGAGTTTGTAGGACGCCATAGAAAGTGTGCAGGACCCAGTGGGAGTGTGCGGGGCGTCATAAAAGAGCGCAGGACCCCGATGGGAGTGTGCAGGGCGTCATAGAAAGTGTGCAGGTCCCTAATCGGAGTGTGCAGGGTGTCATAGAAAGCGTGCAGGACCCTAATCGGAGTGTGACGGACGTCATAGAAAGTGCGCAGGTCCTAAGCAGGAGAGTGCAGGACCCCAGTAGGAGTGTGCAGGATGTCATGAAAAGTGTGCAGGACGCTGATGGTGGTGTGCAGGACGTCATAAAAAGTGGGCAGGTCCCCAGTGGGAGTGTGTAGGATGCCATAGAAAGTGTGCAGGTGCCCAGAGGGAGTGTGCAGGGCGTCATGAGAAGTGTGCAGGAAACTAATGGGGGTGTGCAGGACGTCATAAAAAGTGGGCAGGTCCCCAGTGGGAGCGTGTAGGACGCCATAGAAAATGTGCAGGATCCCAGTGGGAGTGTGCAGGACGTCATGAAAAGTGTGCAGGACCCTAATGGGGGTGTGCAGGACGTCATAGAAAGTGGGCAGGTCCCCAGTGGGAGTGTGCAGGACGTCATAGAAAGTGTGCAGGATCCCAGTGGGAGTGTGCAGGACGTCATGAAAAGTGTGCAGGACCCGAATGGGTGTGTGAAGGACGCCATAGAAAGTGAGCAGGATCCCAGTAGGAGTGTGCAGGGCGTCATAGAAAGTGTGCAGGACCCCAATGGGAGTGTGTAGGACGCCATAGAAGGTGTGCAGGTCCCCAGTGGGAGTGTGCAGGACCCCAATGGGAGTGTGCAGGGCGTCATAGAAAGTGTGCAGGACCCTAATCGGAGTGTGACGGACGTCATAGAAAGTGCGCAGGACCCTAATGGGGTGTGCAGGACGTCATAGAAAGTGTGCAGCACCCCAGTGGGAGTGTGCAGGACGTCATTGAATGTGTGCAGGACCCGAATGGGTGTGTGCAGGACGTCATAGAAAGTGTGCAGGTCCCCAATGGGAGTGTGCAGGGCGCCATAGAAAGCGGGCAGGCCCCTAATCGGAGTGTGCAGGGCGTCATAGAAAGCGTGCAGGACCCTAAGCGGAGTGTGACGGACGCCCTAGAAAGTGCGCAGGTCCTAAGTAGGAAAGTGCAGGACCCCAATGGGAGTGTGCAGGACGTCATAGAAAGGGTGCAGGACCCCAATGGGAGTGTGCAGGACGTCATAGAAAGTGTGCATGCCCCCAGTGGGAGTGTGCAGGATACCAGTAGGAGTGTGCAGGGCGTCATAGAAAGTGTGCAGGACCCCAATGGGAGTGTGTAGGACGCCATAGAAGGTGTGCAGGTCCCCAGTGGGAGTGTGCAGGACCCCAATGGGAGTGTGCAGGGCGTCATAGAATGGGTGCAGGACCCCAGTGGGAGTGTGCAGGACGTCATAGAGAGTGTGCATGCCCCCAGGGGGAGTGTGCAGGAAACCAGTAGGAGAGAGCAGGGCGACATAGAAAGTGTGCAGGACCCCAGTGGGAGTGTGTAGGACGCCATAGAAAGTGTGCAAGACCCCAGTGGGAGTGTGCAGGACGTCATGAAAGTGTGCAGGACCCTAATGGGGTGTGCAGGACGTCATAGAAAGTGTGCAGGTCCCCAATCGGAGTGTGCAGGACGTCATAGAAAGTGTGCAGGACCCAGTGGGAGTGTGCAGGACGTCATAGAAAGTGCGCAGGTCCTAAGTAGGGAAAGTGCAGAACGCCAGTGGGAGTGTGCAGGACCCCAATAGGAGTGTGCAGGACGTCATAGAAACTGCGCAGGTGCCCAGTAGGAGTGTGCAGGGCGGCATAGAAAGTGTGCAGGAAACTAATGGGGGTGTGCAGGACGTCATAAAAAGTGGGCAGGTCCCCAGTGCGAGTGTGCAGGACACAAGTGGGAGTGTGCAGGGCGTCATAAAAGTACGCGCAGGACCCCAATGGGGGTGTGCAGGACGTCATAAAAAGTGTGCAGGACCCTAATGGGGTGTGCAGGACGTCATAGAAAGTGGGCAGGTCCCCAGTGGGAATGTGTACGACGCCATAGAAAGTGTGCAGGATCCCAGTGGGAGTGTGCATGACGTCATGAAAAGTGTGCAGGACGCTGATGGGGGTGTGCAGGACGTCATAAAAAGTGGGCAGGTCCCCAGTGGGAGTGTGCGGGGCGTCATAAAAGTGCGCAGGACCCCGATGGGAGGGTGCAGGGCGTCATAGAAAGTGTGCAGGTCCCTAATGGGGGTGTGCAGGACGTCATAGAAAGTGGGCAGGTTCCCAGTGGGAGTGTGTAGGACGCCATAGAAAGTGTGAAGGACCCCAATGGGAGTGTGCAGGGGGTCATAGAAAGCGTGCAGGACCCTAATGGGGGTGTGAGGGACGTCATAGAAAGTGGGCAGGTCCCCAGTGGGAGTGTGTAGGACGCCATAGAAAGTGTGCAGGTGCCCAGAGGGAGTGTGCAGGGCGTCATGAGAAGTGTGCAGTAAACTAATGGGGGTGTGCAGTACGTCACAAAAAGTGGGCAGGTCCCCAGTGGGAGCGTGTAGGACGCTATAGAAAGTGTGCAGGATCCCAGTGAGAGTGTGCAGGACGTCATGAAAAGTGTGCAGGACCCTAATGGGGGTGCGCAGGACGTCACAAAAAGTGGGCAGGTCCCCAGTGGGAGTGTGAAGGACGCCATAGAAAGTGTGCAGGACCCCAATGGGAGTGTGCAGGACGTCATAGAAAGTGTGCATGTCCCCAGTGGGAGTGTGCAGGATACCAGTAGGAGTGTGCAGGGCGTCATAGAAAGCGTGCAGGACCCTAATCGGAGTGTGACGGACGTCATAGAAAGTGCGCAGGTCCCCAGTGGGAGTGTGCAGGACCCCAATGGGAGTGTGACGGACGTCATAGAAAGTGCGCAGGTCCTAAGTAGGAAAGTGCAGGACCCCAGTGGGAGTGTGCAGGACATCATTGAATGTGTGCAGGACCCGAATGGGTGTGTGAAGGATGCCATAGAAAGTGAGCAGGATCCCAGTAGGAGTGTGCAGGGCGTCATAGAAAGTGTGCAGGACCCCAATGGGAGTGTACAGGACGTCATAGAAAGTGTGCATGTCCCCAGTGGGAGTGCGCAGGACACAAGTGGGAGTGTGCAGGGCGTCATAAAAGTGCGCAGGACCCCAATGGGGGTGTGCAGGACGTCATAAAAAGTGTGCAGGACCCTAATGGGGTGTGCAGAACGTTGTAGAAAGTGGGCAGGTCCCCAGTGGGAATGTGTAGGACGCCATAGAAAGTGTGTAGGATCCCAGTGGGAGTGTGCAGGACGTCATGAAACGTGTGCAGGACCCTAATGGGGTGTGCAGGACGTCATAGAAAGTGGGCAGGTCCCCAGTGAGAGTTTGTAGGACGCCATAGAAAGTGTGCAGGACCCAGTGGGAGTGTGCGGGGCGTCATAAAAGTGCGCAGGACCCCAATGGGAGTGTGCAGGGCGTCATAGAAAGTGTGCAGGTCCCTAATCGGAGTGTGCAGGGCGTCATAGAAAGCGTGCAGGACCCTAATCGGAGTGTGACGGACGTCATAGAAAGTGCGCAGGTCCTAAGTAGGAGAGTGCAGCACCCCAGTGGGAGTGTGCAGGACATCATTGAATGTGTGCAGGACCCGAATGGGTGTGTGCAGGGCGTCATAGAAAATGTGCAGGTCCCTAATCGGAGTGTGCAGGGCGTCATAGAAAGCGTGCAGGACCCTAATCAGAGTGTGCAGGGCGTCATAGAAAGCGTGCAGGACCCTAATGGGGGTGTGCAGGGCGTCATAGAAAGTGTGCAGGACCCAGTGGGAGTGTGGGACGTGTGTGCAGGATACCAGTAGGAGTGTGCAGGGCGTCATAGAAAGCGTGCAGGACCCTAATCGGAGTGTGCAGGGCGTCATAGAAAGCGTGCAGGACCCTAATGGGGGTGTGCAGGGCGTCATAGAAAGTGTGCAGGACCCCAATGGGAGTGTGCAGGACGTCATAGAAAGTGTGCAGGACCCCAATGGGAGTGTTCAGGACGTCATAGAAAGTGTGCATGTCCCCAGTGGGAGTGTGCAGGATACCAGTAGGAGTGTGCATTGCGTCATAGAAAGTGTGCAGGACCCCAACGGGAGTGTGAAGGACGTCATAGAAAGTGTGCATGTCCCCAGTGGGAGTGTGCAGGACACCAGTAGGAGTGTGCAGGGCGTCATAGAAAGTGCGCGGGTCCCCTGTGGGAGTGTGTAGGACGCCATAGAAGGTGTGCAGGTCCCCAGTGGGAGTGTGCATGACACCAGTGGGAGTGTGCAGGGCGTCATAAAAGTGCGCAAGACCCCAATGGGAGTGTGCAGGGCGTCATAGAAAGTGTGCAGGTCCCTAATCGGAGTGTGCAGGGCGTCATAGAAAGCGTGCAGGACCCTAATCGGAGTGTGACGGACGTCATAGAAAGTGCGCAGGTCCTAAGTAGGAAAGTGCAGGACCCCAGTGGGAGTGTGCAGGACATCATTGAATGTGTGCAGGACCCGAATGGGTGTGTGAAGGACGCCATAGAAAGTGAGCAGGATCCCAGTAGGAGTGTGCAGGGCGTCATAGAAAGTGTGCAGGACCCCAATGGGAGTGTACAGGACGTCATAGAAAGTGTGCATGTCCCCAGTGGGAGTGCGCAGGACACAAGTGGGAGTGTGCAGGGCGTCATAAAAGTGCGCAGGACCCCAATGGGGGTGTGCAGGACGTCATAAAAAGTGTGCAGGACCCTAATGGGGTGTGCAGGACGTCATAGAAAGTGGGCAGTTCCCCAGTGGGAATGTGTAGTACGCCATAGAAAGTGTGTAGGATCCCAGTGGGAGTGTGCAGGACGTCATGAAACGTGTGTAGGACCCTAATGGGGGTGTGCAGGACGTCATAGAAAGTGGGCAGGTCCCCAGTGAGAGTTTGTAGGACGCCATAGAAAGTGTGCAGGACCCAGTGGGAGTGTGCGGGGCGTCATAAAAGTGCGCAGGACCCCGATGGGAGTGTGCAGGGCGTCATAGAAAGTGTGCAGGTCCCTAATCGGAGTGTGCAGGGTGTCATAGAAAGCGTGCTGGACCCTAATCGGAGTGTGACGGACGTCATAGAAAGTGCGCAGGTCCTAAGCAGGAGAGTGCAGGACCCCAGTAGGAGTGTGCAGGACGTCATGAAAAGTGTGCAGGACGCTGATGGGGGTGTGCAGGACGTCATAAAAAGTGGGCAGGTCCCCAGTGGGAGTGTGTAGGACGCCATAGAAAGTGTGCAGGTGCCCAGAGGGAGTGTGCAGGGCGTCATGAGAAGTGTGCAGGAAACTGATGGGGGTGTGCAGGACGTCATAAAAAGTGGGCAGGTCCCCAGTGGGAGCGTGTAGGACGCCATAGAAAATGTGCAGGATCCCAGTGGGAGTGTGCAGGACGTCATGAAAAGTGTGCAGGACCCTAATGGGGGTGTGCAGGACGTCATAGAAAGTGGGCAGGTTCCCAGTGGGAGTGTGGAGGACGCCATAGAAAGTGTGCAGGTGCCCAGAGGGAGTGTGCAGGGCGTCATGAGAAGTGTGCAGTAAACTAATGGGGGTGTGCAGTACGTCACAAAAAGTGGGCAGGTCCCCAGTGGGAGCGTGTAGGACGCTATAGAAAGTGTGCAGGATCCCAGTGGGAGTGTGCAGGACGTCATGAAAAGTGTGCAGGACCCTAATGGGGGTGTGCAGGACGTCATAGAAAGCGGGCAGGTCCCCAGTGGGAGTGTGAAGGACGCCATAGAAAGTGTGAAGGACCCCAATGGGAGTGTTCAGGACGTCATAGAAAGTGTGCATGTCCCCAGTGGGAGTGTGCAGGATACCAGTAGGAGTGTGCATTGCGTAATAGAAAGTGTGCAGGACCCCAACGGGAGTGTGAAGGACGTCATAGAAAGTGTGCATGCCCCCAGTGGGAGTGTGCAGGACCCCAGTAGGAGTGTGACGGACGTCATAGAAAGTGCGCAGGTCCTAAGTAGGAAAGTGCAGGACGCCAGTGGGAGTGTGCAGGACATCATTGAATGTGTGCAGGACCCGAATGGGTGTGTGAAGGACGCCATAGAAAGTGAGCAGGATCCCAGTAGGAGTGTGCAGGGCGTCATAGAAAGTGTGCAGGACCCCAATGGGAGTGTACAGGACGTCATAGAAAGTGTGCATGTCCCCAGTGGGAGTGCGCAGGACACAAGTGGGAGTGTGCAGGGCGTCATAAAAGTGCGCAGGACCCCAATGGGGGTGTGCAGGACGTCATAAAATGTGTGCAGGACCCTAATGGGGTGTGCAGGACGTCATAGAAAGTGGGCAGGTCCCCAGTGAGAGTTTGTAGGACGCCATAGAAAGTGGGCAGGACCCAGTGGGAGTGTGCGGGGCGTCATAAAAGTGCGCAGGACCCCAATGGGAGTGTGCAGGGCGTCATAGAAAGTGTGCAGGTCCCTAATCGGAGTGTGCAGGGCGTCATAGAAAGCTTGCAGGACCCTAATCGGAGTGTGACGGACGTCATAGGAAGTGCGCAGGTCCTAAGTAGGAGAGTGCAGCACCCCAGTGGGAGTGTGCAGGACATCATTGAATGTGTGCAGGACCCGAATGGGTGTGTGCAGGGCGTCATAGAAAATGTGCAGGTCCCTAATCGGAGTGTGCAGGGCGTCATAGAAAGCGTGCAGGACCCTAATCGGAGTGTGCAGGGCGTCATAGAAAGCGTGCAGGACCCTAATGGGAGTGTTCAGGACGTCATAGAAAGTGTGCATGTCCCCAGTGGGAGTGTGCAGGATACCAGTAGGAGTGTGCATTGCGTCATAGAAAGTGTGCAGGACCCCAATGGGAGTGTTCAGGACGTCATAGAAAGTGTGTATGTCCCCAGTGGGAGTGTGCAGGATACCAGTAGGAGTGTGCATTGCGTAATAGAAAGTGTGCAGGACCCCAACGGGAGTGTGAAGGACGTCATAGAAAGTGTGCATGTCCCCAGTGGGAGTGTGCAGGACCCCAGTAGGAGTGTGCAGGGCGTCATAGAAAGTGCGCGGGTCCCCAGTGGGAGTGTGTAGGACGCCATAGAAGGTGTGCAGGTCCCCAGTGGGAGTGTGCAGGACACCAGTGGGAGTGTGCAGGGCGTCATAAAAGTGCGCAAGACCCCAATGGGAGTGTGCAGGGCGTCATAGAAAGTGTGCAGGTCCCTAATCGGAGTGTGCAGGGCGTCATAGAAAGCGTGCAGGACCCTAATCGGAGTGTGACGGACGTCATAGAAAGTGCGCAGGTCCTAAGTAGGAAAGTGCAGAACGCCAGTGGGAGTGTGCAGGACATCATTGAATGTGTGCAGGACCCGAATGGGTGTGTAAAGGACGCCATAGAAAGTGAGCAGGATCCCAGTAGGAGTGTGCAGGGCGTCATAGAAAGTGTGCAGGACCCCAATGGGAGTGTACAGAACGTCATAGAAAGTGTGCATGTCCCTAGTGGGAGTGCGCAGGACACAAGTGGGAGTGTGCAGGGCGTCATAAAAGTGCGCAGGACCCCAATGGGGGTGTGCAGGACGTCATAAAAAGTGTGCAGGACCCTGATGGGGTGTGCAGGACGTCATAGAAAGTGGGCAGGTCCCCAGTGGGAATGTGTAGTACGCCATAGAAAGTGTGTAGGATCCCAGTGGGAGTGTGCAGGACGTCATGAAACGTGTGTAGGACCCTAATGGTGGTGTGCAGGACGTCATAGAAAGTGGGCAGGTCCCCAGTGAGAGTTTGTAGGACGCCATAGAAAGTGTGCAGGATCCAGTGGGAGTGTGCAGGGCGTCATAGAAAGTGTGCAGGACCCCAACGGGAGTGTGAAGGACGTCATAGAAAGTGTGCATGTCCCCAGTGGGAGTGTGCAGGGTGTCATGGAAAGCGTGCAGGACCCTAATCGGAGTGTGACGGACGTCATAGAAAGTGCGCAGGTCCTAAGCAGGAGAGTGCAGGACCCCAGTAGGAGTGTGCAGGACGTCATGAAAAGTGTGCAGGACGCTGATGGGGGTGTGCAGGACGTCATAAAAGTGGGCAGGTCCCCAGTGGGAGTGTGTAGGACGCTATAGAAAGTGTGCAGGTGCTCAGAGGGAGTGTGCGGGTCGTCATAAAAGTGCGCATGACCCCAATGGGGGTGTGCAGGACGTCATAAAAAGTGTGCAGGACCCTAATGGGGTATGCAGGACGTCATAGAAAGTGTGTAGGATCCCAGTGGGAGTGTGCAGGACGTCATGAAACGTGTGCAGGACCCTAATGGGGGTGTGCAGGACGTCATAGAAAGTGGGCAGGTCCCCAGTGAGGGTTTGTAGGACGCCATAGAAAGTGTGCAGGACCCAGTGGGAGTGTGCGGGGCGTCATAAAAGTGCGCAGGACCCCGATGGGAGTGTGCAGGGCGTCATAGAAAGTGTGCAGGTCCCTAATCGGAGTGTGCAGGGTGTCATAGAAAGCGTGCAGGACCCTAATCGGAGTGTGACGGACGTCATAGAAAGTGCGCAGGTCCTAAGCAGGAGAGTGCAGGACCCCAGTAGGAGTGTGCAGGACGTCATGAAAAGTGTGCAGGACGCTGATGGGGGTGTGCAGGACGTCATAAAAAGTGGGCAGGTCCCCAGTGGGAGTGTGTAGGACGCCATAGAAAGTGTGCAGGTGCCCAGAGGGAGTGTGCAGGGCGTCATGAGAAGTGTGCAGGAAACTAATGGGGGTGTGCAGGACGTCATAAAAAGTGGGCAGGTCCCCAGTGGGAGCGTGTAGGACGCCATAGAAAGTGTGCAGGATCCCAGTGGGAGTGTGCAGGACGTCATGAAAAGTGTGCAGGACCCTAATGGGGGTGTGCAGGACGTCATAGAAAGTGGGCAGGTCCCCAGTGGGAGTGTGTAGGACGCCATAGAAAGTGTGCAGGTGCCCAGAGGGAGTGTGCAGGGCGTCATGAAAAGTGTGCATTACCCTAATGGGGGTGTGCAGGACGTCATAAAAAGTGGGCAGGTCCCCAGTGGGAGTGTGAAGGACGCCATAGAAAATGAGCAGGATCCCAGTAGGAGTGTGCAGGGCGTCATATAAAGTGTGCAGGGTCCCAATGGGAGTGTGCAGGACGTCATAGAAAGTGTGCATGACCCCAGTGGGAGTGTGCAGGACGTCATGAAAAGTGTGCAGGACGCTGATGGGGGTGTGCAGGACGTCATAAAAGTGGGCAGGTCCCCAGTGGGAGTGTGTAGGACGCCATAGAAAGTGTGCAGGTGCTCAGAGGGAGTATGCAGGGCGTCATGAGAAGTGTGCAGGAAACTAATGGGGGTGTGCAGGACGTCATAAAAAGTGGGCAGGTCCCCAGTGGGAGCGTGTAGGACGCCATGGAAAGTGTGCAGGATCCCAGTGGGAGTGTGTAGGACGTCATGAAAAGTGTGCAGGAGCCTAATGGGGGTGTGCAGGACGTCATAGAAAGTGGGCAGGTCCCCAGTGAGGGTTTGTAGGACGCCATAGAAAGTGTGCAGGACCCAGTGGGAGTGTGCGGGGCGTCATAAAAGTGCGCAGGACCCCGATGGGAGTGTGCAGGGCGTCATAGAAAGTGTGCAGGTCCCTAATCGGAGTGTGCAGGGTGTCATAGAAAGCGTGCAGGACCCTAATCGGAGTGTGACGGACGTCATAGAAAGTGCGCAGGTCCTAAGCAGGAGAGTGCAGGACCCCAGTAGGAGTGTGCAGGACGTCATGAAAAGTGTGCAGGACGCTGATGGGGGTGTGCAGGACGTCATAAAAGTGGGCAGGTCCCCAGTGGGAGTGTGTAGGACGCTATAGAAAGTGTGCAGGTGCTCAGAGGGAGTGTGCAGGGCGTCATGAGAAGTGTGCAGGAAACTAATGGGGGTGTGCAGGACGTCATAAAAAGTGGGCAGGTCCCCAGTGGGAGCGTGTAGGACGCCATGGAAAGTGTGCAGGATCCCAGTGGGAGTGTGCAGGACGTCATGAAAAGTGTGCAGGACCCTAATGGGGGTGTGCAGGACGTCATAGAAAGTGGGCAGGTCCCCAGTGGGAGTGTGCAGGACGCCATAGAAAGTGTGCAGGTGCCCAGAGGGAGTGTGCAGGGCGTCATAGAAAAGTGTGCAGGACCCTAATGGGGGTGTGCAGGACGTCATAAAAAGTGGGCAGGTCCCCAGTGGGAGTGAAGGACGCCATAGAAAGTGAGCAGGATCCCAGTAGGAGTGTGCAGGGCGTCATGAAAAGTGTGCAGGACCCTAATGATGGTGTGCAGGGCGTCATAGAAAGTGTGCAGGACCCCAGTAGGAGTGTGCAGGACGTCATGAAAAGTGTGCAGGACGCTGATGGAGGTGTGCAGGACGTCATAAAAAGTGGGCAGGTCCCCAGTGGGAGTGTGTAGGATGCCATAGAAAGTGTGCAGGTGCCCAGAGGGAGTGTGCAGGGCGTCATGAGAAGTGTGCAGGAAACTAATGGGGGTGTGCAGGACGTCATAAAAAGTGGGCAGGTCCCCAGTGGGAGCGTGTAGGACGCCATAGAAAGTGTGCAGGATCCCAGTGGGAGTGTGCAGGACGTCATGAAAAGTGTGCAGGACCCTAATGGGGGTGTGCAGGACGTCATAGAAAGTGGGCAGGTCCCCAGTGGGAGTGTGTAGGACGCCATAGAAAGTGTGCAGGTGCCCAGAGGGAGTGTGCAGGGCGTCATGAGAAGTGTGCAGTAAACTAATGGGGGTGTGCAGGACGTCATAAAAAGTGGGCAGGTCCCCAGTTGGAGCGTGTAGGACGCCATAGAAAGTGTGCAGGTGCTCAGAGGGAGTGTGCAGGGCGTCATAGAAAGCGTGCAGGACCCTAATCGGAGTGTGACGGACGTCATAGAAAGTGCGCAGGTCCTAAGTAGGAAAGTGCAGGACCACAGTGGGAGTGTGCAGGACATCATTGAATGTGTGCACGACCCGAATGGGTGTGTAAAGGACGCCATAGAAAGTGGGCAGGATCCCAGTAGGAGTGTGCAGGGCGTCATAGAAAGTCTGCAGGACCCCAATGGGAGTGTACAGGACGTCATAGAAAGTGTGCATGTCCCCAGTGGGAGTGCGCAGGACACAAGTGGGAGTGTGCAGGGCGTCATAAAAGTGCGCAGGACCCCAATGGGGGTGTGCAGGACGTCATAAAAAGTGTGCAGGACCCTAATGGGGTGTGCAGGACGTTATAGAAAGTGGGCAGGTCCCCAGTGGGAATGTGTAGGACGCCATAGAAAGTGTGTAGGATCCCAGTGGGAGTGTGCAGGACGTCATGAAACGTGTGCAGGACCCTAATTGGGTGTGCAGGACGTCATAGAAAGTGGGCAGGTCCCCAGTGAGAGTTTGTAGGACGCCACAGAAAGTGTGCAGGACCCAGTGGGAGTGTGCGGGGCGTCATAAAAGTGCGCAGGACCCCAATGGGAGTGTGCAGGGCGTCTTAGAAAGTGTGCAGGTCCCTAATCGGAGTGTGCAGGGCGTCATAGAAAGCGTGCAGGACCCTAATCGGAGTGTGACGGACGTCATAGAAAGTGCGCAGGTCCTAAGTAGGAGAGTGCAGCACCCCAGTGGGAGTGTGCAGGACATCATTGAATGTGTGCAGGACCCGAATGGGTGTGTGCAGGGCGTCATAGAAAATGTGCAGGTCCCTAATCGGAGTGTGCAGGGCGTCATAGAAAGCGTGCAGGACCCTAATCGGAGTGTGCAGGGCGTCATAGAAAGCGTGCAGGACCCTAATCGGAGTGTGATGGACGTCATAGAAAGTGCGCAGGTCCTAAGTAGGAAAGTGCAGGACCACAGTGGGAGTGTGCAGGACATCATTGAATGTGTGCAGGACCCGAATGGGTGTGTAAAGGACGCCATAGAAAGTGAGCAGGATCCCAGTAGGAGTGTGCAGGGCGTCATAGAAAGTGTGCATTACCCTAATGGGGTGTGCAGGACGTCATAGAAAGTGGGCAGGTCCCCAGTGGGAATGTGTAGGACGCCGAAGAAAGTGTGTAGGATTCCAGTGGGAGTGTGCAGGACGTCATGAAACGTGTGTAGGACCCTAATGGGGGTGTGCAGGACGTCATAGAAAGTGGGCAGGTCCCCAGTGAGAGTTTGTAGGACGCCATAGAAAGTGTGCAGGACCCAGTGGGAGTGTGCGGGGCGTCATAAAAGTGCGCAGGACCCCGATGGGAGTGTGCAGGGCGTCATAGAAAGTGTGCAGGTCCCTAATCGGAGTGTGCAGGGTGTCATAGAAAGCGTGCAGGACCCTAATAGGAGTGTGACGGACGTCATAGAAAGTGCGCAGGTCCTAAGCAGGAGAGTGCAGGACCCCAGTAGGAGTGTGCAGGACGTCATGAAAAGTGTGCAGGACCCGAATGGGGGTGTGCAGGACGTCATAAAAAGTGGGCAGGTCCCCAGTGGGAGTGTGTAGGACGCTATAGAAAGTGTGCAGGTGCTCAGAGGGAGTGTGCAGGGCGTCATAGAAAGCGTGCAGGACCCTAATCGGAGTGTGACGGACGTCATAGAAAGTGCGCAGGTCCTAAGTAGGAAAGTGCAGGACCACAGTGGGAATGTGCGGGGCGTCATAAAAGTGCGCAGGACCCCGATGGGAGTGTGCAGGGCGTCATAGAAAGTGTGCAGGTCCCTAATCGGAGTGTGCAGGGTGTCATAGAAAGCGTGCAGGACCCTAATCGGAGTGTGACGGACGTCATAGAAAGTGCGCAGGTCCTAAGCAGGAGAGTGCAGGACCCCAGTAGGAGTGTGCAGGACGTCATGAAAAGTGTGCAGGACGCTGATGGGGGTGTGCAGGACGTCATAAAAAGTGGGCAGGTCCCCAGTGGGAGTGTGTAGGACGCCATAGAAAGTGTGCAGGTGCTCAGAGGGAGTGTGCAGGGCGTCATGAGAAGTGTGCAGGACCCTGATGGGGGTGTGCAGGACGTCATAGAAAGTGGGCAGTTCCCCAGTGGGAGTGTGTAGGACGCCATAGAAAGTGTGCAGGTGCCCAGAGGGAGTGTGCAGGGCGCCATGAGAAGTGTGCAGTAAACTAATGGGGGTGTGCAGGACGTCATAAAAAGTGGGCAGGTCCCCAGTGGAAGCGTGTAGGACGCCATAGAAAGTGTGCAGGATCCCAGTGGGAGTGTGCAGGACGTCATGAAAAGTGTGCAGGACCCGAATGGGGGTGTGCAGGACGTCATAAAAAGTGGGCAGGTCCCCAGTGGGAGTGTGTAGGACGCTATAGAAAGTGTGCAGGTGCTCAGAGGGAGTGTGCAGGGCGTCATAGAAAGCGTGCAGGACCCTAATCGGAGTGTGACGGACGTCATAGAAAGTGCGCAGGTCCTAAGTAGGAAAGTGCAGGACCACAGTGGGAGTGTGCAGGACATCATTGAATGTGTGCAGGACCCGAATGGGTGTGTAAAGGACGCCATAGAAAGTGAGCAGGATCCCAGTAGGAGTGTGCAGGGCGTCATAGAAAGTGTGCAGGACCCCAATGGGAGTGTACAGGACGTCATAGAAAGTGTGCATGTCCCCAGTGGGAGTGCGCAGGACACAAGTGGGAGTGTGCAGGGCGTCATAAAAGTGCGCAGGTCCCCAGTGGAAGCGTGTAGGACGTCATAGAAAGTGTGCAGGATCCCAGTGGGAGTGTGCAGGATGTCATGAAAAGTGTGCAGGACCCTAATGGGGGTGTGCAGGACGTCATAGAAAGTGGGCAGGTCCCCAGTGGGAGTGTGTAGGACGCCATAGAAAGTGTGCAGGTGCCCAGAGGGAGTGTGCAGGGCGTCATGAAAAGTGTGCATTACCCTAATGGGGGTGTGCAGGACGTCATAAAAAGTGGGCAGGTCCCCAGTGGGAGTGTGAAGGACGCCATAGAAAGTGAGCAGGATCCCAGTAGGAGTGTGCAGGGCGTCATAGAAAGTGTGCAGGACCCCAATGGGAGTGTGCAGGACGTCATAGAAAGTGTGCATGTCCCCAGTGGGAGTGTGCAGGACACCAGTAGGAGTGTGCAGGGCGTCATAGAAAGTGCGCGGGTCCCCAGTGGGAGTGTGTAGGTCCCCATAGAAGGTGTGCAGGTCCCCAGTGGGAGTGTGCAGGACACCAGTGGGAGTGTGCAGGGCGTCATAAAAGTGCGCAAGACCCCAATGGGAGTGTGCAGGGCGTCATAGAAAGTGTGCAGGTCCCTAACCGGAGTGTGCAGGGCGTCATAGAAAGCGTGCAGGACCCTAATCGGAGTGTGACGGACGTCATAGAAAGTGCGCAGGTCCTAAGTAGGAAAGTGCAGGACCCCAGTGGGAGTGTGCAGGACATCATTGAATGTGTGCAGGACCCGAATGGGTGTGTGAAGGACGCCATAGAAAGTGAGCAGGATCCCAGTAGGAGTGTGCAGGGCGTCATAGAAAGTGCGCAGGACCCCAATGGGGGTGTGCAGGACGTCATAAAAAGTGTGCATGTCCCCAGTGGGAGTGCGCAGGACACAAGTGGGAGTGTGCAGGGCGTCATAGAAAGTGCGCAGGACCCCATTGGGGGTGTTCAAGACGTCATAAAAAGTGTGCAGGACCCTAATGGGGTGTGCAGGACGTCATAGAAAGTGGGCAGGTCCCCAGTGGGAATGTGTACGACGCCATAGAAAGTGTGCAGGATCCCAGTGGGAGTGTGCAGGACGTCATGAAAAGTGTGCAGGACCCTAATGGGGTGTGCAGGACGTCATAGAAAGTGAGCAGGTCCCCAGTGAGAGTTTGTAGGACGCCATAGAAAGTGTGCAGGACCCAGTGGGAGTGTGCGGGGCGTCATAAAAGTGCGCAGGACCCCAATGGGAGTGTGCAGGGCGTCATAGAAAGTGTGCAGGTCCCTAATCGGAGTGTGCAGGGCTGATCATAGAAAGCGTGCAGGACCCTAATTGGAGTGTGACGGAGGAGTGTGCAGGACATCATTGAATGTGTGCAGGACCCGAATGGGTGTGTGAAGGGTGTCATAGAAAATGTGAAGGTCCCTAATCGGAGTGTGCAGGGCGTCATAGAAAGAGTGCAGGACCCTAATCGGAGTGTGCAGGACGTCATAGAAGGTGCGCAGGTCCCCAGTGGGAGTGTGCAGGACCCCAGTGGGAGTGTGCAGGGCGTCATAGAAAATGCACATGTCCCGACTGGGAGTGTGCAGTAGGTCATCAGAAGTTAGCAGGACCGCAGTGGGAGTGTGCAGGATGTCACAAAGAGTGGAGAATTTGAAAAAGTTTTTTTTTTAATTTTTTCAATGCTAAATCTTAACCTTTTTGTGGCGAAGAAAACAGATAGTAGAAAAAATGAAAAATGAACGTGCGACGCGTTTTGAGAATGACGCAGCACTCCGGAGACATTTTCTTGCCAGTCTTAGGAAACAAGCAGCAGCTCCACTTCCGCACCTTCTCTGTTCGTCACTCATTGCAACCGCTCAGACATTTCGATTCCCTAACTTCCATAAAACAGTTTTATACAACTTGTAAGTCTGAGCTCATCAAAATTTGCACCACAAAACATAAACAACCACCTACTTATTTCATTCATTGAGAACAAGGGCATGGTGTTGGTCAACTAGGGAAACATCATATAAAATGAGAATGCGTTCTTCCTTATCATGACAAAGATGGTAAAGCGAGAATAATCGCTTGCTAACTTTACAAATCGAAAGAAGGTGCAGTGGGTAGCAACGCAAGGGAAGGAAGGACAGAAGGGGTTGTGAATTTTATGCCGGTAGCAACCGACGATTTACCGCTGGCTTTTTATGTTTTGCTATTTGATCCCACATTTTAAAGGCAGGGTTCTCGATAAAATCGGTTGTAAAGCTTTCCTCAAGGAATTGTAGATATGGCCATCACAAAATCGAAAATGTGTAAAAAATTGGAGAAAAAACGCTTAGGAACAAGTTACGGCTTGGTGTCCTCCCGCCCCCAAATATCGAGATTTGTGTAAAATCCTGCTTTGTTAACTTTTATTTTGCTTCTAAACTAATTTCTAAACATTTTTGGAGGGTACTGATTACTTTAACAGCAAAATAAAAGGCGGATAAGCAAGCATTGATAAAAATCGCGTTAATTAGGGGGCCGGCCGACACCGGTAATTAGCCGTTATACTTTGTTTTTGAGCGTTTTTCCCGCGAATTTCTTGGTTTTTTCACTTATTTTCACTTTTGTGATGACCAAATCTACATTCTCTTGAAGAGAGCCCGGAAGTCATTTTTATCGCGAACCCTGCCTTTAATACCCCCACGCCCTGCTGTAAATGCACGGCACCCTGCTCTGCTCAGAAGAGTCCATACAGACAGCAACTTTCGGGTAGACGGAAGTCTTTCAACACCGTTCTAACGAACTAATCCGTCTCAGGAAGTTGGCTCACGCAAAAGTTCCTTTGAGCGAAAACTTCGTTAGGTCTCGCTAGTACGTATTCATTATCGGAATTTCTTAAATCGCACTATTCGAATACTACTCAAATACCGGACCTCAAAAAAGGAAGGTATTCGAATCTATTCAATAATCGGACTCCTAAAAAGGGGTATTCAAATGTATTAAATTTTCGAAGCCTACTATTCGAATGAATATTCGAATAGTAGGCTTCGAAAATTGAAACCTTCCGAAACCTTTCCAAACTATAACTATTCGAATATTCATTCGAATAGTTATAGTTTGGAAAGGTTTCGGATAGATTTTCCCAGCGCATAGCGACGGGCTGTCGCCACGGCCACGGAGTATATTAAGGCTACGCCACTCAAAACTATAAGGCCGGGATCATACTTCCCGCGAAAAGCGACAGCGACCATTCATCTCAGGCATATCGATTTTCGGTCGACATTACTGGTAAACATTGCGTCGCGTCCCTCGTCGTCAGAAGTATGATCCCGGCCTAACACCCCTCAGCGAACCGTCGCATCGACGGGCGCGTACACACTGTTCTCACGGCCGACCATGCCTTAGTGCCGGTGCTGGTCCTGACACAATGAGGGATAGTTGGCGACACCTGTCGCTGCAGCGACGAGAAAGTATACTAATGCCCTTAAAGGCAGCATACAGTGCGTTCAGAAAGTATAGAGACACCCCCGAAAACCCGAAAATCAAGGTTTTCAAAATCATGTTATATATGGCTATCAATACTGTTCATAAATGAATTCAACAAGGTGAAAAACCTCTATTTGTTGATTTCTATAACAGCCGAGCAATTTCACAGGAATTTATTTCAAATTTTAGATTTTTTCGCCGTTCAAAAAGTATGGGGACACAACACAAAAACAAAAATTATTGAACAAAGGAAGAATTAAACATACAATCTAAAATGAAATAGCTGCACCACCATTAGCAATGATCTCAAAAATTCTCTTTGGCATAAAATTGATCAAATTGGCGATGACGTTTTCATCCAGATTGGCCCACGCTTTGAGGATAGCGACCTTCAGCTCATCTACCGTTCTGTACTGCTTATTGTTGGCATAAACCTGGTGCAAAAGTATGCCCCAGATATTCTCTATCGGGTTACAATCTGGACTACGCGCGGGCCATTCCAACAAACGGATTCGATGACGTAGAAACCAGGGTTTTTGTAGACCTGGACACATGTACCGCCGCGTTGTCTTGCTGGAAAGTGAAACGCTGACGTCGTGTTCCGGACAAAAACGGCAGTAGATGTGTGCGAAGAGTTTCTTGATATTCCTCCGAGTTCATGCGACAAGAAGTGGTGGCCAATTAAAAAAACACCTTCGCTACTGAATGCTCCCCAACACATCAGCTAGCCACCGCCGAAATTCCGTCTGCTGAAAATCAATGGATCCTTGCGCAGATCTCGCCAGTTGGATCGAGCACCATCCGGTCCGTCAAGACTAAATTACTTCTCGTCGGAAAAGATTACCTGAATTCTTTTTGCGTCATTTCTCGATTTTATCCGGATTTTATGAGACTGCCTTACTTTTGCCCAATCAGTTGCCATGTTCCTCTTTGCGAAATCAAGTCGAGCCTCTTGAAGTTTGCAGATAACGACGGGGCCTTCTTCATTACTTGTCGGACAATGTTTTATCGCCATTTATGATGTTCCAGACTTTCATTTTTGAAACACTGAGCGATGATTCTTCCAGACTTAATCTGGTTCAGCGACAGTGTGCTGTTCGAGCAGAGCCGAATAATTCTCCTCGAATCTTAATTTCTGATCTTCTTCGGCCGTCCAGTACGTTTTGCAGTACCGTGGGAAACTGGATCTCGCAGGAACTAGTTGATACAGTTGACAGATCTTCCGAGCTGGGTAGCGATTCGACGTTGGCTCAACCCGGCAAAGCTGAGCGCACGAATTCCACCTTGTTCAGTAGCAGTTAGAGCAGTACCACGAGCCATTTTAGGAATAAAGATATCACATGTACTCATCTTGAGTTTATGTAGCGAACTTGCAACGGGAAATTTTGTTTGGATTAAAAAATTTTAATTTTCGAAGGGTGTCCCTATACCTTCTGAACGGCGAAGAATTCTAAAAGTTGAGATAAAATCTTACAAAATTTCACAATTCTTATATAAATAATCAAACACAGGTTTTCCATGATGCTGAATTCATTGATGAACAGTATTGATCACCAAACACAAAGTTTTATTGGAAACCTCGATTTTCGGGGGTGTCCCTATACTTTCTGAACGCACTGTACACGCTCGTAAACGTATTTGAGATTACTAAGATGCATTTTGAAGCGTCAAATACGACCCATAATGCCGTTACAGGGGTGGCAAGTTTGGCCACGCCCGTATTTCGTATTTGGCCTTTTAATCCAACGCAAGGTTGCTGGGGCATATTCACCGTCGGTACTGTTGATGGATTGACTAACAAGTGAGCCACACCCGTCATTGACGGCGAAGATGACCCAACAACCCTGCGTTGGAGGAAAAGGGTAAATGCAGGGGCCGTGAAAATGCGGGCGGGGCCAAACTTCCTACTCCTGTAACGGCATTGTGGGTCGTTTTTGACGCTTCAAAATGCATAGGCATCATGTCATAAGCCATACGGTTTGAATCACGTTGTTCTTCCAACCACGTTTACGAGCGTGTATGCTGCCTTTATAATCCTGCCTTCTAAGAATAGCGAATAAACCAGGCACCAGTAGCCTCCTGCTGAAGCACAGATACTCCAATCCCCCTCGGATTGTGAAAAAATTACGCCTTATTATGCGAGGGCGAGGCTGAGGGAAGCTGTGTTTGAACCCTTGTCCTCTAAAGTTAGAATGTCTCAAGGTAAAGAATTCAGATAGTCTAAGTCCCACTAAGCCGTTCATCATAAATCAAGAATGAATCATTTCTTCTCCTACGGAGAGCGAGCGTGCTCAGCTGTAGTCTTTTATTTCTAAGAAAACTCCTAGGAAGGTTCACATACGTGAATTCCGAATAGAGACCTTCTGCGTGAAACTATTTTGCACCCTTTCCAAAATATCAACAATCTGTTGTTTGGGCGCAGGGCGCAAAAACTAAGGTACCATACTCCGATATTGAGCGAAGGTAAATTTTATAGGCCTTGATCAGCAACTGTGGATCTTTTGATATCAAAGACAGGAACCGTGCAGAATTTCGGTTTCGAGGTTTGACGCTGAATCGGAGGGTATGGTAGAGTAGGAGCGGACATTGCTCACCCGTACGTTCTGCGTCGCGGTCGGTGAGCGTCGCGCGCGACGGATAGGGCTTCGACGCGACATCTTAGCTGTTATGCAAACTGGCATGTCCTGAAGCATTATTTACTCTGCTGCGTTCATTTTATGTCACTAAAGATGACCGTTTCGCCGTATATGGTGCTGATAACTCTTCTAAACGATGACGGCTTTCCCGCGTCCGCCGCGCGCGACACTCACCGGACCGTAACGCGTGCGCACGCAGTCTACTTCGAACTATAAGATCCACTGACAGCTCACCTGGCCTGTTTTCAGTCTTGCGCTTTGAAATGATTCGAAAAATTGTTTGAATATATTCGAATCGATTTTATTCGAATGTATTCAAAATTCGGACCTCGAAAAAAAGAGGGTCATTCAAATATGATCAGAAATCGAACCTAAAAAAAGAGGCCATTCGAATATATCCGAAAATCGGGCCTCAAAAAGGGGGTGTTCGAATCTATTCAAAAATCGGACGTTAAAAAGGGGGGTCATTAGGGGTGTGTATACAAGTCTGTTGGTACCTGCTCGTTGGTGCCCCTGCTTCTACTCAACCCAGCAAACGTTTGAGTGTACATAGGGAACGTTCGAGCGATATAGCGTGCATAACTATATCGCGAAAGTATCCCGCACATTGCATAAAGGTGTCGCCGTCCGGCACACCAAGGCCTCTGGTCCATAACACCTTAGGATCCGTCCGTACCTAGGGAGTTCATGGAGTCTTTGGTCGCAAGCCACAGTTTTGCCACCCTGAACTGTCGATCGCTGTCGAGTGATATCCAAAAAACTGCGCTATCCAGACTTCTGAGCTATTTCCATGCACCGTTTGCTGCTTTGCAGGAAACCCGCCTCAAGGATAGACCCGTCATCAACGTCGGAGAGTGCACCATCTACTGCGGTAACGCTGACGATAGGAGAGTGGGAGGCTGTGCAATAGCTGTAAGGAAGGATTTCAATGGTATGGTCGAGGAGTTCGGCTCAACGTCGTGTCGGAATGCATTCGCACGACTGCGGGATCACAGAGGATTCAATCTGTGGATAGTGAGTGCCCATGCGCCCACTGAAACCGCCGAAGACAATTCGAAGGATGCGTTTTATGAGGAACTAAATACGTTGCTGGCCAGGATACCTTATCAACATGCTGTTGTCGTGGGGATTGACGCAAATGCGAAGATGGGACTTGATCAGGAATCCGAAGTACTCGGTAAATGGTTCTACCCAGTGGAGCAAACATCGGACAATGGCTACCGCCTTGTCGACTTTTGTGAACGCAGTGGTCTGATTATTGCAACGACATTCAAGAGGAATCATCGCCGCCATCAGCTTACGTGGCAGGGACCAACCCAGCTATCTCCAGAAGAGCAGCGGAAGCGGAAGATGGCAACTTTGAAACTATAGCTTGACTATGTCCTGACGAGGATTATTCCAGTATAGGACATTCGAAGATCTAGAGCTGTGTGGGATGTCGCATTCGATTCGGATCACCGTCCTGTTCTGTTGAACTTCACTGCGAGGATTCATAAGAGGAAGCGAGGGGCTCAGCCTCTCCAGAGGATTGACATGACAAGTCTCAGAGATGAAGAGTGCAAAAGGAATTTTCAACAACGCGTTTCTATTCACATCGAAGTACGGACTAAGAAGAAACTTTGCGACGCTGATTCTTTGTCAAGTGCATCCAGGACGCTTCGAAAGAGGCACTCCCGGTTGTACAGCCTAAGAAGAAGTTTGCCTACGTCTCAGAAGAAACAACATCTACCTACAACAGTGTATGTGCTCTCCGAACTGCAGGAAACTTCGTGGAGGAGAAGCGTCTGAGGAGGAAGTTGCGTCGGCAGCTTTAAAGTGACCGCGAGCGAGAGTGGACGTGTAGAGCTAAGGAGGTCGACAAGGCTTGGGAGGAGAAGAATCCGAGGAAAGCCTACACGTTGATGCGACAGCATAGCGGGAAGATGAAGAGATGTTCTCCTGTCTTGAACACTATCAATGGAGTTGCAGTTGGTGATGCGACGCTGCCAATATGGAAGATTACTTCAGTTCACTACTGAATCGTCCAGCGCCATCAGTACCTGAGCTCGCGCATGTTCAGAGAGCACATTACGATGTCAGTGAGGAACCGCCGACTTAGTCTGAAGTTTTGGATTGTGTCTGGAAAATGAAGAATGGAAAGGCTGATGGAGATGACAACATCACTGCTGAAATGCTGAACGCTCTTCCTCCGTCTGGGATTCGTGAAATGACCAACACCATCCGTGCTATACGGATGAGCGAAAGGATACCCGATTCGTGGAGATATGCGATCATCGTACCTCTTCACAAGAAGCTATCCGTCACGGATCCTAAGAACTACAGAGGAATCTCTCTACTTCGTGTCATGTACAAGGTTTTAGAACGTATCATTCTCGAGCGACTTATCAAACATCGTGAAAGAACGACCAGAGATGAGCAAGCCGGTTTTCGACCTGGAAGATCGACCATCGACCAAGTGTTCGTCGTGAGAAAAGTAATTGAATCGTTGCAGCGGTATTCGAAGCCATTACAGCTTGCTTTTTTAGACTTTGAAGCCGCGTTCGACTCCCCTCATCGTGATCGATTGCTCAATGCTCTGCGAGCATATGGAGTCCCGGAAAAGTATGTTCGGCTAATCGAGGACATGAACAAAGGAACAACAGCAGCAGTTCGTACACCTGTCGGATTTACGTCAGCTTTCGAGGTGAAAACAGGAGTAAGGCAAGGAGCCGTTGCAGGACCTTTTCTTTTCAACTTCGCCGTTGATGACATCATGCGTAGAGTTGCAGAACAGTTTCATGCGGATGTGATCCTGACACCATCAGGACGCTCCCTTGTTGACCTGGAGTACGCCGACGACATCGTGTTATTCGCTGAAAACAACGCAAAACTGCAAAGGATTGTGAACCTCGTTTCGAAGTATGCCGCAGCCTATGGACTTCGTCTTCGTCCCGACAAATGCAAGCAGATGTGGGTCTCTCAGAGGCTTTCAACGGGAGTTTGTGTGGACGGACAACGTATCGAACTGGTGGACGATTTCTGTTATTTGGGCTGTTTGCTGAAGAACGATGGTAGTTATGCAGCGGATATTCGACAACGATGTGCGAAAGCTACGTCTGCATTTAGTTCTCTAACCAAGTATTTGTTGTCTACCACCATCGCGAAGGAAGTCAAGTTGCGCGTCTACCTATCCGCTATTCGCCCTATCATGACGTACGGATCGGAGACGTGGGCAACACCGAAGACGCAGATGGAAAGGTTGGATTGCACGGAGAGGAAGCTTTTTAGGCGTTTGCTTGGATATTTCTGGCCGCGTGTGTGCCATAACGAAGACCTTTACAAGGAAATCGACGCAGTACATAAACGCTTGACACGAGGGAGGTACCAGCATCTCCTAACGCCATCTCAAGCAGCAATGGAAAGTCGACTTCGACTGCTCGGGCATATACTAAGAAGAACGCCGGACCGTCTCGTACAACACGCTTTAAGAATGCTTCCAAATCCTGTCTGGAAACGGCCACCTGGGCGTAGGCGAAAGTCCTGGAAGGATGTGGTTAAAGAGGATTCGAAGTCACTCGGCATCGAAAGACAGTTCAAGCGCGATGTTTCGTTTCGCAGGAAATGGAATAGTGACAGCTGGATGGAATGTGTTCAAATTGTGGCTGAAGACCGTGAAAAATGGACACGGCTGACTACTAGGACGGCACACCTCGGTGAAGATGCGGAATGACCGCGTCAGGCGAAAGCCAACCGATTAAGTCAAGTAAGTCAAGCCTATGGATTAGGACGGTAATAGTGATAGCTTTCTTCTTACGGTTTACCGCAATGTTAAAAGGACATGGTGCGGTTGCGGTCACACGCTAGAACTACGGTGGAAAACCTTTCTCTTTGCCAGATTTCATTATCAATCGACAGTACAGCTGATTTTCTGGGTGAGTTACGGTCTTTCTTTTTTTTTCTTGTTTGTTTCGGCATTATTTTTGTTTCTGACTGTTTGTATATCGCGAATAGGGGCTATTCTTAGTGCGTGAGGGAAATTAGAAGTCTGTTCGTTCTTCGAAGTGTTTTTTTTCGAAATTCTGTTTTGAAGTAAAGAAAAAAACGGCAAATTCTAAAAGTTTAGCGTCCTGGCAAAAGTAATGATTTGGCAATGTAATAATTTCAAAAAATCAAAAAGTTGAAAAAAATTTAAAAAACGTCTTGAAATATCTTTAAAAATGATTTGGCACAAAATAACCACAAGTAATGAAAAAACTGGGAAATGTAGTGAAATTATTAACATCGGATTTGGCGGTCAGTCGTAGGCCAACTTTTTATAAGTAGTGAGAGACGAGGTATAGGATTTTACAAGCTTCTCCGTTAAACTTATCAAAGCTAAATCAAGCGCGCAACGGAAACCTTAAAACATTTCATTGAAGCTGTAATACGGAAATCAGGGTGGGTCAAGCTATGTAAACGTAACGCTCAGATCCGATGCGCGCTTGATTTAGCTTTGATAAGTTTACCGGAGAAGCTTGTAAAGTCCTATACCTCGTCTCTCACTACTTATAAAAAGTTGGCCTACGACTGACCGCCAAATCCGATGTTAATCATTTCACTACATTTCCCAGTTTTTTCATTACTTGTGGTTATTTTGCGCCAAATCATTTTTAAAGATATTTCAAGACGTTTTTTAAATTTTTTTCAACTTTTGATTTTTGAAATTATAACATTGCCAAATCATTACTTTTGCCAGGACGCTAAACTTTTAGAAATTTCATATATTTTTCCCAAAGGTTCCCTTTTTGACCTGATTTTTGTTTAGCGATTCCCATTTAGGAGACACGAAACCTCTTATGACAGCTTTCGCCTTCCGTGAATAATGAAATTGGTACGAATCGGTGTTGTCTAAGAACCATAACTCCAAAAAATTGTGACCCGCAATCATAAAAAACTACCCTCGCTTTCCCACTGGGGGCCCGCACACTTTCTACGGCATGCTGCGCACTCCCATTGGGGGCCCGCACACTTTCGACGGCGTCCTGCGCACTCTCACTGGGTTACCGCACACCTTCTACGGCATCCTGCACACTCCCACTGGGGTCCCGTACATTTTCTACATCGTCCTGCGCACTCCCATTGGGAGCCCGCACGCACGCATTCTACGGCGTCCTGCGCATTCCCACTGGGGCCCGCACACTTTATACGGCGTCTTGCGCACTCCCATTGAGGGCCTGCACACTTTCTACGGCGTCCTGCGCACACCCACTGGGTTACCGCACACGTTCTACGGCGTCCTGCACACTCCCACTGGGGTACCGTACATTTTCTACGGCGTCCTGCACACTCCCACTGGGGTCCCGTACACTTTCTACGGCGCCCTGCGCATTCCCACTGGGTTACCGCACACCTTCTACGGCGTCCTGCGCATTCCCACTGAGGGCCCGCACACTTTCTACGGCGTCCTGCGCACTCTCACTGGGTTACCGCACACCTTCTACGGCATCCTGCACACTCCCACTGGGGTCCCGTACATTTTCTACATCGTCCTGCGCACTCCCATTGAGGCCCGCACGCACGCATTCTACGGCGTCCTGCGCATTCCCACTGGGGCCCGCACACTTTATACGGCGTCCTGCGCACTCCCATTGAGGGCCCGCACACTTTCTACGGCGTCCTGCGCACTCCCACTGGGTTACCGCACACCTTCTACGGCGTCCTGCACACTCCCACTGGGGTCCCGTACATTTTCTACGGCGTCCTGCACACTCCCACTGGGGTCCCGTACACATTCTACGGCGCCCTGCGCATTCCCACTGGGTTACCGCACACCTTCTACGGTGTCCTACGCATTCCCACTGTGGTCCCGCACACTTTCTACGGCGTCCTGCGCACCCCCACTGGGGTCCCGCACACTTTCTACGGCGTCCTGCGCACTCCCACTAGGGTACCGCACACTTTCTACGGCATCCTGTGCACTCCCGCTAGGGTCCCGCACACTTTCTACGGCGTCCTGCGCACTCCCACTAGAGTCCCGCACACTTTCTACGGCGTCCTGCGCACTCCCACTAGGGTCCCGCACACTTTCTACGGCGTCCTGTGCACTCCCCCTGGAGTCGGGTACATTTTCTGCGGCGTCCTGCGCACTCCTCAAATCCTATTTGCACCAACCGTCTCAAAGAGAGAACAATCTTGGCCGGAAGCTGTGTTGTTTTCCATTAGTTCATTTTCGAAGCTCAGTGAGCGTCGGATGGTTTACAATAAAATGTTAACATGTTTTACCCGTCTCGACCCTCAATTTTGAGGGTCCGCTAAAATTGAGCTTTCAACTCCAAAATTGAATAGGAGCTAGCTGCATCCATTTCCAGCCTCCTGCCAAAAAATTAGCTTCCTAGCTCAATTTTAACTGGTTACACAAGATCTTGAACGCCGTCTGAAAAAAAAGGAGATTAACAGTTTTTCGACCAAAATTAAGTGGTTTTCGCCATTTTTCTCGAACGCCAAGAAACCATTCCAAACCATTTTTTGGTACATACACCAGCTTTTTACGCTCTTCCCAATGGACAAAAACCGCATCTCCACAGTTACTCTGAACGCTGATTTTGGAATCGCAGAGTTGCGCATGGCCGAGTTAAAGCCAAATCTGGCGCGCGCTTCGCGCGCACCACAATTCCTCTCGCACACTGAGAAAAGCTCCTAATCGTAATGTTGTAAGAGTCAAATTTGAGGCAGAAACAAGCGTAAAAGAAAAGGAAAACCCGTATCTCACCTAAAAATCGGCTGTGTTGTCGATCGGTAATGAAATCTGGCAAAGAGCCAGGTTTTCCACTGTAGTTCAAGTGTGTGACCGCAACCCTACCATGTCCTTTTAACATTGCGGTAAACTATACCCATCTCACAGGAAAACGAGTACGAGTCTGTGCTACCTGTATGAAATCATTTTCTGGCGTTTTTCATTACCAGAGAAGATCACTACTCATAACCAGAGAGTTCTCTTGGTATGATTCCATTGTTAATTTTCTTCCGGAATCCACCTGCTCTTACTTTTCGATCTGAATATTGCAGCTCGAAGGGCCGATAATCTCTGAGCTGTGTGATCATGCGTTCGATTAATCAGCCGCTCTGATTGCCTACGCCTGCTCATCACTTGCTCCATTTCTCCCTTCTTCCTGTTGTTTGTCGACTGCTTTTCATTTATAAATCTTATCTTTAGGATAACTTGAAAGGTAGACTTCTACACTGAGTTCCGTAAGTATACAAACACCCCTTTTCGCAAATACTGTTTTTGAACGTATCTCGGCCTGGGCTAAGCAGAATTTGATGAAACTTGAACATGTTATAGGGCATCACAAACCTTACCTTACCCAGACTGAAGCTTGGGTTCTGAATGAACAGTTTTTGTGTATCTACAATTTTGCGGCAATAATCCAAATTAGGGCGATTTCCTCAGAAAATGCTCATAAAAATTCCGAAGTCAAACTTCAGAATCCTCTAAATGGCTTGCAATGTGATCATCAACTGATCTTGCGAGAACGACTTCTGACAGTCCCATTTCAGACATTCATGTGGTAGATCTTTGACCACCATATTACAAATTTCTACTTCCAAGTGAGCGATCAGTACTGTGAAATACTAAAATCACCAAGAGAACATCGAAAACGACCAAAAAAAGTGAGCGAGTTCATGGAGAGACGAAATTCGCATATCTATCTTGACAAATATTCTTATATTGACAAACATCGTTTCCCATTGATGTATTTCCGCGTTACAGTCCTGGAACCTACTTGATTGAATCGGCACTACGACCGAAAATATCGTTTCAAAAATGAAATCAAAAACGAAAATGGGGCAAAGATTTTCGGAAAACACCAGAAGTCCATAGATTTTTTACCGAACTGTTCGTAAGTATGTGTATGTATGTATACAGCGCCTTGTATTTTCAAATGGATGTGTGGTTACGGTTCAATATTCTGTCTTGATTAAAAAAGATTGACCATGCTTTTCTAGTTTGGAGATTTATTATACAACTGCACTGGTGCTCAACGCCTAAATCAAATGTTGACTAGTGAGGGAAATATTGTTCTCTATGAACAAACATATCTGGCAATGACTAGAGAGGCTTCTTAATCATAACTTCATATCATCGGTTTTATTGCATGGGTTGAACCTTCAGTATTTGAAGTAGGTATTTCAGTCCCTATTTTTTGGACTCCTGAATATGTTTGAGGGCAGATGCTGCCGTCACTCTCGATCCTTCTGCTTTGAACAGCTTTGTCCACGTGGTTTCAGGACAGAAAGATAAACGTTTTCGCAGTCTTTGACCTTAGCCTGCAACGGGAACACATGTGGTACACATCAGTAAACACTGGTTTTCTTCGGCCACAAAGAGATTTCGGACTAGCCAGGAAATGACTGTTACTTGCGAAGACATCACATAGATACATACATATACATGCCAGGTACATAATTACATTTGCTTACGACATCCCATATTGTCCTTATCAGGATAAAAATCCGCTCCGCAGTTGCGGGCCACCGGTATGCAGCACGATGGTAATCGTGCTGAGACAAGGGGTAATCATGGCTGGCCTGGCGGTTTCAGCACGACTATTATAGTGTTGCGTGCTGCAAGAGCGGCTTTCCACAGCTGCGGAGCGGAATTTCGTTTCGTTGAGGACAGTGTATGTTAAACCGTGAAAAATAGTCTGCTGGCAGAACTTAGCGAATCTTCAACCGTCTAGGCCCCGCAACGACACTGTGCTCGGTTGAAGCCGCTCTCCGCCAGGTTCTACTTGTATATTTGAACAACGTTTCCTTTTAAATGTCTGAGCACATAGAAGTTTACCCTTAGTGACAGCTGTCTTGCTAATCTTGAAGCGTTCTGTCGGTGTATAGCTTGGGCTTTTCCAGATTTCTTTTTTTTTCTCTTCGTTTCCTAGTACAAAGGATCTGAGCTTCTCGCGCAGGGAAGATGTGATGAAGAAACATCGCGTCCTGGGGTCGAGTTTATCAATGACAAACCCGCTGATTAAAGGCACAGTACACCCTCAGATGTGAATTTTGAGATTTTTGTGTAATTGTGTAGAAGACCCTCCTGTATAACACTTGCCAAATGCGAGACCTCAATTCCTCCAAATAAGCGAGATTTAAAGGCAGTGTCCACGATAAAAACCAAGTACGATCTTTTGGTACAGATCGGCAGCTGTGGGGCCTAGCACAATCCTAACGTTGAAAAAACTAAGAAAAATGAGCCTGGAACGGTCCCCTACGGCCCCAAAGTTGGACACCCGTCAGCTCGTCACACCTAGATGCACTTTCCACGCCCACCGACGTGAATAAATGAATGCTCGAGATTCTGAGATGAGCCATGATTTCCGATCAATAGCCCCGTTCTTCCCTTCATTCTCAACTTCTCTCTTTACTCAGGTCAGCTCGCATACATCGGCTGCAAAAGACGGAAGTTACAAGCCTCGGACAACTCGTCCACCATGTTTCCTTTGCTCAATCTTTGAGGGACCATAACTCCATTTCCAGAAGGTCTTGTACGATTACAGAGGCATCATTGGTATCAGCATGGAGCCGTTTTCAAGATAGGCGAAAAACAGAAAAACGATTTCCATCGTGAACACTGCCTTTAAAGGCAGTGGTCGCGATCAAATATGCTTGTCGTTTTTTTCTCTCCAAATCCTTTTCTGGGTCTCGAGTGGTAGGACCTATAAGAAAAAATCGCGAAAAAACCACTGTTTTGGGCCAAATTTGAAACCTGAACTTTCTTGTCTTTTGATGGTGGACGAGCCTACTCCACATCATCGGCATCGATGACCTCTTATATCAAGAACATCAGCTGGCTTGAAATTGAATGTCAATCAATGAACCTTCGAATTTATGTACACATCTAGTCAAAAACATTGACTGAAGTAATGCTTTCATTATTCAACTGTCTTTATTCATTGAATTTCCATTTATTTCGTCCTCTGAATGCCGATGATTTTTGACTGCTCGGCATGAGACTGCGATCTTTTTCGTCATCGCTGTGCACGTGTGCACGAACTGGCTTCTTTGGGCCCTAGGAACTCTAATTCTAGCCCGTTTTTCACCGCACTACCTTCATAGTTTTTCAGCTGTTTTTGATCTATGCTGATTTTTGTAGTTTTTTCGATAACGTTTTTCATCGTGACCACCGCCTTTAAGCGACCACCACGGGCCCGACCCCTCCAGCCATCACCACAGGCCCAGCCCCTCTCCTGACTCTTGATCTAAATAGCGGCTAGATGGATGGATGATTTTTAACCGATTCGTCGTTCTTCACTCCCACTCCGATCTATCTCCTCATCCTGTTTTGCTTTTGTGCCGTGACTGCGTATCAAGATAAATACAGACCTGAGACAAGTCGTCGACCAAATTTTCGCCCTCAAAATACAAGAATTTCCAAGGAGCCATATCTCTGTTCATAGGGGTCCTGGACGATTATAGGAACACATTGTGATCAGAGTGTGACCCTCTCCATGATAAGGATAAAACCTAAAAAGTAATTTTGTGGGTGTCCTGTCCCTTTAGAGGCAGCGTTCATGATGATCATCCTCGTTGACTCTCCACAGTGAAATGATAGGCGAGAAGGATCCTAGGCTCCCAGTGTCGAAAAAACGGTAGAAAACGAGCCAGGAGCTGCACAATTACGGCTGCAAACAAGCGTTTTGGTGCCCCAGACACGCCTGGTGCCCCAGATCCGCCCCTCGGAAGGGACAAATGAAGATTCAGATTATAGGAATGATCAAGTGAAGGAAGTTCTGATAAGTGAGCTGTTTGCTTCATTGCACTGATAGGTATCATCCCTCGAACGGTCAATTCCTCCACGCTCAAAAATCAACGTAAACAAGAGAGGGCCAATTTTTGCTCAAAAACGCGTCTTTCGTGTCCTTTTTAAGCATGCCTTGCTATATAGGGCACCAGACCTTCCGTAAGCCGTGGAGATATCGGAAGTGAAATTCTCTTATCATTGTGAACTGCGGGGGGTGCGGGTAAGCTGACGTAGATACCTCCGCTGCCGAGAGGCGCGGCAAACTGGAATCTTATAATAGTGCCGCGCCGCGTGATCGACGTAATAGGAGTGCACTGCGCCGCGCGAAGGCGAAGTATGAAAGGCGCCAAATTCCATTCTCAACCCCTGAGTTCTTCATTGAGGGTTACGGAGAGGTTTTCTCGGTGGGGTCTGGACATTTAGAAGTGATCACGTGCATATTTAGAACATTCAGAAAAAAGTTTGGGATTCGGCCAAAAACTTATAGTTGAGGGCTACTTAGGGTCTTGAACATGCTATCGTTAGCAGTAGCTACATACAGCAAGTGTACTTCGAATCTCTTTGTACGCGGGTTCGATTGCTTTGGTGCCGAGATACTAGAGTGTCTGAGGCACGATATTTACTGCGACCTACTCAGACATTCGTGGGGATGTTCCCGAGAGCGACAACGGAACTTCCCTCGGAACAACTGAGGAACTTCCCCCGAATCGAGGGAAGGCGGAGGGGACTTCCGGCCAGCAGGTCTTCCCTTAGTCTCTCTGTCGCCGATCTTCCCCATGCTGTCGCAACCCAACACCCTTTGTTCATTGATTGATCAACAAAACTCGTTCTGTTCAGCAGTTTCCTGTTCTTGGAAAACTGGAATAGGCCAAAAAAATTCTACTCTGACGTAAGATACAGAGAAGCTTGTTATCTCCCGTGCAATCCGGACAGAGATGCCTTACACAGTCCTTGAGTGGCAGATTTGCCCCTCCACTTGCAAAATTCAGCGAGACCACCTCGAGACTACCCAGATTGCATCTCCGTATACGCTGCGGCTTTGTTCTCTCGTTCATCACGCTTGGGGAGGCTATGGGAACAACCGTAAAGCAAACTTCTCTTGTCCCTCCCCCCGCCCGCAATACACTGTTCCGAGCGTCATTCGTTGTGTATAATTCGAGGGGAGATGAGCGAGACGTCCCCTTCCTGGCCCACAGGAAGGGGACGTTTGCCAATCTCCCCTCAACCGAGTGATAACGGTCAAATCAGGTCTATTGTCCTCGAGAACTTCCCCACAAAAATCTGAGAAGAGTAGGTTTCAGAACATCGTGAAGCTGACCCCACCATATTCGTATTTAGGACATTCGGTTGGGACCCGCAACAATACCTAGTAAAATGTGTATAGCCAAATTAAAAAGAGTACTCCCAAACACCCCAAAATTTGTCTTCGGATACCCCTCCGCTTCTCACAGCCATGCATCGGAGTGTGTGTAGGATGAGCCCTAGTAAAACCTTCAGCATAAATGCTAACAGCCTAGAGAGATGTTTCTACTATTTTCTCTCTGTAAGAAAGGCGAATGCTCAAGAATATTGTCTGTAATTGGTGATATTCCCCGTCTTCAAGCATTTTTTCCCCGTTCAGATATTCAGTCGAAAGCTCTCCTCCATTTTCTCATGAAGGAAGCGCTTCTGAGTGCGTCGCATTTCATAGTGTTCTGGTTGATCCTTTTTTTAATATTCAGATTGAATTTATTCTCATCAGATCTAACAGTCACACATATATATATATATATATATATATATATATATATATATATATATATATATATATATATATATATATATATATATATATATATATATATATATATATATATATATATATATATATATATATATATATATATATATATATATATATATATATATATATATATATATATATATATATATATATATATATATATATATATATATATATATATATATATATATATATATATATATATATATATATATATATATATACCCTAAGCAGACTAGGACACTACTTTTTCTTCAATCTTTTTTCTCACTCTTCATTATGGCATCGTTTCAAACTTTTAGCAGTCGCCTGAAGCTTCTAGTAGTTGTGTCCCTCCTTTTTATCCGTCCAACTCTATTGAATTCTCCTTTCAGTCTAGCGTGGAAAGCAATAAATCACTCACGACTTGGCCTCCTTCCATCACTTTAACAAACAGCAGTTGCTTTGCTATGAAAACCAATCGTGGGAAAATAGCAGACCTTTGGAATTTCTCCATCGTTCGACGTTCTCATCATATTCCCGTTTATCTTTCATCATTTTCCTCCTGATGGACTGTACAGGGGTGGTACATATGTTGCAGGCAGCGTTGTTGATGGAAAAACCTAAAGACTTCCTGTGGAAACTCAAAGGTGGGTGGTAAGTGAAGCATAGATGAGGAATCAACCAGGAAAAAGTGCCATATATTTTCTTGAAATCAAGACCCGGAAACGAGAAACTTAAGTAGAGAAGACAAATAATTATCAAGAGAAGTGGTGCAGTTAATTAGAGTAAGAGCTGATAAAATATGTAGACTACGTGGTTACACTGCTCAGACAGTCGGGGCTTAGTGCGCCGGCACAAAGGGATTAGCAGCACCCGTGCTGTAGCTGCTGGTACCAGCAGGATATGCTGCCAAGAACCAGGACCTCCTGCTGCTTGTGCTGACGTACTAACGCTTATTTTATCGTGGCACGGGTGCTATTGCCAGCCCCTCTCTCCTATTGTCTGCTGACACTCTCCTCCATTGATTTGACTGATACGAATGAACATTACAGCATCCTCTTGTACGACGACGGCTGGTATATAAGGCGGCCAGTCTCGCTGAGGGGGCAGTTGGTCGTTTGAGGCCAGTCCGAGGAGGTGACCTTGTGTCCTTTTTCGGACTTTAATTTCGAACGCCGAGGGGGTCATCCCCATGGCCCATCGCTAGGGAAGCCTCCTCATTGTGGACCGTGGCGAAGATAATATCCTTGTTGCGGACCGAGGAGAGGTTGCTCTCCTTGCTGCTGCTCATGACAACGATCATACCCAACACCGGTGAAGAGGGTGGCAGTCCTAATGCTTTCTTCGTTTGCTAATCAGGCTGTCGATATTCAGCGTTAGAACGCCAGCATACGTTGGCAGGATATGCTGCCGTTTCCAGCAGCTCCTGCTTACAACGAGCATTAGTACGCCATGTTTGCCCTGGCGTACTAACGCTATTGTGCCGAAGTACTAAGCTCCGACTGTCTCAGCTGGAAAGCATCATTCCAGCACGTTGATCTATTCCTCCGTTTACAGAAGGAGAAGAGGGACTGATCTGCTCAAAATGCGGTTTTAAAATTAATTTTTCGAGATCTTGCTGGGCATGAAGTCGCCCAGAAAGACCTTGAAGTAATGATGCAGGAGTTTGTGTTGATAAAAAGATGAAGTTTGATAGAAAAAAGCAGTGATAGGTTTACGCTTTGTGAGAATCTGACGAAAATCTACGAGTGATTAGGATTTTTCGCCTCAAACAATTTGCGCACTACTTCCCAAGAAAGGAGGACTGCCGATTCGTATTCCATCACATCTGACATTTTCATCCAATTCATTGCTTCACTACTGCTCATCCGTGCACTTAAGCCCCTACTCAGATTTTATTGTTTGCAAGAGTGCAAGCATTTCTCAGAACTATATGTGAAGCTTTCGTGCTCCTCACGTCAACCCGCATCACTTGCAGCTGCATCGCACTTAATATTCAGTAGCCATCCTAAAGCACTTTTTTGTAGCTGGAAACGGTTTTTTCTCCTTTTCTTTCATTCTCTTTTCAATAAAACTGTGGTGCGCGAGAAGCGCGCACCAGACTTGGTTTTGAATCGGCTCCGCGCGCAACCGCTTTTCCGATATCTCAATTCAGAGTGAACTTACTAGGGACTGCTTTAAACTTCCCGTGGAGCTTGGAAAACCATGTTGTCGTTGTGACAGTGCATAAATAATCCGTGCTTGAAATTCCCCAGATGGCTGCGGGGACTCCAAAGAATAGCATTTTGATTGCTTCAAGAAAGGTAAGGGTACGACCCATCAGGCAATTTTTGGGTTTGTGCAGAAGAAATATTTTGAACTGAGGGTTATTTAGGGCGCTGAACCCAAATCTGAGGTCTCTGCCTTGCCAGACTCAGAGTTACTGTAGGTTACGACAGGCATAATGCCTTTTAACTAACTTTACTTACCCTAAAATTCCGAAAATCGAGAAATGGTCCTCAAATTCGTGTTCAGCGTCCTAAAGAACACCCACAGTGAAACTTTGAGTCACATCTGAGACTTTGGCCAAGCTACCGTACACCCACCGTAATCTACCGTAATCTATCGAGAATCGATAAACGGGTTGCAAATTCGTATTAGGCAGGCCGAGTAGCCCCTACACATGTGCAAGTTTTGAGGTGATTTGGTCGCAGAATTCTCGAAATCGGTAAAAATTGGCGTTTTCCCAACAAAATTTCCCCCGTTTTGAAGCTTCGGACCAAGTCAGATGGAATTTTTCAAATATTCAAAATGAGCCACAGATTCTTTATCAGCACCGAAAACAGCCCTAGAAATAAGTTTCCAGCCCAATCCGAGACAACTTTTCTGAACATCCTGAGAATTGCCAATCTTGTACCCCCTTTATCTACGCAAAGCTACGAAAATGCCCACTTTCGAGAATCTCCTGTAAATCTCTGAGGCATTTAGGGGATTTGGAAAGCGGATTATCAGTCCTGTGTCCCATACCTCTAATTATTTACACATGGTTCTGTAAAAGCCCAACGTAAGTGTAAAGAAAGCCCTAGTTAGAAATAAGCTCGTAATTGCATTGAAAAGAGCGTAAAAAGTTGTCATTACCACTCAAAAAGGGTTTGGAATGGTTTCCTGATGTGCGAGAGAAATGGAAAAAAAACGCTCGAATTTGGTGTTAGAGGCATCGTTCTTATTGATTTCGTTTTCAAGTTTTCCATATATGTAGAGAGCTCTAGTATCCTATATAACAGCTACGTTGAAAAAACCGCGAAAAAATCACTGAAAATCCCCTTTTCAGACCGAAAATCTCTCAATCGACTTTTGAGAAAGGAAGAGTCGATCGTTAGAGATAGCTGTTTTGACCAACGATCCCACGATCAAATGAAGTTTATCTTTCTTTCAAGTGATTTGTGGAGAAGGAAAGGGAGCTGGTGGGAGGACGGAGTACGGGTCGGCGTCGGCGCCAGCCGGCTGGCAGCAGTGACCGATCTCGGCCGAGTCGCCCCAACATTGAGATCGATGGCTCTCTCGCTCGTTGATTGGCGATCGGCGGAGATCACACATGCTAGATCAGAGCCTGTGCGTAGAAAACAATCATTTCTTTGAGCAAAAAGAGTGACGACTTCCTATAATAAACCAGCTCCAGTTTTTTGAGGTGTTGAAGTCGTTTGTATGTCAGAATATCGCCAACCCGGGGTTCCAATCCCTTTAAATATCGGGTAAACTTCGCACTCAAGTCGCAATCTCGCCCTGTCAGAGTTCCAACCCCGTGATAATTCGGAAAACTCGGAGCTTGTGCGCTCCCTTGAGAGGACTTAAAAGCATCGAAAAACTCGGGGCTGCTTGTTTAATATAGGAAATCGTCACCCTTTTTGTTTGAAAAACGATTGAGTTCCACGCACACACCCTGATCTCGCGTGCGTGATCTCCTCCGATCGCCAATCAACGAGCGAGCGAGCCATCGATCTCGTTGTTGGGGCGACTCGGCCAAGAGCGGTCACTGCTGCCAGCCAGCTGGCGCCGACCCCACCCCGTACTCCGTCCTCCCCCTGTACCAACGAAAGGCTGATCGATGTGTGTAGAAAAGTAATTCTTCACGTGATCGTAAAGTATATTCCATCAACTTCCCCTCAGTTGTACTGGATCAATTGTTGATCATTTACTTATATGACGGCTGACAGCAAGTTGTGCCAGATCACTGACGGAGGGCCGGCCTCTGAGAAAACCTAAACAGGCAGCAGCGACTGATTATCCATACGTGTCCCATCACATTGTTTTGCCAGTGAAGGTGTTCTACGAGTTTTCTCATGTTTAAACGTACCAACTTCCAACGTATTCAGTGCGATAAGCGAAGTGGATAAACGGGCGCTGCTGCCTGTTTAAGATGCCCCGGCCTCTTTTGACGGGTTTTGAGACATTCGACCCCATCTATCTTCACAACAAGGCGTTTTTAAGCGAACAAACTCTCCCTACATTCTTAGTTGTGCCCAGAAGATCATCTGAACCAAAAAACGGTAGTGGTTTTTAGCGTGTACGATGCCTTCAATCTCCTTTTTTCGCAGACGGCGTTCACGATAATGTTGGTGCACTTAAAATTGAGCTAGGAAGCTCATTCTTAGATAGGAGGCTGGAAATGGATGCAGGTCGCTCCATTTTCATTTTAAACTCTATACCTTAACTTTGAAGGGTACCTCAAAATCGTGGGTCTACACACTAAATTAGCGGTGGAGCACAAATCTACTTGGGCATGCTACAGCTGTGGAGACCAGGGTGTGTGGGTGGTTTTGCAGCCCATCAACACAGGTCGTTGGGGTAAGTACTGAATTCGTCAGATTTCGCACTCATGACACGTCATCGATCGATAATAATATATTATAGATTTTCGCGCTTTTTGCACAAAATGCGGCGAGAAGTGGTTATTGTTGATGGGTATGGGTCTCTTGGTTGCGGAATTCTACTCATGAAGCATTATCGATGAATACCAATCAATAATAATTTTTTGCCTGTTGCACAAACTGCCTCAATAAGTGTTGATTGTTGATGGCTTTAAGTCCTCTGTTTGGGAAATTCTTCTCATCATACAAACTCGAATATTAATGAGCAATAATGTCGATTTTTCACCTGGTGCACAAAATACGGCAATGATTGGTGTTTTTATTATTGGTTGTAGATCTTAAGTTTCGAAAATTGTAGTCATACGACAATATCGTCCGTTGGAGGCATCTCTCCAAACTGGAAATCGTTGAGCGAAATTCTATATGAAATTCCTGAAAATTTAGGTTCCTGGCAAAAGTAAAGATTTGACAATGCCGCTTAAAAGTCAAAAAAGCTTCAACAATATCTTGAAATATCTTAAGAAATGATTTGGCGTAAAATAGCCTGAGGTAATAAAAAAGTTAACAAATGAAGTGAAATAACTTAAAATACCATTTGAAGGTCAATCATAGACCAACTATCAAGAAGTAAGGACAGACGAGGGATCGGATTTTACAAGCTTCTCAGTTAAACTTATCAAAGCAAAATCAAGCGCGATATGGATTGGAGAGTCGCGTTCACCTAGCTTGACCCATGCTGATTGCCTTAGTAGAGCTTTAAAAAGGTTTATTGCTTCCGTTGCGCGCATGATTTCACTTTGATAACTTCAACGGAGAAGCTTGTGAAATCGATCCCTCGTCTGTCACTACTTCTAAATAGTTGGTCGATGATTGACCGCTGAATCGTGTTTTAGATATTTCCTTTCATCTCCTAGCTTTTTATTGCTCTGTTTCTACTACACATAAAGATAGGACATCCCCTGAAATTGTCGGTCTCGTGTTTGTTGAGCAAGACAGATCTTTTTCGTCAAAACTACTGTGATCAGGATGCAAAATAACTCCCGTATACCTCTCTTGAGTGAGATTAAGTGTTTCTGCACTTCTCTAGAATATTTTGATGTTTTAAATCGCGTATCAAAAAGATAGGACACCCCTGAGTTAAAGCGGATTTCTCGTCCGGTGAAATTGTGCGATCTCAAAACTATGACCTATAAGCCTTTCTCGCACCTTTACTGCAAAAAATACTTGATTTTGTATACTTTTGACCAAACTGATCTGCCCTCGTTTTGCATGTTGGAGCGCAGCGATTGAGAGAAATCGTCGGCTTCCGGCTCAGACCCGACAAACCTAAATATTATAGAGATTTTTAATTTTGTTGAGATCAGGACTGTAGACTGTCCACTCTGGACAATAGAGTTAATGCCGAGCAAAGAAGCCGACCTCAGACCTGCTCACTTGAGCTTTCTGGTTGTTCGGCTAGAAACAGCAACTTTGCCGCCCGAAAACATTGGGGGCTGAAAGTAGGTGTTACTCTGATATCCTCTGGTACTCATTGGAGATCATCCGACTGCTGGCGAACGCAAGCTGCAGACGTCCTTGACGGGCAAATCCTCTGACAGATTATGGTAGATCTGTGACCGCAGTTCCGATGACTACGGTGAACAGCTACTTCGACTATTTGAGTATAGGCGATGGTTTCTATTGGAAAGGAGTCTTCTCTCTGTAGGTCTGATGGTCGGAAGTGCTACTAAAGCAATTCGAGGGTAGGTGCTGTTCAATTTAGCCTTCAGAACTCCAAACGTAGATCTCCCATAATCCGTCAGAGCATTTGCCCGTAAGGACGTCTGCAGCTTGCGTTTGCCAGCTGTTGGAGGATCTCCAATGAGTACCAGAGGATATCAAAGTAACACCTACTTTCATTTCCCCACGTTCTCGGGCGAGAAAGTTGCAGTTTCTAGTCGGAAAACCAGAGAGTTCACGTGAGCAGGTCTGAGGTCGGCTTCTTTGCTCGGCAATAACTGTCTTGTCCAGAGTGGATAGTTTACAGTCCTGATCTCAACAAAATGAAGCATCTCTGGGATGTTTTAGTACGTCAGGTCTAAGCCCATTGGCCCGCGATTTCTCTCGACTTCTGCTCTCCAACAGGAAATAACTGAGAAATGGAGCAAGATTGACTTCCGAAGGGAGATCAGTTGGGTCAAAAGTATACAAAATCGAGTATTTGTTGCAGTAAAGGTGCGAAGAAGTCCTATAGGCCATTAGATTTGGGATCACACAATTTTATCATACGAGAAATACGATTTAACCCAGGGGTGTTCCATCTTTTTGATCCGCGATTTAAAATATAAATTTATTCTAGAAAAGTGCACAATTATTTGATCGTGCTCGAAAGAGGTGTACTGGTGTTATTTTACATTCTTATCACAAAAGTATTGACAATATAGATCTATCCTGCTTAACAAACACGAGACCGACAAATTCAGGGGGTGTCCTATCTTTATGATACGAAGTGTATGACGACGTCACGGCTGTGTTCAATGCAGGCGGACCAGTAGAGTGAGCAGGAGATCAGACATTGAACCGATATATAGGTGAAACTAATGAGCTTTCAACCTCTGAGGCAGGGCTAGGCTCACGCTGTAATGATCACAGAGGAGAACGAAGCTTCGTGTGGCCAGAAGGGCATGTAGGTGAAAACCGATCACCCGTAGTTAGTTGGTATTCAGAAGGTACGAAAAATTGTAATAAAAGAGTATCCATTAGTTATCACATTTTGATGACCTTTTTGCTTATCTGAATGTCACCACCGCGACCCACCTAGTGACCACATAAACTTTCAAGCTCGAGGGGAGGGCTGTACAAATATCCAAGCCAGAGAGGTGCGAGGCCTCACGATTTCGCAAGTTGAAGGGAGGTGACCGGACCAGGGATGTGCGGAAAAAATATTTTTGGAAACAGAAAACAGAAAATCTAGTTTGACAGAAAACAGAAAAAAATCTCCAAAAATGGGCAGAAAACAGAGAACAGAAAACAGAAAATTTCCAAAAATCAATAAAGGGTGTTCAGCGTACACTAAACGAAATTTTTCAAAGCATTCAACTTTTTTAAAAACATTTTTGAGTGAATTATGCTTCTTTCATTAAATTTTCAAAACCTTACAGTCGGCCAGAGCAAAAAGTATAGACGCTTAAGAAATGCAGATTATAAGTGCGATGAGATGACAAATGTTCATCGAGTCTTCCTTTTCCCAGGCCAAAAAAGCTCGATTACTCTATTAGAAGCTCAATACATATATATGTAGGTGCAAGGAGTACGTAGTGCAGTCGGAGCGAGCTTTCCGTTCCTTAGTGTACATATTTTGACACTGATTGTGGGGTAACTGCTAGTATGAACACTGTACTACTCCACAGAGCTGAAGGTCACGTCCGCACCGAGCGCTTGTGCCGTTAGAGTATACTCAGACAATAGGTGCGGACTGACCGCTGGCAATCAAGGCCTCTGCGGGCGGCACGCCAGCAAGTCGCGGGCGGATCGCTGCTTATCGTGACCTCGCCGGGCGGATCGCTGCCTCTCGTTGTCTCCGCGGGCGGATCGCTGCGTTTTGGCGCGCGGATAGCGGCACCTGGGAAAGTTGATCACGCTAGCGGGTGGATCGCAGGCGAGCTCTATAGCGGTGATCCACTCGCAACCTGCCAGCGATCCACCCGCAAGGGTTTTGATAGCCAGCGATCCGCCCGCTGAGCTATGAGATGCAGCGATCCGCCCGCAATCAGCCAGCGATCCGCCCGCTCAAATTTTACACGGTGAAACTTGTCAATCATTGACGAATTCTTTTCTGGCATCAGTCTCATGCTCAGAAAAAAACTAACGGAAGGGTATAAAAGGCGTTCTTCGCAATGAGTACTCACTCGGCGTTTCGAGCCCGATCCTTGAAGGTGACCTCAAGTCACCTTTGAAGGCGCTGCACTGCGCCAAGAAAATATCTAACTCTTAAATGATTTTTTGATATCTGCGTTGCAGTGAAGTAAAGCGTGTATTCAAGGTTTACCGTGCATGGCACAGTTGGGGCCAACATTACCCCGCTCCACCAAAGCGGGTTCGCTGGGGAGCGGTTATGAATAGTGGGGTTTGGCAGTATTATGGCTTATACTTGTTAGTATAGAGTCACATTGCAGTTTTCCTTTCACATGACTGCTTTGCGTTACCTCTGAGGGATTCGTCAACGATAAACCTCTGGGTAAGAGTATTCACTATGAGATAAAGATAAGGAATCGGCTTCCTGAATCCATACTGGGATGCGCAGCTCATTCGACGTCGTATTCGTAGAGGCTTGACTCTGAGAGAAACTGCCGCTGCGGCTCCGCGATAGTGCCGCTTTGGCTCGTACAGGCCCCGAAGCGGCACTATCGCGGAACCGCGGCGGCACTACCGCGAAGCCATAGCGAGGACCCGACAGTACCGCTTCGGCTCCACGATAACACCGCAGCAGCTATGGAAGAGTGTCTGATATGAAATTATTTAGGAATTATGAGACAACTAGGGGGGGACCTAATTGTAAGAACAAAAATTCGCACCTGCGGTCGTTTCATCCTTTGTCTGATAAGGAAAGAGCTTACCGCCGCTTTTGCGCACAATGAAATACGGAATTTACCTCAAAATTAGGTATATTTAACCGGCGACAATTTGTTTTACCACACAGGACAGTACATCGTACTCCACGCGGGTTCGCTGCTGCATCCTCGCGGTTCTAACGCGGAGCCGCTGCGGTACTATCGCAGCAATGTCGAGGCTCAAGACACGGCAGCAGAATCGCCTGATCACGGAGCTGCTGCGGCACTATCGCGGAACTATCGCAGCAGAGTCGAGGATCGCGGTACTTTCCCGGCACTGACGCTGCAAATTTTCTCAGAGGTTTCACGCTTTTTTAGTGGATTGCAGGGGCAGCCGACTTCATAATGAGTGCCTTCATCTCTCTACATGAATCTGTGACCAATCGAAGGACCCGGGAGGGTTGGTTAATTTGGTTCACCTCGGCGAGGATCGAACCCGACCGTGTACAGCGAACAGCACCGTAACCTCCCACCACGCCACACGTGCACTTATGGGTAACCACTACAGCGAGATAAAAGTGTATAGCGTCGTGGTACAACTGCAGAGAGCCTGAATGAAGTACACCCTCACCCTACTGGCTCAGCTTCGATAAATCCGGCCACTTTACTTTAGGAAAGTCTCACTGCAAATCGAGGTACACGTTTTTTTCTGTTTTCTGTCCAATTTTTGCCTATTTTTACAGAAAACAGAAAACAGAAAAAAATGGCAAAAAATGGGCAGAAAACAGAAAACAGAAAACATAAAATTCCGCACATCCCTGGACCGGACCTCTTGAAGGGCGATTTAGCACTGGCCGCCGCGCGCGACAAATGAATCGAGGAGCTGCGGTGAGGTCAGCCGTCGCACGCGGCGCTCGGGCGGCAGCTGTTACGTGCGACGGCATCGCGCACACACCGCAGTTAACACTTAATGGACCGCGTGTCCACAGTGCGCATCCACGCCGAAACACGATTTTTTCGTTTTACTTCAAGAAAATCAGAATCCTTCTAATTATTGCTTTTATATCTATGCTTAATACAACTTCTATAAATAGTACGCAAATATAAGGCGCCTTATATCTTCTTTTCATAAAGGCAATTACAACAAAAATTCTGTTTAAAAACTCACCGAAGTGATTGGCCGTGGTGCGCTACGGTCCGCTACGGGGTCTAGCCGTGAAACGCGCGGTCTCCTAAGATTTGAACGATAGTTTTTTGCGCGATGCCTGCTGTTTAGCGCGCGTTCGCGAATGAATCACATCGCAGCGCCCTGCACTGCGATGTGAGGACATCGCGGGAGCTTTTTTATATTTCTTAGTTTCCTCCACTTGTTTCAATCTTTCCCTATTCTTTCTTTTATTCCCTCTTCATTCATTGTCTCTTTAAAGCCACAGTCCTAGCTCAGAATCGATTTTTCGTTTGTCTGCCTACCTTGGAGAAAATTTCACGCTGATCACAATGGTGTCTCCAGAATCGCTCATACCTCACTGCGAGCTGAGTTACGACTCCACAAATATTTTGAATTTGAGCGGGTAGAAGTTCGCGGACGAGTTGTCTCGAGCCTGTATTTTATCGTTATTCACAGCCATCATTCTGAAACAGGTCACAATATAAAGCCAGACCAAAAACAAAAGGAAGAACATAGATTTTGAATAAAATCAGTCGCGCGTCTCTTCCCTATTGAGGTCGGAAGCCTGGCAATGGGCGTTACCCATTTTTTCTTTCAAGGGGGCGTGGTCGACTTTTTCCTAGTTTTTTCTCGCTTATATGAGCGAATTGAGATTTCGCGCTTGGCAGGGTCACTATAGACGGCGACCGGACCAAAAAATCAAAAGTTACCTCTGAGGTTGGACTGTGCCTTTAAAGGCATCGTTCACGATGGATTTCGTTTTTGAGTTTTCCATTTATAATGGGAGCTCTAGTACCCTAAATAACAACTACGTTGAAAAAAATTCGCTTAAAACTCCTTTTTCAGGCCGCAATCAACTTCTGAAAAAGGAAGGGTCGATCGCTAGAGATCGCTATTTTTGAACAACGATCTCACGATCAAATGAAGTTCATCTTTCTTTCGAGTGATTTGTGGTTTACCTTTCCTTATTTATTTATTTGTAGATACGTCGTAAACGACGTGACGTTTTGTCGCGTCGTTTACGATGTATCTATTAATAAATAAATAAATAAATAAATAAATAAGGAAAGGCCAACCTATATGTGTAGAAAAGTCATTCTTCACGTAGTCGTATAGTATATTCCATCAAATAAATTCCCCTCAGTTTCACTTTATTAATTGTTGACCAGTTTTTTATATGATAGCTGACGGCAAATTGTGCTAGATGACTGACGGACGGCCGGCCTCTTTTGACGGAATTTGAGACATTCGACCTCATTTATTTTCACAATAAGGCGTTTTTAACCGAACAAACTCTCCCTGCGTTCTTAGGTGGGCCCTGAAAATCATTCGAAGTGGAAAAACGGTGAGTGGTTTTCAGTGCGTACGAAGCCTTCAAGCTCGGTTAGACCATTCACGACCGCAGGCGTCGCCTCTTTTTTCAAACCGCACTATTTTCGAAAATCGAAATCTGCCAGAAGGGCGAATTTCGAAGCTATCTCGTGTTCAATGTATCAACCCATTTACGACCACGTGTCACACCGGTTGGACACGCTTTCCGAAAATCGATTTCTCTTCCCCAACGAAAAACTTTCGAACACTCATATGATCAATGTACTGACCTGATTAAGACTTGAATAAAAACCTCGTGGTCCATCAGTAGGTCAAGTGCAACAACATATTTGGACTTTTCTAAAATCAGGTGGGCTAATGTAGGAGAAAATGGCTGTAAAACAACTTTAGAAGCACCTTATGACTTCTTTTTCCTTCTATTGCTAGCTTTGAGGTTGTTTGATAGAAACATATAGTTTGAAACTCGTTTACTTTTCCGAAAGCGTTGCAGCTCAGAGCGAAAGCGTCTCGTAGGCTCAAACTCTGACACTGTTCAATCATCGTTGCTAGCTACAATATAGACACGAAAGAGAAAAAGCAGTATCCCGTGGGACGCTTTTCAAGCCAGCGTGTCCCACCGGTGGGACACGTTATACGGTGACGCAATATTGCAAGCGGTCCGAACGTGCAGTCACCCAAAATTAGGCGTCGTCGTGAATGGGTTAACCCATCCTAGGCTCGACTACGGAAGTCGTGGTCCGTCGGCAGTTCCAGTATAGCACAATAGTCAAAATTCTGCGAAAATAGCGCAATCGAAAAAAATGTGGCGAAAACATTTTTTCGAGCACATTCTAAGTTATTTTTGCCTTCACTGCCGTTTCTCAGCTCTCTCAGCTGAAAACCCTGATTCGAGTCACGTTCTGTTTATCTGGAAACGTGCCGCGACTATGACTAAACCTACCATGACCCCGGAACACCGTGTTTCTTCAATTGAAACGTTTTTATTTGAATATTATTCAACAGAAGATTTAAATGTACCGCTCATTTTTCCTTTTTATGCGCAGAAGATCTGCGAAAACGAAACAACAGCGAAAATAAGCCTGCAACTTTTGAAATCCACCTCTTTTAGATTTGTGCATGTTTGGGTGAGGACGCGAAATGGCATAGAAGTATGGTTTCTCTTTAGCGCGATGCGATGTGTTGGTGCGATGTGGGTAAGGTTTCCACGGACTGATCACCGCCCCACGCCTTAATTACCTTCGTTTACGTTTCGAAAATTCCGGCTTAGCACCTGTTGGCACGATGTGAGGCCTGAGGGGTACTATTGTCGCAGGCACGCTCTCAGCGACAGATCCGCCACTGGTCAGATTTGAATTTTGAGCAACTGCGAACCTGTCGCTGAAAGCAGCGATGTGTATGTGGCAGAAGGATACAATAGACCTTAGGTTTGTTGTTAAATCGATTACTATTTTAAAAATTTCGACGTTTTCCTCCCAGTCAAGTGAAGGATAACATACGGAGGGGTAAAACTATTTTATCCAATTCTACGCTCACAGAAGAACTCGGTTGTTCCTCGGAGACAGTGTTCATGACAGGGATTCTATTCTATATCTCCATGATTTTGCGCGAGTAAGTTTATTAAGTGGACGATTATGGCGGTCAGGTTTCGCAAACTCCAATATTTCTTAGAAAAAACTCGTTGAAACACTCATAAAACAATCACTTCACTGCCATTCCCCCTCCCTACCTCCAAATCGGTGTATTTGGCACAGTAGAAATTCGATAGTCGGTAGTGGGGCCTAAGCCGCGTGGATATGCGCCAGTTATGCTCAAATAGTTAAAACGCGTTTATACAAGTCTGTTGGTACCTGCTCGTTGGCGCCCCTGCTTCTACTGAAGCCACCAGACGTTTGAATGTACACAGGGAACGTTCGAGCGATATAGCGTGCACAACTATATCGCGAAAGTATCCCGCACATTGCATAAAGGTGTCGTCGTCCAGCACACTAAAGGGCTCTGCAGAGTTGCACTGCCCGGCGGCACGCCGCCGAGCGAGAGGATTGGGGTGTGGCCAAACCTTTACGCGGCGGCGCACTTCAATGCCTCGCAGAGTGGCGTAAGCCACTGCGTGTCCAACGCTGAAATTCCCCGGTACGGTAGCGGGCAATCGCGTCGGGACCAACTCCGCATACAAATGCATGACACGCGCAGAATTGTGCGATTAGGGCGCGCTGATGCCAAATTGATAATGCTTGGCACGTCATCTATTGCAAAGCTGGATGAAAAGTCATTGTTAGTGATGGTGATGCTAAGGATTTGGACTGTTGCGATAACATCGTAGTTTTTAGAGTGGACAACCTGTTTGAACCCCTTTTCACAATCTGTAGTTATCAAAATCAATGCGCTGCCGAACATTCCAGTACAGATGCAAGTATTTCTGCATGTCGCGCTCATCTCTCCCAAACGTCAGCTGGAAGCAAAAATATTCTGCAATAAGTATTTTTGCTCACGTCGCAAATTTCAATGAGTTGATAGCTTCGATACAAGGATGGGATTTTTTCTTCTTTTCTATAATGGGGAGAATAGGCACTTCGTTTTCATCTTTCAGCATTATGTGCCCTCTATAAAACGTCTAAATTTACATCACTCAAGGCGCGAGCGGCGCGCGCGACGCCTCGGCCTCCGTCTACCCTACGCTCTCTCCGTGTCTCTAACCTCCGCTAAACACCAGCACGCGTAGGAACCAAGGGAATTTCGCCGTTTTATGGCCTGTACCAAGTAGGTGTCGTCGCTTCCAGTTCCCAATAGCGGGCTCGCTGTTGTGATTTCCTCCATAATACTGAGACCTCGGTCTTCTTCTTCTTTGCAGCCACGTCGAGGGTTCTGTCATAGGTTGAGAAACTGGGCGACCAGTAATGGATTCGTCCATAGGTCCATTGTGGTCAGCGTGGTTGGTCTCTCCGGGCAAGTAAACAAATGGACCTTGGTCAAGCAGGAACATTAGGAGTGGAAATATGCTTGCACTATCAAAGTAAAACTTCGCGTTTTGGACCAAAATTTTATAAAAACCACTTTTGATTCCACAACACTAACCTGCAGGAAGCTCTGTGGCAACTAAATCCCCAAAAACACCGAAAAACGCATGAATGTATTCAAACGGAATACTTATTCCAAAAAGTTTCCACTAGGACACGCTGCGATCTTGGCGGTACACCATTTGTTACCGAAAGGTCATGGCAAACGGAATAAAACCCAGTCGCAATGTTGGATTTGCGCAAGCGCGCCCCAATCACACAATTCTGCGCGCGTCATGCATTTTATTCAGAGTGGGTCCCGACGCGATTGTCCGCTACCGTAACGGGGAATTTCAGCGTTCGACACGCAGTGGCTTACCAGAGTGGCGGCGATGCCTGCCGTCGTTTTTCATTTTTCTCCATTAAGTACAAACTCATCAATTATACGCCGGAATTTGAACTTCTTAGATTTCAAAAACCTTGAAATCACACTTGAACAGAAATTTGAACTTAAGAGGCGCCAAGAACTGAAAAGCTTCTCAAAAACTGCTAAACTTCCATGTGTATTTTTTTGAAAATTTTCGTCATTCAAAAAAAATCAAAGGATATGCTCTTAGAAGCGGTAAGCATAAAATATAGTAGCGACGCTAATTTGGAACTTCTCGTGAGAATCGATATTATGCCACAAAAAGGGAAATCAAATATTTTGAAAGTGACGTGGAATGGGTCACATTGAAAAAGCCACGAACGAATGAAAAGCGTTCGAGCATTTATGGATGCGTGCGATCACTACATCAAATAAGAGTAAAAATAGAAAAGTTCGCATGGATAACTAAACAACGGAAAAATACATTGAAAGGATCGAAGGCGGCGCTCCTCGCCGACGATAGAATAGTCCAGACCATTTTTCGCCGCCGCTCCCTGGCGGCGTCGTTCCGGCAGCCGCTGCTGTCGCGGCGGCGAGAACACTCTGCGAGATACCCGCGTCGCTGCTCTCGCGCGGCACGTCGCCGCTCTCGCCCGCTGCGTGGCGCCCCCCATTCTCCAACACTGCCGCGCCGCAGCGGCACTCGCCGCGGCGCAACTCTGCAGAGCCCTTAAGGCCTCTGGTCCATAACACCTTAGGATCCGTAACTAGGGAGTTCATGGAGTCTTTGGCCACAAGCCAAAATTTCGCCACCCTGAATTGCCGGTCATTGTCGAGTGATATCCAACAATCTGCGTTGTCTAATCTTCTGAGCTACTTCCATGCACCGTTTGCCGCTTTGCAGGAAACCCGCCTCAAGGATAGACCCGTCATCAACGTCGGAGAGTACACCATCTGCTGCGGTAACGCTGACGATAGGAGATTGGGAGGCTGTGCGATAGCTGTAAGGAAGGACTACAATGGTATGATCGAGGAATTTGGCTCAACGTCGTGCCGGGATGCATTCGCACGACTGCGGGATCACAGAGGATTCAATCTGTGGATAGTGAGTGCTCATGCGCCCACTGAAACCGCCGAAGACAATTCGAAGGATGCCTTTTATGGGGAACTCAATACGTTGCTGGCCAGGATACCTTGTCAACATGCTGTTGTCGTGGGAATCGACGCAAATGCGAAGATGGGACTTGATCAGGAATCCGAAGTACTCGGTAAATGGTTCTACCCAGTGGAGCAAACATCGGACAATGGCTACCGCCTTGTAGACTTTTGTGAAAGCAGTGGTCTGATTATTGCATCGACATTCAAGAGGAATCATCGCCGCCATCAGCTAACGTGGCAGGGACCAACCCAGCTATCTCCAGAAGAGCAGCGGAAGCGGAAGATGGCAACTTTGAAACTATAGCTTGACTATGTCCTGACGAGGATTATTCCAGTATAGGACATTCGAAGATCTAGAGCTGTGTGGGATGTCGCATTCGATTCGGATCACCGTCCTGTTCTGTTGAACTTCACTGCGAGGATTCATAAGAGGAAGCGAGGGGCTCAGCCTCTCCAGAGGATTGACATGACAAGTCTCAGAGATGAAGAGTGCAAAAGGAATTTTCAACAACGCGTTTCTATTCACATCGAAGTACGGACTAAGAAGAAACTTTGCGACGCGGATTCTTTTGTCAAGTGCATCCAGGACGCTTCGAAAGAGGCACTCCCGGTTGTACAGCCTAAGAAGAAGTTCGCCTACGTCTCAGAAGAAACAACATCTACCTACAACAGAGTATGTGCTCTCCAAACTGCAGGAAACTTCGTGGAGAAGAAGCTTCTGAGGAGGAAGTTGCGTCGGCAGCTTTAAAGTGACCGCGAGCGAGAGTGGACGTGTTGAGCTAAGGAGTTTGAGAAGGCTTGGGAGGAGAAAAACCCGAGGAAAGCCTACACGTTGTTACGACAGTATAACGGCAAGATGAAGAGATGTTCTGCTGTCCTCAACACTACCAATGGAGTTGCAGTAGGTGATGCGACGCTGCCAATATGGAAGGATTACTTCAGTTCACTACTGAATCGTCCAGCGCCATCAGTACCTGAGCTCCCACATGTTCAGAGAGCACATTAAAGGCAGGGTTCTCGATAAAATCGGTTGTTGTGTTATACCCATGGAATGGTAAATCTGGCAACCCCAAAGGAAAAAATAAGTAAAACATTGGAGAAGAAGCGCTCAGGAGCAAGCTATGGCTTGGTGTCCTCCAGCCCCCAATTATCGAGATTTGGCTAGAAGCCTGTTTTGTAAACTTTTGTTTTGCTTTTGAAGTAATTTCTGTACATTTCTGGAGACTACTGATTACTTTAACAGCAAACTAAATGTCGGTTAAGCAAGCATTAATGAAAATCGCGTTAATTAGGGGGCCGGCCGACACCGGTAATTAGCCTTTATGCTTTGTTTTTGAGCGTTTTTCCCGCGAATTTCCGGTTTTTTTCACTCATTTTTACTTTTGTGATGACCGAATCTGCATTCTTATGGAGAGAGCTCAAAAATTGTTTTTATCGCGAACCCTGTCTTTAAGATGTCAGTGAGGAACCGTCGACTGAGTCTGAAGTTTTGGATTGTGTCCGGAAAATGAAGAACGGAAAGGCTGGTGGAGATGACAACATCACTGCTGAAATGCTGAAAGCTCTTCCTCCGTCTGGGATTCGTGAAATGACCAACACCATCCGTGCCATATGGATGAGCGAAAGGATACCCGATTCGTGGAGACATGCGATCATCGTACCTCTTCACAAGAAGCTATCCGTCACGGATCCTAAGAACTACAGAGGAATCTCTCTACTTCGTGTCATGTACAAGGTTTTAGAACGTATCATTCTCGAGCGACTCATCAAACATCGTGAGGAAATTACCAGAGAGGAGTAAGCCGGTTTTTGACCTGGAAGATCGACCATCGACAAAGTGTTCGTCGTGAGAAGAGTAATTGAATCGTGGCAGCGGTATTCGAAGCCATTACAGCTTGCTTTTTTAGACTTTGAAGCCGCATTCGACTCGCGCAGAACATTCTTCTGCGGACGTGATTCTAACACCATCAGAACGCTTCCTTGTCGACCTGGAGTACGCCGACGACATTGTGTTATTCGCTGAAAACAACGCAAAACTGCAAAGGATTGTGAACCTCGTTTCGAAGTATGCCGCAGTCTATGGACTTCGTCTTCGTCCGGACAAATGCAAGCAGATGTGGGCCTCTCAGAGGCCTTCAACGGGAGTTTGTGTGGACGGACAACGTATTGAACTGGTGGACGATTTCTGTTATTTGGGCTGTTTGCTGAAGAACGATGGTACATAGTTATGCAGCGGATATTCGACAACGATGTGCAAGAGCTCCGTCGGCATTTAATTCTCTAACCAAGTGTTTGTGGTCTACCCCCATCGCGAAGGATGTTATGTTGCCCGTCTACTTATCCGCTATTCGCCCTATCATGATGTACGGATCGGAGACGTGGGCAGCACCGAAGACGCAGATGGAAAAGTTGGATTGCACGGAGAGGAAGCTGTTTAGACGTTTGCTCGGATATTTCTGGCCGCGGAAGTGCCACAGACGCCTAACATCAACGTTTGACACGAGGGAGGTGCCAACATCTCTCAATGCCATCTCAAGCGGCAAATGAAGGTCGCCTTCGTCCGTTGGGGCATATTTTAAGAAGACCGCCATATCGTCTTGTTCAACACGCTCTAAGGATGCTTCCAAATCCTGTCTGGAAACGACCGCATGGACGTAGGCGAAAGTTTTGGACGGATGTGGTGAAAGAGGATTCGAAAAAACTCGGCATTGAAAGGCAATTCAGGCGTGATGTTTTACTTCGCAGGAAGTGGAATAGCGACCAATGCATGGATTTTGGTAAAATTGTGGCTGAGGATCGTGATGGATGGACACGGCTGACTACTAGAACAGCACACCTCGGTGAAGATGCGGAATGACCGCGTCAGGCGAAAGCCAACCGATCCAGTCAAGTAAGTCAAGTTAAAACACTAAACCTACGAACGATTCTGGGCAGACCAATAGTTCGAAGTTAACTTGATCGCGGATGCCAGCAACTAGGAAATGAGATTCGTGATTTGGTGTTTTTTTGACGAAATTTGCCGAATCGCAAGTACGGCGATTTCTAGACATATCAGACTTCTTACCACTCATATGGCTTCGTTCTGTACTGAAAAAAATCTGTTTCCCTTCCAATGCGTTATTTTGAACATTCATATGAATCTTCTAATCTTCCAGCCCTCCTCTGACCTTTCCATCTACTGACCCCTTCTCGAACTCCCCACGGCATTCTGTCTTTTATCCGAGTTTAGGTTGGCAATGATACGTGTCTGGCTGGAGCAATGTCATTCGCGCAAATAAATGAACTCTATTTGAGCAGCTGCTTTTTGATGAAGGTAAGGCTGCATCATCTCATAAATTGTTATATAAAAGAGGCAAGCAACCTTCAAAAAGAGGCCGTGATGTGAACTGTGAACAATAGTATCCACATGAAAGAATGGTAGATGTATCAGAGTTAACGCTTCGATGGGTGTGATCAAGTGATAAGGTTTGAAATCAAATTTTCGAAAGAGTTATCATAGGTTCAGGTGATAGAGATGTGGACGAAGACATTCGGACTCAATGAACTGACCTATACACTTAAAGGCAGTGTTCATGATGATCCTCAAATTTGAGATTATACGCTATCTTGATTAGGTGACCCCCGGGTAGAACTAAAATGACGTAGAAGTTGAAAGAAACGCACCAGAAGTACGCGAAATTCTCAAGTATCACACCGCCTCTTAAGTATCACAGGAGGTGTTTGTTGTGGCAATGAAATCTTTTGTGGACATGTCCTCTGCAATTCTCTACTCTCTATTGCTCCGTTCTTTCCTTAGGGTCCTAATTAATCCTGCTTTGCAAAAAATATTCTTCTTTTTTCGATTGACCCTGTTTTTCACGGGTGACAACCACCATGAACATGTTCATCTAACCGGAATACTAGTCCATGTTATAGAATAGTGTCACTGAAATACGACGTTTTAATGCATTTCTCGCCGATTCTTCGTAATTTTGGTAACACTTGGAGGCCAACGCATTGTTTTATGTAAAAAACTCGGGAACGAAAACCATCGTGAACACTGCCTTTAATGGACGCTTCAATCACAGGGAAGACGCACAAAAAGGAAAGCAGCCTAATTAATGATTTTTTTTTCGGGCGGATTCTGCTGAGACTTCATTTTGTGACACTTAAAGGCACAGTCCAACCTCGGGATCGGTTTTCTGTTTTCCTTTCTACCTTGAAGATGGCCTCACGCTGATTCCAAGGATGTCTCTGGGATCGTTCAAGACCCCCTGGAAACAGAGTTATGGCCCTTCAAAGATTGAGCTACGGAAGCATGGTGGACGAGTTGTCCGAGGCTTGTGACTTCCCTCATGTTAAACCGATGTATGGGGGCCGACCTGAATGAAGAGAGAGGATGAGGATAAAGGGAAGTACAGGGCTGTTGATCGGAGAGCATCGCTTATCTCGCCACTGTTGAGCTCGAAAGATCGTAAAAGGGGCGTGCCAAAAGTGGCTTCCCGAGGTGGGCGCCCCAGGGTGGCTTCCTCCTATAACTCGCTTATTCGGAGGAATTGAAAGCTCGCACATGGCGAGTGGTATACGGGGTGGGTCTACTTCACAATTATGTGGAAATCTCAGATTTCGTCCCTAAGCTTGGACTGTGCCTTTAAATACTGCTAATCTTGTGAAATTGGTCTCGAACATAAGTGAACATGAAAGGATCCTTGCGCCGACAAAACGCAGTTCACCTTGTGAACATTTAAGAGGTCGCAACGAATTAGACGGATGAGCTTCAATAATTAGCGGAGCACTGCATGCGAGGAAGTTAGTGAATACGGGGAGCTTGAAAAAGCGGCGATGCAAGGCGAAAAGTTGCCGAATTCATGGAAAAAGCCATTTATTCGCAGCCGTAGTCTGTCCCTAGTCTGGTCAACGGCCTGGTGTATGGTCAAGGACAGCCTGTAGACCTTAAACGGCTTTGGAGCTATTGAATGCTTCATGAACAAGCAACATTAGCTGTACCTTTAAAGAAAAGAGAGTAAAGAAAGTTATCGAGGTTCAGAAAGTTTTTTGATTGCGCCGCAGAAAAAAGTGTCCTCGGCTCTGATGAGAACGTTTAGTCAAATGGATCTCAAACCCTCGAGTCGCTGTGAGTTTATATTTAAACTCTGGAGCATGTCTATTGAGCTCTCTATATTGGTTATCATCAGAAGCGGAGCGGTGAGGACTGAAGAAATACATCTGCTGATAAAAATGTTCAGGTAGTTGAAATCGAGAGCTCCTTAGAATTGCCACAGAGCTTGTGCCTTCGCATCATTTGAGTATCAGAATACCAAAAATATTTTAAAATTACCTTATCCAGAAGGCGTCATATCCTGGTGCTGAATTGCATGATTAAGCTGAACTTATCTCATTTTCATTGTTGCAAACGTGAAACTAACGTGAAGCCGCAGCTTACAAGGAAGAGGCTCTCCAAAGAAGTGTAACTCTTCTGAAAGAGAACACGGAGAGATGTGGTCCTCCAATAAGGATGGGCGCTTGCTAGCAGTGCATAGCCGACAATCTCCTATTTGGACAATTTTTTTCTCGTGTGACTTACAAGGGTTCGGTGGCCTGCAATTAATCGGAACTCGAACCCGCAAGCGTTCCTCGTCAGCGCTGTTCAGCAAGAAACATCACGAATCAACAAATGTAACTGTTGCTGATTTGCGAGATTTGCTCTGAAGCTTCCTTATAGGTGGTGAATGAATAAAAGACGAAAAATCGAGAAAAGTCGAAGAAGAATCGTGTGAGGTAGCTTTTGCAAGCTCTTCTCCTTTTCAGCCAGTTCGTATTTTGTGCGTAAGCAACCTGCGGTTTTCAGCTCTGGTGTAGACAATACATAGTCCATAGAAGTAACACATTTGAACCGCTTCATTCAACGCATAACACAGGCAGCACTTCTCTGTCTGCAGTTTGTACAATACGATCAATTTTGGCAAATAGGCTGCACGCCCAGCATCTGTCGTCCCCATTCACATGGAACACCCGAGTAGCAAGCTAAGACTGGCGTGGATTTTGTTCCACTCTCGGTTAGTGACACACGCGGCACACATTCAAAAAGGCAAAAAAAAAACATCCGAAAGCCTCTCTCGAATGGCCACTTCCCAGTGACTCGTCAAGTCTCAAAAAACTGAGGGAGGAGCATGTGCTTTCTTGAAGCCGTAGAGTGAGGACAAAAGTGCAGCATTCGTACTAGAAGCCTCCAAACAAAATCGTCCATGTTTCTCCCTGCAGGCCATCACTTCGTACTCCACCTGCCGGAAAGTTTCTCCTGATAGATTTTTGATTTAGAAAGGAAACTTCGTCAATTTTTTCTCCCGATCTTATAGGAGAGAAGAACCTCGACTCTTCTGATCGCTAACTGAAAGTATAGGATGCCTGAACTATTTCGGAAGATAACTAGGCTAAGACGTACATAGGTAACAGCTCTGAATTGGAGGATTACCTCCCCATTTCAAATTATTCCATCGCGAGACAGCTCGTTTATATGATGATCATAAAATGCGGTAAAAATCATGCTCGATCACATACTATCCTCATTCAACGCGGTTTCAAAACATATCAAATGCAAGACCAAACAGTATCGAGCTTAGTTATCGAGAGAACGTGTTGCTGCAGTTAAAAACTTTTTTTTAAGTTCAATGTTGCTGCACGTGCGCCAAAAAAACAAGACACCCATCGCGTGAACACTACGCACTCACTTCGAACACACTCAGAAAACCGCCGCATCCAATGCGTGTCGAATATGCATCCAACTCGAGTGACCACACCCATCGAAAGGCTTTTTCGCAGGCGCACGTGCTGCAAAAGTTTATAGCAGGGGCACGTGCTGCAGGATGGCCCAGCGCTATCGTAGCAGCACACCGTGACACGAAGCGACCCGAACACCCATATGCGACGCGGCCAGCTCGCTGAGCACCATCTGGGGTTGCCAGAGGTTTTGACGAGGTCTCCAGCGGCTGGGTGTGCCAAGTACCCCAAACTTGGGTAATTAACCCGGTGACGCTATCGGCATCGCAGCCCTTCCTCAAGAGTGCGTCGTACGCCTTCCTTTTTTTTGGAAAATATTTCGTCATCGAGTTGAATGTGTATCATGCACGCATTTAACGTCTTATTCGATGGGGCACATGCTGTAATTTGACACTTGATAGGAGTATGTGCGCTCCTAGCAGCACGTCCCCTCACGGTGCTCGAAATCGCTTTGTCCTCGAGTTGAATGCATATTAGACGCGCATTGGATGCGGCGATTGTGTAAGCATGACGTTTTGAATGACAATAAGACCACGTGCTTCTCCTACATCACTTTTCAGCTTCCTACTCACATGCTCAATGGTAATGATTTCTCAGTGATATTCAACCAATAGTCGCAGCCTTGGGTAAACAACGTATGTAGTTGCAAAATGTTGGGTATATCGCACATCCCTATTTCTCTTATAGTGTGACGGCGTTTTTCTAAACCCGGTGTTCACATAGGAAAAGTTGCCCGTTTTTTTTTTGACAGAAATGAAAGCTTTGGTCCTTCAAAGAAAAGTAAGAACGAAAAAGCGACGAAAAACTTCCGGAAATTGAATGAAAATCTCGTGAGCAAGCCAACCCGTTGAGCCACCCCGCCCACGTCATATAACAGTTGTCCTGTGTTTGTTTCACCTGAGGAGCAGGTACCGAATTTTCGAATAATTTTCATCTCGAAAAGGTCCAACATCCCGGCATGCCTCTTTTATTTTTGAAGATTTCTGGGTACAGGAAACAGAAAGCAAAGCCACTTACCTAAGAATTTTGAAGCGCGAAACCATTTCCACGACGTCAGGTTCGTTGTCCGCAGTTTCTCGTAACACATAAACGGGCATAATAAATTTTTTCAGAGTTTCCTTTTAACAGTTTTTCTCCGGTATTTGAGTATTCTGTGGGGACTTCCCTCTATTAATCCCTTACTTCGAGGTCTTACCTACTCAAATCATCGTTAACTATAATAAAGGATAAAGGACAAAGTTCTCGGCGTATATCTATTCTCTGTAGATGCACCACACATTCGACTTACATTCAGAATGGTAAAGGCTTTTGATTGCGTATAGGGCCTATACAATTACTTGCGGGGCCAGCCGATGTTAAAGTCAGTGTTTTTATCCTCCCAGACAAGTCTGATACCAATTTACTGACCCCGGAGGGATAGAAGGCTTGGTTGACCTTGGGCTAGGATCGATCACTCGACCGTGTGCGTGACAGCGGCGCCTCTTGCCACTGCCCCACACTCGCCCTTATACAGAAAACTAAAATACGGTTTTCTATCGTGAACACTGCCTTTAAGTAGTATTTCGCATTAGCGATGGCGATGTGGCTACGAGACGGCTCATTGCAAACCTATTAATTTGTCCGCAGTCAGTGTGGAAACCTCTAGCATCTGTCGATCTGCAATGAAGTTGAGATCATGAGCCTCAGTGAAAATTTCTAGCTCCAGAAATTTGATAAATGTTGTTGAAGAAAAAAAGGAAGGGTACCCCCCTCTTGACAAAGCTAGTTTTTGTCTCCAGAATCTGCAGCTTCTACCACTCTAAGCTCTTGATGAACTTGCATGATGTGCTCTCAAGGAATTTTGGCTGCAGTACTCGGACCCCGAAATCGATTAAGTATGTTGGAGGCAGCAACAACCCTAGACTGAATGCGTACAGTTGCAATCGGATGTACTCGCGACAAAACAATTGCCTCCAGAGCCTTGTAATCGCTTTGTTGTTCTTCAGACCATTGGGGGAGTGGGTGATGGCGTGTAGTGACCTGGAGTGGAATTGATTACTCTGTAATCGCTACTATTACTGACATTCTTGATAGATTCGAGAACCTCCAGCCACTTCTCAACCACTGAAGAGAAACAAGAAAATACAGCATGTTATTCGGAGAACTTCTCGTTCCAGAAACTGGACGCACATTAAGTGAAAAGGTGAAAGGACTTGCGCTCATCCTATTTTCTTACGGGGCAGTGTTCACGATAAATTTCACTTGCGATATCTCCACGGTTTACGGAAGGTCTGGTGTCCATAGCAAGCAGGGGTGTGCGGAAAATTATTTTCGGTGAATTTTTTACCGAAAGTTTTTACCGAATTTTTTTCTCGGTAAATACGGTAAAAACGGAAAATTCGGTAAAAATTTTGACTTCGATTCTGGTACATATCCCATACGATAGCACAAATGGCCAATATTATTTGTGTATAATTTTCAATAGTGCATGACGATAGTGCAAATAATGAGTGAGTTTTACATAATAGACTGAGCTCAACGGCTGAACCCGATCAGCAGGACATTGATTTTGAGAAAACGTAACACTTCGAAATTTTCTGCCGTCAAGGCCTTTCTATAGTGACTCTAAATCAGGCCAGCTGAGGAAAACATTTTTCCGCCTCAAATGTGCCACGAGGCTCGCGAAAGTACTTACTGGACAGTGAGTAAAGGTGCGATGCGTAAATTCCTCAGTGGAGTCGTTCCAGAACTGCAGTGGATTCAGTGCTGTGTCCGGGGCTCCACGTGATGGAAAAGGTGAAGACGATCTGTTTGAACATTCAAAAAGTGAGCTAACGGGTTAAAAATGGGTAAAAAAGGAAGGATGAAGAACGTTATCGCGCCAAGGGCATGCCATAACAGTCGCAAACCCGTGAAATACGAGTAAGAAGTAGGCTGATTGGACGGAAATCACCCAATTTTTTCTGTTTGGTAAAAATTTCGGTAAATTTTGGAGAATTTCGGTAAATCGGAAAACCAAAATTTACCAAAAAACACCGGTAAATGCAGAAAATCGGTAAATCGGTAAACGGAAAATGCACCCCCCTGATAGCAAGGCATGCTTGAAAAGGGCACGAAGGACGAGTTTTTGAGCCAAAATTGGCCCTTCCTTCTTTACGTTGATTTTTGAGCGTGGAGGAATGGACCGCTAGAAGGATGATACCTATCAGTGCAATGAAGCGATCAGCTCACTTATAAGCACTTCACTGACTTCATTATTCTTGTAATATGAGTCTTCATTTGTTCATATCGAGGGGGCAGACCTGGAGCACGGGGCGGTTCTGGAACACCAAAACCCTTGTTTGCAGTCGCTATTTTGCCACTCCTGGCTCGTTTTCTACCGTTCTTTCGGCACTGGGAGCCTGTAATCCTTCTCGCCTATCACTTTGCTGTGGAAAGTCGCCGAAGGTTATCATTTAGAACGCTACCTTTAAACCATCCCAATTCTGGGAGGGGGGGGGCACATTTCGATTAGCGATGTGCCTGAGTACCGCTAATGACCAATAAAATACAGAATCCCCAGGTTCGACATAATGTAAAACTTTTTTGTTCTGATTTGTTGTAGTGGTACCGGTTCTTCAACATGTAGCAAGGAAAACGCTATTATGCGTACTCAAAGCTTCCAATAGTTACAACACCTGAAGTGTATCCGAAGGAGACTGTACGCCACCGCGGTCGGCGTGTGTGTCGAGTGGCTGTCGCGAAGGCATTTTTCGTAAAAAACCTTGCTCACACTGCAAACAGCTTACTGGAGCAATATTCACTTTCCGCCAGTAATCCTGAGAAATAAAATTCACGAGCCCGAAAATTTTCTTCGTGACGGCCGCTGGGCACGCACGCCGACCGCGTGTGAGGATAGTCTTAATCGGACAGCCTGTAACACAGTTTCCGTTAGAACTCCTGAACAAATCTAAAATAAATCTTCATTCATTTTCATATTTCGCGTAAAAAAATTTTTCCAATCTTTGAAAAAATTTTGTCTGAATTTAAAGTAACTTTTCCCCCTTTTCTCAGTGGGATCGAAGAGCTGGATTATTTATTTATTTATTTATTTACAAAAGCCTGTGTACCAGACCTATGTGCAACGAACAACATAAACGAAATCAGCAAAAAAAACATACAGCAGGAACGAGGGAAAATTATCAGTTTTCATCAGGTAGTGTAATGAATTCGAAGCAGATACACGTATAGCCCATAATGTTGTAGAGACAAGGGAATTGCTCCGCGAAGGATTAACTCTCGCCACGCTCGTTCTCGAAGTGTTCAGTTACAAGTTTTCTAAATGCCTCATTGCTCACAGGGATGGATTTTAGCCTCCGAAGCCGTTCGAATGCCAGGGTCGCCCTATTTATGAGGAAAAAGCGCCTGCAGTTTAGGTTTGAATTTTTGCGCACAATTTTTGAAGCTCCTCCCCTGGTACTCGATGTTCTCACCTCGACAATACACCCAGGCCGGAGACCAAAGCCCGGTTGATATAAGATTTTATGCAGCAGCAGTAAATCGTTCAACTCTCTCCTTACCAGGAGAGATGGCAGTTTGAGCTTACTATTCCTGGTTTCTGCAGATGGCATTTGTTGATAATGACAAAAACCGAGCTTCCTGATCATTAACTTTCTTGTAAACCCGTTTTGCACCTTTTCAAGTTTGCTTATGCTTTTCTTTTTGTGCGGACAACACACTGGTGTCCCATACTCAAGAATAGGTCTCATATAGAGACTTTTCTCTATGATCGAGATGATCCGCCGTCACGTTCCCATGCTATCTCGCTCTCATACTATCTCAAGATGATCTCCGCGGGAATTTGTAATGGAATGCAGACTCACTGATATATAAGCTCATTCAACTTTGTATAATATGTGTGTGTTCATCAATAAATAGTTAGAAGAAACTATATGGTGCATCGGCCGACTTCGAAGAGGACCGCCTAAGAAGACGACAGACCGATCGAGAGGAAGACTGCTGAAGGACACCAGCACCAGATCACTCAGAGGCCGTGAGACGTACTACGGCTAAAGCAGAAAAAGGCGAAGGAAAGAAGATTCCGACCGTCGTACATACTGCACAGTCGAAGTCGAAGACTCGCACTCCGCAGATTACTTCACTGGCAGCATGACTTCTACACTTTCGTTGCGGCAAGGGCTACTCACAAAAGCCACTGGAAAACTTTCATCACTACTTCAGCAGACTACAGAGCTCACTGAACCACCAAGAACTCTTTCACAGGAGGACACCCGAAGTCAAACCCAGGAGCGGAAAATTCGGCTGTCGACTCTGAGAAAGAAGATGGAAGTCGCCGAAAGGAATACGGACAACGCTCTGCAGGAGTACACTGCAGCAGCTGATGGAATTGATGGTGAAACCCCCCAATTTCAAGCAATCATGGACAAGGTGTCAAGCAACTCATTGATGGCTCAGGAACTGTTAGGTGTTGCTCAGGAAAGGATTTCGGATCTGGAAGTGCAACTCGAGGAATTGAATATCACATCACACTCCGAAGAGGTTCCAAGAATCAAACTCGCTCCGGTGCCGATTCCGAAATTTGGAGGAAGAATATGGGAGTGGCAGAGCTTTTGGAGCGCCTTCGAACATTCTGTGCATTCGAGAAACATGGATGATGCATACAAAATGAACTACCTGCTAGATGCTATGCGAGGAGAAGCAAGAGAGTCGCTCAAGCAGTTCGGAGTCAGCGGAAGAACGTATGCGATGGCAGTAGAACACTTGAAGAAGAAGTACGGAAACAAGCAACTTCTTGCTAGAGAACTCGTAGAAAGACTCGAAAGTAGTCGAGCAAAAAGTAGGAAGATGGAGGATCAGAGAAGATTATGTGAAGAAAATTCCTCAATAATCAACCAACTGGAACTTAAGGGTGAAGTAATCGACAGTTTACTACTCCAAAAACAAGTATTGTCAAAGTTCACGGAAGCTATCCAGAGGCATGTGTTGAGGAAAAGACAAGAACTTTCGGAAGGAGAAATGTGGACCATCAGAAAACTACTGTCCGTAGTTGGCTCTCAGATCAACACAGAATTGGAGGTTCATCGTCACATTGATTCTCGTGAGGAAGATTATGCAGCAAAGACGACGACATCTGCGCGCAGCAACTGGCAAGGAAAGATAAGGAGAAGCGAGCAACAACAAGAAGACCGGAAGAACAATACCAGTTTCGCTTGTTTCTACTGTGACAAAAGGGATCATGCCCCGAAAAAACTGTCCGTCAGTAAAAACGAAGGAAGAACGAATGGAAGTGATGAGGAAGCGCTCGCTATGCAGAAACTGTGGAGGAGCAGATCACGTTGCCAGTGAATGCCAAAAAGGAAGCTGCAGAATTTGCGAGAAGAAGGGCCACCATACCTCAATATGCAGCAAATTACTTCTCGAAGCCAGAAGACCACCGAAAACCACTTCAACATGGTCGAAAACGAAAGCTAACCCGACTCCTCGTCAAACCAAACAGAATTTCGTGACATCGACTCTCGCAACAACAGGTTCGAATGAAGAGGAAGAAAGTTTTGAGGCAGTTGTTTGCATGAAAAACACAGAAGAAAACGGGCTCACCAAGAGTTTCGTATTAATGGGAGCAGCACAAGTGATGAACCCCGGATTGCAAACTCTAGAACGAGTGCATGTCCTACTAGACACAGGAGCAGATCGATCCTTCGTTAGCGAAGAACTAGCCGATCGGTTGCAATTGGGGAACACTGACACCATCACACTGAAAATCAGCACGTTTGGATCCCAACACCCAATGGAGAAACAATGCGGAATCGCGAATCTCCAGATCTGGGACTATTCAGGCAACCCTCATACATTTTCAGTCGCGAAAATTCAGAACTTGTCTGCACCCCTCCAACGAAACAAGTTTACCTCGGAAGACAAGGAATTTTTGGCCAAACACGACATTCAACTTTCGATCAGTCCGCAAGTTCGAGATGTTCAGCCAGAAGTGCTTCTAGGTTGCAGCGACGTATTCTCGCTACTTGGTGGAGGAAGGCAACAAACATGGAGATTGCCCTCAGGAATCCGTTTGGTTCCGTCACAACTAGGTTACTTGGTAGCAGGAAAACGTTGTGAAGAAATTACGACCACACCAACAACGACCAATGCGGCAACTCTGTCAACAGAAACACATGGGGAAGACCAGACCTGGGAACGGTTTCTGGCATTCGAATCGGCAGGACTCCATGATTTTTCTGGAACAAAGGTCGATGAACAGGAGCAGGTCGACAAAGCGGTATGGGATTCATTCCAATCGACGATTTAACTCCAGAAGAATGGTTACCAGGTCAGGTTTCCATGGAGTGAGAATCCCAGTTTTCTCCCTGATAATTTGTCGCTTGCGTACAAAAGGCTGTGTTCAACATTGACGCGGCTTAAGAATAGTCCAGAGGTACTCGAGAAGTATCATCAAAACTTTGCGGAGCAAGTAGACAAAGGAATACTCGAGGAAGTACCAGAAAATCAACAGGTTTCGGATAATGTCACTCATTACCTCGCACATCAAGCAGTGATCACGCCAAACAAGGAATTCACGAAACTCCGGGTTGTATACGACGCTTCAGCTCATCTGAAGGACAAACCATCTCTCAACGATGTTTTGACAGAGGACCAGTGATGCTATCCACAATGCTTCATATGCTGCTACGCTTCCGAATCGGGAAAATGGCAATTATTGCAGATGTGGAGAAAGCGTTCCTCCAAGTTCATTTACACTCGGACGATAGGGATGCCGTTCGCTGCCTATGGGTACGAGATATCAGACAGCCTCCAACGAGAACGAACGTGGTGAAGTATCGTTTCACACGAGTTCCATTCGGATTGAAGTGCTCTCCATTTCTCTTGGGTGGAACAATAAAGCACCACCTCAGTTCTCTCTCGCATCATACAGATCTCGCACAGGAAATTTTGGAGAATGTCTACTTGGACAACGTCATCCTAACAGCCTCAACGGAAGAAGAAGCGGTGATGAAGCGCCGTGATTCAAAGACAATGTTCAAGGAAATGAATATGAATCTGCGAGGCTTCCAGACAAATAAAGAGGACGTCAACAGCAAGATACCAACAGAAGACAGGAGTTCCCAGAAAAACCCCAAGGTGCTAGGGATCGTTTGGAATCCAACAAATGACACTCTGCAGATGGAAGGAAAATTCTCTGAAAGGTTTCAGGTGACAAAGAGAATCGTCTATGAGCAAGTGGCATCCATATACGATCCTATGGGCTGGTTGACACCAATTCTACTGAAAAGCAAACTTTTCCTACAACGACTTTGGCATGAAGGTTTTGAATGGGACACTGAACTTCATGAAGAATACGAACGCGAATGGAGGGAAATTACAAATGCAGCTTCAGGATGTGAGTACATTCTGCCGCGTATAGCAGCGCCCTTGAACTCCACTGCAAAACTTGCGGTTTTTGCAGACGCAAGTGCTAACGCCATGGCTGCATGCGCTTACCTCATTCACGACTCGACGTCACACCTTTTGATGGCAAAATCACGGTTACCGAACCTGAGAGATCGTCCAACAATACCGAAAATGGAGATGAATGCTACAACTCTGGCGACAAGGATAGCTTTTATGTTGTACAAGGCGCTACGGTATAAAGTAGTACTCTCGTCAATAAGCATTTTCTCAGATTCGCAAATAACGCTGAAATGGTTGTCAAAGTATCCGACACCGAAGGAATCAGGAGTATTGGTGAGAAATCGAATAAGAGAAATAAGAAAAATTGTGAAAGAAATCGACACCAGTGTGAAGTTCGGATATGTAGACACAAAAGAAAACCCAGCTGATTGCGCAACAAGAAGATTTAGCACGGAGGAAGTGAAATCGCACATATGGTGGACAGGGCCAGCATTTCTGAAGGTACCCGAAGGGGAGTTGGAAGAAAGAAAAGCAGGATTTTCCCTTTCCGAGGACACAATGGGAGAAGTTCAAGAACAGGATCTTTTCTTGAATGTATCAATGTCTGTCTCTACACAAAAGACCGTCGAGGAATTACTTGACTGGATGAGACATAATACGCTAACTTCCGCAGAAACAGCTGTGGCCTTTGTTCTTCGATTCCTCCGACGTCTAACCACCAGGCTGAGAACGGAGCTGCGTTCGAGAATAGAAGCCACCATTCCAGAGTTGTCAAACGATTTCAGAGAAAGGTACATCAGCGCTACGGAAAGAAAACAAGCAATGGATGTGATCGTCAGGAATCATCAAAAGGTACACATTACGGATCGAATTCGGCACTCCAACAAGAATCTCAACCTGAAACCGGACGACAAAGGACTTCTGCGATGTTTCGGTCGGCTGGAGAATGCCGAAATACCCGATACCATGAAGAAACCATTCTTCATTGTGGCGAAAACTCCACTAGCACAATGTATTGTGAGTAAAGCACACCTTCCGTTCCACCTGAGCACATCGCACACCATAGCGCAGGTCAGAGAAAGGTTCTGGGTTCCTAAGCTACGTCAGCAGGTCCAAACCCAGATTCGGAAATGTGTACCTTGTCAAAGAATGAATAACGTGTCGTATCGTTATCCTCCAATGGGACCACTACCGGAGCGGAGAGTAACTCGTTCGAAACCCTTTGAAAACGTGGGAATCGATTACTTCGGACCACTCACAGTGAAGGACAATGAAAACGGGAAAGTCTATGGACTTATCATCTTTTGCATGACGACAAGACTGTTACACCTGGAAATCGTTCTGGAGATGTCCACAGAAAAGTTGCTGATGGCCCTGAGGAGATTTTTCGCACGAAGAGGCATTCCAGCAACTATAACTTCGGACAATGACCCATCTTTCATCCTCGGAGAGCAAATCCTGCACAATATAGTTCTACAAGCGAGACATGATGAGAAATTCCAATCAAGAATGGCTAAAAAGGGAATAGAATGGTCAACCATCACACCTTATGCTCAGTGGCAGGGAGCTGTTTATGAGCGGTTGATTAAATCAATCAAACATTCTTTCGACAAAACCATAGGAAATCGCATCTTGACCGAGGAAGAACTGACAACTGTGATGACTGAAGTTGAAGGGAGTTTAAACAATCGTCCTTTAACCTATCAAGGAGGTCTTCTCGAAGAACTGAAGCCTTTTCGCCCTATTGACTTTTTGGTGAAGGACATTGAAATAACTTTTCCTTTTGAGGCAACACGGAAAGACGATGGTGATGCGACGTATCTCCCACCCCAAGAACTGATTCAACTTCGAACAAGACAACAAGCCGAATCTGCTCTGTCTTATTCCCACAAATTGACGGAATATTACTGGAAAATATGGCAGAAGATGTACCTCAGTGGTCTTCGAGCGGCACATAAGACGCGAATGAACAACAAGCGGACAGGCACAAAATGGCCACATGTTGGAACAGTAGTCCTACTCGCAGATCCGAATATTCCTAGGAATGTTTGGAAAATGGGAAGAATTTCAGAGCTTAAGAAAGGCGCGGATTCAGCGATTCGAGAGGCAACAGTGCGTATGCCGAATGGAAACTTCCTGCACAGGCCGATAAATCTCTTGGTGCCCCTCGAGATTGAAGACCAAATAGTATCCATATCGGACGAAGAAAAACGCGATGAAGCGGAAGAGGAATTTCCACCAGCAAAATCCACCCCGGACACTCATGAAGAAAGTCGGAAAAGGTACAACTTTCGGGAAAGAAGGAAAGTCGATTACAGCGAAACTCAAAGAGAGCGTGCAACAATAACATGTCTACAGAGTGCCGCGAGTGTACCGACGACGTTAATCATGATGTGTCTTGTGTGCTCCTCAATGGCGGTAGAAACATCAAATCTACAAGCAAAGAATTCGAGCAGCACTGCCACGGTCAATTGTGTGAATGGAGGGCTGGAAATATTGAACAATAATTCTGAGAAATATGAGGTCTGTACCGAAGGATACTGTACTCTTCTGGAACGTCCTCTTTCAAAGGAAACCATAATTTTTCCTCCCGAAATCACTCTTCACAATCACATTGTTCAATGGAAGACTGTGGAAAACAATCGAGTATACGTAATCAAAATCTCATGCCCACCAGTACCATTTTGTGAACAGGTACAGTGTTGGTTCTGCACGGCAAATGTGTTCAATCCAGAATGTCATCCAAAAACTGCACTAATGGTACTACTGACAGTCATCTACATCGTTATCGCAGCGATTTACACCCTCTGCTACGTCCCTGTCATTCTTGGAAAACCATGCAGAATTGGGTGGAAGCTTCTAATATGTGGTTTCAAGTCGCCAGTTCGATGTCTTTACGTGATCCTACGGAACTTGAGACTGGGGAGAAGAAGAGAACAACGGAGAAAGGACATCGAGGCAATTTTGAACACTCCTTTGATTGTCATAGCCATAGCAATTTTGACAAGTACAGCTATCGGATGCCAAGATGTGGATATCTTCACTCTGAAGACCAAGGTCTGTTCAAAGAACTCAATACAAAGCGGCAAGTGTTACGTAGATGTGACAAGCATAATCAAACTGAACACCTTCAATCAGGAAGCTTGTCTCAGGATCACAAAGAATGACACGACAATCAAACAATATAGTTTCAAATGGAAAGGTCTCCATCTAAAGTGTGAAAAGGAAACTATAATGTTTACGCGGAATACCATCCAGAATGTTGTCGACGCGAAAAAGTGTGCCCATTCGGGAAGCTGCACAGGGAACAAGTGTGAGGATGTGCTTGAAACAGCAATGATTCCAGAACTGGATCGAGGAAACGCATACCCTGGAATAACAAGATGCGTAGAAAGCTGTGGTGGACTAGGATGTGGTTGCTTTTACTTGAGCAGTGGATGCCTTTTCTATCGCATTTTTCACGTACCAAATGACGATGAGGTATATGAAATAATCCGATGCCCTGCGTGGAAACAAAAGGTTAAGCTGGAAATGCAGACAGAAAACACAGGCGCAAAAGCACAACTGGAGACGATATTCCTTCAACCGACTATCCCAGAAAGATATGGAAAGATGAGGCTAGCTGTGAGTTCCTTAACAGTGCCTCCCACACCTGTTCTCTATACCTATTTCATCGCTAATGGAGAAGAAATAGCTCTCTGGGATGAGAGGAGGAGAACGCTGATCGAATGCGGATCAAGAGAAGATGCGATAGCCCTGAACTGTTCGGTGTCACACAACTGTGCTTGTCAGCCAGCAGAACTCAAGATCACGTGCAGGTGTCAGGACTACGACATTACCTCTACCTTCCACGGCGAAGTAGAAAACCGTTTGCCAGTGAAACAGCCCTGGGTATCATTTGAAACCTCTCACGTAGTCAACAACTCGGTTAACGCGATAATTCCAACCCTTGTTACTGCAGAACTGTTGGTCACCATAAGGAAGATGCATCCTGGGTCACAAAGGAGGTGACAGACATGATCTGTACGGTGCAAGATTCAGTCGTACAAGGGTGCTACCACTGCGGACGAGGAGCTGTCGCTGGAATCGAGTGCACTAGCAACGAAGGTCCTACCCGTGCCGAGATTCGATGCGATGATCACTATTTTCAGTTCCATGCTCGCCAAAGGGAGAACTCTCGGAAATTCGATTCACGTCAACGACTGCGAGGATTCGCTACGAGTGCGAGGTTAGCTGTGGCACAAAAAGCACTCATTTCGAAGTTACCGGAATACTGAAATGGGTAAAAACAATTCAAGGATCTGTAACTCGCATTCTGAAAGGAGAGAGCACAGTAGAAGAAGAAATCGTATTCCCCGATGTCAGTCATATTATCGACACTATCATTTCGGGATACAAAACAGTCGCAATGGTCGTCATGGGCTTTGCACTGGCACTATTCATAGGATACATTTTATTCTGGACCTGTGGCATGCAAATAGTGATCCTACTATTTCGCATTGCATGGAAAATCACATTCGGAACAGTGAAAGTTGTCATCAAAATAGCTGTTCAATCAGTGAAAGGATGCAAAAATGGGATAGATAGCAGAACTTCTTCAAGCGAAACAAGACACACCAAACAATTGTGAAGTTCACAACGCAATCAATAGGTCTACAACCCTATATTCATTCGTTTCTATCTAGTTTGTAGACGAGAGAAATGACGTTCCCTCGAGATCAAGGAGACGGGGAGTATAGAGACTTTTCTCTATGATCGAGATGATCCGCCGTCACGTTCCCATGCTATCTCGCTCTCATACTATCTCAAGATGATCTCCGCGGGAATTTGTAATGGAATGCAGACTCACTGATATATAAGCTCATTCAACTTTGTATAATATGTGTGTGTTCATCAATAAATAGTTAGAAGAAACTATATCTCACGTAGATTTTGAAGGCTCTAAGTAGTACCGCGCTATTTTTCGTTCCCAGTCCCCTGAATATATTATTGACAGCCACGGTGGCTCTGGCTGATACCGATTTGCAGTGCTTGTCAAAACTGAGGTTTCGTGTGAGAATGAATCTCAGGTCAGTGATCTGCTCGACATTGTCAATCTCAGTCCCTTCGACATTGTAAGTATGACAGTTATTTGAGTAACCTAGATGCAGACACTTTGTTTTCTCCTTCGATAGTGGCAGGTGCCATTCATGAGACCAGACCGCCATTGCGTCTATCGCTCCAGCCGCGAAGCGGCTGTAGAGGTTTGGTTTTGCCTAAGCCTTGTGATCACTTAGAATTTTATAAAATAGTTTGTAGAATCTTTAAAACAGAATTTCTGAAGATTTCCTTCTGGATATAGGTGAAGGAATCCGGAAGACACCTGCTATCCAAATTTCAGCCAAATCGGTTCACAAATGACAAAGTTGTGAGCCCGAAAGCTTAAGAAATTGCATTTTGAATTGCCTTAATGTCCTCACTAGAGCCTGGCTGGCGAAAAATCTTAACATCGTCTGCAAATGCACAGAAATCAACTCCAAACCCACTCAATAAGTCCCCCAGTTCGTACGTGTATATATTGAACAAGATCGGTGAAAGGACTCCACCCTGCGGAACTCCACCAAACATGGATGATTCGGCGAATACGAAGTGTTCACTCGAACCGAAAAGACCCTGCTCCAGAAATGAGGTAATCCAGGAAACTATGCGCGGGTGTACGCCTACCATTGTTAGTTTTTGTATTAGCTTATGATGCGGGACTTTGTCAAATGTCTTGGAAAAATCAAAGAAAACAACATCAACATCACTACCCTGGTCTAAAAGAGACGTCCAGTTGTTTAGGGCTTCAATCATAGCTGTCACGGTTGACTTACCCTTTTGAAAGCCATGCTGATAGGGGGAGGTGACCGAACGATTTTCGAGATGTGCAACTATTCTCATTTTTATCTTCTTGAATCTTTTCGAACAACCTAGTAAACAATGACGGTAGACTAACTGGTCTGTAGTTGGAAGGCTCTGTGTATGGCGCCTTTTTATGGAGCGGAGTGACATAAGATAATTTCGATCGATCTGGGACCTCACTTGTCGTAAAGCTCAAGTTGAAAAAGAACTTTAAGGGTCCCGCTATTTCATGAGCGACTTTCTTCACGAACATCAGAGGGATATCATCCGGCGTTCTTGAAGATGAATTCGGCCATTTCAATAGTTCAGTAATAATTTCTTCCTTATAGAACCAACATGAATCTTGCATCACCTCGAAGTTCGGGGAAACCAGCCTCGCTTGGTCCAGTGAGGAAGCTCTTGAAACTGAATGTTCGAATGTATTTGCCAAAAGTTCTGCCTTGTCCTTGTCAGCCCTGAGGATATTTCCGTCAGACGTATTAAGCGCTCCAATGGTTTTTTTTATCATTCATTCTGGAGTTCAAAAGCTTGTAAAACGCATTCCTATCTTCCGATTCGATGACTTTCTTCTCTATACTATCATTGTACTTTTTAAGCTTGCATTCGTAGTTCAAGGACATTTATGTCCTTGAACTTTGCCCATCTAGCGGGGGTATTGAGTTTTTTTGCAGCAAACCTTGCATCTGTGCGCAACCCTTGAAACGCCTTGAGGTATGGGGGAAGCCCTCCCATTGGGAGGATTACGTCTCCCAATACACGGGTTACACTTAAGAACCAAATGATTAGATCTCACAACATAAGAACAAGTAGAATCCAATAATTTGCCCTTAAGAATGGGCGTTAAATGGGAAAGTGATACGCACTCGACCTCTGTTTGCACTCGTCTTTTAATAACAGCCTGACCGCGTAACGGCACCGGAAATGTCTATCATCATGGACGTTGTGGATTGGACATCTGTCATAATCCGATATGAAGCCGAGAGCTATTCGGACACTATTAGAGACTCTGAATAGCGACATGAGTATTAAGTATAAGCTCGTTTGTTCCTGGTACCACTGCGATGCTGCCAACAATTTGCCCTACCCTTCCCTTGATTTCCTCTTTTTTTCCATAAATTCCAATTCATAACTGAAATGTATGTGTTTGTATTTTTCGTATGAAAACGACATAACTCTCTGGTCTCGCTAACAGAACGAAAGAACAGATCAAGAAAATCACCCGATAGAGGGCCATCATTAGTTTCGCTCGGGGAACTCGATTTAGCTTCCCTGAAAGGAGGAAACGGCGGAACAACAGCAGCAACCACTGTACCTCGTTCCGGTGCACTTCAATGCACAGCCCAACCTCGGAACAGTTTTCTCTTTTTTTCGCTCATTTTGAAGACGGTACCATGCTGATTCCAATGATGTCTATGCAATAGCACAACACCCACTCGGAACTGAGCTAAGGCCCCTCTAAAATTGTCTAGGATTGAGCGAGAGAAGGGTGGTGAACGAGTTGTCTGGGGCTTGTAACTCCCTTCATTCGGGACGATGTATGCGAGCGGACCTGAATAAAAAGAGAGGCTGAGAATGAAGGAAAGGACGGGGCTACTGATAAAAAATCTTCATTATTCTTGCCACTGTTGAACTCGAGAAGTTTTTAAAGAGGTGACGCCAGGGCGACTTCTTCCTATATCTCGCCTAATCGAAGGAATTGAGAGCTCTCACTTGACAGTTGTTAAACAGGGAGAATGTACTCCACCTTTACATGGGAATCTCAGATTTCGTCTAGGAGGTTGGACTGTGCGTTCTGGTATTCACTTTCAATCTTTTCGCGTACACTGAAAACTGCTATGGCGTCGATCATCTAGCTCTTGAGGGTCAATCATCAAGCAGTTTTTCATGAAATGTTGATGCGACCGTCCAACAACATGGAATTCATTTATAGTCAAATATAAAAATGCACGGAAACTTCAGAAGCCATTTTGGAGCGAAGTTCAAATCCATTTGCGCCATGTATTCAAACTGATTTTTCTTAATATATGAAGGTATTTCAGGTCCTCTTCCGACATTTTTCTTTATTTAATGTGCCAAGTTATACAAAAATATGAAAAAATAATATATGATTTTCTGCGCGTACGATGCCCTTAAGTTCTGTTTTTCATGGGTTAACAGATGAAAAATAGTAGATTCTAACCAGTAACTTGAATTTCTTTCCAAACAGTCAGTATTTTTGAAAGCAGAATCCTTGTAGCTATTTTTGTCTGCAGGGAATTGCTCCGGATCTAACTGATCAGTTGCCAGTCTTCTCGGTAGTTGTGGGCCTTCTTCAAGGCAGTGTTCACGATGAATATCGCACTCGAGTTCGACCCGAAAATGGGATTGTTAGGTCGTCAGGTAACTAATAGTGAAGAAACAGAGAAGAAAAACGTCCAGAATGAGCTAAAATAATGGTTTCTAACGTTCAGGGCGTGGACGAGAATCATGGGTCCTGCTGATTTCCGCAAGCGCGCGCTAATCGCGAAATCTGCGCAAATCGATCAGTCTGGACGCGGCAGAATTGCTTGGCGATTTGCCATCGAAACGTTTGCGGCGCCACAAGCTTGTTCGAATGGGGGGGGGGCGGACCGGGATATGTAGGTAGGCGCACCAGGATAACTTTCAAAGCGGTTTTTATCGATTTATGACCCGTTTTCGCTGCTTTCCTAGTCCCTATCCATTCCAGCATGTACCAACTTAGTGTTTCACACTGAAACCTCGAGAACAAGATTTATCGTGGTCTTTGCCTTTAATGTTAGCATTGAAAATGATTGTATAAGCAGCAAGACGTGTGAGATGCGGCGCACCTTCCGAATCTGAATGTTGTTAATGCCTTGAGAGAGCCTGAAGAATAAAAATATGGTGGCTTCAGAAGGGAGTTACCATTATAAATTTAACAAAAATACTGTAACATGGAGTCTCACCCTGCGCCATCGCGGAACTGAAGCTAAGAAGAAAAAGACTGTAATATGTAGTCGGAAGCTAAATGTCAGGAGTACATCTAATACGAGTAGTGAGGGAGAAAGGAAAACATAGCTCGCGCGAATCGACATTGGTCGAAGTGTGTCCAAACCGCAGAAAGAGATGGATATTTTATCGTAATGGACGCCATCAACTGGTCATTGATTGAGATGAAGAGCTTTTTAGAAATGCCCCTAGTATACAAACAACTGCCCGGGTAATACGTCAGCATGTATCCGTCAAGAAAACTATTAAAATGTATGCGTGACTCTTTGGTGCGTCATGATAGGAGTAAGATCAGAAGCCCCTAACTAGGGCTTGTCTTACTTACACCCCAATGTTTTCACAAACCATGTTCCGGATGTTGTATACATAGTTCTTTGTAACGCTAATACGTGTTCCAAATTTTCTAAATGTCTCAGTGATTTACAAGAGATCTACAGAAGTGGGCATTCTCGAAGCTTTGCGAAAAGAAAGGCGTACCCGAATGATAATTTTTAGGGTGTCCAGAAAAGTTGTACCAGACTTTGCTAAAAACTTTTTTTGGGAGTTTTTTTTGGTAATGATTACAAATCTGAGGCCCGATTGTGGATTTTTCAGAAATTTCAGCTGATTTTGTCCAAAATTTCTAAATTGAGGAAATTTTGCAGGTTTAACGTGACTTCTGACGGTTTTCCTAATGCTACGATGGAATTTCGTGTAACATTCATTCTGCTTTGTCGAACAATCCACCTATTTCGACGGCTTCCCCCAACATCATCCTCGTCTAACGTTCATTCTGATTCCTCGAACGATACACCGGCTCCGTCGGCCTATTTCCACAAACAATGTGTAACATTTCTTCGGTATACCGAACATTTCTTCGGCTTCGCCGAACGGTATACCGATTTCGCCGGCCTCTCCCCATCAACCCCGTGTAACATTCGTTTGGCTTCGCTAAAGGGTGTACTTTCTTTGCCTCAGGCTTCCCCCCATCAGTCGCGTTCATCACTGGTTCGACTTCACCGAATGATACACTGGCTCTGCCGGCTTTCCTCCATCAATAACCACACCGATTCTTATATGTATTTATGCAAATCACTACAGTCGACTTGTTGAAGCAGCTTGTAGGAGCTTTTAGGAAACGCGTAAGAGTTAGACGTTCCACACTGCGCAGCAATTATTAGAATTTTGTGAATACTTCCGTTTTTGAGCGAAACTCATGTGTAGTTGTATCAGAGTCTTTGTAGTATGGTTTTTTTTAAACTCTCCATTAAACTTTTTTTTTCGGTTACTCTAGTTTTCGATTCCAGTCAGAAATTAAGAATTTGAGGCGATAGGTTATTTTTCTGACTCGATTCCAAATGTTTCCGCCGTGTCGGAAGTTATTGACGTGCCCCGACATAAGCATAAAACCGAATTCTAGCAGACAACCGTAGAAACTTAAGTGCGGCTAATCTGAGATCCGACCCACCCTGTGCAACGCTTCGCGCTTCAGTTTCAAAGAATGCTCTAATTTGGCGGAATGCCGTATGTTTTCTCCTGTTGATTTCCCATTTATCACTATGTTGTCCGCGGCCGATTTTCCAACCCGTCCACTTCTTTGGTCAATCTGGGCGATAACTTCTGAGCCCAGTGTGCCTTGTACACGTCGATTCCGGAGTCTCGCGCACGTTCTGTGTCGTTTTATGAGATAGACAGGAAGCCCGCTCACTCTCACAAAGTACTTGTTGGTTGTCCCTGAGCCCCGCACACGCTGTATGCGTCAAATCCGGAGTCCCGCGCACTCTTCGTGTTGTTCGTGTCGATTCAACTGCTACGATGGCCCTACCACGATCCGTAACGAATAAAGTTCAAAGGACACAATATGCAACTGCTGTGGTGGTCCCATCACGAATGGTCACGAAGAAAGCTTAAAGGACTCACTATGTAACAGCCAGGGTGGTCCCGCCACGATCACAATGCTGTGCGCGCTCCTCCTTAACCTAACTTACCTTCCGCGACATTCGTCATGTATTGTTGGAACAATAACGCGCTCTGACCGATGGAGTCAAAAATTGCGGGAAATTCAAACGACCGGGCAGACAGACATCAGCCGGTCGGACACCGGTCTGACACACCACCACGCCGATTGTTATATGTAAGGATAAAGATTACAGCAAAACTCGCTTAAAAACTAATCGTTCCGAAAAATGGTGGTTCACATTAAAGGCAGTGGTCGCGATCAAATATGCTTGTGGTCTTTTTTTCTCTAAACCCTTTTGTGGGTCTCGAGTAGTAGGACCTATAAAAAAAAATCGCGAAAAAACCACTGTTTTGGGCCAAATTTGAAGCCTGAACTTTCTTGTCTTTTGATGGTGGACGAGCCCACTCCACATCATCGGCATCGGTGACCTCTTTTATCAAGAACATCAGCTGGCTTGAAATTGAATTTCAATCAATGAACCTACGGATTTATGTACAGATCTAGTCAAAAACATTGACTGAAATGATGCTTTCATTGTTCAACTGTTTTTATTCGTTAAATTTGCATTTATTTCGTCCTCTGAATGTCGATGATTTTTGACTGCTCGGCATGAGACGGCGATCTTTTTCGTCATCGCTGTGCACGTGTGCACGAAACAGCTTCTTTGGGCCCTAGAAACTCTAATTCTAGCCCGTTTTTCACCGCTCTACCTTCATAGTTTTTGAGCTGTTTTGATCTAAGCTGATTTTTGTAGTTTTTTCTATAACGTTTTTCATCGTGACCACAGCCTTTAAACGTGCACAAGGTTTGGCATCTTTCAAAATTCATTTCCTTCATACATTTTTTTGAAAATTATTCTTGAAAATTGAAGCTATTGAAGCGCTGCCTGTAGCGATTCTTGATGTTCAATAACAATGGGTGAGTTTCGTTACACTCATATTAATAGATTGGGTCGAGAAAGCACCCAAATTTGGCGTGGGAACATTTTGACCGATATAATGAAGGCTGTTGGAAAGTTTTACTTATGCTCTTCTTACATTATTACTTTAACGTTGATTCCAAGGAATTTGTGCTTGACTATCCACCGTGCAACACTTGTTCCCTTAAGAGCTATGTCAAGATAAAGGCTGCAGACTAGACATTGTGCTGTGGGAGGTTGACGAGTTGGAGGTATTTACCCGGATTCGCCTCATCCGTCATACCTCCTCCTGCTTCTAAACAACCCACCTTCACCCTCAGTCCTAGCATAACTTTCATTCTGCCACCAACTACCACCGCAACACTTGTCTCCAGGCTCTACACCATTATCGATAACTTGAAAAAAAGAATAATGGTGTACTGTTACTGATCACCATTTTCTGAGCCAATCTGCTGGCAACACTAACGCTAACTGTTAGAGGCCAACATGAGCATACCATCCCGAAAACAATGATGGCCTAAATAGGATGGTATCCGTAACCCTAAAGTCTTCTCTGCTTAACTGTCCGTGTTGACGTGTCTCTGAATGCATAGTTGGATCAAATAAACGAGTAGTACCTTAAAGGCAGTGTTCACGATAATCTTCGATTTTGAGATTAATCTCTATATTGATTAAGTGGCCCCCGGGTTGAACTAAAATGACGTTGAAATTGGGAAAAACGCACCAGAAGTACCCGAAATCCTTAAGTATCACCCCGCCCCTTAAGTATCACAGGAAGTGTTTGTTGTAACAATAAAATCTTTTGTAGACCCGTCCTTAGCAATTCTCTACTCTCTATTGCTCCGTTCTTTCCTTAGGGCTCTAACTAATCTTGATTTGCATGGAATATTCCTCTATTTTCGATTAACCCAGTTTTTCACTGGTGACAACCATTATGAACATGTTCATCCAACCGGACAACTAGTCCATGTTATAGGATAATTTCACTGAAATACGACGTTTTAACGAGTTTCTCGCCGTTTCTTCTTGATTTCGGTAACACTTGGAGGTCAACGCATTGTTTTATGTAAAAAACTCGGGGGCGAAAATTATCGTGAACACTGCCTTTAAGAAATTCAATCAAAGTGCAGTGGAAAGGCGGCCATTCAAACCCCAGGATTCGCGGTAGATTTCGTTTCCGTTTTTCACGGACAATCAAAGGTCTGATACACTATATAGGCATACTTCACTTTAAAACGGAGCCCTATTTTAAAGGCATCGTACCAGATGGAAACCATATTTGGGTTTTCGACGTTTTCGTGTTGCTATATCCCTATAGTGACCAAAGGTTGCAAAAAGCTCCCTCAAAAACATCAACTTTCCAAGAAAAAACCAAAACACACTTGAAGTTCCCGCCGACATCTACTCGGGATAGTTGCGTGAAGAACGCAAGGAACAGTTTTACGATTCGTTCTTTGGCGCAGTGTGGAAGCAATTCACCGAAGACGCAATTCAGACGAGCGACCATTTTTCTCGAACGAAATGAAAAAGGGTTACTAACCTGCTGCGCCCATTGCTGTCAGCTGCTTTCGATCGATGTCGAACGTGAAAACAAGTGGCGTGTGCTTAGCGCCCTACGACGCGTCAACGCACGATCGCCGGCAGCCACCACGGACTTTTGTTCCTTTTAACAATGGATCGACCCCAAGGCCGGCCCCTCTAACCCAGGAAGCCCTTTTGAAGTAAGCAAATCTTCAATCAGAGGCGATTTTGAAACTCCACACTTGCTGAGTGACATTTTTATGACCCACTAGTCCGACTGAACGCAAAAGCTTGAATTCGGCTTTCATCGTGCACGATGCCTTCAAGTGAAGTGTGTTGTCCTCATGTTGGACCGTGTCCATTTTTCACGACCTTCGGCCTCAATTCAGATACAATTCATTAACTATGCGCCACTCAACTTTTTGCGAAGCAAAATATAGCGCCTGAACTGTCTTTCGATACTGAGTCACATTAAATAATTTTTTATAAGACTACATCCGGGGGGGGGGGGCGTTCCAGAAAAGATTCAGTAGTATCCTTCCAGCACTTCGAACAAGACAAGCAGCGTCTTCTTCTTCAAATGCTCGCGCACAATCGAATTCTATCTTCCAAAACTGCTTGATGAGGCGTAGGGAGATGCTTGCACCATCTCACGCTAAGTAACGCTAGTAACCGAACTGGCTCCTCCCAGTCCCGCCCAGCTCAACATAATAGCCACAGCTGTTACGAATTTAGCCCCTGTCGTTGTCGTCCCCAAATTTGAAATAACAGCAACATCTTAAAGGCAGTGTTCACGATGAAAAAAGTTTTCTAAATTCCACTAGGATTGGATAGTGAAGGGACACTCTGTAACGTTAACGTCGAAAGAACGCTTGAAAACGAGCCAGGAAGAGCCCCAAAAGAGCCCGAAGTTGCAACTTCGAGCGCATTGAAAACCCCAAAAGCGCATCACACGCCCACCGACGTGAACAAATGAATGCTTGAGATCGTGAAATGAGCGATGATTTTCAATCATTAGCCCCGTTCTTCTCTTCATTCTCAGCTCCTCTCTTTACTCAGGTTAGCTCGCATAGATCGGCTTCAAAAGACGGACGTTACAAGCCTCGGACAACTCGTCCACCATGTTTCCATAGCTCAATCTTTGAGGGACCATAACTTGGTTCACAGAAGGTCGTGTACGATTTCAGAGACATCATTGGAATCAGCATGGGGCCGTTTTCAAGATAGGCTGGAAAACAGAAAAACGATTTTCATCGTGAACACTGCCTTTAAAGGCAACGGTCGCGATCAGATATGCTTGTCTTCTTTTTCTCTCTGAACACTTTCCTGGTTTTAGATTAGTAGGACCTACAAGAAAAAAATCGCGAAAAAACCGCTGATTTGGGCCAAATTTAAATCCTGAACTTTCTTGTCTTTTGATGGTGGACGAGCCCACTCCACACCATCGGCATCGATGATCTCATATATCAAGAACCTCAGCTGGCTGAATTCGAATTTCAATCAATGAACATGAACCTTCGGACAGACCTGCTCGGTTATTTATATACTCATCTAGTGAAAACATTGACTGAAGTGCTTGCTTTCATTGTTCAACTATTTTTATTAGGTAATTTTGCATTTATTTTCTCCTCTGAATGTCGATGATTTTCGACTGCTCGGCATGAGACGGCTATCTTTTTGGGCGGAGCTGTGCACGTGTGCACGAACTGGCATCTTTGGGCCCTAGAAACTCTAATTCTAGCCCGTTTTTCACCGCACTACCTTCATTGTTTTCCAGCTGTTTTCGACCTTAGCTGCTTTTTGTAGTTTTTTTTTAAATAACGTTTTTTATTGTGACCACTGCCTTTTATGAATTCTGGCAGCAGTTGCTGGGTTCCTGTTTAGCTATTCTCCCACTCTTATTTACATGACTTATTTTCAAGACAAACATGTTCCAGTATTGCCACGATTAGTATGTACATAGATACATAACTGAACTTGTGACTATGATACAAGAAACTTGCCAGTGTTCACGTTCTCTCCTGCCCCGAATCATTTGCGTGTACTCTGGTACGAAAGATCCTTCCATATATTATGTATATAAGCGGCTCCAACTCATATGAAGTTTTCATCGGCTTTTTCAGGCCGATCATGTAAGATGGTCTCGAGTCTCTCTCAACAGAGGGACCGATGGTCGACGTCGAGGACCCTTCAGATATTGGAGGGCGTCTTTGGCCGTGAAAAAAGTTCCTCATGGTCCGCAGCCAGGCCGCATCTCCGCTGCAGACTTTGGCAGATTTTCTGTTTGGCTACTAGCTACTCTAATACTCGTCTTTTCTATTGCTGCTAGCCGAACAGCTGTGGCGAGAACAGCAACCGTAGGGCAGCGAATACAAGCGTTTTTGAGAAGTAGCCGAACAACCACGAATATACTGCTACCTACTATTCTGTTCGGTTACTAACGTGAAATTGTCTGGAATATAGCGTCGACTTCGTTGATAACAATCATACTTGAAATGACTACGGAAACCATATTTCTCGACTAGAGAATGGTTCTTTGTCACCTAACGAAGCATGCCTATTTTGATATTCAGCTGTTTTCTCGGAGGCGGTTTTTCATTTTTTCGTGTCTGTAGGTGACCATTCAGCGAAGGGGGGGGGGTTCGAGTTTGAAGCCGAACAAGGCTGTTCCAAAGTGGTACTGGTCGTCTTTCTACTTATATTATTTGCGAAAACTCGTTATCTTTTAACTTGAAACTTCCGTTGTTTTCTATCTCTTCTACAATTCGCGTGTACTATCTACTAGAGGTATGCCTTTAGCTCACGTGTACATATTGATGAGCGTTTCTACCCTATTCTGCCTTTCATGAGATATACCCAGCTTTGAACAGTTATCGGAGAATGAGTGCTTCTGAACGCAATGACTTTAAGGCCGGAATCATACTTCTAGAGACGAGCGACGCAAATTTTTGACATCAATATCGACCGAAAATCGAGATGTCTGATACGCACTGTCGCCGTTTGTCGCAGAAAGTATGGTTTACGTCCGATTGCCCTCGGACCATAACGAGAGGTCCGGACACGCAGGATTGAATGTTTTTTCCAGCGATATACTGCGGGTATCCTGATCGTAGGAGTTGGCCTTCCGAGAGCACTGCAGAGATATGACTGAGGGTCACTACCTGCATGACAATTTTTGGACGCCGAGGGAACCCCTATACACAGCGGTTTCCTTAATGCGAACCTTATTACTGCCTGGGGAAAATTGACCTCCTTACCCACAGGTTGTGACAAAAACCATATTCTCTTTAGAGGCTTCATCCTTATGAGGAGGATAGGCAGGAATAAAGAATAACTAGAGGTTCAAAAAATTTGAAGGCTGCCCGGACAGCAGCCGCGGTGGACTGATTAGATCGCTGATGTCCGCTTGGAGCGGAGCCACACGCCCACTCCGAGCGTTGACTTTTCTGCATCAATATGAGCAGAATCTCCTTTTTTCGATAGTTGAAACTACTTCGCATTTTCCTGTTCCGTTTTCTGAGGAAAGAATTCAACACAAATTCAGCACTGGAATTATTTCTTTAGAGTCCCGTGCTGTCGCTGAAAATGAAGGCTAGGCAATGGAAACGGTGTATAATTCTCAACCAGGCTGCAGTTATTTTTTTCCCATTAGGACAAGATGATTAGCAGTTCGAGTGTTGAAGGCTAAGTAGAGGGTAGAGTGCATGCGCAAGCAATATTCGGTAGAAATACTTCATACGTGCAGCGCACCCATTAAAATCAGAGGAACCATCATCAACAAAACGGAGGTTTCACAAACACACTATAGAGCCAGCGTAGCATTATGCACATATGCAACTGTTCATATAAGCTTGCCTATTAACCTTAGGGTGCATAAGTAGCAAACACATTGGTTCAAAGTATGCGTCATGTTTAGCAACAAATACTCGCGTTACGTTTCACTACACTTCAAGCCCCTTGGCATTCAAGTACTAACGTTCTCTGGGCCAAATTCGGGTTCGCATTTGCGGACTACGGCTATTTCATCAACACGTGTTAATCGTGATGGGACCACTTGGTCCTGGCATGATTCACCCTTCTCTCTGCACGATCATTACGTGTCGCATGATACAACAGCCGTAGTCCGCAATTCCGGACCGGAATTTGGCACGGAGAACGATAGTATGCGGCATTCCGATTGGCAATCGAGATTTTCCGACCCCGTGATTGTCCAGAGGAATTTATATGCATCTTTCGAGCTACTCGGAGTTGTCATGCTTTCCTTGAAATCATGTGGCATTCCGATCCAACTGCTAGCTGAACGATCTCATTGTCGTTAAAGGCACAGGACAACCAGAAAATTATTTCTTAGAATTTATCCCCATCTCGGAGAAGGGCTCATTCTGATCACAACGGTATTTCTGAAATCGTCCGAGACCGCCTACGAACGAAGATATGATTCCTGGAAAATGCCTGTATTTTGAGGGCAAACATTTGGTGGACGAGTTCTGCCAGGCCTGTATTTCTCTTGAATCGCAGTCGCGGCACGAGAGCAAAACAGGGGATGAGGAGATCGAAAAGGGAGTGAAAAACGACGACTCGGTTAGAAATCATCCATCCATCTAGCCGCTATTGAGATCGAAAATCAGGAACGGGGCCGGGCCTGTGGTGGTGGCTGGAGGGGGTCGGGCCCGTGGTGGTCGCTTATATCTCGCTTATTTGGAGGAATTGAGATGTAGCATTTGGCACGTGTTATACAGAAGGGGTCTTCTACACAATTACACGAAAATCTCAAAATTAATATCTGAGGGTGTACTGCGCCTGTACACCCTCAGACATGAATTGTTTTTATGTTTAATTGTGTAGTAAACCCCACCTATACTACACGTGCCAAGTCCGAGATCTCAATTCTTTTAAATAAGCGAGATATACCCGACCACTTCCTCACGACCACAGGCCCGACCGCCTTCCTGAATTTTGAACTCAATACCGGCCAGCAAACCTTCGCTCACCGCCATAGGCCCGACTGCCTTCCTGAATTTCGAACTCAATACCGGCTAGATGGGTGGATGGGTGGATTTCAATCAAATCATCGTTCTTCCCTCCATTGTCAGCTTGTCTCCCCATTCTGGTTCGCTCTCATGCACCGACTGCGAATGAAGAGAAATACAGACCCGAGACAACTCGTCCACTAAGTTTTTGCACTCAAAGTGTAGGCATTTTCGAAGAGCCCTAACTCCATATGTAGGGGGCTTTGGACGATTTCAGAGACACCATTGTGATCAGCGTGTGACCCTCTCTAGGACCAGCATAAAAATTGAAGAATAATTTTCTGGGTGTCCTGTGCACCCTCAGATGATAATATGACTTTTGAGACAGAACACCCAGAAAATTATTCTTCTGTTTTCATGCTTGTATTGGAGAAAATCCCACGCTGATCACAGTAGTATCTCGGAAATCGTTCAAGAACCTCTACTAAAGAAGTTGTGGCTCCTCAAATAAAGCCTATTATTTGAGGGCGAAAATTGGTGGACGAGTTGTCTCAGGCTTGTATTTCTTTTCATCCGCAGCCGTTGTGCGAGAGCGAGCCAGGGTAAGGACAAAGACCGGTAGTGGACTGAAGAACGTAGGCTCGGCTGAAATTCACCCATCCATCCAGCCGATATCGATGTTGGAATTTCGGAAGGGGGCCGGGCCTGTGGTGGTGGCTTATATCTCGCTTTTTCGGAGAAATTGGGGACTCACACTTGGCACGTGCAATGTAGGAGGAGTCTACTACACAAAAAAATGAAAATAGCACAATTAATATCTGAGGGTGTACTGTGCCTTTAAAGGCACCGTCCAACCCATTTGCAACCGATGTAGGCGAGCCGACCTGAACGAAAAGAGAGGCTGAGAATAAAGGGAAGAACGGGGCTATTGATCGGAAACCATAGCTCATCTGGCCACTTTTGAGTTCGAAAGATCGTAAAAGGGGCGTGCCAAAGTGGCCTCCTGGTATGGGCGTCCCAGGGTGGCTTCCTCCCATATCTCGCTTGAAGGCAGCATACGCGCTCGTGAGCGTTTCTGACATAGCTACGGAAATAGAATTGCATGGCTCAGAACACGACGCCTACGCATTTTGAAGCGAGAAAAGCTACCCACAAGGCCGCTACAGGAGTAAGAAGTTGGTTCCGTCTCTGTATCTGCTCGCCACCTGTATTTGCAGTCTCCTTCAAAACAAAGGTCCTGGGCCTTTTCCACCGTCGCCGATGTATGTGGGTGGAACAATAAGTACAATAAGTAAACCACATACATCGACAACGGTGAGAATTTCCCAGCACCCCTGTTTTGGATGAGAACATCAAATACAGGGACGGGCAGATACAAGGGCTGGGCCAACTTCTTACTCATGTAGCGGCATTGTATGTCGTTTTTGACGCTTCAAAATGCGTAGGCGTTGTAATCTGAGCCATACCACTCTATTTCCGTAGTTATCTCAGAGAAGTTCACTAGTGTGTATGCTGCTTTTAATCGGAGGAATTAAGAGCTAGCATTCGGCAGAAGCTATAGTGTAGGGTGGTCTAATTCAAAATCATGTGGAAATCTCAGATTTCGTCTCTGAGCGTGGACTGTACCGTTAAGGAACCTCGCATCCTTGTACTCCAACATCAGAAAGATGTTTTCTGATGTATTTTGGCTAGCTCTCTCCTGATCTAAAGCCAGATTTTGCTACTTTTTTCCGCGAGAAAAAGTTATACGTAGTCATAGTTTGAATTTCTCAGTGCTAAGCTGAATATGATGTTTTAAATCTTTGAAAAATTTGGCAAAAAATAAACAAGGGTTGTTTGACATACTGAACTTTGATATAAGATGAGTTTGTTGGTTTTGAGAGATGGCCAGCCAAGGAATCGGGAGGACATTTTGGGGTTAGATGAGATTAAAACCATTTCCAGAATGCTACGAGAGATTTGGCCCAAAACTGTTTATGTAGTGGTTATTGGCAGACGAAGGGCATGGTCGTCGAGCAGTTCAATGCTGGGTGCGCAGAGAAGTAGATGAAAATGTGTGCTCTTCTATGGCTGACTCGAGCTGAACAGCGTGTATCTAAGTGGAGCTTGGTACACGTACATATATGGAGTTTGGTCTTTCGGATTTGCCTGAAATTTTCGTTGTGAGCGTTATTTGGGGGCGGTGAGCACGATTTTCGGTTCCATTTATCGATTGATTTCGAAACATTCAGATAGGTTGCTCGGACTGTTGACCGCGCGCAACAATAGGACCGACCGCGAGATTGGCGACGTTCCGACCGTACCATTGCTAGCGTTCCGAGCGGTGTACCGCCGCGGTCAGTACGACAGTGTGCGCGTTCCGAATGCAAATCTGCATCACGGCACTTTGCGTTTGGATCTCGGGCAAATCTGATGCCATGGCGTTCCTCCGATGGGAGGGGCTCACAAGGGAGGGTCACCCACATACGATGGAGTTTCGGTATGCAATTCTAATATGTTCTAGGAGGGGGACAGTATGCCAATATCCCATACTCAGATTCTTGCAAAGGTCTCAGGCAGTCCCTAAAACGGACAAAAACTGAAAAAGGCCAGAACGCCTCGGCCGAAGCAAGTAGAGTTTTTTTAACGATTGAATCATCTTTATGTATGTTAAGAATAGATCGGGGTCCAGGCAACACAGCATTATTTTTTTCTCTAAACCAGACCAATGCACCAATTTTTTCATCAACTCCGAATACATCTAAAGGTAATTAAATCGTAGAATCAGCTTCACTCACTTCGGCCCAGCCGTTCTGGCCTTCTTCAGGGCTTCACCCTTTTCAGGGACATCCTGAGGCATTCAGCAGCTTCTGATTGTGGGATATTGGATCACTGTCCTCCCCTAGAACATATTAAAATTGCATTCCAAAACTCCATCTGATGTGGGCAACCCTCCCTTGTCGGAACCTACAATCGTGGTGGCCACTACTGCCTACTATACTATAAAATAGCCAGAAAGGAAGATCACGGAGTCTTCATATTGCTACTAGATTCATGTAAGAAGATAAAGGTTCCAACTAGGAAGGCGGCTGACCCCGTATGTCACTGTTTAGTCCTGAAAAGCATCCAAGTCTCTATGACATAGTCGTGGAATGCGATGCGTATCCCAGTAGAGACTGAGGATACCGAGACTTCATCTTTATCTTATAGTGATACCCCTTACATAAAGGTTTACCGTTGGCGAGTGCCTCAGAAGGTATGTTAAAAGAACGCAAAAACTCCAATTTTATTGCATAATAACCTCAGACGATCGGCCGCTCGGAGCGGACCCGGACAGCAACCCGAGCGTCGCTGTCTCTCCGCTCCGAGCGAAAATCGGGCATCTACTCGGGCGACCAAGGTTGCTGTCCGGGCGACTGAGGTCCGCTCGAGGTGAAGTCCGGTTGGATTTCCAACTGAGTTGCTGGTGAGGAACACGAGCGCTCCGTGGGACGGCGTAAGCCGCGTCGTAAAAAGTCAGTTGCGCTTGATGCAGAGCGTGAGAAGCGTTGTGAGCTGTGAGTGGCGCTTCATACAAAGCGTGCGACGCGTTGTGAGCTGAGAGTAGCCCTTCATACAAAACGTACGCCTCGTGGTAAAAGACTAATAGCGCTTCGTGTAGAGCGTGCGCCGCGCGGTTAAGCTAGTAACGCTTCATGCAGAGCGTGCGCCGCGTGGTTCAAAGCTAGTAACGCTCCAAGCAGAGCGTGCGCCGCGTGTTTTAAAGCCAGTAGCGCTTCATCCAAAGCGTGTTGTCTAAAGCTAGCGCTTCATCTAGGGCGTGCACCGTGTGGTAAAAAACCAATAGCGCTTCGTGTAGAGTATGCACCGCGCGGCTGCAATCTAGTAGCGTTTCAAGCAGAGCGTGCCCCGCGTGTTAAAAAACAAATATCGCTCCATTCAGAGCGTGCCCCACGTAATTTGAAGCTAGTAGTGCTTCATCCAAAGCGTGCTCCGCGTTGTTCAAAGCTAGTAGCGTCTCATCTAGGGCGTGCGACGTGTGGTAAAAAACCAATAGCGCTACATGCAGAGCGTGCCCCGCGGTGTTTAAAGCTAGTAACGCTTCATGCAGAGCACTCGCCGCGTCGTTCAAAGCTAGTCGCGTTTCATCTTGAGCGTGTCCCGCGTGGTCTAAAGTTAGTAGTCTTAAGCAAGAGCGTGCCCCGCGTGATTCAAAGCTGGTAGCGCTTCATCTAGGGCGTGAGCAGCGTGGCTATATGCTAATATCGCTTCATCAAAAGCGTGCGCCGCGTAGTCTTAAACTAGTGGAGCTTCATCCAGAGCGCGCCCCACATGGTGTTGAACTAGTTGCGCTTCATATAGAGCGTGCTCCGCGTGGCTTAAAACTAGTAGCGCTTTGCGTCTAACGCGCGCCGCGTGGTTTAAAACTGGTGGCGGTTTATCCAAAGCGCACACCGCGTGGTAAAAAAACAGTAGCGCTCCATGCAGAGCGTGCCCGAAGTGGTTAAAGAACTAGTAGTGCTTCATCCACAGCGTACCCCCCTGTGGTTCAGACCTGGTAGCGCTTCATCCAAAGCGTGCCTCGCGTGATTTCAAGCAAGTAGGCTTCCAGCCAAAGCGTGCCCGCGTGGTAAAATACCAATAGCGCTCCATGCAGAGCGTGCCAACGTGGTTTAAAGCTAGTAGCGCTTCATCCAGAGCGCGCCCCGCGTGGTGTAAAACTAGTTGCGTTCCATATAGAGCGTGTCCTGCGTGGCTCGGAACTATTAGCGCTTCACGTGGGGCGCGCGCCGCGTGGTTTAAAACTGATAGCGCTTCATGTAGAACGTGCGCCGCATGGTTTAAAACTAGTAGCACTTCATATAGAGCGGGCGCCGCGACGTAGAACCTGAATTTATATGATGCTGTGGAAAGTAGAGGACAGCGTGTGGAAGGTATTTGAAATAGTTGCACTACACTGTATTACAAATGCTGAAAACTAGTTCATTAATCAAAATTCAACAAAGAAGTGAGTAAACTCCTTTCACGGAACAACTACGCTAAAAAATCTGCATGAACAATGAGATCCAATTTCACAGACTTGAGAAGCAATTCAATCGCTCCTAGCAGGTTCTTAGCATGCGACTCCAGCAACAGTGAGGGCACCTAAAAAGGAATTTTCCCCAGATCAATCATAATAATTGACAGGGTACGTCAGGTAAAAAGCTACCTCATCCTCAATGTTTGCAAACTCCTCGACAGCAGCCTCGCGCGACTCTGGAATTAACAACAGAAGCCAAAAATGCAACAGTAGACATCACTGGATTACCGGATTGAGAGAGCGGCAGCGGTCGATAGGCCAGTGGTTCTTGAATGAGAAATTGAATCGATAGTGAGCAATCTACAACCTATAGGTACTACACGATTTTTGGAAGTTTTTTGCCGTAACTGCAGTTTAACGTCGCAGTGCACGTTATGGTATCTTTACACAAGGTGTTGATTTGATCGCAAAACGCTTGGCTCCGGGCTAGATTGAACCAGCATATTCCCTTTCCGGGGGAGTTGCTTCGATGAAGATTTACCGAGCAGTTGAGTGAGAGCGGCGCTGGGGCTCCGGTGGTGCAGTGCGATAAGGCGCTCCCCCAGAAAGGGAATATGCTGGTTCAATCTCGCCCGGAGCCAAGCGTTTGGCGATCAACTCAACACCTTGTGTAAACTATAGGTACTACGTTAAAAAAAAAAACTACAAAAATATAACTGACCCAAACCGAGTCCCCAAAAAGGTACAATTCGTGTCGTCTAAACCAAGATAAGGGTCCTGTGCATGCAACTGCAAGAATCGAAAAATACACTCATCCTGGGTACGAACTCCAATGTGATCCGACACCTGAACGTGAGACATTCAAAAGGGAAAGAAAATTTCGCTAATCTAGTTGAGGTAGCGACGTTTATAGACTTGTGCGGGCTGAACCAGAACTCCAACGCCGTAAAAGCGTAAGAAGAGCAAGTCAAAATGACCGCATCTGAGCAACTCTGAATCTACAGACCGTGGAAACCGGCCTATTTGCTTGCTGAACCCCCCACCCAATACGACCAACTCCCAGTGGATTGATTTTAAACTGTTTGCTTCGCTGTGAAAGGGTTATGATCTGGCATAGTATATTTGTGAGGAGCTCGTTAAAAGATGTGAAGTACTTGGTGCACTTGATTAGGCATGCGGTTAAACACCGAAGAAACATTGAAATTTTTTTTGAAATGATGTACTATTGATTTGGCGGCGCACTTTTAGACTAAACATCAAAAGTTTAGCGTGGCATTGAAAGGATACAAACGAAGCTAATGTTACAGCTAATGTTTGTAAGTCCGCTCTCTTTGAGAAAATTTCCGTCTTCCCATGCGTGCTGGGTCCATGAAATTTTGGGTGCGTTTTCACACCAGGACAGCCAATCACAGAATGTGGTTTACATGCCCGAAGCTGCTTCTATGTGCCCTCAGGGCATAAAAACAGGCTCCGCACACCCTTAGTAGCGCTGTTCGGCTCAAAGGCAGTGTTCACAATGAAAATCGTTTTTCTGTTTCCCCACCTATCTTGAAAACGGCCCCATGCTGATTCCAATGATGTCTCTGAAATCGTATAAGACCTTCTGGGAACGGAGTTATGGTCCCTCAAAAATTGAGTTAAGGAAACATGGTGGACGAGTTGTCCGAGGCTTGTAACTTCCGTCTTTTGCAGCCGGTGTATGCGAGCTGACCTGAGTAGAGAGAGAAGTTGAGAATGAAGGGAAGAACGGGGCTAATGATTGGAAATCATCGCTCATCTCACGATCTCGAGCATTCATTTGTTCACGTCGATGGGCGTGCGTTGCGCTTTTGGGGTTTGCCTTGCGCTCGAATTGGCAACTTCGGGCTCTTTTTGAGCTTTTCCTGGCTCGTTTTCATGCGTTCTTTCGACGACAACGTTACAGTGTGCCGCTCCACTACCCATTCCTAGAAGGAAACTGAACCACATTTTTTTTATCGCGAACACTGCATTTAAAGCGCGTCCATGAAGTTTTGGGTACGTTGTCACAAGTGGGCAGCCATACAGGTGAACGCGGATTTCCTCACAAGGGGGGGGGGCTGAGCAAATCGCCCGACTTATGAGGGGGTCGGACCAAAGTTGGGTTGTATCACACCTCGCGCCGTAGCCTGAAGTGGAATTAATTGCCCTTTTGCGTGCGTGTACAGAGCGAGTCTGGAAACAGCGAGAGAGTTTGGGATAGAAGGATATGCAGCATACGCGCGAGCGCACGCGTTAGACCTGAGTGACTCCTGCTCTGAAAAAAAGTTACACTTCAAGCCAAGTGGCTGACACGGGCTAGGGATCAGAGGGGTAACTAGTAATAATTAAATAAAAATATAAACAAATGAATGAAATAATTCAATTAAAAAAATAATACTGATAATTTGAATAAATATAATAAATTACCAATAAATATTCGCAAAACCGGATAATTCAAATTTCCCATTAATCAATTTTTATAACCGATTCGCAAGATGAATATGCTTATCGACCAGGATGGCCACAGCCGATCGGACAACTTTAACGGGTTTTTTAGATTACCAAGGTACGAGCAAACGAAACACGGGGACATCCGCAAGCATAGGGCCTCCTTCAGAAAGCGGTCGCAGTGCGACGCGACCATCGAGTCGTCGGGTAATGCAAAGCGAGGCGATCGAGGCATCGTGTCGCCGAACTACGCGATTGCAGCACTTCTTGAGGCATTTTTTTCTGATCGTGCGACGCGACCAGATGGATGTGAGAGATTTCTATTCGATCGCATCGCAGTGCGATCCCACTTTTTATGTAAACTCTGGTACGCCGTAGTGACCTGTTGATTTCGATCAATACCAGCAGCGGAGCGGTGGGCCTCGGTGAAATATAACTAGTGATAAGGAGGTTCCGACGAAAAAGCCACCGCTCCGCGCTGTGATAATCGAAATCAACGGGTCACTACGGCGGTACCAGAGTTTAGGAACCTTGTCCTGGCGGCGTCCAATCTCGTCCGCGGCAAGCACTGCGGATTCTGTCCATATTATGTGCGAAAGCAGGTTTACATCCTTATTCTTAATATCACTGTATTTTGGCGACTTTTCAGACGCCAGCAGGAAGAATTCGGACATCGCGCCGCGGACGCAAGCAGGCGCAGCGGAGTGGTAGAGTTTTCTTCTTCTTCTTCTTCTTCTGCAGCCTCAAAGTGGTTTTTGTCATAGGTTGAGGAACTGGGCGGCCTTCACAGAATTCGTCCAGAGATCCATTGTTGTTAAGGAGGTAGGTCTCTTTGGGCACATGAACAAGTGCGCCGTGTCGTGTCCGGGGGCACCACAGTCCGGGCATGCGTCTGGTCGGCTGCTGTCGATCTTGTTGACGTAAGACATGAGCGGAATAGAGTGACCACAGCGCAGCGAGGCGAGAGCACATCTGGCTCGCCTGCCGAGTTGAGACTCGGACTCGCAAACCCGAGGCGGCACTGCTCCTAAAGTAGGGTTCACACCCGCCTTCTCCAGATATCCTCGAACAAACTGGGTGTGCTCCTCACGCAGAAGACGAAGCCTTCCCATGTTGGAGTCGGCCCATCTCTGTACATCAACTTTACGAGAAGTATCTTCGAACGGCGTCCTAATCGACCTCTCTCTAATGGGCTTCATAATTCTAAAGTTTTCTAATTGTATGAGAGGCGGGGAAACGGGAGACGAGCGACACGTAAGTATGGACGAACGAGGAGGGATGACGCGCGTGATTGGATGGGACAAGGAGTTTCAGCCGCCTCTTTCAAGGTTGGAGAACAGTACGAACACCACTCCATTACTGTCACAACTCAACCAAATTTATCGTCCGTGTTGGTCTCGCTAAAAGGGGAAGTGTTTTCTGTGGTAACCGCATCTGCGAATGCGACTAGTGTTGTCAGTATCTCTTGTGGCTCAATAGTAAAGCTGCTGAGTATCGCGCCACAAGTTGCAGGTTCCAAAAAGTTATAAGCGTTTACATTTTTTTGGGTGTTTCAAAAAATATTTTCGGATTTTACTTAAAACTTTTGTGTAGAGGTCGTCTAGGGTTGTGAACCCCTCGGGAGGTGGCAGCTACCGGCTGTCACTGCGTGGTGACAGTGTCAATCAGTGATTGGCTATCGATGTGAACACGCCGGCATAGAATTGCACAGGCGGCGCCCAAGTTAATGACCGTTGTAGTAAGCCACCTGGCAGCAGTGAGCGTTCTTTTGCGAGGTGGCTGACTGCAAGAAACGGGTGGTGACTTCGCTCACCGCCGGAAAGGAAAGAGAAATAGCGCGCGATGCGAAGAGAATTTTGGTCGATACCGCGGACGTGGGGTCGTGCACGTCCAATGGTGGCGACTTTTTGAGTAAAGTGCGCCCCGAGAGAAGGCAGTGGAGCGCTTGCGAACTGACCAGTCCGCTGTCCACTTATCACCCCATCACAGCAGGGCGGCCATTCTCGCTGTTTAGGGGGCCAAGGAATAATTGCACCTGCCGGCTGGCAGCCATCCAGCTCCGCTGCCAGCTGAAAGGAAAGACAGGCGAAACGTTCGAAGGTTCAATTGATGATTCGAAGATTCCTGGCAGATTGGTGAGAGATTCACTTTCGAATTGAACGCAGCTGTCATGAAGGAGCCTCCTTTATAGATTTCACATGCTTTACTACAATTTTGAGCTAAATTTTAATTTCCTAGAAGTTGTTTTGGCCATATTCGACCAATTTTCGATTTTTTTAAATAGTCGCTCACTGCAGGTAAGAACAGATTCGAAAAGATAGCCATCTAAAAGTGATGGCTGCGCAATTGTTTCGTTCTCGAGAAAAAGCATAAAATTTACGTGATCCGCGTGTTCTAGTTACTAAACTCTGTAGAATTGTTCATCTGAGTGCGGCTACTGTCTTTCACTTCTCTAGGAACAATTTCACTACTTTCTATGTGGACTGGGAAGCATGAAACAGACTGAGGAAAAATTAATCCATAATTTAAAAAAAAATCCTCTCTGAACTCTTTGGTTTACCTTGCGAAGGAAAACACAAGGTTGCAATGAAATTGCGAACTTGTGTTTTCCAAAATGAAATTTCAAAGTATTGCGTATCGTGATATCGGTGATAAATGGCCATCTAACAAAATAATCTCAAAATCGCTTTTTAAACCTAAAATTCTGTCGGTTCGATGATTTTCGTGGAAGACTCTAGAATCCCATCATTCAATGCGGAAGAATTGTTATACCTGAAAGGTACACATGGGCACGTTCTCGAAACCCATATATACGACCACTACCTCGATCAAAGTTGCAATGGATACGAAGAACTGTGGAGGGAGTGTATGTAGGAAAACATGAAACGTCCACTAATATGTGTACGTGTGGCCTAGTGGTCTAAGGCGCTGTAATGGGCGTCCGTCGCCTAGGCTCGTGCTGTGTTGGTTCAAACGCTCCTACGATTGAGAGTTTTGCATTCAACACCACCCTTCGAGATGAATCTCGTTCCAGGGTGTCAACCATAGGAGGCATCTAGGCGTCACCAACCTTAGGTTGGCTGCCTATTTAAAGTCACCACAATCGGGGATTGCTACTGGCCCTGGAGTCCGTTCATTAAAATTCTGAGATTTACTACAGGTTACGGTAGGTACCATGTCATTTAGGGGGCAAAACCTACCTTAGTATTTTGAAAATCGACAAGCAGACGTTAAATTCGTATTCACCACCCCGAATAGCCCCAGTACACCGATTTTGAGTCAAATCGTGTTTAGCCCTTCAATAACCCATGGAGAAACATCTCGAGCCATTTCTATCGTAGCGTTCCGCGAATCGTCAAAAGTCACATTTTGCCTTTAAATTTTTCCCCGATAGGAGGCGTTGAACGAATTTAGTCGAAAACTTTGAAGAATTGACAGATAAACCCCAGAATCGTGATCAGCGCCCCAAATAACAGAATTTTTAATAAAATCTGGAGCGTTTTTCTAAAAGAGCCCTCCAATTAGTATAAATAAACGAACAACCCGAAATCTGTACCAGTTCAAAACAAAGTTCGGGAAATGTGCTTTCACCCAAGCTTTGCTCAGGGAGGTTGTTTTGGGCGTTGAACACGATTATGTATGAGGTTCGTTCCCAGATTTTCGAAAGTTTACTAAGCGTGTTGGAAGGTACAAAAAGCATAGAAAATGACCTCTTTAAGCTTATAACTTCTTAGCACCTGCCACTCGGGGCGGAATACTGGACCGTTTTACTATGGAGGCCTAAGAGATACCAGCAATACATGTCGTTTTTACAGATGCGTTTACCGCCCTGAACGCTTCCCTTGTAGGAAAAGGGGTAAGTCAAATCGGGGGCAAGCCTGCAAATTTTGACCATTACTGGTTTGTTGCAATAGTTGGATACAGCGTAGTTTTTCCAGAATCAATTCCCCGTACTTTTTCCATTATGCTCCGTGATGAATATTCCTAAAGACTGCTGAAACTGGACGTGTAACTTGGGCTTGCAATATACCATTAGTAATGTGAAAGCTGCTAGAAAATATCGTGTATGGAGAAAGAATTATAGCAAATGTACTCACATTCTCCTTCTTAATCCTCGTCCTCCTCCTGTGTTTCATTCTCATGACAATTGGTCAGTGTCCTGGAAAAAAAAATTGATTCATGTGAAGAATAAGGCTCAATTTGCCACAACGTGAGAAAAACAACGACAAATGAAACGGTTTCAAGAGTCCTTCGATTGTCAGATCACTGTAAAGGCGGATAGCACCCAACTGTCGATTGTAATCGTACTCAAGTTCTTTATTCATCAGGTTCAATTGAAAAAAGCAGAAAAAAAAGAATAAAAAATGAGTGGGAGTCCTTAAAAACATGCCGCCGAGCATGGAACGCGTCGCGCCGCGACGCCAGGGGATCGTGTCGGGACCAGTTCAAAATCAGTAGGGCGCACTGCGTCTCTTGCTCTCTCGCTAGAGCACAGCAGTCGCCCGGACAGCGACCGGACAGGGGCCGTCGGTTGGTTTTTCAACCGAACAGCAACCTCGGCCGCATTTTCAGCCTCGGTTGCTGTCCGGGCGGTGACGTCATAAGTGGGAGGAGCCGGTCCCGCTCGGAGCGGCCAAATGCCTGAGAACAATAATGAGCTTCAATACTATACTTCCTTTATTCGGGAGTGCACAAGCCCCCCTTTTCACCCGCACCTGCTTGTAGAGTATTGCACCACGGCGGCGCGGTCTGTCGTGGCCCTCTCTCATCCAATCTCTCCCGAACCATGTGGCAGGCATCGACATTCGTATGACCACCTCCGATCGTCCGCATGACCGACGATCATGTTCAGAGACGGTGAGTTTTTTTCTAAATTTTTCACCGTCTTCAGTTGCTTTGGTATTAATTTAAATATAATCGTAATGGGTAGTGTGTAGATGAGCCATCGATTCGAAACAGACAGTTAATATTCGAAAAGAATGACTTTTTTGTTAAAACTAAACAGGACAAATGTTTCCTTAAAGTCTTGGTAGCGAGAAGGATTTTGTAAAGCTTCGATAAAACCCTGAATCTCTGCCCACACGATGACATTTAAATTAACACCTAAACAATGTACTCCTGAATAAAGGCAGTAGTCAGCGCCGGCTAACGATACCCTCACTGGCCCGGCGTTCAAGAAGGAATATTTTCTAAACGTGGGAAGACACTGAAAAAATTCCGGTGTCACGATTAAGGTTAGGGCGTTACTGGGATAAAGTTTTGAACCAACTGTGTCATTCACGCAAATTCTAACTTCGTGTTTTAACTCAATCCAGCGCAGGATGATACCAAATTTGAATAAGATGGAGTGCAATGAAATTGATGATGGGGGGACGATGTAGTTGTTGGAACTGTTATAGAGTTACGAACGAACCCGCCGTGGTGGAGCGAGAGGCGCGCTAGGACATTTATACTCACACGGCACAGTCGCGCAGAATGCGCATGACTCTAGGGTATTGAGTAGTACAGTATAATCGACACAGCAATCATTCCGAAATTATCGTCAAAATATGTACACTAGGAATGGGCAAGTCTTCTCCGTCTAAATTTATGTACTCTTTGCAGATATTGAGCTTCTAATCAAGTAAACGTGTGATACTGTATCAGGAAAAAGGAGTCTAGAGGGACATCTTGCACTTATAATCTGCCTCTCTCGGATGTCTACATTCCATCGCCTGGTCAACTTGTAGTTATGGATATAGTACAAAAGAACTATTTATCACGGAAAACATTGTAAAAAATTGAATGCTCTAAAAAATCGCAAATACTGTACGCTGTTTATTGAGCGTTTAGCATACAGTATTGGCGATTTTTTAGAGCATTCAATTTGAGACGTCGCATGCGGTACTTAAAAAATTCAATTTATGTGTCAATTCCGTAATTCCAATGTAATGTAATTATTTTTGTGTTGAAAAAATTCCCTATATGTGTGCGTACTGCGCCCGAGAGGTGCGTCCTGTCCCGTCCGTGTCCGTCTTTGTCGATACGTAGGCAATACATTGCGCACTCAGTTCGAAAAATCCTTCCGATGCGTCCGGACAGCGCGGGCCTCGCTGCGCTCGAGCAGGGTCAGGCACGTCGGTGGTCCGGGTCGCCCTGAACGACCCGGACCACCGCTGTGCCTGACCCTGCTCGAGCGTAGCGAGGCCAGCGCCGACCCCCCCCTAAGAGGGACATTTTTTCGGCTAAAAAACGGCCCTCTAGGAAGGGTGAAAAAATTGGTAGACGTTACTGACTCGTTTCATTTTGGAGTTTTTTTCTATTCTTGGGGCCTCACCAGTCCAAAGGGGATGAACAGCGTTCCATGCGCTGCCGATATTGAGAAAATTTTAGCCCGATGGTAAGCTGAAAAGCACTTCATTGACCGGACTAATTTTCGCTCTCCGTTTTTGGTCACGGTAGTCCGGTGGAGCTCTCGGACCACCGTGGGACCACCGCACACTTGACCGGCCCTAACTCGGCTCAGAATCATTTTTATGAGCTCATCTCCGGAACTTAACATCCCCTAACATATATCTACATTTTCCACTCACCGATTTCTTTTATATCCAGAGGGGAGGGGTAGGTGAATTTTAGTTTTTGAAAAAAAGTTATTTTTCCCCTATCTATAGATGATTTTTACAACATTTTTCTGAAACTGACATTAGGCCATTTCCAGACTCGCACCACTTCGGCTTGCACGATTTTGAAGTTCTTTCGAATCTTCGAGTGCTAAGGTTTTAAATGATGACGAGGATCTTGTGTGCTATCTTTCTAAAGCTGCGGAGCCAGATATGGCATTCGGGTGTTATTTTTCGGAATACTATTCCTTCTCTAAGAGCTCCAGCACCCGAAGGTATGAAGTGCTATGTGAACCAAACAGAGCAAAGCGCTAGATGATTCAGCTATAGTTCAAGTATCGCTACCGACTCCAAATTCCTGGTCACGGTCCGCCACAGAAAACGCATGAAGAGCTTCGACCTGACTCTCTTATTGTGATGGCAATGAAGTATGACGCGAAGCCTGCTGAATCGCATAACGATCCCACATCCGCGTAGCGCATGGTCGAAAACTTTGCACAGCACAAGAAGTCTGATTTGCTGAATTAATTGATGGAAAACAACCTCCCCTTCTCTGTTGACCGACGGCACTTCCGACACCGATCGCATATGGATTGTATTTCTTATAAGGATTTTCTCCCCCTCCTTCACACCCGTAACTTTCCACTTCTCGTTAGTAGAAACAGAAAGCGAAGTGCGAAGACATTGTCGCCGCATTCAAGAACTCTCTCATTATGAAGAATTTATGGGCAGACATGCAGAATGGTCTTTCTCACAAGCCCTTCGCGTTTCCCATGAGGAAAGGTGATGGCCCTTTCTGCCGACGGTGCATCTGTGATTACAGGGCTCATAAACGGCGTTCACGCAAAACTTCAGCGCATGGTAGATGACTAGACAACACTCGATGGAATTGTGAGAGCAGGTGCGAACCCAACATGATTGAAAGAAATTTTAGGTATCTAAATATGTTTTGTTTTAGGGTTTCTTCTCAGCGTCTACGCAGCACATATACTGAATCTTGTCGTATCTGCTCAGAACAGCTACGCATATCGGCTCGCTCAGGAACAGATTAACTTCCGTACTTCAATATGGGGGCGCTACATTAGGTCTGCTGGTCGGCCAGCATGCAGCAAGTGCTAGCAAAGATCCTACGCGACTACCTTGTTTTGATGAGGAGCCTTCAAGTCTAGGCGAAGGAAGATACAACTGAAATTATCAAAGCAAGAGCTCTGGTTGCTGTTTGGATACTCCCGGATGGGCCCACTTTTCTAACTCTTGATCACGTGCGCCACACTTTATCCCGACTGGCATCTTATTCAGAGAATCTACAATATGAGGAAAGTCTAATGGTATATGATGTGTCTCGCTTGCGCAATTTCGACCACATGATGGGAAACAACGGCGGCAAAATGGCAAATGTTGCAGAAAGATCATTGAGAGACAATAACGTTTTAAAAATGAAGAATCCCTTGAAGTTATGATACGAATGTGTGACCAAAGTGTCTTTCGATCAGTACTACACCTCTTTTGGAGACCCAATATCTGAGTACCTGCTGTGCTATGAGCCTAAGACAATTAAGGGCTTTAATGAACCGACTTCGCAAAACAATGAAACGCTTTCAATTTTGAGTCCCGAAACATGACACCACAATGACAGTGATGAGCAGTCACACTCCATCAAAAAGACTAAGGCAACGCTTATCGTTACACGATTACACTACCTTCGACATTGATGTTCTTTGCTATCCAGCCTTCGGTAAGGTGTATAACGAAGGTACATCTGTTGCTCTGGCTAACATCACTGAGTTCTACTCCAGCTATACCAATCATATTAAACTGTATATACATCAGGAGATGAGGCCAACGCAGAAAGCAGGAGGGCTTCCCCTATGCTTAGAGTCGTGAAATACTACTGCTGGGGATGATACATAGTGAAATAGCGAGTTTCGAAAATTTCAAGATTATGGTTTCGTTTATACACCTGCAAACGCTAAGTTAAGCATAATAGGTTGGCCAAAATATATAGACGACGCGAACAAGATACAGATCACAGTACGCCGACAAGAGACTGACGTATAGCTGCAGTAACTTGGTCCGAAATGTAAGGTAGTTGGAGGCACACCTGATTCTCGCGCCTTTGTCGGCGGTCGTGCGCAGTGCTTGCTACTAGCCGGTGCCGGCCCCGTTCGTAGTCGATGGCGGTGGCGACTTTTCGCATGCTCGTCCGAGAGCGGCGAACGCGACGGCCGCCTGCCAAGCACGCCGGCCGCATGGGCAGCCATTCTCATTCGGACGCACCTTATATCGACGACTGTTTCGTAATCACATCCACTCATTTTGAAATGGATGAGTTGTTTGAAATTCTTAACAATCAATCACAGTACATCAGGTTCACACGAGAATCGCCACGAAACGGTTGGCTACCTTATTTGAACATTCAAATCAGGATAGCCGATGGCGTTCAGCAAGTGAAGTGGTATCGTAAGGAAAGCTCGAAGAACATCATTCATCACGCTAAATCCGCGCATCCAACAGCTATGAAACACGCGATAGTACGCAATATGTAAAAAACAGCTGTTGGCGTCTGCACGGGTTCGGCGGAGCGAGAGGAGTCACGAATGTTAGCCGCAAATATAGCCAGCTCCAACGGATACGAAGCGCCACGACGAAATTTCCGATGTGCATAGGCACGACCGCCGACAAAGGCGCGAGAATCAGGTGTGCCTCCAACTACCTTACATTTCGGACCAAGTTACTGCAGCTATACGTCAGTCTCTTGTCCGAGCGGACTTAGCTAATGACGTCATCCTGGTAAATACTTCAGGGAAAAACTTGAAACGCAAGCTAGTCCGAAACCGACTCTATGACAGAACATGCGCTATGACAAGCTGCGTAATTTGACTAAATGGTAGAGTTTGAGACTGCACCCAGAAGGGCGTTATCTACCAGCTCCAGTGTTTAACCTGCGACGAGTTGCACATCGGCGCAACTGGAAGGACGTAAAAGAACACCTTTCATCTAAACGTCGGAGCGTGCAGGAAACCCCCCTTTCGGTAGACATCGAATAGAAAAATATGATGGAGACGATTTCGATATAAAATGCACCACTCTCGCTCATGAAAGCGAAATCGGTGCTAGGAAAACTTTTTGGATTCGCCATCGCGATCCAACAATGAACAACAGAAATGAGTGCACTGCGATAACCACAGAATTCTTGCCGTTCATTCCACTCTGTCAACTTAAGCTTCTCAGTGCTTCTCACGTCACATATATAATGGACAAAATACATATAAGGGAAGTATGTCTCATTTCTACTTTTGGCGCCAAAGAAGCAGGGAGAAACTAGCTGGTGGAATTTGGGTGAGTTGACCTCGCAGACAACGTCGCGACGGCTGTCGAGTGGCGGGTCAGAAGACCGGATGGCGGCCTGGAGGACGCGGGTCAAGGGTGTGGTTTTACTCCTTACTCTTAGTTTGGACCGTTTTGGATTAATCAAAGATTCGACTTTGGACCATTTAGGCCTTTAAAAACGACGGATTGTCGAAACGTCAGGCCAATAAAAATTCCACCCTAAAAACCTGTCAGGCACAGAAGTAACAAAGCAACGCTCAGAACAAATGCCCAGGTTTCAAGAAGACCAAACATGGACGCTCATTATTATCTTCTACGGGTCCACGAACATTTGCATGTATTATGCATTATTAATCATTTTGGTTTTTGAGCATAGCATTTTGAGTTGTTCTTCTTCCCAATCGTTTTGCCATACGGCACGATTCCATAACGGGCGAGCGCGTCTCTCGTCGAGTATTTGAATATTCTCACATAAACGGTCGCTGCAACTTTAAGAATGCGCACGCTGATAGGTCGTTTACACTCCCGCCGCCGAACGGCGCGGCAAGGTGCGATTCTACAATATTGATCGTGCGGCGCCGCGTGATCATTTTACCGTAGGATTGCACTTAGCCGCGTCGCTCGGGAGTATATACGACCCCTGTGAGAGGTCGCCTTGAATGTTCTTTAGAGGCATAGTCCAAGCTTAGGGAGGAAATCTTAGACTTCCACATAGTTGGGAAGTAGTCCCATCCCATATAACACCTACCAAGTGCGAGCCATCGATCTCTCCGAATAAGAATTCATAGGAAGGAGCCACCTTGGGGCGCCCACACCATTAAGCCACTTGGACACGCCACTTTTACGATCTTTCGAGCACAACAGTGAGAGGATAAGCGATGATTTCCGACCAATTCATCCGTTTTTCCCTCAATTCTCAACCTCTCTTCATGCAGGTCCGCTCGTATACATCGGCCGCAAATTGCATGAATTACAAGCGTCGGACAACTCGTCCACCATGCTTCCGTAGCTCAATTTTGGAGGGGCCATAACTCCGTTCCTTGGGAGGGGGGGGAATCTTGTTTGATTCCAGAGACGTCATTGGAATCAGCGTCGGAATGTTCTGGAGGTAGGTGGAAAAGCAGAAAAACAGTTCTGAGGTTGGACTGTGCCTTTAAAGGCACAGTCCAACCTCAGAACCGTTTTTTTGTTTTTCTACCTATCTTAAAAACGGTTCGACGCTGATATCAATGATGTCTCTGAAATCGTACAAGATCAGCTGTTAACGGAGTTATGGCTTCTCGAAAATTGAGCTACGGAAGCATGGTGGCCGAGTTGTCCGGGATTGCAACTTCCGTAATTTGCAACCGATGTATACGAGCGGACCTGAACGGATAGAGAGGCAGGGAATGAAGGCAAGAACGGAGCTTTCCATTAGGAACCATTGCTCATCTCGCCACTGTTGAGCTCGAAAGACCGTAATAGGGGCTTGCCAAAGTGGCTTCCTTATGTGGGCGCCTCAGGGTGGCTTCCTCCTATATCTCGCTTATTCGGAGGAAAGAGCTCGCACTTGGCAAGTGATATATAGCGTGGGTCTACTTCACAACTATGTGGTCATGTCAGATTTCTTCAATGAGCTTGGACTGTGCCTTTAAAGGCAGTTCTCACTATGAAAAGTGGTTTTTCTTCAGAGGCGTAAGCTTTGGATCCCTCTTTGAAGAGTAAGGGCGAAAGTACGACGAAAGGAAGCGAGCAAAATTTTTGTGGACCCTTTTAGTCACTCGTCTCACGTCATATAGCAGTTGCCCATACGAAGGAACAGTCGAGTACTCTTTATCCTAGCACCCCCGGATGTATTGAGTTGGGGAATAAGTTCGTTCGGCTTTTTTCAGAGATTAATTTGAGTGGTTGTTTATCCGTTTAGCAGAGTGTTTGTATCCATTAGAAAGTACTTTTTCTGCTCCACAAAACTTTGCTATTTGTTTTTTTCGTATACCTCTATGCATCCTTTTTGTCAGGCTCGGAAGTGGAATACCCTCCAAATTGCTGCTCAACACCTCGCGCGCCATCGAGCAACACGCGGTCACAAACTGCGCTTTTTGTGCCGAATGGTCACTGGAGATGAGAAATTGTGTCTGTACGTCAATATAAGGCAAAGAAAGGAGTGAGTGGCTCCAGGAGACAAGTTGAAGCCGAGAGTGAGGCAAGATCTTCACTCGAAGAAGACTATGATCTGCGTTTGGTGTGCTGGAAAAGCACGATACACTGGAAAATGCTTGGAAAGGTTGCAGCGGTGAACAATGAGCTCGGGATAGTGGCTCTCTACACAGAGAGGGAACAGTTGTCCCGCTTTTGCAGTTCGACGCGTTCCGCTAATCAATTCAGGAGGAGTGGTCCCGAGTGGAATTAGAGCCGCTAAAGGCGAGACAACTCCCTCTGTGTGTAGAGAGCACCTCAGGGTCCAGCACGACGTTGCGATAATGTCCGAGAAGTCACTACCACCCCCCTCCCCTTGCCCGACCTCTGTATTACTATTCCCTACCTCCACATGTGTCATAATTCATTCATGCAGGCTCAGAAGCGGACTAGCTGTAGGAAATCCAGTCGCTCTCAGAATCCAATCGCAACGAAATATTTCTATTAGTTTTCAACTTCAGACCCATATGTTCAAGCTAGAAAAATTTTTTAACCCTCTATCGAGAAATCAACCCACCTGGCTTTTACCTGAAATTTCAATTTTCCATGGTTTTTGGACCAAACGAAGTATTTTGGAACAAAGCTTGGTGGTTTAAAAATTTTCGACGTGATCCGATTGGACGATTTTCTTGTGATTTGTGTGCAACAAAAGAGGATTTTGAGGAGTCTATATCCTGACGATACCGTCAGCTACGGACCTGCAAAAATGTTATGTTGTGTAGAAACTTTTTCGCATCCGAAAACTAGCACGAAGTTGGGAAGAACTTGAAAACCAAAGAAATCTCCTCGTTGCGATAGGGCTGCGAAGCGTCAATTTTGACCGTAACCTGACGAACTGTCCACTCCAAGGGGCCTTCCTGGCTCTTGTAGACAACCTCACAATCTCTGCTTAGAAAATGCTAAAGTACACAAGAAACACTTCCGAACACAATCAAAGCCAGCTCAAGTGCTCACTTTGAAGAGGAAATCCAGACGCGCTAAATCGAGTTCAGAATACCGCTGCTCCCAGAATTGAATCGCAACGAAATATTTCCGCTATTTTCCAACTTCAGACCCCCATCTTCGAGCTGGGATAGTTTTTTTGAACCCTCTGTCGAAAAGTCGACTCACTTTGGGTTTATCTGCATTTTTTTTTGAAAAAATTGAATTTTTGGGTAAGTCCCAGGTGAGTTGATCTTTTGATGGAGGGTTGAGAAAAACTTCCCGAGCTTGAAGATGGGAATCTAAAGTGGAAAACTAACGGAAAAATTTGTACTTTATAATATTTCAAGCAGAACTGGATGTTTTGTCTACAAGACCCAGGAGGGCCCCTTGAAAGAGTAATTCTCTTGACACTCTCATGTTTTTAACATTTTGAAGCTTACGTTTGATACCGCTTCTTACACTAACACCCCACAACACAATCAAATGTTTTTCGAGTCCCTGATACGACCCCTTATCGGCACAACGTACCCCTCCCTTCGGTGTCTCGAGCCTTTTACGACCCCCCCCCCTCCTCCTTTCGATAATCCCAACTGGTGCTGAACCCTCGAGCACCTATCCCAGGAGCTCTACATTGCCCAACAGCACCGCGCACATGAGGCTATGCAACTGCAAAGCCTGATCGACAAGGCCAAGTCATCTTGCTCCATGAGAACGTTAAATCCTATGTTTCACAAGTCGTCAAAGCCTCACTCCATGCGCTCGGATGGCAGGCTCTTCAGCATCCACCGTACTCTCCGGATCTAGCGCCTACCGAATCTCACCTTTTACGCCAGAAGGGGGGTGTAACTTTCGACGGCATATTGGACCTCAAAAACTTGCTCAACAACTTCTTCGACACCAGGCCGGGCGATTTTTGGCGGAACGGCATCGACAAGTTGGTCGAGAGGTGTGAGGAGGTCGTAAATAGAAGCGGCGAATACGTAAATGATTTTATGATTGTTATAATTTTTTTAGTTCAGAGAAAGCTCTTTGAGCTCTTTGAACGAACGAACTTATTCCCCAACCCGATAATTTAAAACCATCTCATTTTCAAAGAGTTTCGGGTACGGCATACAGAGCAAAAAGTCGCTTTCTTAGTAAGTTTGAAGTGCTAGGCCAATTCCGACGTTTGGATTTTCGAAACTCCGCAGTACGCCAAACGCACCAAACTGGCGTATTTAAATATTTGAGAGTTTTTTTGCGGTTCTTCTCCGAATTTTGAGGTTTTCATGATGACGTTCTTAACTTGCCCTCTACTCGTGGAGCTTACTACGCAAACACATCGAAATCTAGAACAAGATTTTTTCTTCTTGAACACTTCCTTCGATATACTCCACGTGCCTTTCTTGTAAGGATTTCTTTAAATCGAGCGCTGGACTGTCGACACATGCTTTGAATATTATACTGACCATATCGGGGTAAATTTTCTATCCGCAGTTGCAGACAACGGCAGCTGCTGCACGCAGCTCAAAGAATAATCGTGCCGGCACCCCTGGTCTCTGAAACATTTTTTGCCGCAGCAGCGGTTTCTCGCGACTGCAGATGTGAATTTCACTCCGATATAAACAGCACTTGCGTCATTTCATTTCACCTCACCCTGTACCGCGTTGCTTATCACTATGCGAGTGCGGTAGTGAGAAGCTGTCCATATCGGTGTAAAATTGCCGTCCGCATTTCAGCTCTGGGGCATTTCTGACGAGCTCTAGATCTCGTCCATCACCAGCAGCGAGCGGTCGTTTTCTGTAGTAGCATCCTCATCATCAGTTATATTTCATCATGATCCACCGTTCTGCAGCTGGTGATAATCGAAATCGAGAGGTCTTCAGAAATGCTCCAGAGTTTACGCAGTGTGAAGGAAAATTCGATATAGAACCACGTGGTCTCTTCACAATTTATCTTCGCCTCAGCACGATTATCTTCGAACTGCCTGCTACAATTGCGGACATGATTTTCAATCCGATATAAACACTAAAATTTTCTAGCCGCGGGCGTACAGCGAATCGGCCCGTTTATGCGACGGAGCAAGAATTTTTTTTCAGGGATAGCGCCCTCTTTGCTTTATTTGGTTCCTACCAGAAGGTTGGGGCGAACAGATGCGAAGGTCGCTCTTCAACATCCTTGATCTACATGCAAAAACGCGTGTACTGTGCTCATCTGGGTCGAATTCCGGTCCGCAGTTGCGTCTCGACACGCTTTGCGGCCGCACGCTTTCGAGTCGGAAGAGTTTCCAGCGCCGCAGCTGCCGATCTGTTGACTCTAGATGGGTATTAGAAACTGGAAACTAAACAAAATTGAAGAAAACTGTATAAAAAAGCCATATCGAGTCGGCTTTGAAGCTGGAAACTCGATTGACTCCAGCGCGTGCTGCCGCGAAGCGTGTCGAGACGCAATTGCGGACCGGAATTTGACCCAGATAAGCACAGTAGACATCGTGTGGGTTGAATATTGTTGTCATTATTGGGTTACCAACAGTGGGACGAGAAGTGAACGCGTGCGATACCTTTGCGGGCTGATCGGTAAAGCCTGAGTCATTCTGCCCACGACGAGGAGTGCGACGTAATGTTATAAAAGTATGAAAATTCGAAAATGGGGTTTTGTGTTTCATCACAGAAATTTCTAAGATTTTCGAAATCGGGCGCGAAATGCTTCAAAATAAGCGGAAATTCTGATTTCGGAACGCGAAAGACGGACATCACTTGTGCTCAGCATCCATATTGACGGAAAATCGATATGGATGGTGAAGACTGGATCGGATTCTCCGTCATCGGAAGCTTGGTTGAAGCGTAAAGGTAGAGTTTGACTACCTCGTCCTTTATTGGACATTTACCATAGCATGACACTCATCAGTTAAAGTGAGCTTAAACAGCTTTAATAGTGAAGCGGAAAAGTATGTTCGAAAAAATTGTTGCCTGCCAGCTGCTGGCTCCTCAGGCGATTCACGCCCCCGAGCGCTGTTGCTATACGAGCCACTACTGTTGCCGTCCGAGCGAAGTGGAGGAGCCCAGACAGCAACAGCTGTGGCCCGGAGATTGAGGCAACACGAGCCGAACTGTCAGGCGGCTCGGGGCTCAGAGTCGTCACGCAACGCATGACCGCACAACCTCGCATCTGGTGTGCTTACAACACCTACATTAGTCTACGAAGCATCAGCGAATGTCTGCAACTGCGGACCGGAGTTTCCTTTCGATAAGTACGTTATGCTAGAACTCGTATTTCTTACCCTATCGAATTAGCAAACCAAAGCAGAGCCGTATACTTTATCAAAATTTTCTAACAAAGCTTTGAGAACTCTTGTCTGCTCTTCTTGATAAACTCGGAATGCTGTTGTGTTCAATCATTTTCTGGGATTGAGTGCCACGATTCTTTCACCCCTTCAAACGCGGATTTCCCTATGCTCATTGTGTTGTCGAGCCATTGAGTGTTTGTGCGATTCTCGGAATCCATCCTTGTGGCTGTCTGAAAAAAGGGGAAACATGAGTTTTCGTCCTTCAAGCTGTCACAGGTGCCATTATACCTTGCAGATGCGAACGTGCCTCAGTGTCAACATATCCTAATTTTCACTGCAATTCCGTCACAATCCTCTTATACACCTATTTTTTCTAACATGACCTTGGTATTGTCTTTTCTGATGGTGCCTTTGCAGCATTTCCCCAATTGTTCCTGAATACATAGGTCAAGAGATTGATCAGAATAAGGCTGCAGCGGAAGGACTGGCGTATCAAATCCTCTATGTCTTCCGCTATTGGAGCCCAAATGGAGCTCCGCTATGGAATGGCTGGTCCATTACTACTGCCTTTTATTGACTACTGTTGTTCTTTCATCTCACATTTGGGCAGTGTAATGCTCCACCTTTTCGAGAACAGCATACTTTTTTTATTGCCACTCGAATCCAGTTTTTTTACCACAATTTTTCCAAATGGGGCGTATAACGGCGGACAGTGTTCCACTGACGCAATTTTTTTCGAAGAGAAAAGAATCGTCCTAGTGGAACTTACCGTATTTTGTCTTTTAGAAATACATGTACTTTTAGTTCTTACAAGGGAACCACAATTACTCATAGTGACCATTCCAAATGAAATGTACCTTTCTAGAACCATTTTCGGACGAGAAGTCCGAATATGCCCATCGCAGCTGCCTAGACCCACTCTGAAAAAAGTTATAGGCATTTTTTCTCCGATTTTCGTACTTATTGTACCCTCCAGAAAGTGCATTACTTTTACGAAAATCCGGGAACTGACCTCATAATCGTGTTCAGCGTCCAAAACTACCCCACTAAGCAAAGTTAGGTTGAAGGAACATTTTCCAAACTTTGCGCAGACTAACAGCGTTTTGGACTTGTACGGATTTTCGGTTGGGAGTTTATTTATACCAATCAGAGGGCTCTCGAAGCGTTTTAGAAAAAAATTCCAGATTTGACTAAAATTTCGCTCTGGGGAGTTATTTGGGGCGCTGATCACGAATCCAAGACTTATTTATCGATTTTCCGGAGTTTTCGACTGTATTCGTTCACATATTCCCATTGGGGGAGAATTTGATGGCAAATTGCGACTTTTGACGATTTCCGGAATGTGACGACAGATGTGGCTCAAATCGCTCTTCTGGGGGTTATTTAGAGTGCTGAACACGAATCTGATGTCGGTTTATCGATTTTTGGCAGCTTACGGTAGATTACGGTGGGTATACGGTAGTTTGGTCAAAGTCTCAGATTTGTCTCAAAGTTTCTATGTGGAGGTTATTTGGGGTGCTGAATACGAATTTGATGTCCATTTGTCGGTTATCGGAATATTGAGGTAGGTTTTGTCTCCTAAATGGCATGTTACCTACCGTAACCTACAGTAAACATTAAAATTTGGGCAAGCAAACCCCAGATTCGTGTTCAGCATCCCAGATTACCCCTACATACATGTTTTTAGTGAAATCAGGAGGAAAATTTAAAAACACCCTAAAATTTCCATGAGGGGTACCCTTATCTTGCCGCAAAGCTTTAAAAAACGCTCATAACTTTTTTCAGAGTGGGTCTAGGCAGCTGCGATGGGCAGATTCGGACTTTTCGTCCGGAAATGGTTCTAGAAAAGTACATTTCATTTGGAATGGTCACTATGACTTATTGTGGTTCCGTTGTTAGCCTTGTTTTTCGGAATTCTCAGGATAAGAATTTTAATAACAAAACTATGATTTCCGCGATCAGCAACTTTAAAAATTCAGCTATTCAAGTCCGATTGACTCATCGCTTTCACACTCATTAATATTTTCGTCCTTTCTCAAGCCGTAACACTGTTCTCGAATTTTCCATGACAAACGCTTCTTGTGGCTCTCAGAAGCAGAACAGCGTCAAATAAACGGGATGAAAAGCTACACAAGAGCCACAAAACAGCTCAGAAAAGTGGGCGAACCCCGCCGCTTTGGGCAAGTCCGGCCCCTTTCCGCCCGTCGACGTGAACAATGGAACACTCGAGATCGTGTGATGAGCGATGGTTTCCGATCAAAGCCCCGTTCTTCCCTTGATTCTCAACTTCCCTCTTTACTCGAGTCAGCTCGCATATATTGGCTGCAGATGAAGCAAGTTACGAGCCTCGGACAACTCGTTCACCATGCTTACCTTGCTCAATTTTTGAGGGACCATAACTCCGTTCCCAGATGGTCTTGTACCATTCTAGAGACATCATTGGAATCAGAATAGGACCGTTTTCAAGATGGGCGAGAAAACGGGAAAGGACTTTCTATCGTGAACACTGACTTTAATAGAGAAAAGACGGGATGTTGAGGAAAAAAAAACAACAAGAGTATTCAAAATTTCGAAACCAGTTGTGACAATGGCAAACTACATATTAAGGCAGTCAGGTTTTTTTTCATCTGATTAGGAACAGAATTGTCCATCCCCCTTCGATTTGGAACGATTGCAAAAGAAAATTCTCCATTCACAGTACAATAGCTGTCTTATCGTTTTCTTTTAGCGCAAAAAAATCGTTGTTGCGCCTTTTTCCACCCTCTGTACGACATTGTCCATTTGGGAATTGAAAGAAATATCTAGAATCAGCATCGAGAGCTCTTTCTCGTGAAATGTGTAGGCTCTCTCTTTCTCGAACAGGTCAAGGGCAAAACTAGGCGTGACACAATTGGTATGAGTGAATGGCTTCACGCAGGCCCTTAAAGGCAGTGTTCACGATGAAAATCGTTTTTCTGTTTTTCCATCTATCTTGAAAAGCGCCCCATGCTGATTCTAATGATGTCTCTGAAGTCGTTCGAGACCTTCTGGGAACGAAGTTATGGTCCCTCAAAGATTGAGCTAAGGAAAATGGTGGACGAGTTGTCCGAGGCTTGTAACTTCGGTCTTTTGCAGCCGATCTCTGCGAGCTGACCTGAGTAGAGAGAGAAGCTGAGAATGAAGGGAAGAACGGGGCTAATGATTGGAAATCATCGCTCATCTGACGATTTCGAGCATTCATTTGTTCACGTGGGAGGGCGTGTGATGCGCTTTCGGGGTTTGCCTTGCGCTCGAAGTGGCAACTTCGGGCTCTCTTGGGGCTCTTCCTGGCTCGTTTTCATGCGTTCTTTCGACGTCAACGTTACAGTTCGCCCCTCCACTACCCATTCCTAGTGGAAACTTAAACACATTTTTTATCGTGAACACTGCCTTTAATTGAAGTAAGCCTGTAGGCTTTTTTAAAGGCACAGGACACCCAGAAAATTATTTTTTTTGGGATTTATCTTCATATTGGCGAAGGTCACACTCTGATCACAATGGTATCTCTGAAATCGTCCAAGACCCCCTATGAATGGAGATATTGCTCATTGAAAACGCCTGTATTTTGAGGGCAAAATTTAGTGGACGAGTTGTATCAGGCCTGTATTTCCCTCGATTCGCAGTCCCTGCACGAGAACAAAACAGGATAATGAGATATACCGGCAATGGACTTAAGAACGACGAGACGGTTGAGATTCATCAATAAATCTAGCCACTATTGAAATCGTAAATCAGGGAGGGGGTGTGGCCCGTGGTGGTGAGTGAGTGGATCGGGCCCGTGGTGGCCGCTTATATCTCGCTATTTTTGACGAAATGAGATCTCGCATTTGACACGTGTTATACAGAAGGGGTCCATCACACAATTACATGAAAATCTCAGAATTATATCTGAGTGTGTACTGTGCCTTTAGGAACGAGCTTTGAGACTAATTTCGAATATGGATTTCTAAATGGACCGTTGACTACGAAAGTGCACGAATTTTTTTTTTGCATTTTTTCACGAAAATGCAAAAGATATGCCCGGCATTATATGTTTTGCATAAGACCTAACAATAAGGCACAGGATATGGCGATGAGTTTTAGATCCAATTTCGTTCAAGAAAACTGGCCCAAGCGAAAATCTTCCTGTAACCCTAATCGGCAACATTACATAGCACACATATCTCAAATGTTATCATCTGCTTAGGCGCCTTCTGGCTGATTCGCTTTTACTTTTCATTTGCCTGGCTCATAAAAACCAAACCGAGAATTTGTCCGCTGGGTAGCTGATTGCAGCAATGTTTCTCCTCACGCATGTATGCTCCATTAGCATTCTTGAGGTTTTTCCTGTTCACTTTTATACTTATCCACATCGTTGTTCGTAATGTAGTGTACTTTCGCGCTGAAATACTCTAGGCTTCTCCGATATCCTTGTGATTGTGCTGCTTGAAATTTCGTTTTTTTCTGTGAATTGAACCTCAGAAAACCAATGGAGTATTATTGGCTTTGACTCGTTCAACCAACTGTGATTCTGCGTTACCGTAAAACTGCAACGTTTCCGGTCATTTCGTTTGGCGGAGTTCCAAATTGTGGTATAGAATTCTTTTAGGCTTGTGCGCATAGTACACAAAGAAGAAACAGCCTTGGTAGAGTCGGCCTGCCTCCACTTCGTAGCTACGACGCCCTTACTTTAGGTTCCCTGAAGACATCGACGATGTGGACCATTTTCTCTACGTGCGTCTCGACTAGGTTGCCAAAGGCGTCCAGGCCTCCCACTTTTTTGTGTACTGAGCTCTTTTGTGTACCGTTCCTCAAGAGGGCAACTAAATAGTGTGTTATCGGATAGAAAATATGTATATGGTTAAGCTGGTTCAACCTTTTTTCCATCATTCCGAGATTCCAAGCCAGCGGCTGATGCCGATGCTGTCTGTCTGCTACTGTGACGCTGCGCGGCCCTCCCAAACGGCGACACAATGTTGTTAGGTCCGTGGCTTGTTTCCCCAAGAAAAAACATTTAAATCTAAACTTGGGCTGGCGCGGGCCATTTAAATGTCACCGGTGGCTGGCTGGCAATTACACCAATCCTAAATCGCTAATTTCCAAGTTAGTTCATCGACGAATATGGCCTTTAGATGTAGACCAGACGCTCGTGGATTTCGACTTTGACCGTACACCGACCGTAGAAGTTCCAAGCTGTTTGTGAGTATCCTCCTTTCTGCAGCATTTGTGCGCTCAGTAACGAATATGGGCAATATGTGCATATGTGCTGTGACGGGTATTGGTACTCTACTCTAGTGAAATCCTTTCAGAGGCGAATGCAAAACAACCTTTGCAAAAAAAAGCATAAAGGCACGAAACCGTACTTTCTGCTATATCACCCCAGGCACTAAAGGAGGTGAAAAGAGCCCGAGTCCTCAGCCGAATGGGGATCGCAGCTAATTCAGATTGGCAGCTGCATTAACTCCGCTTTGTACTTGTTAACCGAACTATGTATGTAGAAATGCATTCCTTTTTTATGTATGTACGTCAGATATCAAACAGTTGCCTTTTGCGTGTTGTACGAGTATGGAGAAGTCACCATAGTCTCCAAGGTTTTCTGTGCTATCTCTGACATCCATCGTCAAAACTCCCAGGAGCATGAATTCTTTGCTGCCAACTCCTAAGGTCGTCAAGGATTTTCAGTGGTTTCGACTGTCATTTTCGTGCAATTGGATAGTCAGAAAGAGTTTTCATGCATAACCCGAAGCGCATCTGGTGGACGACATCCACGCACCAGATGTTTGGCTTCTGCATAAACTTGACTCGGATTGCTAACGATCGTTGAGACGAGTAACACACATTTGCCCTCTAGTAATGGCTTTCGGCAACTGTGACGAGGAAATTGTATTGCATAGGTGCTTGTTTCTGAACAGCGATGTTTCTCCTCCACCTTCTCTACCTTCTGAATCTAAGATCCACCTGCCTATTAGTATGACCGTAGGTTTGAAACTTATAACCAGCTATAGCAAGCTTCTTCTAATGGAATTATATATTTCTCGCAGTGCATCTCCCGATTCGTTACGTTTTAAATTCAATTAGGACGCGCTCTCTTGTAGAATGGACCATTCTCAGATGATGTCTGAGCAATTCGAAAAAAAAAAAGAAATAGAAAAGACTGGGTGGAAACCGCAGTAAATTCATAACATTTTCACTTTGCGGCTGTCTGTCTGTGAAAACAATTTTCCTGCTATAATACTTAACTACACTCAACGTCTTTCTTCGTTCTTCTCTAGAACTTTCGAAAAGGTTCATTTTTCTTTCGAATGTCATCCCAGCTCTCCTCCTCCAATTCATTCTACAAACAGTTTGTTCATAAATTGCTCGCACTCTCTTAGCTGAAACACCTGTAAGAACTATGAAACACTTCCCACGTTTCAGGGATCAGACACGCCGTGCGCACCCAGCCTAATTAGCCGAAGAATTAAGGAATCGTTGCTAACCGGTGCTTAGGGTTAGAGATCCAACATGATCTAAGATATCAAAAACTGACTGAATCGTCTTAGCGCGAGAAATCGCTATAAGTTTTCATGTTATCTCTGAGGTGATGTCGTTGACGATGCTCATAGTTTTAATGTTGCTTATAGAGATCGTATGATATGATAGAGATCTTCTGACTTTCCACCCTTCTTTTTTTTCGCCTACCCAAAACTCTTATTGAAGTTAGTGTTCGCTTTTATTCGAGTTCGACTCAAAAATGGAGTTGTTTGGTAGTGAGCTTTTGAATAGTGGAAAAACAGCGTAGAAGAGCGCTCAGAATAAGCTGAAATAGCGGTTTCTAACTTATGTAAAAGTTCAGGGCGCGGGAGAGCTTACGCGCCCGGCTAGTTTCCGCAAGCGCGCGCCAATCGATCGGGCTGGACGTGGCGTAGTTTCTTGGCAATTTGATGTCGAAAACGTCCGCGGCGCTACAATTCAGGCTTCACTTCGGATCGACCGATGGCCGAACCGCTTTTTTCTGCCGCGCCGGGACGAACGAGAGACTTTTCGGAATGGCTCCGCCTTCCAGTTTTACCCGAGAGAAGCGAGAGACGTCGGGGGTTGGCGCAGAACTAATCAGTCCACTCGATTGGACCGACATCCAAACAAAACTCCTACTGGGATCGATCATTTCCTTGCTATGTCCAATCATGTTTGTTATTCATTTTGATGCCTTTTGCTTTCTGACCACCTTCGCCTAGTAGTTTTTGTGCGTCCTTTCCGTTTTTTCAGCTCTCAGGCCACCCTAACTACTTCTCTTGTCTATGTTTGTCTCGGTTCTCAAACTCAAACACGCTCACAAACATGGTCGACATAACAGCATAAATAGGACCGCACAGCCCCTAACTTTTGAAGCGCTGAAAACCATCCGGGATGACAGAAATTGAGAATCCCTACTGCGCACGCCAGTGTTTTGCCGCTCCTTCGAGTAACAGAATGGAAAGGTAAACTTGAGAAAACATGTGATAATTTGGAGTGATAGCACTATCAAAAGGGAAGGCACGAGAGAATCAGCTCGATTTACCTGGTTATAACGTTTTTGTGCACCGATGAAATCCCCCTTCTAAAAAAGTCAGCCGAAGCCATTCTCGAAAGTGGACGAGAATTTATCGGTATGCAGACATGTTATATTCAACTAAATAAAGCTGTTTCTCTGGTGCACTCCCATTTGATAGTGCTATCATTCTCAACTATTACATGTTTTCTCAAAATTAACTTTCCATTCTGTTACTCGGAGGGGTAGGAAAATACGGGCGTGCGAGACAGGGATTCCCAATTCTGTCATCCTATCCTATCCTATATACAAAGAATCCGGTAGGCAAGAAAAATAATTATGACTTACCGTCTACGAAGCTGCCCCACCACCATGCAGGCGCTGTGCTTATCGGGTGCCACGAAGGAGAGGATGAGCGTTCAGCACGGCGCCTACATGGAGGTGGGGCAGCCACGTAGACGCGCCGCCCATCGGCATCGACGTCACATCGATTGGATTTTTGTATTTTTCTAATCCTAAAACTTTTTTCTTTGCAGTTGTTGCGCAAATCTTTGAAGTTAGAGTCATCCACAAAAATATCGATCGAGCTTACGAACTTCAATCAAAAACAATAAAAAAACCAAATAAAGGCTTTTTCCCATAGTCATGTAACGTGATCTTTGAAAAATTTCGATGGATGAGCATATTCGAAAATAATAAACAGCTCGATCGATTTTTTTTGTGGATGACTCTAACTTCCGGTAGTTATTCACGATATTTTTTCCGAGATCAGAATACTATCTTAAGCTTTTAGCATTTTAGGGTTTTTATTGCATGCACCCCCTTTTTGAGTTTTTCCCCATTTTCGGATTCTATGAGTCAGATCTTCAGGAGAAAAGGCATCTTTAATAATCCCTGAGAATGAATTTTTTTTGATTTTTTGGTGTATGAACACGTTCACAAATGAGAAACAGTTCGATCGATATTACCGTGAATCAATTTAACCAATCACGATTTTTTCAAAATACTGACTTTTTTATGCACTCCTTTTTGAATTTCCTCCCGTTTCCAAATTTTATTAGTAGAGGTTCCTAGAACGACTTTTGAAACTTCCAAATGAATGTTCCTGGACTATCACTTTCTATGGACTTGAAGTAAAAGAAGAAGAAAATTCCGGATGAAAGTTGGTTTTGATAATCATCTAACACGTTTCCGTGATTTTTCGATGGATGAACACGTTTGAAAATTAGAAACTGCCAGATCGGTTTGAACGAGGATTAGGGTAACTAATCGAATGATGTTTCGATTTTCCAAATAAAAATTCTCTGATGAGTGACCACCCTGAACTCGAACTGGACATTTAAAAACGAATAATCTAGTTTTCGACCAAGTCGAAGTAGCAATTCATCACTCTTCAGAACGCTGGGACACAACGAGAAACCACCCAAATCTCGATCACATGCTGATGCCCAGATTTTGCTGGGTTCTTTCTCTCTTGAAAAATTCGAGTTCATTTGATCTAATTAACAAAATCTGGACCCCTCGGTTTTGAATTTAAAGGTTCACTTTTTTCAAGCGCCTGGTTCTGCGCGGATCGGTCACGTGCGGGAGCAGGCGCTGATTCGAATGACATCATCAGCTGTTGTGAGGGTTTTCCTTACATTTTCTCAGTTTTCTTGCTTTTTGTAGTTCTTCCTTAGTTTTTCTTATTGTAATGTTTATTTTCAGGTTTTCTCGCAGCAGGGGGGGGGGTTGGGTGTAATCGCAGCTAGGAGGGGGGCGATCACGGCTCAATCTTCGCAGACGCCTCGGTCATTGGGACTCACGCGTCAAATAAACTGCGTGTAGTGTAAACGCACACAACACACGCGCCTCTACGAGCAAATTCTCTGATTTTCTTTCAGGACGGCTGATTTCCAAATTCAAATTTATCACAGTTGCCTAGGCACATAAGATGAATAAACAGTCAAAGACACATACATGAACAAAAAATTCAAAAACTATAAACACTATTCTAGTAGAAATAGAACTAGAATACCACTTATTCCTATTGAAGATACCGGCTGACAGCTGTTTTGAAACCGAATTATGTGGAAAAACTTGTGATTTCTTACTCAAGCTTTGATAAGTCATTCCCGCACGAACCGGGAGGAATTGCCGCTAGTCTTGACACAAGTTTGCATCTTTGGCCCCTTGCATTAGAAAGTGTTAGAGTAAAAAGTCTGATAGTTACAATCCCACCAAACCTCTTACAAGAAAACTTCTTTTAGTCCCCCTGGCCATTCCTGACGAAATATACTTTTCCAGCTTTTTGTCGTAGAATCTGATTATGGTCTCCACAGCTGCTTAAAACCACCTTGAAAAAGTTATAGGCATTTTTCGTCAGAATTTCGTACCTGCTGTACCTTCCAGAACGCGCATTAGTTTTCGGAAAACCCGGAAGCAGACCTCATAATGTTGTTCAGCGCCCAAGACTACCTCACTGAACGAAAATTTGGGTGAAGACACATTTTCCAAACTGTGCACAGACTGATAGCGTGCGGATTTTCGGTTTTGCGTTTATTTGCACCAATTAAAGGGCTCTGAAAGCGTTTAAAGGCAGCATACACGATAAAATTTGCTCCCGTGTTTTTCACAGGTTAGGGAAGGCCCGGAGCTCTAAACAACATCTGTGCTGAGAAAAGTCGCGAAAAGTGATTGGAAATCCGTTTACTGGGCCTGAAATGATCCAGTATTATTGCAACTGACACATGAGAAAGGAGGAATTGGCCTGTACGTGAAAGTATGATATCTCAATCAAATCAGGCTATCTCTTGCGTCGCCTCCTATTCGGCTGTTCTATTTCTCTTGGGCCCGTAGCAAACCCACCGAAAGGTGGGAGCTGATAGCTGCCACCCCGGCGCGAGATGGTGGCTCACATCGCAAGCGAAATAGGTGGTGGCCACCCTATCCTAATGCACGTGTGCGTGCTGAGGTGGTGACTTCGCTCGCAGCCGAATGTCACCTACCTCGGTACGCAGCCATGGACCTGAGGTCTGAAAGGGAGCCACGAGCTGCGGGTGGAAAATGGAAATAGCGCACATATTGCAGAGACACGTAGGGAAGGAACCAAGTCATGGGTCGTGCATGACCGAGGTGGTGACGGCGCGGGTAGGAAAACACGATCATTTCACTTTTTTTGACGACGATTGACCATCTCCGTTGAAGTTTAAGTGGAATTCCGAGTTTTGTGCTGATTATGCCAAAAATTTCCCGCAATGGCTGTGGATTAAGCTTTAGACTGATAACCTACCCTAACATGAGATAAATATCGGAGGAAAAATCATTATGAAGCCTACAACAATTAAAAACTCCAGTGAGTGCAGATCATTGTTGCAATTTGGCCGTCTTTCGAGACGGCATAATCAATTGCCCCTCATCAGCTGTTGATGTTTCGTGGGCGCTAATTTCCCTACATTCTCTCCTCATCATTGCTGTTTCTGAGCTCTCGAGCGGCTTCCTTTTTCATAAAAAAGCTGTACGTGAAGTGTTTGTACTGCATGGTATATTCAGTGAGTTTTTTTCACGAATTCACGAAAATAATTTGAAGTTAAATTCCACGAAGTATTTTTCCCTTAGAGCTGACCAATTTTTCGGATGGTTTCATGGTTCTCTAATTTTGAGCGACCCTGAGAGATATTGTGACAAAGTCTTCGCGATGAAAGTCCGAGATCGTGCTCCACTTAACCTTATCTCTAACTGGCTATGTTCATTTCGATCGAAATGGTACTTCTGTACAACATCTTTTTTAGCACAGAAGCTGTCGGGAATGCAAATTCGATAAAGTTACCCCCCCTCCCCACCAAAAAAATTTCACACACATACTATGTAACATACCGTAAGGCACAAAGCGTGCAGTGCTTATGGAAAAAGGTAAAGAAAAACACGAACAGCAGGGAAAGGAGAAAACGTCAGCAGCGGTCAAGCATAGCAGCAGATTTAAAGGTCATGATGAATATTCTGGAGAGAAAACAAGTTTAAGGGATTAATGATTATGAGCTTCTATCAGATAAAAATTTGAACGATCGTCTCGAAAAAAAAGAAGAAATCATAGAAGTCTGAGAAATTCCGATAAATATCGAAAATTTCTTATCACTTCTCCGCCCTGGAAACAATCAAGAACAAGTCTACACCACGGGGTTTTTGAAGGTAGCCGAGTTACTATCAAAAATGTTGGAAACAGGGGAAATTTTCGTGATAACTTGTGAACGGTTTCTCTGCCTCTGAAAAGGGCATCGTACTCAAAAACATGAAATATTTGAAAAAATCAAGATCTCCTTCCTATCTAAACTCCATTTTAGGTCGATGTTTGCTAAGCTAGTAGCAACGTGATCATGTACAAACATGGTTCTCGAAAGAAAAATTCATAAGCCTTGTAAGAATAGGTATAATTCCAGAACTAAAACTTTACCTGCTTAGCTTCAAAGAAGAGAGAGGAAAAATTTCAACGTCAAAAATCACTCTGATCAAGTTTCGAGTGATCTGCCGACTATTACAAAAGAACAGAAACCATGAATTTCTTCGCAAACTCGAAATCTTGTTCTTGTGCAACTGCTGAAAACGTGTAAGCAGTAATGTTCGTGAATAGTTTGTAATGAACTTAGCAGAATAGAATGTGCTGCAGATCTCAAAGGCAGCATACACGCTCGTAAACGTTTTTGAGATAACCACGAACATAGAATCGTATGGCTGAGAACACAACGCCTATGCATTTTGAAACGTCAAAAACGGCTCACAATGACGCTACACGAATGAGAAGTTGGCCCTGCCCCTGTATCTGCCCGCCCCTGCCTTTGCGTCCTTCTCCAGAACAGGGGTTCTGGGCCAATTCCACCGTCGTCAGCGCGTATGGTTTACCTATTGTACCCATTCCACCACCCACAAACGTCGCCGAAGGAGGAAATGGCCCAGCACTCCTGTTTTTGGAAGAGGACGCAAATACAGGAGGCGGGCAGATGCAGGGGCGGGCCCAACTTCTCACTCGTGTAGCGTCATTGTGGATCGTTTTTGACGTTTAAAAAGGCGTGGGCGTTGTGTTCGGTGCCATACCATTCTAATTCCGTAGTTATCTCAACTACGTTTACGAGCGTGTATGCTGCCTTTAAGAGAACGATTTGCATGGAATGAATTCCTGTCTATTGTTTTGTTCATCTCACACCCTTGCTAATAGCGAGAATGCCATCTCCAATGTGAGCGCGCGGTGCAGCTGTTGCGCGCGCTGTTCATGCGACCAGCGTGCGTGGTTCGACTCCATCATGTGGCCGATTTTTGCAAATAGAATTGTCTCGTTACGAAAGGTCGCTCCGAACTGGCGACAATAGGTGGCATCCGGGCACGATGTACCTCGGGTCGGCTGCCATCTTTATGTGGTGGCGGCGGGGGTTTGCTACGGGCCTTGCTGACCGTTTGCATTATCGAGGTCGGTGATTCAATGTGTTCCTGCTTGGGGAGGCCAAATACAGCTGGGGGCGAGACAATTACAGGGGTAGCACTCGGTTATTACTCATGTAAAGTAGCTGCGCCTCGTTTTTGACGCTTCCAAATGCGTGAACGTCATGTTTCAAGCCTTACGGTTAAGTTTACGTAGCTATTTCAACAACGTTTACGAGCGTGTATGCTGCCTTTAAAGAAATGTTCCAGAGTTGACCTTAAATCCTCACAGGTGGGTCATTTGGGGAACTGGGGGTTTATTTGTCGATTTTCGGGAGTTTTTGACTTGATTCGTGCAAAGCACCCATCGTTGGAAAACCTGATGGCAAATCGCGACTTTTGATAATTTCCGTAGTGCAACGATAGATATGACTCAACTTGTTGTTTTTGGGGTTATTTGAAACGATGAGCACGAATCTGGTCCGTTTGTCGAATTTTGGCAGATTACGGTAGATTATGGTGGGTTTACGGTAGTTTGGTCAAAGTCTCAAATTTGACTCAAAACTTGTGTACGGGGGTTATTCGGGGTGGTGAATACGAATTTAACGTCCACTTGTCGATTTTCGAAATACTAAGGCAGGTTTTGCTCCCTAATTAGCATGGTACCTACCGTAACCTACAGTAAACTTCGGAATTTTGAAAAACGGACTCCAGATTCGTGTTCACCACCCATGATTACACCCACATACAAGTTTCGAGCCAAATTCGATTTTCAAAACATACCAAAAATTTTCTGAGGCTTACCTTGCCGCCAGGCCTGAAAAACGCGTTCAACTTTTTACAGAGTGGTTTGAGACAGCTGCGAAGACCATAATCGGATTCTACGCCAAAAACGGCTTTAGAAAAGTTTACTTCATTCGGATTGTTCAGGCTGACTAAAAGCAACTCCCTTGTTAGCATTTTGAAATTGAGTACAAATAAATTTGAGTGCAAAAGGAACCTCTTGTTCCTGAGGTTGCCCCTAGGGGTTGCGCTTAACGAAAAACCCATTTTTCGTTCGATGATCTTCCTCGTGCAGCTTCTTTGAACTCTTCTTAGTTTTTGAATGAACATCCGCTCATGCGGCGCATGAACGCAGGTCCCATATTCCAACAAAGTGGACGTAAATCTGACATGCTTTAGTCAGAAACTGTGGGTCATTTGATAGTAAGGAATTGCCGAAAGAGTTGTCATTGTTATTGTGTACAATTTCACATATAAAAAATATATGACATGTGAATTCAGTATCACATCACAAAGTTAGCCATTTCAGCCGTATTACTCGAGGGCATAAACAAGGTGGCTGATTTTTGTAATTAAAACGATATTCTGCAGACAAACTGGTTTGCAAAGCTGTTTCAGATCCTGTTTCGGACTATGAAGCACGTAGATTCGAGAAGCGGCGAGTTGGAAGCATTTTAGCAATTTGCGCGTAAAGCTCGTGTTGTGTGTGCGTGTACAACCCGCATTTTATTTTACGCGTGAGTCCCGATGACTGAGGCGTCTGCGAGGATTAAGCCGATGATCGCAGATGAGGCCACAGTATACTCTGGCCTGACGAGCTGCACATCCTAGAACTTCGGCTTTTGTCCGCTTTCAGTGTGAGTTATGTGAACAAAGCCGAGATCTAAAATGTGCAGCTTGTGACGAGGTTTTTATCTTATATAAATTTTATGGGAGCATCGTGATCCTTATGAGTTTCTTTAAGAATGGAGATTCAGTCCTGGCGCATGCAACGTGGACGCCAGATGGGATTCCTATTTGAGCGGCGCACATTCCCGCAAGTGACCGTAATGATCTGCGATGGACATCAGAAGCGCAATGGTTTGTGACCTCCACGTCGACTGATCCGAGCGAAATCTTTGTGCGAATTGTCTTGCGCCAGCGCGGGCGTGACGTTAAATTATGAATACTTTCCACGCTTGCGGAGACTATGAATACTCCAGCGGCGACGCCATGGCGTAGCGGAAAAAAGTTGACCTAACTTTCCCAACCAGCGAATTCTGTGCTTACGTTCACCACCACGATAGCAGAGGAAACCACGGTATCTCCGAGTACTCCTTCTTCAATTCGTTCGCCTGAATTACCACTGTTACCGCGGCGGGGGGAACTATAGTATCGCACAGTGTCACGCCCATTTTTCTGCACCGCCCCACGAACGAATACTACTTTGATGGTGGCCGGCGAAGCCGTCACATCGTTCGACGAAGCCGAACGAAAACCAGATGGAGGGTGGCCGGCGAAGCCGGACGAATACTACATAGATGATGGCCGGCGAAGCCGGCACATCGTTCAGCGAAGCCGAAGGAATACTGCGTGTGTTGAATGGAGGTGGGTCGGCGAAGCCGGCTCCATCGTTCGGCGAAGCCGAACAAATACTACGCGTGGTGATTGGAGGTGGGTCGGCGAAGCCGTTTCATCGTTCGGTGGAGCCGAACTAATACTACACGGAGGGTGGGTCGGCAAAGCCGGCCCTTCATTCGACGAAGCCGAATGAATTCTACGTGTGTTGAATGGAAATACTACGCGTGGTGATTGGAGGTGAGTCGGCGAAGCCGGCCCATCGATCGGCGGAGCCGAACGAATTCTTCACGGTGGGTGAGTCGGCGAAGCAGGCCCATAGTTCGGCGAAGCCGAACGAATACTACGCGTGGTGAATGCAGGTGGGTCGGTGGAGCCGGCCCATCGCTCGGCAGAAGCCGAACGAATACTATACGGAGGGTAGCAGGCGGAGCCAAACGAATACTACGCGTGGTGAATGGTGGGTCGGCGAAACCGGCCCATCCTTTGGCGAAGCCGAAAGAATACTACATGGAGGGTAACCGGCGAAGCCTTCCATCGTTTGGCGGAGCCAAACGAATCCTACGTGTGGTGAATGGAGATGGGTCGGCGAAGCGGGCCCATCCTTCGGCGAAGCCGAACAAATACTACGCGTGGTGAATGGAGTGTGGCCGGTATAGCGACTCCATCGTTTGGCGAAGCCAAACGAATATTTGATGGGGTGGCCGACGAAGCCTGCTCGCTGCGAGGATGCAAATGATACGTACCGATCTTGCGTGTCGCCACCTATGAGCGCAGCATGATTGGAGAATTGAAAACAATGAGCAGTTAAAAGGATTTTTGACGTCATGTTTATTTGCTTGCTTGAACATTTTTCAAAAAAGACATTTATACTACTGCCATCGTGGTATTTTTGTCTTTGGAACGGCGCTGGCCACATAGTTATAGACGTACTGGTCTATTCACGTTGCTTTCACAAGCATGTTTAGGAGTTTGTACCCTACATTAGGGAGTGAAATGTATTGTTCCTTCGCGTGCGTATGTGGAGCTGGGATACAGACAGTGTGAGTGTGAGATAGTTGATTAGCAGCATACGCGCACACGCACGTGATACACTTTAGTGAATTTGGCTCTGGAAACAGGGTTTGCTGCCTCCAAGTCAAGTGGCTGCCCCGGGCTAGGGACCCGAAGGGTCACTAGTCCTGAATAGTTTTCAGCGCTTCCAAACGCCCTTGGCGACATGGTAGGGAGCCGTGCGGTACTATTTATGCTGCTTGTGAGCGTGTATGCTGCCTTGAAACCACGGTTGTCAACTTATTCATTACCTTGTTAGGCCATTATAGAGTTTTTGATTTGAACAATCTAATCATGTCATGTCATAAACTCGGTGCACTGAAGTTGTCATACAATATAGTAGAAGTAATTGTTATTAGTGTTGGTGTTAGTGTTGAGTGTAAATGAACTTAGTGTTTGGTGAAGTGGGGGGAATCTCATGATCGAAGAATGGTCACGTCATCATCTTGTTAGCATTAATTCTACGCCCTTTATAGCGGTCACCGCGATGTGGTATAGCCATATAGCCAACATGCTCCTAAAATCAGGGATCACGTCATCGCGGTATAAGGCGTAAAATCGGTGCTAGCAAGATGATAACGTCATCATCTTATTAGAATCCCGGCTATGGCAGGTGGACCGACGCACAATCCACGGAGTGGTGACGTCATCAGCGAGACTGCAATCCTTGCTTTGAGGGGTGGACCGCTGTCATTCCCGAAACGAACGAGCCATGTTTGGGGTTTACCCCGCCCCTCTTTTTGTTTTGAATCGGTCCAACCTCGTTCTGACGGCGCTCGAATAGAACTGGGGCCTGAGAAGCTCGTCAAAACGGGGCAGGTTGGGCTAAGCGGACGTACTGCACTAACAAATATTCACTACGCGGCCGTTTTTATCGACTCCAGGCCCGTTTTCGCATCTTTCTTCGATCCTAACCTCTCCAGCATCTGCCAGCGCAGTGTTTCACACTAAAAACAAGATTTATAGTAAACATTGCCTTTAATGCCCTAGTTATACACCGGCGGAATGAAAACGTCTCACGATGACATTGCCGCCGCTTGGAGCGTGAATCTGAAACTCGTCTGTTACGTCTTTGACGCCTCTGACGCAATACTCCAGGCTAAAAATTTTTAGGTGTTTCAATTGTATTTTATCGGTTTTCTCGCTTCTATCACTTGTTAATTGCAGATTATCACTAATAATCAGTTCCTCTTGTCATAACAGTGCTCGTTATGTCTTTGGTGATGTTTCAATAATTTCAAATCTGAAGAATAATCAGCTTGTAGAAAGTGGCAAATTTCCAACAGGGTGAGTCCAGCAACGATACAGTACAATACCGCCGCAACCCAAGGGAAAGAATGGGCGAAGTGGGGAGCTAAAGCGGCTTTTCCTCATGACTTGCTTAGAAGTGCTCCAATCTTAGTTTTAAAGACATTATTGGAATCCCTTCAACAAGAGCATTTCAATGATGTGGAGAAGTATCGAGTTTTAGGTAGGTTTTCTGTCAGTTTTCCAGAAAAACCGTTTTTTTTCACTCTATTTTCTTGAGTTGTCTGCTTTTTTGTGTAGGAAATGCCACGACAAACGACTTGAACAAAAAACAGGAAGCGATACAACATATTCTTATTGGAAATATGCAGTTCACTTATTCTGCACGCTCTGGAACTCGCTGAGTACCACTCTCGCATCAAAACAGGATCACCGGCCGGGTTACGAGAGTAGCATTGAAAAAAGGGGCGGAGTTCTCGCTGCATATCCGGCCCTGAGTGCCCCATATGCTTCCGGAGATGGATTCGTGGCTAGCAGCAATGTAGCAGCATATTTCGTCGAGTCCCGTTTCCTCCTTCGCGGCATATTCTGCTTTGAGCGCAGCACATGCTGCTGCAATGAATTCTTGGCTTTCAGATGCAAGACAGCATATGCTGCGAACCCTCGCAGCATATGCTGCCGCGTTGTTAATAATGAATTCTTAGCATCCAGGGGCCGGACGCATCAACGCTCTGGGTCGGGGTAGGGGCAGGGCAACCGGCGTCTTTGAATATCTCTGTAGATAACGAGATTAATCGTGCCCCTGTAGTGTCCTTGGCTTTCCCCAGCCGCCCCAGCTAGGATGTTGGGCGCCTGGGGAAGCGAAAGACACTGCAGGGGGCACGACTGATTTAAGGATCTACGAAGATCTACAAAGGCGCCGACGGCCCAGCCCCTGACCAAACCCGGAGCGTTGATGCATCCGGCTCCTGGCGCACGGCAGCAATTGTCGATTTCATGCGTGCGTTCGCGCTTCAGGAACTTCGCAGGATATGCTGCTGTGTGCGCAGGGATATGCTGGCACCACAGCACCTACGCAGCATATGCTGCTTGGTATACTGTATGCGCTACATATCGTCGACCAATCATGACTGAGTGGGCGTACCCGCAGTATGTGCTGCCATGAACCTGCGAATCGGGAAAGAGGCGAAACCTACGAGAGTGGCATTCAGCGAATACTAGGGCATTTCTATACACGCTTTCATGGCCCTTACTCTGGAGAGAATCTTTCGCGCTTGTACCGTGATGCTCCCGCTATCCTCGATGGTACCGTGATCGTTTTCCCGGGTCTCGCGCTCTCATGATGTGCAGACTTGTAAAGCAGCGCGAAATACAGCACAGGGCAATACTTATATGGTTTCGTGTTGATCTGATAGGCAACACTTGTTTGTGTGAAGCACCGACAGCGCATGGATGATAGGAAGCGGTACAATCAGGGGGTGCAGGCTGGCAGAATCTCTTGACCGTTCCGCGATAGTTCCGGGCTCCGGATCATCGCTGTACCGCGATGGAGCATGGCTGAGACATCGATGAACGAACGCGGTACGCTCTCGGCTTGAGACTGGCAGAATCTCGCAATCGTTATGCATTAGCCCCATGTTAGTATTCTCTCGGCCCCTACCACAAACCGAGGGGATTCTATCCGTGAACAGTTGCGAAGGATTCTCTCGGAGTAATGGCTGGACCTCCATAACGCCAAATTTTCAAACAATTATAACTTTTGTAAAACATGCTTGATTAGAACTCTGAGGTGTCTGATGGACTCCTCTCTCCATGTAGCATCCGATCGATAACAACCATCTATTCACCGCAGTCAATTCAGATAATTTTTCATGGAAAACCAAAATTTTTCCAGTTGTACGCCCCCAATTTTTCCACATTTTTCCAAACTTCTTCAGCAATCACAGATTATTCATATTTTTCCTAATCCTCAACCCCAAGGAAATCATTTTGATCGCATTTTTGACCAACCCTACCACAGTTTGGCTAGCCCCTATGCCCTCAGAATCTTACGAAACCCTCACTTGGAGAGCCCGTATCTTCAACAAAACGTGATGGTTTCTAAAAAATCAGTATGGCATGTAGCCATCTGGAGTCTCTACCAAACCCTCAATTTCAGCCAATGAGCGCCCGAAAACTCGCTTTACGTGCCTTCGAACACGCTTCCGCGGCTTGTTTAGTGATCAAAAAGTGACCATCTTCCATGTTTGAGTCCTGCTAGCACGTAAGCTAATACATGTTAGGCAACCCCAGGACAATCCTTTGGAGAAGAACTTATTTTGTCTTAAGTGTTGCGTTCTCCTTCTGAATAGAGAGTTTTTGAGTACCAGGAAAGGGCTGTCAAATCGTCACGGAACGCTATTCGCGTCACTTCATCTCATGTTTTCTTTACGCGAGCTCAGCGATGAATCTCGCTGTATCAGTGAGATAAGTCTCTTGGAATGATATGTCTTGTCCGACAGCGAATCAACCCTATCAATTCATGAGCTCACAAGAAGCGGTGGTGTTTTCACGTGAACAATAATCATGTAGAGCTGTTCCTGACATTATATCACTGTAATATGGCACTGTTAATTTCTTACCTGTGAACACTTTGAGTACGCACTGCTCACAGATATGATGTATTGAAGTGACTGGCATGTTAGCAATGGAGTCATAGCGTTCACCGCATTCTTTGATTATACTGCGAGCGGCAAAAAGTAAAGGAACGTTTTAGATTTCGAGGCTTGGAAGAAAGTTTAAACACCGTCGTCCAAATCGGATGCCAAAGTTGGATTCCGCGTCTCGAATAACCTCACTCGGCTGAACCCTAAAAAGTTTTATCTGAAGGTCACATTTTCCTTATTTTTTGAAGAAAAAATGGCATATTACATCGCGTCAAAGGTATAGGAGTATATGGTAAAAAGGTAATCTATTTCAAAATAACAATATATAAGATCAAATATCACTGCAGCATCTCTTGGACTAGGGTTGCATCTTTGAATTTACCGCTTAAAGTCGTTAGAAAGTGTTAGAGTAAAAGTCTGATAGTTACAATCCCACCAAACCTCTTACAAGAAAACTTCTTTTAGTCCCTCTGGCCATTCCTGACGAAATATACTTTTCCAGCTTTTTTTGTCGTAGAATCTGATTATGGTCTCCACAGCTGCTTAAAACCACCTTTGAAAAAGTTATAGGCGTTTTTCGTCAGAATTTCGTACCTGCTGTACCTTCCAGAACGCGCATTAGTTTTCGGAAAACCCGGAAGCAGACCTCATAATGTTGTTCAGCGCCCAAGACTACCTCACTGAACGAAAATTTGGGTGAAGACACATTTTCCAAACTGTGCACAGACTGATAGCGTGCGGATTTTCGGTTTTGCGTTTATTTGCACCAATTAAAGGGCTCTGAAAGCGTTTAAAGGCAGCATACACGATAAAATTTGCTCCCGTGTTTTTCACAGGTTAGGGAAGGCCTGGAGCTCTGAACAATATCTGTGCTGAGAAAAGTCGCGAAAAGTGATTGGAAATCCGTTTACTGGGCCTGAAATGATCCAGTATTATTGCAACTGACACATGAGAAAGGAGGAATTGGCCTGTACGTGAAAGTATGATATCTCAATCAAATCAGGCTATCTCTTGCGTCGCCTCCTATTCGGCTGTTCTATTTCTCTTGGGCCCGTAGCAAACCCACCGAAAGGTGGGAGCTGATAGCTGCCACCCCGGCGCGAGATGGTGGCTCACATCGCAAGCGAAATAGGTGGTGGCCACCCTATCCTAATGCACGTGTGCGTGCTGAGGTGGTGACTTCGCTCGCAGCCGAATGTCACCTACCTCGGTACGCAGCCATGGACCTGAGGTCTGAAAGGGAGCCACGAGCTGCGGGTGGAAAATGGAAATAGCGCACATATTGCAGAGACACGTAGGGAAGGAACCAAGTCATGGGTCGTGCATGACCGAGGTGGTGACGGCGCGGGTAGGAAAACACGATCATTTCACTTTTTTTGACGACGATTGACCATCTCCGTTGAAGTTTAAGTGGAATTCCGAGTTTTGTGCTGATTATGCCAAAAATTTCCCGCAATGGCTGTGGATTAAGCTTTAGACTGATAACCTACCCTAACATGAGATAAATATCGGAGGAAAAATCATTATGAAGCCTACAACAATTAAAAACTCCAGTGAGTGCAGATCATTGTTGCAATTTGGCCGTCTTTCGAGACGGCATAATCAATTGCCCCTCATCAGCTGTTGATGTTTCGTGGGCGCTAATTTCCCTACATTCTCTCCTCATCATTGCTGTTTCTGAGCTCTCGAGCGGCTTCCTTTTTTCATAAAAAAAGCTGTACGTGAAGTGTTTGTACTGCATGGTATATTCAGTGAGTTTTTTTCACGAATTCACGAAAATAATTTGAAGTTAAATTCCACGAAGTATTTTTCCCTTAGAGCTGACCAATTTTTCGGATGGTTTCATGGTTCTCTAATTTTGAGCGACCCCTGAGAGATATTGTGACAAAGTCTTCGCGATGAAAAGTCCGAGATCGTGCTCCACTTAACCTTATCTCTAACTGGCTATGTTCATTTCGATCGAAATGGTACTTCTGTACAACATCTTTTTTAGCACAGAAGCTGTCGGGAATGCAAATTCGATAAAGTTACCCCCCCTCCCCACCAAAAAAATTTCACACACATACTATGTAACATACCGTAAGGCACAAAGCGTGCAGTGCTTATGGAAAAAGGTAAAGAAAAACACGAACAGCAGGGAAAGGAGAAAACGTCAGCAGCGGTCAAGCATAACAGCAGATTTAAAGGTCATGATGAATATTCTGGAGAGAAAACAAGTTTAAGGGATTGATGATTATGAGCTTCTATCAGATAAAAATTTGAACGATCGTCTCGAAAAAAAAAAAGAAGAAATCATAGAAGTCCGAGAAATTCCGATAAATATCGAAAATTTCTTATCACTTCTCCGCCGTGGAAACAATCAAGAACAAGTCTACACCACGGGGTTTTTGAAGGTAGCGGAGTTACTATCAAAAATGTTGGAAACGGGGGAAATTTTCGTGATAACTTGTGAACGGTTTCTCTGCCTCTGAAAAGGGCATCGTACTCAAAAACATGAAATATTTGAAAAAATCAAGATCTCCTTCCTATCTAAACTCCATTTTAGGTCGATGTTTGCTAAGCTAGTAGCAACGTGATCATGTACAAACATGGTTCTCGAAAGAAAAATTCATAAGCCTTGTAAGAATAGGTATAATTCCAGAACTAAAACTTTACCTGCTTAGCTTCAAAGAAGAGAGAGGAAAAATTTCAACGTCAAAAATCACTCTGATCAAGTTTCGAGTGATCTGCCGACTATTACAAAAGAACAGAAACCATGAATTTCTTCGCAAACTCGAAATCTTGTTCTTGTGCAACTGCTGAAAACGTGTAAGCAGTAATGTTCGTGAATAGTTTGTAATGAACTTAGCAGAATAGAATGTGCTGCAGATCTCAAAGGCAGCATACACGCTCGTAAACGTAATTGAGATAACTACGGAATTAGAATGGTATGGCACCGAACACAACGCCCACGCATTTTGAAACGTCAAAAACGACCCACAATGACGCTACACGAGTGAGAAGTTGGCCCCGCCCCTGTATCTGCCCGCCCCCTGCGTTTGTGTCCTCCTCCAGAACAGGGGTTCTGGGCCAATTCCACCGTCGTCAGCGCGTATGGTTTACCTATTGTACCCATTCCACCACCCACAAACGTCGCCGAAGGAGGAAATGGCCCAGCACTCCTGTTTTGGAAGAGGACGCAAATACAGGAGGCGGGCAGATACAGGGCGGGCCCAACTTCTCACTCGTGTAGCGTCATTGTGGATCGTTTTTGACGTTTAAAAGGCGTGGGCGTTGTGTTCGGTGCCATACCATTCTAATTCCGTCAGTTATCTCAACTACGTTTACGAGCGTGTATGCTGCCTTTAAGAGAACGATTTGCATGGAATGAATTCCTGTCTATTGTTTTGTTCATCTCACACCCTTGCTAATAGCGAGAATGCCATCTCCAATGTGAGCGCGCGGTGCAGCTGTTGCGCGCGCTGTTCATGCGACCAGCGTGCGTGGTTCGACTCCATCATGTGGCCGATTTTTGCAAATAGAATTGTCTCGTTACGAAAGGTCGCTCCGAACTGGCGACAATAGGTGGCATCCGGGCACGATGTACCTCGGGTCGGCTGCCATCTTTATGTGGTGGCGGCGGGGGGTTTGCTACGGGCCTTGCTGACCGTTTGCATTATCGAGGTCGGTGATTCAATGTGTTCCTGCTTGGGGGAGGCCAAATACAGCTGGGGCGGGCAATTACAGGGGTAGCACTCGGTTATTACTCATGTAAAGTAGCTGCGCCTCGTTTTTGACGCTTCCAAATGCGTGAACGTCATGTTTCAAGCCTTACGGTTAAGTTTACGTAGCTATTTCAACAACGTTTACGAGCGTGTATGCTGCCTTTAAAGAAATGTTCCAGAGTTGACCTTAAATCCTCACAGGTGGGTCATTTGGGGAACTGGGGGTTTATTTGTCGATTTTCGGGAGTTTTTGACTTGATCCGTGCAAAGTACCCATCGTTGGAAAACCTGATGGCAAATCGCGACTTTTGATGATTTCCATAGCGAAACGATAGATATGACTCAACTTGTTTGTTTTGGGGTTATTTGAAACGATGAGCACGAATCTGGTTCGTTTATCGATTTTTGACAGATTACGGTAGATTATGGTGGGTTTACGGTAGTTTGGTCAAAGTCTCAAATTTGACTCAAAACTTGTGTACAGGGGTTATTCAGGGTGGTGAATACGAATTTAACGTCCACTTGTCGATTTTCGAAATACTAAGGCAGGTTTTGCTCCCTAATTAGCATGGTACCTACCGTAACCTACAGTAAACTTCGGAATTTTGAAAAACGGACTCCAGATTCGTGTTCACCACCCATGATTACACCCACATACAAGTTTCGAGCCAAATTCGATTTTTTTTCAAAACATACCAAAAATTTTCTGAGGCTTACCTTGCCGCCAGGCCTGAAAAACGCGTTCAACTTTTTACAGAGTGGTTTGAGACAGCTGCGAAGACCATAATCGGATTCTACGCCAAAAACGGCTTTAGAAAAGTTTACTTCATTCGGATTGTTCAGGCTGACTAAAAGCAACTCCCTTGTTAGCATTTTGAAATTGAGTACAAATAAATTTGAGTGCAAAAGGAACCTCTTGTTCCTGAGGTTGCCCCTAGGGGTTGCGCTTAACGAAAAACCCATTTTTCGTTCGATGATCTTCCTCGTGCAGCTTCTTTGAACTCTTCTTAGTTTTTGAATGAACATCCGCTCATGCGGCGCATGAACGCAGGTCCCATATTCCAACAAAGTGGACGTAAATCTGACATGCTTTAGTCAGAAACTGTGGGTCATTTGATAGTAAGGAATTGCCGAAAGAGTTGTCATTGTTATTGTGTACAATTTCACATATAAAAAATATATGACATGTGAATTCAGTATCACATCACAAAGTTAGCCATTTCAGCCGTATTACTCGAGGGCATAAACAAGGTGGCTGATTTTTGTAATTAAAACGATATTCTGCAGACAAACTGGTTGCAAAGCTGTTTCAGATCCTGTTTCGGACTATGAAGCACGTAGATTCGAGAAGCGGCGAGTTGGAAGCATTTTAGCAATTTGCGCGTAAAAGCTCGTGTTGTGTGTGCGTGTACAACCCGCATTTTATTTTACGCGTGAGTCCCGATGACTGAGGCGTCTGCGAGGATTAAGCCGATGATCGCAGATGAGGCCACAGTATACCTGGCCACGAGCTGCACATCCTAGAACTTCGGCTTTTGTCCGCTTTCAGTGTGAGTTATGTGAACAAAGCCGAGATCCTAAAATGTGCAGCTTGTGACGAGGTTTTTATCTTATATAAATTTTATGGGAGCATCGTGATCCTTATGAGTTTCTTTAAGAATGGAGATTCAGTCCTGGCGCATGCAACGTGTGGACGCCAGATGGGATTCCTATTTGAGCGGCGCACATTCCCGCAAGTGACCGTAATGATCTGCGATGGACATCAGAAGCGCAATGGTTTGTGACCTCCACGTCGACTGATCCGAGCGAAATCTTTGTGCGAATTGTCTTGCGCCAGCGCGGGCGTGACGTTAAAGTATGAATACTTTCCACGCTTGCGGAGACTATGAATACTCCAGCGGCGACGCCATGGCGTAGCGGAAAAAAGTTGACCTAACTTTCCCAACCAGCGAATTCTGTGCTTACGTTCACCACCACGATAGCAGAGGAAGCCACGGTATCTCCGAGTACTCCTTTTTCAATTCGTTCGCCTAAGTTACCACTGTTACCGCGGCGGGGGGAACTATAGTATCGCACAGTGTCACGCCCATTTTCTGCACCGCCGCACGAACGAATACTACTTTGATGGTGGCCGGCGAAGTTGTCACATCGTTCGACGAAGCCGAACGAAAACCAGATGGAGGCTGGCGGGCGAAGCCGGACGAATACTACATAGATGATGGCCGGCGAAGCCGGCACATCGTTCAGCGAAGCCGAAGGAATACTGCGTGTGTTGAATGGAGGTGGGTCGGCGAAGCCGGCCCATCGTTCGGCGAAGCCGAACGAATACTACGCGTGGTGATTGGAGGTGGGTCGGCGAAGCCGTTTCATCGTTCGGTGGAGCCGAACTAATACTACACGGAGGGTGGGTCGGCAAAGCCGGCCCTTCATTCGACGAAGCCGAATGAATTCTACGTGTGTTGAATGGAAATACTACGCGTGGTGATTGGAGGTGAGTCGGCGAAGCCGGCCCATCGATCGGCGGAGCCGAACGAATTCTTCACGGTGGGTGAGTCGGCGAAGCAGGCCCATAGTTCGGCGAAGCCGAACGAATACTACGCGTGGTGAATGCAGGTGGGTCGGTGGAGCCGGCCCATCGCTCGGCGAAGCCGAACGAATACTATACGGAGGGTAGCAGGCGGAGCCAAACGAATACTACGCGTGGTGAATGGTGGGTCGGCGAAACCGGCCCATCCTTTGGCGAAGCCGAAAGAATACTACATGGAGGGTAACCGGCGAAGCCTTCCCATCGTTTGGCGGAGCCAAACGAATCCTACGTGTGGTGAATGGAGATGGGTCGGCGAAGCCGGCCCATCCTTCGGCGAAGCCGAACAAATACTACGCGTGGTGAATGGAGTGTGGCCGGTATAGCCGACCCATCGTTTGGCGAAGCCAAACGAATATTTGATGGGGGTGGCCGACGAAGCCTGCTCGCTGCGAGGATGCAAATGATACGTACCGATCTTGCGTGTCGCCACCTATGAGCGCAGCATGATTGGAGAATTGAAAACAATGAGCAGTTAAAAGGATTTTTGACGTCATGTTTATTTGCTTGCTTGAACATTTTTCAAAAAAGACATTTATACTACTGCCATCGTGGTATTTTGTCTTTGGAACGGCGCTGGCCACATAGTTATAGACGTACTGGTCTATTCACGTTGCTTTCACAAGCATGTTTAGGAGTTTGTACCCTACATTAGGGAGTGAAATGTATTGTTCCTTCGCGTGCGTATGTGGAGCTGGGATACAGACAGTGTGAGTGTGAGATAGTTGATTAGCAGCATACGCGCACACGCACGTGATACACTTTAGTGAATTTGGCTCTGAAACAGGGTTTGCTGCCTCCAAGTCAAGTGGCTGCCCCGGGCTAGGGACCCGAAGGGTCACTAGTCCTGAATAGTTTTCAGCGCTTCAAACGCCCTTGGCGACATGGTAGGGGCCGTGCGGTACTATTTATGCTGCTTGTGAGCGTGTATGCTGCCTTGAAACCACGGTTGTCAACTTATTCATTACCTCGTTAGGCCATTATAGAGTTTTTGATTTGAACAATCTAATCATGTCATGTCATAAACTCGGTGCACTGAAGTTGTCATACAATATAGTAGAAGTAATTGTTATTAGTGTTGGTGTTAGTGTTGAGTGTAAATGAACTTAGTGTTTGGTGAAGTGGGGGGAATCTCATGATCGAAGAATGGTCACGTCATCATCTTGTTAGCATTAATTCTACGCCCTTTATAGCGGTCACCGCGATGTGGTATAGCCATATAGCCAACATGCTCCTAAAATCAGGGATCACGTCATCGCGGTATAAGGCGTAAAATCGGTGCTAGCAAGATGATAACGTCATCATCTTATTAGAATCCCGGCTATGGCAGGTGGACCGACGCACAATCCACGGAGTGGTGACGTCATCAGCGAGACTGCAATCCTTGCTTTGAGGGGTGGACCGCTGTCATTCCCGAAACGAACGAGCCATGTTTGGGGTTTACCCCGCCCCTCTTTTTGTTTTGAATCGGTCCAACCTCGTTCTGACGGCGCTCGAATAGAACTGGGGCCTGAGAAGCTCGTCAAAACGGGGCAGGTTGGGCTAAGCGGACGTACTGCACTAACAAATATTCACTACGCGGCCGTTTTTATCGACTCCAGGCCCGTTTTCGCATCTTTCTTCGATCCTAACCTCTCCAGCATCTGCCAGCGCAGTGTTTCACACTAAAAACAAGATTTATAGTAAACATTGCCTTTAATGCCCTAGTTATACACCGGCGGAATGAAAACGTCTCACGATGACATTGCCGCCGCTTGGAGCGTGAATCTGAAACTCGTCTGTTACGTCTTTGACGCCTCTGACGCAATACTCCAGGCTAAAAATTTTTAGGTGTTTCAATTGTATTTTATCGGTTTTCTCGCTTCTATCACTTGTTAATTGCAGATTATCACTAATAATCAGTTCCTCTTGTCATAACAGTGCTCGTTATGTCTTTGGTGATGTTTCAATAATTTCAAATCTGAAGAATAATCAGCTTGTAGAAATTGGCAAATTTCCAACAGGGTAGGTCCAGCAACGATACAGTACAATACCGCCGCAACCCAAGGGAAAGAATGGGCGAAGTGGGGAACTAAAGCGGCTTTTCCTCATGACTTGCTTAGAAGTGCTCCAATCTTAGTTTTAAAGACATTATTGGAATCCCTTCAACAAGAGCATTTCAATGATGTGGAGAAGTATCAAGTTTTAGGTAGGTTTTCTGTCAGTTTTCCAGAAAAACCGTTTTTTTCACTCTATTTTCTTGAGTTGTCTGCTTTTTTGTGTAGGAAATGCCACGACAAACGACTTGAACAAAAAACAGGAAGCGATACAACATATTCTTATTGGAAATATGCATGTCACTTATTCTGCACACTCTGGAACTCGCTGAGTACCACTCTCGCATCAAAACAGGATCACCGGCCGGGTTACGAGAGTAGCATTGAAAAAAGGGGCGGAGTTCTCGCAGCATATCCGGCCCTGAGTGCCCCATATGCTTCCGGAGATGGATTCGTGGCTAGCAGCAGTGTAGCAGCACTTTTCGCCGGGTCCCGGTTCCTCCTTCGCGGCATGTTCTGCTTTGAGCGCAGCACATGCTGCTGCAATGAATTCTTGGCTTTCAGATGCAAGACAGCATATGCTGCGAACCCTCGCAGCATATGCTGCCGCGTTGTTAATAATGAATTCATAGCATCCAGGGGCCGGACGCATCAACGCTCTGGGTCGGGGTAGGGGCAGGGCAACCGGCGTCTTTGAATATCTCTGTAGATAACGAGATTAATCGTGCCCCTGTAGTGTCCTTGGCTTCCCCAGCCGCCCCAGCTAGGATGTTGGGCGCCTGGGGAAGCGAAAGACACTGCAGGGGCACGACTGATTTAAGGATCTACGAAGATCTACAAAGGCGCCGACGGCCCAGCCCCTGACCAAACCCGGAGCGTTGATGCATCCGGCTCCTGGCGCACGGCAGCAATTGTCGATTTCATGCGTGCGTTCGCGCTTCAGGAACTTCGCAGGATATGCTGCTGTGTGCGCAGGATATGCTGGCACTTACAGCACCTACGCAGCATATGCTGCTTGGTATACTGTATGCGCTACATATCGTCGACCAATCATGACTGAGTGGGCGTACCCGCAGTATGTGCTGCCATGAACCTGCGAATCGGGAAAGAGGCGAAACCTACGAGAGTGGCATTCAGCGAATACTAGGGCATTTCTATACACGCTTTCATGGCCCTTACTCTGAGAGAATCTTTCGCGCTTGTACCGTGATGCTCCCGCTATCCTCGATGGTACCGTGATCGTTTTCCCGGGTCTCGCGCTCTCATGATGTGCAGACTTGTAAAGCAGCGCGAAATACAGCACGGGCAATACTTTATAGTTTCGTGTTGATCTGATAGGCAACACTTGTTTGTGTGAAGCACCGACAGCGCATGGATGATAGGAAGCGGTACAATCAGGGGTGCAGGCTGGCAGAATCTCTTGACCGTTCCGCGATAGTTCCGGGCTCGGATCATCGCTGTACCGCGATGGAGCATGGCTGGAGCATCGATGAACGAACGCGGTACGCTCTCGGCTTGAGACTGGCAGAATCTCGCAATCGTTATGCATTAGCCCCATGTTAGTATTCTCTCGGCCCCTACCACAAACCGAGGGGATTCTATCCGTGAACAGTTGCGAAGAATTCTCTCGGAGTAATGGCTGGACCTCCATAACGCCAAATTTTCAAACAATTATAACTTTTGTAAAACATGCTTGATTAGAACTCTGAGGTGTCTGATGGACTCCTCTCTCCATGTAGCATCCGATCGATAACAACCATCTATTCACCGCAGTCAATTCAGATAATTTTTCATGGAAAACCAAAATTTTTCCAGTTGTACGCCCCCAATTTTTCCACATTTTTCCAAACTTCTTCAGCAATCACAGATTATTCATATTTTTCCTAATCCTCAACCCCAAGGAAATCATTTTGATCGCATTTTTGACCAACCCTACCACAGTTTGGCTAGCCCCTATGCCCTCAGAATCTTACGAAACCCTCACTTGGAGAGCCCGTATCTTCAACAAAACGTGATGGTTTCTAAAAAATCAGTATGGCATGTAGCCATCTTGGGTCTCTACCAAACCCTCCAATTTCAGCCAATGAGCGCCCGAAAACTCGCTTTACGTGCCTTCGAACACGCTTCCGCGGCTTGTTTAGTGATCAAAAAGTGACCATCTTCCATGTTTGAGTCCTGCTAGCACGTAAGCTAATACATGTTAGGCAACCCCAGGACAATCCTTTGGAGAAGACCTTATTTTGTCTTCAGTGTTGCGTTCTCCTTCTGAATAGAGAGTTTTTGAGTACCAGGAAAGGGCTGTCAAATCGTCACGGAACGTTATTCGCGTTAGTTCATCTCATGTTTTCTTTCCGCGAGCTCAGCGATGAATCTCGCTGTATCAGTGAGATAAGTCTCTTGGAATGATATGTCTTGTCCGACAGCGAATCAACTCTATCAATACATGAGCTCACAAGAAGCGGTGGTGTTTTCACGTGAACAACAAACATGTAGAGCTGTTCCTGACATTATATCACTGTAATATGGCACTGTTAATTTCTTACCTGTGAACACTTTGAGTACGCACTGCTCACAGATATGATGTATTGAAGTGACTGGCATGTTAGCAATGGAGTCATAGCGTTCACCGCATTCTTTGATTATACTGCGAGCGGCAAAAGTAAAGGAACGTTTTAGATTTCGAGGCTTGGAAGAAAGTTTAAACACCGTCGTCCAAATCGGATGCCAAAGTTGGATTCCGCGTCTCGAATAACCTCACTCGGCTGAACCCTAAAAAGTTTTATCTGAAGGTCACATTTTCCTTATTTTTTGAAGAAAAAATGGCATATTACATCGCGTCAAAGGTATAGGAGTATATGGTAAAAAGGTAATCTATTTCAAAATAACAATATATAAGATCAAATATCACTGCAGCATCTCAGCGGCAGAGTGGCTCAGTCGCCATCAGATCACAATTTTGTGCTCAACGAAGAGCTGTTCTAGCATGAATTCAATAGAACTTCTTCAGGAGATACTAACCAAGACATTTCGCAGGTCGGGAAGAGCCTTGAGGATCGTTCCGAACCATTGCAGCTGCAGATGTTGACATAGACAAGAATATGCTGCAGAGCTCCGATCGAGCATGTTTTACAAAAGTTATAATTGCTTGAAGAATTGGCGCTATGAAGGTCCAGCCATTAAGGGCCGTGAAAGCGTGTATAGAAAAGTGCAGAACAAGTGACTTTTTGGCTTAAACGGTTGGCTTTCGCCTGACGCGGTCATTCCGCATCTTCATCAAAGTGTGCCGTCCTAGTAGTCAGCCGTGTCCATTTTTCACGGTCTTCAGCCACAATTTGAACACATTCCATCCAGCTGTCACTGTTCCATTTCCTGCGAAACGAAACATCGCGCCTGAACTGTCTTTCGATGCCGAGTGACTTTAAACCCTCTTTAACCACATCCGTCCAGAACTTTCGCCTACGCCCAGGTGGCCGTTTCCAGACAGGATTTGGAAGCATTCTTAAAGCGTGTTGTACGAGACGATCCGGCGTTCTTCTTAGTACATGCCCGAGCAGTCGAAGTCGACTTTCCATTGCTGCTTGAGATGGCGTTAGGAGATGCTGGCACCTCCCTCGTGTCAAGCGTTTATGTACTGCGTCGATTTCTTTGTAAAGGTCTTCGTTATGGCATACACGCGGCCAGAAATATCCAAGCAAACGCCTAAAAAGCTTCCTCTCCGTGCAATTCAACCTTCTCATCTGCTACTTCGGTGCTGCCCACTCTTCCGATCCGTACAGGATGATAGGGCGAATAGCGGATAGGTAGACGCGCAACGCGATTTCTTTCACGATGGATGTAGACCACAAACACTTAGTCAGCGAATCAAATGCAGATGTAGCTTTCGTACATCGTTGTCAAATATCCGCTGCATAACTACCATCGTTCTTCAGCAAACAGCCCAAATAACAGAAATCGTCCACCAGTTCGTTACGTTGTCCGTCCACACAAACTCCCGTTGAAGGCCTCTGAGAGACCCACATCTGCTTGCATTTGTCGGGACGAAGACGAAGTCCGTAGGCTGCGGCTTACTTCGAAACAAGGTTCACAATCCTTCGCAGCTTTGCGTTGTTTTCAGCGAATAACACAATGTCGTCGGCGTACTCCAGGTCGACAAGGGAGCGTCCTGATGGTGTTAGGATCACATCCGCAGGAAACTGTTCTGCAACTCTACGCATGACGTCATCAACGGCGAAGTTGAAAAGAAAAGGTCCTGCAACGGCTCCTTGCCTTACTCCTGTTTTCACCTCGAAAGCTGACGTAAATCCAACAGGTGTACGAACTGCTGCTGTTGTTCCTTTGTTCATGTCTTCGATTAACCGAACATACTTTTCCGGGACTCCATCTGCTCGCAGAGCATTGAGCAATCGATCACGATAAGGAGAGTAGAACGCGGCTTCAAAGTCCAAAAAAGCAAGCTGTAATGACTTCGAATACCGCTGCCACGATTCAATTACTCTTCTCACGACGAACACTTGGTCGATGGTCGATCTTCCAGGTCGAAAACCGGCTTGCTCATCTCTGGTCGTTCTTTCACGATGTTTGATAAGTCGCTCGAGAATGATACGTTCTAAAACCTTGTACATGACACGAAGTAGAGAGATTCCTCTGTAGTTCTTAGGATCCGTGACGGATAGCTTCTTGTGAAGAGGTACGATGATCGCATGTCTCCACGAATCGGGTAACCTTTCGCTCATATATAGCACGGATGGTGTTGGTCATTTCACGAATCCCAAACGGAGGAAGAGCTTTCAGCATTTCAGCAGTGATGTTGTCATCTCCACCAGCCTTTCCATTCTTCGTTTTCCGGACACAATCCAAAACTTCAGACTCAGTCGGCGGTTCCTCACTGACATCGTAATGTGCTCTCTGAACATGCGAGAGCTCAGGTACTGATGGCGCTGGACGATTCAGTAGTGAACTGAAGTAATCCTTCCATATTGGCAGCGTCGCATCACCAACTGCAACTCCAGTGGTAGTGTTCAAGACAGGAGAACATCTTTTCATCTTCCCGCTATACTGTCGCAGCAACGTGTAGGCTTTCCTCGGATTCTTCTCCTCCCATGCCTTCTCGAACTCCTTAGCTCTACACGTCCACTCTCGCTCGCGGTCACTTTGAAGCTGCCGACGCAACTTCCTCCTCAGACGCTTCTCCTCCACGAAGTTTCCTGCAGTTCGGAGAGCACATACTCTGTTGTAGGTAGATGTTGTTTCTTCTGAGACGTAGGCGAACTTCTTCTTAGGCTGTACAACCGGGAGTGCCTCTTTCGAAGCGTCCTGGATGCACTTGACAAAAGAATCAGCGTCGCAAAGTTTCTTCTTAGTCCGTACTCCGATGTGAATAGAAACGCGTTGTCGAAAATTCCTTCTGCACTCTTCATCTCTGAGACTTGTCATGTCAATCCTCTGGAGAGGCTGAGCCCCTCGCTTCCTCTTATGAATCCTAGCAGTGAAGTTCAACAGAACAGGAAGGTGATCCGAATTGAATGCGACATCCCACACAGCTCTAGATCTTCGAATGTCCGATACTGGAATATTCCTCGTCAGGACATAGTCAAGATGTAGTTTCAAAGTTGTCATCTTCCGCTTCCGCTGCTCTTCTGGAGATAGCCGGGTTGGTCCCTGCCACGTAAGCTGATGGCGGCGATGATTCCTCTTGAATGTCGATGCAATAATCAGACCACTGCGTTCACAAAAGTCGACAAGGCGATAGCCATTGTCCGATGTTTGCTCCACTGGGTAGAAACATTTACCGAGTACTTCGGATTCCTGATCAAGTCCCATCTTCGCATTTGCGTCAGTCCCCACGACAACAGCGTGTTGACAAGGTATCCTGGCCAGCAACGTATTTAGTTCCTCATAAAACGCATCCTTCGAATTGTCTTCGGCGGTTTCATTGGGCGCATGAGCACTCACTATCCACAGATTGAACCCTCTGTGATCCCGCAGTCGTACGAATGCATTCCGACACGACGTTGAGCCGAACTCCTTGACCATACCATTGAAATCCTCCTTACAGCTATTGCACAGCCTCCCACTCTCCTATCGTCAGCGTTACCGCAGTAGATGGTGTACTCTCCGACGCTGATGACGGGTCTATCCTTGAGGCGGGTTTCCTGCAAAGCAGCAAACGGTGCATGGAAATAGCTCAGAAGTCTGGATAGCGCAGTTTTTTGGATATCACTCGACAGCGATAGACAGTTCAGGGTGGCAAAACTGTGGCTTGTGATCAAAGACTCCATGAACTCCCTAGGTACGGATCCTAAGGTGTTATGGACCAAAGGCCTTGGTGTGCCGGACGGCGACACCTTTATGCAATGTGCGGGATACTTTCGCGATATAGTTGTGCACGCTATATCGCTCGAACGTTCCCTGTGTACACTCAAACGTCTGCTGGGTTCAGTAGAAGCAGGGGCACCAACGAGCAGGTACCAACAGACTTGTATACACACCCCCGCAGAACAAGTGGAATGCATAATCCCAATAAGAATATGTTGTATATTGTATCGCTTCCTGTTTTTTATTTAGGTCGTTTGTCGTGCATGTTTTACACAAGACAACCCGATAACTTGGAATGAATAGAGTGAAAAACGGTTTTTCTGGAGAAATTACAGAAAACCTACATAAAACTTCATACTTCTACATATCATTGAAATACTCTCGTTGAGGGGATCGCTACGATGTCTTTAAAACTGAGATTGGAGCACTACTAAGCAAGTTATGAGGAAAAGTCGCTTTAGTTGTCCACTTCGCCTATTTTTTCCCTTGGATAGTCGCGGTATTGTGTGCAGTGCCGCATTGTGTATAACTGCTCGGGACGGGCTTCCGGCGCGTTTTTATGCGACCACTGTTCCTTTTGGCATGCCTGAGCACAGTTAGTGCGCACATAAGTGATAGTTGTCTTGCTATTTCCGCAGCGTCCCGCCGGTGTAAATTTAGGACCTAAAGGCAGCAGACCTGCTCGGAAAGGTTGTTGATATAACTACGCTGCTTTGATCGCATGGCCTCTAGCAGAACGCTTACGCCGTTGTAAGTCAAAACTACTAAATGCGAGCAATGTCAAGTCGAAAAAAATTGACAACTCCGCCCACTCGCTCTGCAGTCTCCACCCCCCCCCATGCAAACTGGTTCATATTGATTGTTCCAATACGGTCACCTTGGCTGGTTTTCTGATGCTTCCAACGAGGTGAGCGTTCTAGTACAAGCTGTAAGAGTCCACCGGCTTAGCTATATTTGTTTTGTCGGTAATGTACGCTGCTCCAACCGCGCGCTGTGTTACTCGTCCACTTTCACCCGATAACAAGAACAGCGGTTATTCCTCTATATGGTCTGCTGCCTTCGAAAATCGGACTTTCTGCAGGTTGCTTGGAACAGTTGCCCATTCCCGAATTTGTTTGCACCTTGAAAAGATTCACAGTCAGTCTACTATGATCCAATGCGCCTTTGTCGTCGGGCTCTTTTAGAGGCAACAGACACGCTCAAAAATGGTATCGATTTTTTGTCATAAATAGAAGGTTTGAAGCTAGCAACATGGGATATTAACGAAAAAAAAAACGACGAAAACTGCATGCAAACACACGAATGGCGGCTGTTTTTGTTATGGGGTAAAATTGGACGAGTTTTGCCCGAGAGGTTGAAATAGCTAATATTAATGATAAAACGGTTGGGATAGCGAAGCCGATAGACTCTTACAGCTTGTACTAAAACGCTCACCTTGATGGAAGCTTCAAAAATTAGCCGAAGTGACCCTATTTGTATATTGAGGGGAGCAGGGTTGAAAACTCATGGGCGTGGCTGACGAAATTTTTCGACCTGAATTTAGTAGTTTTCACTCGTTTTCGACGCTTCCAACGGCGTGAGCATTCTACTAGGGGCCATACGACCCAAGTAGCGTAGGTATCTCAACGACTTTTTCAAGCGTGTCTGCTGCCTTTAAAGGTACAGTACACCCTCAGATATGAACTTTGTGATTTTCGTGTAATTGTGTAGAAGACCTTCCCTGTGTAACACGTGCCAAATGCGAGATCTCAATTGCTCCAAATAAGCGAGAAATAAGCGACCACCACGGCCCCGACCTCCTTCGCTCACCACCACGGGCCACACCCCCTACCAGATTTCCGAACTCGATGGTAGCTAAATGGATGGATGGATTCTTAATATATCGTCGTTCTTCAGACCATTGCCGGTCTATGTCCTCATCCTGTTTTGCTCTCGTGCAGCGATTGCGAATGAAGAGAAATATAGGCCTGAGACAACTCGTCCAACAAATTTTTGCCCTCAAAATGCAGTCATTTTCAAGAAGCCATATCTCAGTTCGTAGAAGGTCTTGGACGATTTCAGAGATACCATTGTGATCAAAGCGTGGCTCTCTTCAAGATAAGCATGAAATCTGAGAAATAAATTTTTGGGTGTTCTGTGCCTTCTCAGACATTCGCTGTTATGAACTCGACACCAAAAAGCAGGGTAGTTATCAACCGCCAACCAATCTTCTTCTTCTTCTTCAGCGTTTGTCCCACATTGTAGCAGGGTCCGCTTTTCTCGAACGTTGCCGCCATTTGACCTTGTCATTCGCATTGTCAGGATGGAGGCCTGCAATTTTCATATCGTTGTGCAAAACATCCAGCCATCTCTGCTTAGGTCGTCCTCTTGGTCGCTGGCCCGTCACTTGGAGCTGCATAGCCGCTTTCGCTATCGAGTGTTCTCCAGCTCGCAGAACGTGCCCATACCATCTTAGGCGATTTTCGCGAAGTTTGTCCGAAATGGGCGCGACACCGAAACTTTCACGCACATCTTCATTCCGAACTCGGTCCAATCGGGTCAATCCACCACTCCACCTGAGCATCTTCGTTTCCATCACGCCTAGCCGTCGTTCTGCTTCCTTGGTCATTGGATAACACTCTGTGCCATACAGTGCGTATGCGTATCAACCGCCAACCAATAGGATACCAAAATTGATTACTGAAAAACAAAGCGCGGCCACGTTCGCAGTGTATTGGTTCGCTATAGGTCTGGTATTGGTTGAAACAGGAGGCTGTTATGAACCGCCAACCAATCCGATTGTCTGTTGTGATCCGCCAACCAAAAACGTCTTTCCGAGTTGACGATCGGTCCGCTCGCTTTTAATACTGTAAGCGTCTAGCGTCGTAGACAGAAATAGTCTTGAATGATTTCTGTTTCGTTCTATTATTTATGCCTTGTTTCTCTGTTTTCTGCTTTTATAAGCCTACTTTTTCAATTTTCTCACTTCTTGCTGTGATTATTGTTTAATTTCGTCTAACCTTTTTTTCTACAGGTACTTAAAGTGGGTTATTCTTGAAGTTACTTTTCTTCAACCAGTGTTTTTTTACTCAAAATTTGGAAGAGGATTAAAAATTATACGTTCAATAGGATTCTTAATAGAGGTGTAGACTGATAGGAGTACACTGTTTAAACTCTCGTCCGTGATCTAATTTACTATTCATACCAGTTTTATGAATGCTTCCTCTTCTTTAAATTTGTATTAAAGCAGATCAAATCACGCTCCAGGGGGGGTCCGAGAAAACGCCAAAAATTCTACCAAATCACGCTCCGGGGGGGTGCACTGGACTGTTCCAGGGAACACACGCATTTGTAATGTTATTTTTTCTTCAAGTAGGGAATAGATTATGGAATAGTATGTTGTATGAATTCTAGAAAAGAATACGTAGTATTTGTTTTGTTTTATAATCAAAGACCGATGTCATACTGTTTTGTAGGTATTTCTGTAGAAGTTAATATATTATAGAGAAGAGTAGCATGCATAGTGTGAAGGTAGAATTCTTGTGTTATGTAGAACACTTATTCGGAGAACAATTAATTTTCTGTGAAATTAGATTTTATGAGCGTTCCAAAACATGTTACAATTATAGCGATGAGTGTTTCAACGTTTTGGTGATGAAAAATCACGTTTTCGTGGTATAGAATAGCTTTGGAAACCTAGGCGAAACTGATAGCTGATTAAAATTCTTGTCTTCCGCTAACCAAGCGGATATGTTCCCGGACCATATGCTATTGGTATCGGGTTCATAACAGAAGGCATCTGCTGTTATCATCCGCTAACCAATACGATATGTTCCGGCAGGTGCTCGGCGGAAAATATGCTATTGGTATCGAGTTCATTACATCGAATGTCTGAGTAAGCCCACTTTTCTTTCAAATTCGCTCTCTTTTCTAGCCATCGCATAGGGTCGCAAGTTATTGCTGAAAGGCGAAGGGCGGTCTCAATGTGCCTTGCTCGATCATCCACATTGCAGACCTAGTGGCCGCTCAACTCTATCTGAAGAACATCCATTCTTAAAAAACAATTCATCTGGGAAACCCATCTGCATGCCAAGTGCACATTGCTTCTTATCATGAATTGTCCCACAAATTTCGTTGATGAAAAACCAGCTTTGTGTGATTTCCTTTATGCATGCATATATCAATTGCTGAAGTAGTCTACTAATTATCTATAGTGTTTTTTTATCCTCGGAAGCTCATTCCCTTGTGGGGAAGTGTTTTCCCACGTCAACACCATCACAGAGCCCGCTAATCCTGATGTTGCTGATCTCAGATTTTTTTGGTTTTCGCCATATCGGCTCTTACAAGAAAAATTCTGGAAATCGGAGGATTTTCCCCCTGGCCCGCGCTATAGGTGTCTCATTCTCCGAGACAAGAAATCCCGGAAGAAAGTCTGCCCCATCCACATCTTCTTGCCTACTATTGCGATTCAGATGGGGTGTTATTTTCTGTATTCTCTTAATAGCAACTTTCCGTGCTGGGTCTTTCGTGATATCTTGATGATTTCGAACCAAACTGGCGTCGCGAGAAGTCGTTTCACAGTTATTGCGTTGTAAACCACCAGCAGAACTTCGCGGATCGGATTATTGTCGTTCGCGCTTGGGATCGACCGAACCAAAGACGAGTGGGCCTGTGCAATTGTGGTGAGCGCGAAGCGCTCACCAGATTTGGCTTTGATTCGCCATCGCGCAACCCCCTGATCTCAGTATCAGGGTCCAGAGTAAACGTAGGAAGACCGTTCTTTTTGCTTTTAATATACTTTAGAAAAGGTGAATAACTGTTCAAAAAATGGCCCGGAATGGTTTCCTGAGATTCGAGAAAAGGTGTCAAAACCACGCCATTTTGGTCGAAAAAATGTTCATATTCTTTTTTCTTCAGTTGGCGTTCACGATCTTGTTGGAACACTTATCGTTGAGCTAGAGAGCTCATTTTTGGCCAGGAAGCTGGTTTTGTTTGCACCTAGCTCCTGTCAAATTTTGAAGTTGGTAGCTCAATTTTTGCGGAACCTCAAAATTGAGGGTAAAGAAAGACAAAAACACGTAAGCGTGTTATTATAAACCATCCGACGTTTACTTATTCGTAAAAACGAACTAGTGAAATAAACACCGTTACTGATAGGCTTTTGCTCAGGATTTGACGGGGCAACGCTTCAATCAATACGGCGGGATCTCGGAAGTACTTTTTGAAACGCCGCACGGTGTGACTCAGAAGTGCGCCACAGAACGCCATAGATACTGTGCGGGACCCCAGCAGGAGTACGAAAGACTCCGTAGAATATGTGTGTGACCAAAGTAGGAGTGCGCCGGACGCCGTAGAAAGTGTGTGGGATCCAAATGAAAGTGCGCCGGACGCCGTAGAAAGTGCCGGACCCAAATGGGTGTGCGCAGAACGCCGTAGAAAGTGTGCGGGACCCACGTGGGAATGCGCTGCACGCCGTAGAAAGTGTGCGGGACACAAATGGGTGTGCGCATAACGTCGTAGTAAATGTGTGGGACCCAAGTGGGTGTGCGCAGAACGCCGTAGAAAGTGTGCGGGACCCAAAAGGGTGTGCGCCGGACGGCGCAGAAAGTGTGCGGGACCCAAATGAGAGTGCGCCGGACGCCGTAGAAAGTGTGCGGGACCCACGTGGGAGTGCGCCGGACGCCGTAAAAAGTGTGCGGGACCCAAATGGGTGGGCGCAGAACGCCGTAGAAAGTGTTCGGGACCCAAGTGGGAGCGCACCGGACGCCGTAGAAAGTGTGCGGGACCTAAACGGGTGTGCGCAGAACGCCGTAGACAGTGTGCGGGACCCACGTGTGAATGCGCCGGACGCCGTAGAAAGTGTGCGGGACCCAAATGGGTGTACGCAGAACGCCGTAGCAAATGTGTGGGACCCAAATGGGTGTGCGCAGAACGCCGTAGAAAGTGTGCGGGACCCAAATCGCAGAGCCCTAGAAAGTGTGCGTGCGCCGGACGCCGTAGAAAGTGTGCGGGACTCCAAATGAGAGTGCGCCGGACGCCGTAGAAAGTGTGGGACCCAAATGGGTGTGCGCAGAACGCCGTAGAAAGTGTGCGGGACCCAAATTGGTGTGCGCAGAACGCCTAGAAAGTGTGTGGGATCCAAATAAGAGTGCGCCGGACGCCGTAGAAAGTGTGCGGGACCCAAGTGGGAGTGCGCCGGACGCCGTAGAAAGTGTGCGGGACCCAAATGGGTGTACGCAGAACGCCGTAGTAAATGTGTGGGACCCAAATGGGTGTGCGCAGAACGCCGTAGAAAGTGTGCGGGACCCAAATGGGTGTGCGCAGAACGCCCTAGAAAGTGTGTGGGACACAAATGGGTGTGCGCATAACGCCGTAGTAAATGTGTGGGACCCAAGTGGGTGTGCGCAGAACGCCGTAGAAAGTGTGCGGGACCCAAAAGGGTGTGCGCCGGACGGCGTAGAAAGTGTGCGGGACCCAAATGAGAGTGCGCCGGACGTCGTAGAAAGTGTGCGGGACCCAAGTGGGAGTGCGCCGGACGCCGTAGAAAGTGTGCGGGACCTAAACGGGTGTGCGCAGAACGCCGTAGACAGTGTGCGGGACCCACGTGTGAATGCGCCGGACGCCGTAGAAAGTGTGTGGGATCCAAATGAAAGTGCGCCGGACGCCGTAGAAAGTGCCGGACCCAAATGGGTGTGCGCAGAACGCCGTAGAAAGTGTGCGGGACCCACGTGGGAATGCGCTGCACGCCGTAGAAAGTGTGCGGGACACAAATGGGTGTGCGCATAACGCCGTAGTAAATGTGTGGGACCCAAGTGGGTGTGCGCAGAACGCCGTAGAAAGTGTGCGGGACCCAAAAGGGTGTGCGCCGGACGGCGTAGAAAGTGTGCGGGACCCAAATGAGAGTGCGCCGGACGCCGTAGAAAGTGTGCGGGGCCCAAATGAGAGTGCGCCGGACGCCGTAGAAAGTGTGCGGGACCCACGTGGGAGTGCGCCGGACGCCGTAAAAAGTGTGCGGGACCCAAATGGGTGGGCGCAGAACGCCGTAGAAAGTGTGCGGGACCCAAGTGGGAGCGCACCGGACGCCGTAGAAAGTGTGCGGGACCCAAATGGGTGTGCGCAGAACGGCCTAGAAAGTGTGTGGGACCCAAATGAGAGTGCGCCGGACGTCGTAGAAAGTGTGCGGGACCCAAGTGGGAGTGCGCCGGACGCCGTAGAAAGTGTGCGGGACCTAAACGGGTGTGCGCAGAACGCCGTAGACAGTGTGCGGGACCCACGTGTGAATGCGCCGGACGCCGTAGAAAGTGTGCGGGACCCAAATGGGTGTACGCAGAACGCCGTAGTAAATGTGTGGGACCCAAATGGGTGTGCGCAGAACGCCGTAGAAAGTGTGCGGGACCCAAATGGGTGTGCGCAGAACGCCCTAGAAAGTGTGTGGGATCCAAATAAGAGTGCGCCGGACGCCGTAGAAAGTGTGCGGGACCCAAGTGGGAGTGCGCCGGACGCCGTAGAAAGTGTGCGGGACCCAAATGGGTGTGCGCAGAACGCCCTAGAAAGTGTGTGGGACCCAAAGGAAAGTGCGCCGGACGCCGTAGAAAGTGCCGCACCCTAATGGGTGGGCGCAGAACGCCGTGGAAAGTGTGCGGGACCCAAGTGGGAGCGCACCGGACGCCGTAGAAAGTGTGCGGGACCCAAATGGGTGTGCGCAGAACGGCCTAGAAAGTGTGTGGGACCCAAATGAGAGTGCGCCGGACGTCGTAGAAAGTGTGCGGGACCCAAGTGGGAGTGCGCCGGACGCCGTAGAAAGTGTGCGGGACCTAAACGGGTGTGCGCAGAACGCCCTAGAAAGTGTGTGGGACCCAAATGAGAGTGCGCCGGACGCCGTAGGAAGTGTGCGGGACCCAAATGAGAGTGCGCCGGTCGCCGTAGAAAGTGTGCGGGACCCAAGTGGGAGCGCACCGGACGCCGTAGAAAGTGTGCGGGACCCAAATGGGTGTGCGCAGAACGGCCTAGAAAGTGTGTGGGACCCAAATGAGAGTGCGCCGGACGTCGTAGAAAGTGTGCGGGACCCAAGTGGGAGTGCGCCGGACGCCGTAGAAAGTGTGCGGGACCCAAACGGGTGTGCGCAGAACGCCGTAGAAAGTGTGCGAGACCCAAGTGGGAATGCGCCGGACGCCGTAGAAAGTGTGCGGGACCCAAATGGGTGTGCGCAGAACGCCCTAGAAAGTGTGTGGGACCCAAATGAGAGTGCGCCGGACGCCGTAGAAAGTGTGCGGGACCCAAATGAGAGTGCGCCGGACGCCGTAGAAAGTGTGCGGGACCCAAGTGGGAGTGCGCCGGACGCCGTAGAAAGTGTGCGGGACCCAAATGGGTGTGCGCAGAACGCCCTAGAAAGTGTGTGGGACCCAAATGAGAGTGCGCCGGACGCCGTAGAAAGTGTGCGGGACCCAAGTGGGAGTGCGCCGGACGCCGTAGAAAGTGTGCGGGACCCAAATGGGTGTGCGCAGAACGCCGTAGAAAGTGTGCGGGACCCACGTGGGAATGCGCCGGACGCCGTAGAAAGTGTGCGGGACCCAAATGGGTGTGCGCAGAACGCCGTAGTAAATGTGTGGGACCCAAATGGGGGTGCGCAGAACGCCGTAGAAAGTGTGCGGGACCCAAATGGGTGTGCGCAGAACGCCCTAGAAAGTGTGTGGGACCCAAATGAGAGTGCGCCGGACGCCGTAGAAAGTGTGCGGGACCCAAATGAGAGTGCGCCGGACGCCGTAGAAAGTGTGCGGGACCCAAGTGGGAGTGCGCCGGACGCCGTAGAAAGTGTGCGGGACCCAAACGGGTGTGCGCAGAACGCCGTAGAAAGTGTGCGGGACCCACATGGGAGTGCGCCGGACGCCGTAGAAAGTGTGCGGGACCCAAATGGGTGTGCGCAGAGCGCCCTAGAAAGTGTGTGGGACCCAAATGAGAGTGCGCCGGACGCCGTAGAAAGTGTGCGGGACCCACGTGGGAGTGCGCCGGACGCCGTAGAAAATGTGCGGGACCCAAATGGGTGTGCGCAGAACGCCGTAGAACGTGTGTGGGACCAAAGTGGGAGTGCGCCGGACGCCGTAGAAAGTGTGCGGAACCCAAATGGGTGTGCGCAGAACGCCGTAGTAAGTGTGTGGGACCCAAATGGGTGCGCCGGACGCCGTAGAAAGTGTGCGGGACCCAAATGGGTGTGCGCAGAACGCCCTAGAAAGTGTGTGGGACCCAAATGAGAGTGCGCCGGACGCCGTAGAAAGTGTGCGGGACCCAAGTGGGAGTGCGCCGGACGCCGTAGAAAGTGTGCGGGACCCAAATGGGTGTGCGCAGAACGCCCTAGAAAGTGTGCGGGACCCAAATGGGAATGCGCCGGACGCCGTAGAAAGTGTGCGGGACCCAAATGGGTGTGCGCAGAACGCCCTAGAAAGTGTGTGGGACCCAAATGAGAGTGCGCCGGACGCCGTAGAAAGTGTGCGGGACCCAAATGGGTGTGCGCAGAACGCCGTAGAAAGTGTGTGGGACCCAAATGAGAGTGCGCCGGACGCCGTAGAAAGTGTGCGGGACCCTAATGGGTGGGCGCCGGACGCCGTAGAAAGTGCGCGGGACTCAAATGGGTGGGCGCAGAACGCCGTAGAAAGTGTGCGGGACCCAAGTGGGAGTGCGCCGGACGCCGTAGAAAGTGTGTAGGACCCAAATGAGAGTGCGCCGGAACGCCGTAGAAAGTGTGTGGGACCCAAATGGGTAAGCGCAGAACGCCGTAGAAAGTGTGCGGGACCCAAATTAGTGTGCGCAGAACGCCGTAGAAAGTGTGTGGGACCCAAATGAGAGTGCGCAGGACGCCGTAGAGAGTGTGCGGGACCCAAGTGGGAGTGCGCCGGACGCCGTAGAAAGTGTGCGGGACCCAAGTGGGAGTGCGCCGGACGCCGTAGAAAGTGTGCGGGACCCAAATGGGTGTGCGCAGAACGCCGTAGAAAGTTTTGGGACCTAAATGAGAGTGCGCCGGACGCCGTAGAAAGTGTGCGGGACCCAAATGGGTGTGCGCAGAACGCCGTAGAAAGTGTGTGGGACCCAAATGGGTGTGCGCAGAACGCCGTAGAAAGTGTGCGGGACCCAAGTGGGAGCGCGCAGGACGCCGTAGAAAGTGTGTGGGATCCAAATCAGAGTGCGCCGAACGCCGTAGAAAGTGTGCGGGACCCAAATGGGCGTGCGCAGAACGCCGTAGAAAGTGTGCAGGACATTAGTGGGAGCGCACCGGACGCCGTAGAAAGTGTGCGGGACCCAAATGAGCGTGCGCAGAACGCCGTAGAAAGTGTGTGGGACCCAAATGAGAGTGCGGCGGACGTCGTAGAAAGTGTGCGGGACCCAAGTGGGAGTGCGCCGGACGCCGTAGAAAGTGTGCGGGACCCAAACGGGTGTGCGCAGAACGCCGTAGAAAGTGTGCGGGACCCACGTGGGAATGCGCCGGACGCCGTAGAAAGTGTGCGGGACCCAAATGGGTGTGCGCAGAACGCCCTAGAAAGTGTGTGGGATCCAAATGAGAGTGCGCCGGACGCCGTAGAAAGTGTGCGGGACCCAAGTGGGAGTGCGCCGGACGCCGTAGAAAGTGTGCGGGACCCAAATGAGTGTGCGCGGAACGCCCTAGAAAGTGTGTGGGACCCAAATGAAAGTGCGCCGGACGCCGTAGAAAGTGCCGCACCCTAATGGGTGTGCGCAGAACGCCGTAGAAAGTGTGCGGGACCCACGTGGGAATGCGCCGGACGCCGTAGAAAGTGTGCGGGACCCAAATGGGTGTGCGCAGAACGCCGTAGTAAATGTGTGGGACCCAAATGGGTGTGCGCAGAACGCCGTAGAAAGTGTGCGGGACCCAAATGGGTGTGCGCAGAACGCCCTAGAAAGTGTGTGGGACCCAAATGAGAGTGCGCCGGACGCCGTAGGAAGTGTGCGGGACTCAAATGAGAGTGCGCCGGTCGCCGTAGAAAGTGTGCGGGACCCAAGTGGGAGCGCACCGGACGCCGTAGAAAGTGTGCGGGACCCAAATGGGTGTGCGCAGAACGGCCTAGAAAGTGTGTGGGACCCAAATGAGAGTGCGCCGGACGTCGTAGAAAGTGTGCGGGACCCAAGTGGGAGTGCGCCGGACGCCGTAGAAAGTGTGCGGGACCCAAACGGGTGTGCGCAGAACGCCGTAGACAGTGTGCGGGACTCACGTGGGAATGCGCCGGACGCCGTAGAAAGTGTGCGGGACCCAAATGGGTGTGCGCAGAACGCCGTAGTAAATGTGTGGGACCCAAATGGGTTTGCGCAGAACGCCGTAGAAAGTGTGCGGGACCCAAATGGGTGTGCACAGAACGCCCTAGAAAGTGTGTGGGACCCAAATGAGAGTGCGCCGGACGCCGTAGAAAGTGTGCGGGACCCAAATGAGAGTGCGCCAGACGCCGTAGAAAGTGTGCGGGACTCAATTGGGTGGGCGCAGAACGCCGTAGAAAGTGTGCGGGACCCAAATGGGTGTGCGCAGAACGCCCTAGAAAATGTGTGGGACCCAAATGAGAGTGCGCCGGACGCCGTAGAAAGTGTGCGGGACCCAAGTGGGAGTGCGCCGCGCGCCGTAGAAAGTGTGCGGGACCCAAATGGGTGTGCGCAGAACGCCCTAGAAAGTGTGTGGGACCCAAATGAAAGTGCGCCGGACGCCGTAGAAAGTGCCGCACCCAAATGGGTGTGCGCAGAACGCCGTAGAAAGTGTGCGGGACCCACGTGGGAATGCGCCGGACGCCGTAGAAAGTCTGCGGGACCCAAATGGGTGTGCGCAGAACGCCGTAGTAACTGTGTGGGACCCAAATTGGTGTGCGCAGAACGCCGTAGAAAGTGTGTGGGACCTAAATGAGAGTGAGCCGGACGCCGCAGAAAGTGTGCGGGACCCAAATGGGTGGGCGCAGTACGCCGTAGAGAGTGTGCGGTACCAAAATGGGTTTGCGCAGAACGCCGTAGAAAGTGTGCGGGACCCAAATGGGTGTGCGCAGAACGCCCTAGAAAGTGTGTGGGACCTAAATGAGAGTGAGCCGGACGCCGTAGAAAGTGTGCGGGACCCAAATGGGTGGGCGCAGGACGCCGTAGAAAGTGTGCGAAACCCAAATGAGAGTGCGCCGAACGCCGTAGAAAGTGTGCGGGACCCAAATGGGTGTGCGCAGAACGCCCTAGAAAGTGTGTGGAACCTAAATGAGAGTGCGCCGAACGCCGTAGAAAGTGTGCGGGACCCAAATGAGAGTGCGCCGGACGCCGTAGAAAGTGTGCGGGACTCAAGTGGGTGTGCGCAGAACGCCGTAGAAAGTGTGCGGGACCCAAATGGGTGTGCGCAGAACGCCCTAGAAAGTGTGTGGGACCCAAATGAAAGTGCGCCGGACGCCGTAGAAAGTGCCGCATCCAAATGGGTGTGCGCAGAACGCCGTAGAAAGTGTGCGGGACCCACGTGGGAATGCGCCGGACGCCGTAGAAAGTGTGCGGGACCCAAATGGGTGTGCGCAGAACGCCGTAGAAAGTGTGCGGGACCCAAATGGGTGTGCGCAGAACGCCCTAGAAAGTGTGCGGGACCCAAATGAGAGTGCGCCGGACGCCGTAGAAAGTGTGCGGGACCCAAATGAGAGTGCGCCGGACGCCGTAGAAAGTGTGCGGGACCCAAGTGGGAGCGCACCGGACGCCGTAGAAAGTGTGCGGGACCCAAATGGGTGTGCGCAGAACGGCCTAGAAAGTGTGTGGGACCCAAATGAGAGTGCGCCGGACGTCGTAGAAAGTGTGCGGGACCCAAGTGGGAGTGCGCCGGACGCCGTAGAAAGTGTGCGGGACCCAAACGGGTGTGCGCAGAACGCCGTAGACAGTGTGCGGGACTCACGTGGGAATGCGCCGGACGCCGTAGAAAGTGTGCGGGACCCAAATGGGTGTGCGCAGAACGCCCTAGAAAGTGTGTGGGATCCAAATGAGAGTGCGCCGGACGCCGTAGAAAGTGTGCGGGACCCAAGTGGGAGTGCGCCGGACGCCGTAGAAAGTGTGCGGGACCCAAATGAGTGTGCGCAGAACGCCCTAGAAAGTGTGTGGGACCCAAATGAAAGTGCGCCGGACGCCGTAGAAAGTGCCGCACCCTAATGGGTGTGCGCAGAACGCCGTAGAAAGTGTGCGGGACCCACGTGGGAATGCGCCGGACGCCGTAGAAAGTGTGCGGGACCCAAATGGGTGTGCGCAGAACGCCGTAGTAAATGTGTGGGACCCAAATGGGTGTGCGCAGAACGCCGTAGAAAGTGTGCGGGACCCAAATGGGTGTGCGCAGAACGCCCTAGAAAGTGTGTGGGACCCAAATGAGAGTGCGCCGGACGCCGTAGGAAGTGTGCGGGACTCAAATGAGAGTGCGCCGGTCGCCGTAGAAAGTGTGCGGGACCCAAGTGGGAGCGCACCGGACGCCGTAGAAAGTGTGCGGGACCCAAATGGGTGTGCGCAGAACGGCCTAGAAAGTGTGTGGGACCCAAATGAGAGTGCGCCGGACGTCGTAGAAAGTGTGCGGGACCCAAGTGGGAGTGCGCCGGACGCCGTAGAAAGTGTGCGGGACCCAAACGGGTGTGCGCAGAACGCCGTAGACAGTGTGCGGGACTCACGTGGGAATGCGCCGGACGCCGTAGAAAGTGTGCGGGACCCAAATGGGTGTGCGCAGAACGCCGTAGTAAATGTGTGGGACCCAAATGGGTTTGCGCAGAACGCCGTAGAAAGTGTGCGGGACCCAAATGGGTGTGCACAGAACGCCCTAGAAAGTGTGTGGGACCCAAATGAGAGTGCGCCGGACGCCGTAGAAAGTGTGCGGGACCCAAATGAGAGTGCGCCAGACGCCGTAGAAAGTGTGCGGGACTCAATTGGGTGGGCGCAGAACGCCGTAGAAAGTGTGCGGGACCCAAATGGGTGTGCGCAGAACGCCCTAGAAAATGTGTGGGACCCAAATGAGAGTGCGCCGGACGCCGTAGAAAGTGTGCGGGACCCAAGTGGGAGTGCGCCGCGCGCCGTAGAAAGTGTGCGGGACCCAAATGGGTGTGCGCAGAACGCCCTAGAAAGTGTGTGGGACCCAAATGAAAGTGCGCCGGACGCCGTAGAAAGTGCCGCACCCAAATGGGTGTGCGCAGAACGCCGTAGAAAGTGTGCGGGACCCACGTGGGAATGCGCCGGACGCCGTAGAAAGTGTGCGGGACCCAAATGGGTGTGCGCAGAACGCCGTAGTAACTGTGTGGGACCCAAATTGGTGTGCGCAGAACGCCCTAGAAAGTGTGTGGGACCCAAATGAGAGTGCGCCGGACGCCGTAGAAAGTGTGCGGGACCCACGTGGGAGTGCGTCGGACGCCGTAGAAAGTGTGCGGGACCCAATTGGATGGGCGCAGAACGCCGTAGAAAGTGTGCAGGACCCACGTGGAAGTGCGCCGGACGCCGTAGAAAGTGTGCGGGACCCAAATGAGAGTGCGCCGGACGCCGTAGGAAGTGTGCGGGACCCAAATGAGAGTGCGCCGGTCGCCGTAGAAAGTGTGCGGGACCCAAGTGGGAGCGCACCGGACGCCGTAGAAAGTGTGCGGGACCCAAATGGGTGTGCGCAGAACGGCCTAGAAAGTGTGTGGGACCCAAATGAGAGTGCGCCGGACGTCGTAGAAAGTGTGCGGGACCCAAGTGGGAGTGCGCCGGACGCCGTAGAAAGTGTGCGGGACCCAAACGGGTGTGCGCAGAACGCCGTAGACAGTGTGCGGGACTCACGTGGGAATGCGCCGGACGCCGTAGAAAGTGTGCGGGACCCAAATGGGTGTGCGCAGAACGCCCTAGAAAGTGTGTGGGATCCAAATGAGAGTGCGCCGGACGCCGTAGAAAGTGTGCGGGACCCAAGTGGGAGTGCGCCGGACGCCGTAGAAAGTGTGCGGGACCCAAATGAGTGTGCGCAGAACGCCCTAGAAAGTGTGTGGGACCCAAATGAAAGTGCGCCGGACGCCGTAGAAAGTGCCGCACCCTAATGGGTGTGCGCAGAACGCCGTAGAAAGTGTGCGGGACCCACGTGGGAATGCGCCGGACGCCGTAGAAAGTGTGCGGGACCCAAATGGGTGTGCGCAGAACGCCGTAGTAAATGTGTGGGACCCAAATGGGTGTGCGCAGAACGCCGTAGAAAGTGTGCGGGACCCAAATGGGTGTGCGCAGAACGCCCTAGAAAGTGTGTGGGACCCAAATGAGAGTGCGCCGGACGCCGTAGGAAGTGTGCGGGACTCAAATGAGAGTGCGCCGGTCGCCGTAGAAAGTGTGCGGGACCCAAGTGGGAGCGCACCGGACGCCGTAGAAAGTGTGCGGGACCCAAATGGGTGTGCGCAGAACGGCCTAGAAAGTGTGTGGGACCCAAATGAGAGTGCGCCGGACGTCGTAGAAAGTGTGCGGGACCCAAGTGGGAGTGCGCCGGACGCCGTAGAAAGTGTGCGGGACCCAAACGGGTGTGCGCAGAACGCCGTAGACAGTGTGCGGGACTCACGTGGGAATGCGCCGGACGCCGTAGAAAGTGTGCGGGACCCAAATGGGTGTGCGCAGAACGCCGTAGTAAATGTGTGGGACCCAAATGGGTTTGCGCAGAACGCCGTAGAAAGTGTGCGGGACCCAAATGGGTGTGCACAGAACGCCCTAGAAAGTGTGTGGGACCCAAATGAGAGTGCGCCGGACGCCGTAGAAAGTGTGCGGGACCCAAATGAGAGTGCGCCAGACGCCGTAGAAAGTGTGCGGGACTCAATTGGGTGGGCGCAGAACGCCGTAGAAAGTGTGCCGGACCCAAATGGGTGTGCGCAGAACGCCCTAGAAAATGTGTGGGACCCAAATGAGAGTGCGCCGGACGCCGTAGAAAGTGTGCGGGACCCAAGTGGGAGTGCGCCGCGCGCCGTAGAAAGTGTGCGGGACCCAAATGGGTGTGCGCAGAACGCCCTAGAAAGTGTGTGGGACCCAAATGAAAGTGCGCCGGACGCCGTAGAAAGTGCCGCACCCAAATGGGTGTGCGCAGAACGCCGTAGAAAGTGTGCGGGACCCACGTGGGAATGCGCCGGACGCCGTAGAAAGTGTGCGGGACCCAAATGGGTGTGCGCAGAACGCCCTAGAAAGTGTGTGGGACCCAAATGAAAGTGCGCCGGACGCCGTAGAAAGTGCCGCACCCAAATGGGTGTGCGCAGAACGCCGTAGAAAGTGTGCGGGACCCACGTGGGAATGCGCCGGACGCCGTAGAAAGTGTGCGGGACCCAAATGGGTGTGCGCAGAACGCCGTAGTAACTGTGTGGGACCCAAATTGGTGTGCGCAGAACGCCCTAGAAAGTGTGTGGGACCCAAATGAGAGTGCGCCGGACGCCGTAGAAAGTGTGCGGGACCCACGTGGGAGTGCGTCGGACGCCGTAGAAAGTGTGCGGGACCCAATTGGATGGGCGCAGAACGCCGTAGAAAGTGTGCAGGACCCACGTGGAAGTGCGCCGGACGCCGTAGAAAGTGTGCGGGACCCAAATGAGAGTGCGCCGGACGCCGTAGGAAGTGTGCGGGACCCAAATGAGAGTGCGCCGGACGCCGTAGAAAGTGTGCGGGACCCAAGTGGGAGCGCACCGGACGCCGTAGAAAGTGTGCGGGACCCAAATGGGTGTGCGCAGAACGGCCTAGAAAGTGTGTGGGACCCAAATGAGAGTGCGCCGGACGTCGTAGAAAGTGTGCGGGACCCAAGTGGGAGTGCGCCGGACGCCGTAGAAAGTGTGCGGGACCCAAACGGGTGTGCGCAGAACGCCGTAGAAAGCGTGCGGGACCCAAGTGGGAGCGCACCGGACGCCGTAGAAAGTGTGCGGGACCCAAATGGGTGTACGCAGAACGCCCTAGAAAGTGTGTGGGACCCAAATGAGAGTGCGCCGGACGCCGTAGAAAGTGTGCGGGACCCAAGTGGGAGTGCGCCGGACGCCGTAGAAAGTGTGCGGGACCCAAATGGGTGTGCGCAGAACGCCGTAGAAAGTGTGCGGGACCCAAGTGGGAGTGCGCCGGACGCCGTAGAAAGTCTGCGGGACCCAAATGGGTGTGCGCAGAACGCCTAGAAAGTGTGTGGGACCCAAATGAGAGTGCACCGGACGCCGTAGAAAGTGTGCGGTACCCAAGTGGGAGTGCGCCGGACGCCATAGAAAGCGTGCGGGACCCAAATGAGTGTGCGCAGAACGCCCTAGAAAGTGTGTGGGACACAAATGAAAGTGCGCCGGACGCCGTAGAAAGTGTGCGGGACCCAAATGGGTGTGCGCAGAACGCCGTAGAAAGTGTGCGGGACCCAAGTGGGAGTGCGCCGGACGCCGTAGAAAGTGTGCGGGACCCAAATGGGTGTGCGCAGAACGCCCTAGAAAGTGTGTGGGACCCAAATGAGAGTGCGCCGGACGCCGTAGAAAGTGTGCGGGACCCACGTGGGAGTGCGCCGGACGCCGTAGAAAGTGTGCGGGACCCAAATGGGTGTGCGCAGAACGCCGTAGAAAGTGTGTGGGACCCAAATGGGTGTGCGCAGAACGCCGTAGAAAGTGTGCGGGACCCAAATGGGTGTGCGCAGAACGCCCTAGAAAGTGTGTGGGACCCAAATGAGAGTGCGCCGGACGCCGTAGAAAGTGTGCGGGACCCAAATGAGAGTGCGCCGGACGCCGTAGAAAGTGTGCGGGACCCAAGTGGGAGTGCGCCGGACGCCGTAGAAAGTGTGCGGGACCCAAATGGGTGTGCGCAGAACGCCCTAGAAAGTGTGTGGGACCCAAATGAGAGTGCGCCGGACGCCGTAGAAAGTGTGCGGGACCCAAGTGGGAGTGCGCCGGACACCATAGAAAGTGTGCGGGACCCAAACGGGTGTGCGCAGAACGCCGTAGAAAGTGTGCGGGACCCACGTGGGAGAACGCCGGACGCCGTATAAAGTGTGCGGGACCCAAATGGGTGTGCGCAGAACGCCGTAGAAAGTGTGCGGGAATAAAATGGGTGTGCGCAGAACGCCCTAGAAAGTGTGCGGGACCTAAATGGGTGTGCGCAGAACGCCGAAGTAAGTGTGTGGGACCCAAATGAGAGTGCGCCGAACGTCGTAGAAAGTGTGCGGGACCCAAATGAGAGTGCGCCAGACGCCGTAGAAAGTGTGCGGGATCCAATTGAGAGTGCGCAGAACGCCGTAGAAAGTGTGCGGAACCCACCCAAATGGGTGTGCGCAGAACGCCCTAGAAAATGTGTGGGACCCAAACGTGAGTGCGCCGGACTCCGTAGAAAGTGTGCGGGACCCAAGTGGGAGTGCGCCGGACGCCGTAGAAAGTGTGCGGGACCCAAATGGGTGTGCGCAGAACGCTCTAGAAAGTGTGTGGGACCCAAATGAAAGTGCGCCGGACGCCGTAGAAAGTGCCGGACCCAAATGGGTATGCGCAGAACGCCGTAGAAAGTGTGTAGGACCCAAATGAGAGTGCGCCGGACGTCGTAGAAAGTGTGCGGGACCCAAATGGGTGTGCGCAGAACGCCGTAGAAAGTGTGTGGGACCCAAATGGGTGTGCGCAGAACGCCCTAGAAAGTGTGTGGGACCCAAATGAGAGTGCGCCGGACGCCGTAGAAAGTGTGCGGGACCCACGTGGGAGTGCGCCGGACGCCGTAGAAAGTGTGCGGGACCCAAACGGGTGTGCGCAGAACGCCGTAGAAAGTGTGCGGGACCCAAGTGGGAGTGCGCCGGACGCCGTAGAAATTGTGCGGGAGCCAAATGGGTGTGCGCAGAACGCCCTAGAAAGTGTGTGGGACCCAAATGAGAGTGCGCCGGACGCCGTAGAAAGTGTGCGGGACCCAAGTGGGAGTGCGCCGGACGCCGTAGAAAGTGTGCGGGACCCAAATGGGTGGGCGCAGAACGCCGTAGAAAGTGTGCGGGACCCAAGTGGGAGTGCGCCGGACGCCGTAGAAAGTGTGTGGGACCCAAATGAGAGTGCGCCGGACGCCGTAGAAAGTGTGCGGGACCCAAATGAGAGTGCGCCGGACGCCGTAGAAAGTGTGCGGGACCCAAGTGGGAGTGCGCCGGACGCCGTAGAAATTGTGCGGGACCCAAATGGGTGTGCGCAGAACGCCCTAGAAAGTGTGTGGGACCCAAATGAGAGTGCGCCGGACGCCGTAGAAAGTGTGCGGGACCCAAGTGGGAGTGCGCCGGACGCCGTAGAAAGTGTGCGGGACCCAAATGGGTGTGCGCAGAACGCCGTAGAAAGTGTGTGGGACCCAAATGAGAGTGCGCCGGACGCCGTAGAAAGTGTGCGGGACCCAAATGGGTGTGCGCAGAACGCCGTAGAAAGTGTGCGGGACCCAAATGGGTGTGCGCCGGACGTCGTAGAAAGTATGCGGGACCCAAATGGGTGTGCGCAGAACGCCGTAGAAAGTGTGCGGGACCCAAATGGGTGTGCGCAGAACGCCCTAGAAAGTGTGCGGGACCCAAATGAGAGTGCGCCGGACGCCGTAGAAAGTGTGCGGGTCCCAAGTGGGAGTGCGCCGGAGGCCGTAGAATGTGTGCGGGACCCAAATGGGTGTGCGCAGAACGCCGTAGAAAGTCTGCGGGACCCAAGTGGGAGTGCGCCGGACGCCATAGAAAGTGTGAGGCACCCAAATGGGTGTGCGCAGAGCGCCGTAGAAAGTGTGCGGGACTCACGTGGGAGTGCGCCGGACGCCGTAGAAAGTGTGAGGCACCTAAATGGGTGTGCGCAGAACGCCGTAGTAAATGTGTGGGACCCAAATGGGTTTGCGCAGAACGCCGTAGAAAGTGTGCGGGACCCAAATGGGTGTGCACAGAACGCCCTAGAAAGTGTGTGGGACCCAAATGAGAGTGCGCCGGACGCCGTAGAAAGTGTGCGGGACCCAAATGAGAGTGCGCCAGACGCCGTAGAAAGTGTGCGGGACTCAATTGGGTGGGCGCAGAACGCCGTAGAAAGTGTGCGGGACCCAAATGGGTGTGCGCAGAACGCCCTAGAAAATGTGTGGGACCCAAATGAGAGTGCGCCGGACGCCGTAGAAAGTGTGCGGGACCCAAGTGGGAGTGCGCCGCGCGCCGTAGAAAGTGTGCGGGACCCAAATGGGTGTGCGCAGAACGCCCTAGAAAGTGTGTGGGACCCAAATGAAAGTGCGCCGGACGCCGTAGAAAGTGCCGCACCCAAATGGGTGTGCGCAGAACGCCGTAGAAAGTGTGCGGGACCCACGTGGGAATGCGCCGGACGCCGTAGAAAGTGTGCGGGACCCAAATGGGTGTGCGCAGAACGCCGTAGTAACTGTGTGGGACCCAAATTGGTGTGCGCAGAACGCCCTAGAAAGTGTGTGGGACCCAAATGAGAGTGCGCCGGACGCCGTAGAAAGTGTGCGGGACCCACGTGGGAGTGCGTCGGACGCCGTAGAAAGTGTGCGGGACCCAATTGGATGGGCGCAGAACGCCTTAGAAAGTGTGCAGGACCCAAGTGGAAGTGCGCCGGACGCCGTAGAAAGTGTGCGGGACCCAAATGGGTGTGCGCAGAACGCCCTAGAAAGTGTGTGGGACCCAAATGGGTGTGCGCCGGACGCCGTAGAAAGTGTGCGGGACCCAAATGGGTGTGCGCAGTACGCCGTAGAAAGTGTGCGGGACCCAAATGGGTGTGCGTCGGACGCCCTAGAAAGTGTGTTGGACCCGAATAAGAGTGGTCGGACGCCATAGAAAGTGTGCGGGACCCAAATGGGTGTGCGCAGTACGCCGTAGAAAGTGTGCGGGACCCAAATGGGTGGGCACAGAACGCCCTAGAAAGTGTGTGGGACCCAAATGAGAGTGCGCCGGACGCCCTAGAAAGTGTGTGGGACCCAAATGAGAGTGGGCCGGACGCCGTAGAAAGTGTGCGGGACTCAAATGGGTGTGCGCAGAACGCCGTAGAAAGTGTGCGGGACTCAAATGGGTGTGCGCAGAACGCCCTAGAAAGTGTGTGGAACCCAAATGAGAGTGCGCCGGACGCCGTACAAAGTGTGCGGGACCCAAATGAGAGTGCGCCGGACGCTGTAGAAAGTGTGCGGGACCCAAATGGGTGTGCGCAGAACGCCCTAGAAAGTGTGTGGACCCAAATGAAGTGCGGGACCCAAAAGTGGGTGTGCGCAGAACGCCGTAGAAAGTGTGCGGGACCCAAGTGGGAGTGCGCCGGACGCCGTAGAAAGTGTGCGGGACCCAAATGGGTGTGCGCAGAACGCCGTAGTAACTGTGTGGGACCCAAATTGGTGTGCGCAGAACGCCCTAGAAAGTGTGTGGGACCCAAATGAGAGTGGGCCGGACGCCGTAGAAAGTGTGCGGGACCCACGTGGGAGTGCGTCCGGACGCCGTAGAAAGTGTGCGGGACCCACTGGATGGGCGCAGAACGCCGTAGAAAGTGTGCAGGACCCAAGTGGAAGTGCGCCGGACGCCGTAGAAAGTGTGCGGGACCCAAATGGGTGTGCGCAGAACGCCCTAGAAAGTGTGTGGGACCCAAATGGGTGCGCCGGACGCCGTAGAAAGTGTGCGGGACCCAAATGGGTGTGCGCAGAACGCCCTAGAAGTTGTGTGGGACCCAAATGGGTTTGCGCAGAACGCCGTAGAAAGTGTGCGGGACCCAAATGGGTGTGCGCAGAACGCCCTAGAAGTTGTGTGGGACCCAAATGGGTTTGCGCAGAACGCCGTAGAAAGTGTGCGGGACCCAAATGGGTGTGCACAGAACGCCCTAGAAAGTGTGTGGGACCCAAATGAGAGTGCGCCGGACGCCGTAGAAAGTGTGCGGGACCCAAATGAGAGTGCGCCAGACGCCGTAGAAAGTGTGCGGGACTCAATTGGGTGGGCGCAGAACGCCGTAGAAAGTGTGCGGGACCCAAATGGGTGTGCGCAGAACGCCCTAGAAAATGTGTGGGACCCAAATGAGAGTGCGCCGGACGCCGTAGAAAGTGTGCGGGACCCAAGTGGGAGTGCGCCGCGCGCCGTAGAAAGTGTGCGGGACCCAAATGGGTGTGCGCAGAACGCCCTAGAAAGTGTGTGGGACCCACGTGGGAATGCGCCGGACGCCGTAGAAAGTGTGCGGGACCCAAATGGGTGTGCGCAGAACGCCGTAGTAACTGTGTGGGACCCAAATTGGTGTGCGCAGAACGCCCTAGAAAGTGTGTGGGACCCAAATGAGAGTGCGCCGGACGCCGTAGAAAGTGTGCGGGACCCACGTGGGAGTGCGTCGGACGCCGTAGAAAGTGTGCGGGACCCAATTGGATGGGCGCAGAACGCCGTAGAAAGTGTGCAGGACCCAAGTGGAAGTGCGCCGGACGCCGTAGAAAGTGTGCGGGACCCAAATGGGTGTGCGCAGAACGCCCTAGAAGTTGTGTGGGACCCAAATGGGTGTGCGCCGGACGCCGTAGAAAGTGTGCGGGACCCAAATGGGTGTGCGCAGAACGCCCTAGAAGTTGTGTGGGACCCAAATGGGTTTGCGCAGAACGCCGTAGAAAGTGTGCGGGACCCAAATGGGTGTGCACAGAACGCCCTAGAAAGTGTGTGGGACCCAAATGAGAGTGCGCCGGACGCCGTAGAAAGTGTGCGGGACCCAAATGAGAGTGCGCCAGACGCCGTAGAAAGTGTGCGGGACTCAATTGGGTGGGCGCAGAACGCCGTAGAAAGTGTGCGGGACCCAAATGGGTGTGCGCAGAACGCCCTAGAAAATGTGTGGGACCCAAATGAGAGTGCGCCGGACGCCGTAGAAAGTGTGCGGGACCCAAGTGGGAGTGCGCCGCGCGCCGTAGAAAGTGTGCGGGACCCAAATGGGTGTGCGCAGAACGCCCTAGAAAGTGTGTGGGACCCAAATGAAAGTGCGCCGGACGCCGTAGAAAGTGCCGCACCCAAATGGGTGTGCGCAGAACGCCGTAGAAAGTGTGCGGGACCCACGTGGGAATGCGCCGGACGCCGTAGAAAGTGTGCGGGACCCAAATGGGTGTGCGCAGAACGCCGTAGTAACTGTGTGGGACCCAAATTGGTGTGCGCAGAACGCCCTAGAAAGTGTGTGGGACCCAAATGAGAGTGCGCCGGACGCCGTAGAAAGTGTGCGGGACCCACGTGGGAGTGCGTCGGACGCCGTAGAAAGTGTGCGGGACCCAATTGGATGGGCGCAGAACGCCGTAGAAAGTGTGCAGGACCCAAGTGGAAGTGCGCCGGACGCCGTAGAAAGTGTGCGCGACCCAAATGGGTGTGCGCAGAACGCCCTAGAAGTTGTGTGGGACCCAAATGGGTGTGCGCAGAACGCCGTAGAAAGTGTGCGGGACCCAAATGGGTGTGCGCAGAACGCCCTAGAAAGTGTGTGGGACCCAAATGAGAGTGCGCCGGACGCCGTAGGAAGTGTGCGGGACCCAAATGAGAGTGCGCCGGTCGCCGTAGAAAATGTGCGGGACCCAAGTGGGAGCGCAACGGACGCCGTAGAAAGTGTGCGGGACCCAAATGGGTGTGCGCAGAACGGCCTGGAAAGTGTGTGGGACCCAAATGAGAGTGCGCCGCACGTCGTAGAATGTGTGCGGGACCCAAGTGGGAGTGCGCCGGACGCCGTAGAAAGTGTGCGGGACCCAAACGGGTGTGCGCAGAACGCCGTAGACAGTGTGCGGGACTCACGTGGGAATGCGCCGGACGCCGTAGAAAGTGTGCGGGACCCAAATGGGTGTGCGCAGAACGCCGTAGAAAGTGTGCGGGACCCACGTGGGAATGCGCTGGACGCCGTAGAAAGTGTGCGGGACCCAAATGGGTGTGCGCAGAACGCCCTAGAAGTTGTGTGGGACCCAAATGAGAGTGCGCCGGACGCCGTAAAAAGTGTGCGGGACCCAAATGAGAGTGCGCCAGACGCCGTAGAAAGTGTGCGGGACTCAATTGGGTGGGCGCAGAACGCCGTAGAAAGTGTGCGGGACCCAAATGGGTGTGCGCAGAACGCCCTAGAAAATCTGTGGGACCCAAATGAGAGTGCGCCGGACGCCGTAGAAAGTGTGCGGGACCCAAGTGGGAGTGCGCCGTGCGCCGTAGAAAGTGTGCGGGACCCAAATGGGTGTGCGCAGAACGCCCTAGAAAGTGTGTGGGACCCAAATGAAAGTGCGCCGGACGCCGTACAAAGTGCCGCACCCAAATGGGGGTGCGCAGAACGCCGTAGAAAGTGTGCGGGACCCACGTGGAAATGCGCCGGACGCCGTAGAAAGTGTGCGGGACCCAAATGGGTGTGCGCAGAACGCCGTAGTAACTGTGTGGGACCCAAATGGGTGTGCGCAGATCGCCGTAGAAAGTGTGCGGGACCCAAATGGGTGTGCGCAGAACGCCCTAGAAAGTGTGTGGGACCCAAATGAGAGTGCGCCGGACGCCGAAGGAAGTGTGCGGGACCCAAATGAGAGTGCGCCGGACGCCGTAGAAAGTGTGCGGGACCCGAATGAGAGTGAGCCGGACGCCGTAGAAAGTGTGCGGGACCCACGTGGGAGTGCGCAGAACGCCCTAGAAGTTGTGTGGGACCCAAATGAGAGTGTGCAGGACGCCGTAGAAAGTGTGCGGGACCCAAGTGGGAGTGCGCCGGACGCCGTAGAAAGTGTGCGGGACCCAAATGGGTGTGCGCAGAACGCCGTAGAAAGTGTGCAGGACATCAGTGGGAGTGTGCAAGATGTAACAGAATGTGCGCAGGACATTAGTGGGAGTGTGCAGGATGTCATAGAAAGTGTGCAGGACATCAGTGAGAGTGTGCAGGACTATAGTGGGAGTGTGCAGCACCTTATAGAAAGTGTGTAGGACATCAGTGGAAGGGTGCAGGACATTAGTGGGAGTGTGCAGCACCTTATAGAAAGTGTGTAGGACATCAGTGGAAGGGTGCAGGACATTAGTGGGAGTGTGCAGGACATCAGTGGGCGTGTGCAGGGCGTCATAGAAAGTGTGCAGGACATTAGTGGGAGTGTGCAAGATGTAACAGAATGTGCGCAGGACATTAGTGGGATTGTGCAGGATGTCATAGAAAGTGTGCAGGACATTAGTGGGAGTGTGCAGGACATTAGTGGGAGTATGCAGGACATCATAGAAAGTGTGCAGGACATCAGAGGGAGTGTGCAGGACATCATAGAAAGTGTGCAGGACGTCAAAGAAAGTGTGCAGGCCATCAGTTGGAGTGCGCAGGACGTCATAGAAGGGGGGGGGGCAGGACATCAGTGGGTTTGCTTTCATCTAGCACCACCAGGCATAAATCATGTTGGAAAGGAAACCTTTAGGAAAAATAAATGAAATTCCTGAAAGTTTAGGTTCCTGGCAAAAGTAAAGATTTGGCATGGTCATAAAAATATACTCATTTAAAAAGGGAAGATAAAGAAAAATGAAAAAAGGTTTTGAAATATTCCTGAGAACGATTTGGCGTAGAATAATTTGTTTTTCGGGAAATGAAGTGAAATAGTTGAAAGTATGATTTGGCAGTCGAGTTTGAACCAACTATTGATAAGAGTTGCGCAGAACGAGAGAACGCCTTGTCTGTGCTTATCCGTAGAACATATCGAAGCGAAATCACGCGTGTTGATTTTACTCCACCTAATACGTGAAGACCACCGCATTACAGCTCCCGAAAAAAGTTTTGATGCTTCCCATTTCACGCGTGATTTCGCTTTGATATGTTCTACGGATAAGCTCATACAATGCGATCTCTCGTTTTGCACAACTCTTATCAATAGTTGGTTCAAACTCGACTGCCGAATCATACTTTCAACTATTTCACTTCATTTCCCGAAAAACAAATTATTCTACGCCAAATCGTTCTCAGGAATATTTCAAAACCTTTTTTTATTTTTGTTTATCTTCCCTTTTTAACTGAGTAAATTTTTATGACCATGCCAAATCTTTACTTTTGCCAGGAACCTAAACTTTCAGGAATTATGGTTTGTATCCTATCTCTAGGAAGCCGCGTTGAAACTATCATCAAGCAGAGCGGTTGTTTCTTCAATTCCACCATAACATTTTCTTAAAAACAACCGCTTGATTTCTATGACAAAGCTATCTTAGCAGTGGCGCGGTCCCCCCCCCCCCCTCAACCAGATCTTGGCGATATAAATTCAGTTACTGGCTAGTAGAGTATGTCGGAAAACGAATATTTGGCCGAATTAACAAATATTCGAATCATTCGATTATTCGGAAAAGTCAATTTTTCGAATTATTCGTTTGTTCGAATATTGGTAAAAGCCAATTTTTTGAATGATTCGTTTATTTGAATATTCGGAAAAGTCAATTTCTGAAAGTTGGGCTTCGCAAAAAAGGTTAGGGACTCGGCATTGTTCTTAAATGTCGCTAAATTGTTTTATTGGTTTTGGCTGTCAACTTGATTTCTTAAATGTAGTGAAATTATTGACTTGATTTCTGAAAGTTGGCTCCGCAGAAAAGGTTAATTTTTCATTTGGCATTGCTCTAAAATGTCGTGAAATTGTTTCGTTAGATTTGGTCTTCAAACTGATTTTTAAATGTAGTGAAATTGTTGAAGTGATTTGGCTCTTGTTGGTACAGGCAGACAACGTGATCATTAAATGTAGTGAGATTGGAAAATGGATTTGGCAGGCGCTTCATAGGTTATCAGAGTCAAATCACGCGTCACGAGGAGTTTTGCGTCTAGCGTGATTGGGATCAAATCAGACAATAATATGTTCAGCAACAAAAACGTTCTGAAACAATGTGCACCGTGAAAGCGTTAAAAACACCAAGACTAGCGTGAATAGCCGGTAAATTGCGTAAAACTTCGTTTTCGTGATTTTTGTATAATCGGTGAGGGAAGGTCTAGTACCCTTAGTGGGAGCTACACTGAAAAAAAAGGAAAACATTCGTTAAATTTATTTCTAGCCTATCAGACCACAATTCGTTCAGCATTAATAGTTGAAAGATTTTTTTTTCTTACTTTTATAACTTGCTCGCTAGAGGACCTTCAGACGCGTGATTTGACTCTGATAACCTAGGAAGCGCCTGCCAAATCCATCTTTCAATATCACTACATTTAATATTTAGGCAGGAAAGAAAGGGTAGTGGAAAACCGTTTCCACGGTACAAATAATTCGATCGCATGGTGTAAATCTCTCAAAAACATTTCTAATTTATCATCAACCGAAGCGTTAGTTTCTGAAGAATCAATCCACATCACATCAGCTAGGTAATAAAAAATTTAAGAGTAATCACACTTTGAGAAATGATGTCGATAAGTCGCAAAGCAGTCATTTGCACTCAATTCAAAAGAAACACTGGCGTGATCACGGGACCCTACTGGAGGTTTAATGGTGACTTCATCAAGAAAGGTATTATCATTAGTTAGCACTAAATCAAGAGTGTGCAGACCCCTGGGGGCCCTTTGACATACAGTACCGTGCAAAAGTCTATTCGCGTTGCCTTTCCGCAAATAATGTTTTTATACGTATCTTGGCTAGCCCTTAGCGAAACTTGATGAAACTTTGGTATGTTATGGGGCATCACAACACTTGCTTTACACATACACAAATTCGCTTTTTGAGCGTGCGGTTTTTAGAAATGTTTTTTTTAACATTTTGTGGTAATATCTCAAATTAGGACTATTCCTTTGAAACATCACTTTTACAAATCCAAACCCGTAGCAGTTATTCGCTATTCGAAGATCTTCGGAACCGTTGTATAGCTTTGTGAGAGAATAGTCTCTATCAGTCTCTATCAGAATTTTTCTGAAGACCGAAAATTGATCAGGTTGGAGTTAGCTTTGGAAATTCACCCCTATAAAATTATTCACCCCAGAACTATTACAAGATATGTGCTTTATAAGCTTTGACAAAGTACAACTGGAACATAAATTTCGCTCTTTTTCGATAACGTCAAAGAGAGATACTTATTAGGTGCAATATTGCATTATTCTCTTTCGAATTTATTTCTAAAAAAAAATTGATGGAGATCGATCTTTTACAAGGGTATGCGACGGCTCTGAAGACCTTCGAATGGCGAATATTTGCTACGAGCTTGAATTTGTGATAGCCATGTTTTGAACAAATAGTCCTAATTCTAGATAATACCACAAAATGATAAACAAATTCCATATTTAGATACTGCACGCTCAAAAGCCAAGTTTATGTATATGTAAAGCAAGGGCTTTGATGCCCCATAACATACTAAAGCTTCATCAAGTTTCGCTGAGGGCAAGCCAAGATACGTATAAAAACATTATTCGCGGAAAGGCCACGCGAATAGACTTTTGCACGGTACTGTTTATACTGATCGAAGTCATGAGTATTGACGAATTCAATAAAGGCTCCATTTGAAACACTGGATGATTTTTGTAGATCGTTCCAATCAATGAATAGTTTTGTCAAGGTACGGTGGAAAAAACCGTCTTTTCACAGAAATTTTCACCAGACTATCAATTTTCGATAGATTTCTTGCATTTTACCAACTTGTATCCGACCGGATATCCGACTCGGATATTCGGTTTCCGACTCATCGAAAAAAAAGTAAAAAATCCGAGCGATCCGAAATCCGAATCACCGAAAAGGGACCAAATCCGGGCGATCCAAATTCCGATTCACCGAAGAATATTAATTTTCGGATTGATACAAGAGCCGACTATCCGTTTAGTCTCTCTATCCGAATGACTCGGGTTATCCGATAATGTTATTTTGAATCTATCCGTTTGAGACGGATATCCGCGACCTTTGATTTTTGATTAATCGGAAATCCAAGTATGCGAGTTTTTTATTTATTCGGATCCAGTGTATGGTCTGTCCGAATGAGACTGTCCGCTCACGCTGTTTGCGAGCGTGCTGATCGGTCGGCTAGAAAGCATTTACCAGACCTTTGAATAGATTAGCAGGAGTATCAGACTAATAGTGAACTATATCCCATTCGGCTGTATCCGATTCGTGGAAAGGCTCGTTCAAGAAATGTCGTCGTGAAGGTTCGATCTTCGCCCAGGGTCAACTAGATCTACTATACCCGAGGAGTTCTTGAATTGCTACTATATAGATTCACATAAGGGGATCTGTCTAGGAAGTCGGCTGACCCCGCACGTCACAGTATAGGTCTGAAAGGCATCCAAGCCTCTATGAATCAGAAGTCGAATGCGCCCAGTAGAGATTTAGAAAACCCAGCCTTCATTTTCATCTAACAGTGGCTACCCTTACCTATTGTTTTACCGTTGGTGAGAAGGTATGCCATACAGTAATAACCGAAAACTCAAATTTTGTTGGATAGTAACAATAATGGGCTATTGGTACTACTCAAAGGCAGTGTCTACGATGAATCTCGTTCTCTAGGTTTCAGTGTGAAACACTAAGTTGGCAGATGCTGTAAGAGATTTATAGGGTCAAAGAAATCATCGAAAACGGGCTAGAAGTCAATAAAACAGCATCGAAAGTTATACCATTGCGCCTGCTTATCCCGGTCCGCCCCACATTCGGACGAGCTTGTGGCGCAGCTCACGTTTCGATGGCAAATTCCCTAGCATTTCTGCCGCGTCCAGCCTAATCGATTCGCGTAGATTTTGCGATTAGAATGCGCTTGCTGAGTTTCTGCGGAAACTAGCAGGGCCAGTAAGCTCGTCCACGCCCTGAACGTTAGAAACCTTTATTTTAGCTTAGTCTAAACGCTTCTCTTCGCTATTTCTTCATTACTAGTGGCCACACGACCTAACACCATTTTGGGTCGCACTTGGGCGCGATATTCATCATGAACACTGCCTTTAACGCCCGCTATTCATACCCGCGCTGGCACGGCGTTGGAGTATGAATACTTTCAACAGCCGCCACGGCCGAAACTGAGAATTCTTCAGCGGCATCTTTCTGGTTGAAGTGGGTGAAGTTTTGCCCTATCTGAGCCATCTCATTCCAGCTCAGGATGGTACAGAGTTTGAGTTATATAAAGTGCAATGAAAATGATGATGGTGCGGTGATGTAGTGGTTGAAACTGTCGTAGAGTTACGAGCAAACCCGCCATGATAGAGCGATCGGCGCGGTAGGACATTTATGCTCACACAGCGCACCTGCTCGGTTTGCGCGTTACTCTAGGGCGTTGAGGAGTAGTACAGTGTACAAACCAGAAATTATCTCGAAATTATCGCTAAAATATGCACACTAGGGAGGTCAAGTCGGCTCCGACTGAATCTATGTAGTCTTTGCATATATTGAGCTTCGGATCAAGTAATCGAGTGCTATTGTGTCAGGAAATTGGAGTTCAGAGTAACATTTTGTGTCATAATCTGCCTCTCTCGGAAGTCTGCATTTCTGGCCAGTTGTTGACTTTCGGATATTGTGCAAAAAAACTATTTATCACGGAAAAGTGTGTCAAAAGTTTGATGCTGTGAAAAATCTCAGATGCTGTACGCTGAACACGTTTTATTGATTTTTGAAAAAATTTTGGTTTTCTGCCCATTTTTGGAGATCTTTTTCTGCTCTCTGTCAAACTAAGTCAAACTAAGTTTTCTGTTCCCGAAAAAAAATTTCGACTCATCCCTGATCGCGATTATTACGCGGACGGTCTTGTATATTGTCTCTGTGATCTCGTTTGCCTCAGTGATTTCCTTTCGGTCGTCCTTTCTATTCCCAAACAGGTTTCACCTAGCCTTTGCGCCTACTTTTATTGGTTCTTTCTTGCGTTCGAATCACAATGATTTATTGATTGGTCTCTAGGCACTTGTCTCTTGTTTTGTAATTTCGGACCTTGACGATTAATTCTTTCCAAGCAGTTGTAGGGTGGTGCTTGAAAGTCATAAGAAAGCTATTCAGCTGTATTTTCTCTATCAACCTTCTTCAATTTTCGAGATGAGATGTGTTTAATCGTGGTGAATAAGATTCTAAGAATGCGTTGAACGTGGACTGTCGCCTCAATTATGAGAACTTTTACCCCGACCGAAATCTCTGAAAATCAAGGACAGTGGAAACCATTCAGATATAGACGCGAAAAGTTGATAGATAAGATTATTCTATCCTTCCCGAGAACAAAGTATACTGTCCACCATGTTACGGTTAAGGTTGCGTGAAAGGCAGTGTTCACGATAATGTTCTATTCTGAGCTTAATTGCTAAATCAATTGTTTGGCACCCGGGTAGAACTGAAATGACGAAGAAATCGAGAAAAACGCACCAGAAGGGCACGAAATCCTGTTATCTCACCACGCCTCTTTACTCTCAGTGGAACTGTTCGTTGTGACAATGAAATCTTTTGTGGACCCGTCTTTTGAAATTTCCTACCCTCTGTTTCTCCGTTCTTTCCTTCGGACACTAACTAATACTGTTTCGCCTAAAATATTCTTACATTTTCGATTAGCCCCATTTTTCACCGATGACAACCACCGTGAAGATGTTCAGCCAACCGGACAACTAGTCCAGGCCACAGAATAATGTCACTGAACTAAGACGTTTTAGTGCGTTTCTCACCGTTTCTACGTAATTTTGGTAACACTTAGTGGCCAACGCTTTGTTTCGAGTAGAAAACTCCGAAACGGAAATCATCGTGATCACTGCCTTTGAAAAGCCGTTTTGGAGACGTTGGGCATAACTTTGTGCAGCTAGGTAAGCTTGCAAATCTCTTTCATTCACTGAAGGCAGAGTACGAAAGTTGGCATACGATTGACCGCCAAATCCGATCTGGTCGTTTCACTACATTTCCCAGTTTTTCATTACTTCCGGTTGTTTTGCGCCAAATCATTTTTAAAGATATTTCAAAACGTTTTTTCCTTATTCTTTCAACTTCTATATTTCTTGTAATTATAACATTGCCAAATCATTGAAGTGTGCCCGAATGAGAATGGCGGCCCACGCGGCCGGCATGCTTGGCAGGCGGCCGTCGCATGTGCCGCCCTCGGACGAGTGTTGGATTTCAACGACGACCGTCCCCTCTCCCCCCGTCTACAGGGCTGATTGATCGGCGCAGTGCTTGCTACCAGCCGGTGCCGGCCCCGTTCGTAGTCGATGGCGGTGGGGACTTTTCGCATGCTCGTCCGAGAGCGGCGAACTCATTCGAACGCACCTTACTTTTGCCAGGAAGTTAAACGTTTAAAAATACAATAATTAATGCGAATCAATATCAATAAAGATTTTGTGTGCAAGCAAATCGGTTCACTCTGACCGTGCTTTTTCTTTGACTGTTCCTCGTGCATGAGTAGCAAATGTTCGTGAAAGAAAACACTCGCAAGGGGAATGCTTAAAGACACAGTCCAATCTCAGGAGCGATTTTTCGTTTTTCTGTCTACCTTGGAGAAAATTCCACGCTGATCACAATGGTGTATCCAAAATCGCTCAGAACTTACTACGAACGGAGATACGGCTCCTCAAAAATTTCGATTTTGAACGGCTAGAAGTTCTAGGACGAGTTGTCTCGGGCCTGTATTTTCTCGTTATTCGCAGCCACCGTTCTGTAGCAGGCCACAATATAAATCCAGCTGGAAAACGAATTGAAGAACATAGGTTTTGAATAAAATCATTCGCGCGTCTCTTCCCTATTGAGGTCGGAAACCTGGCGGCGGGCGTTAACCATTCTTCTTTCAAGGGGGCGTGGCCGACTTTTTTCCTAGTTTTTTCTCGCCTATTTGGGCGAATTGAGATTTCGCGCTCGGAAGGGTTGCTATAGGCAGCGACCGAACCATAATATCAAAAATTGCCTCTGAGGTTGGACTGTGCCTTCAAAGGTTTACTTTTCGCTTCCGAGTTTACCTGCTTGTCTCGGAGAGAATTTCGCGCTGATCACAACGGTCTCTCCAAAATCGCTTAAAACCTACTTTGAACCGAGTTATGGCCCCTCAAAGGTTCTGAATTCAAACTACGAGAAATTCTTGGACGAGTTGTCTCGGGCTTGTCTTTCCTTGTCATTCGCAATCATCGCAACGGAGTAGATCACACTATAAAGCTAGACCGATAACAAATGGAAGAACATAGGTTTTGAACAAAATCCATGTCGTTTCTCGTCTCTACTGAGCTCGAAAGCTCTTAAGTGGGCGGAGCGAATGGGTGCTGATTTGGGGGGGGGGGCGGAGGGAACGGGGGCTCGATTTTTCTCGCTTGTTCTGAAGATTTGAGATTCCGCGTTTGGCAGGGTTGCTACTCACAGCGTCCGGACCATAACATCACATTTTACCCATGAGCTTGGACTGTGCCTTTGAAGCACGCCTTTTTCCCTCTGTGACCTATGCATCCTTTTTGATTGGATGAGTTCGTGAAATTCTGCCCACATACATTGGAAAGTACACGTAACGTTGGTGAATTGCCTATGAGTTATTGGAATCCGCTCATCGCACCTAGGGAACCCACGGAACAATTTTTGAGCATCCGAAAAGGTGTTATGGATGCCATATAGGAAGCAAATACTGTCGAATCGCTCAGAACGTCGTTGGTTGGTAGAGCAAACCCGCCACCAAGTTGCCGCCGCTCTCCGAGCTCCTTTCAGTGGGGCTGTCGGTGTAATAACGGCCGCAATGCCAGGCAAGACAAACGCTGTGATGGCACAATGGTAACGTTCGAGTCTCTTGCGCGGTGGGCGTTGGTTTGAATCCAAGGTGAGATGTTGTTTTCTAGGCAAGCATGTCGTAGCATCACATTCTTTTGCCCATCATATCACCTTCTGATAATCTAATTGCACTAAATGGCCACTTTGACGTTGGCGTTATAACGCCTTTCACAGTCTGCCGGACGATGCCATCCGACACATTATTGCGTGTTTCACAGTCTGCCGGACGAAGCCGTCCGGCACGTTATAAGGTAGGACTGCGGCGTCGTTGAGTGACGCAGTGCGACGCCGGATGACCGACGTCGCAATGCGGCGCTCGACGCCAGTGCGAAATTTCTCCGTTGATTGTGGGATGGTCAATATTATCAGTTGCTCTACCACAGGCCTAGTGGGCGCCGCGCGCGACGTCGGATAGCATTGCCGGACGTCGGACGGCAAAATAACTGTGAAAGGGGCTTGAGAGTGCCGCAGTGCTAGGGAAGCTGCGGTGAACAACCGTCAGTTCCAACTCTCCAGTACAAAATATGAGGCGAAACCAACACGATTTGACCCGTCATAACTTGCTCCGACGTCGTGTTAATGATTTCACCGCGGTGCGACGTTGGTCGGCCGACATTGCAGTGCGAGCCGCACCGACGCCCCAGCCCTATCTTATAACGTACCGGATGGCGTCGTCCGGCAGACTGTGAAAGGCGCTCAAGTGGCGATTCCGCGAGGTTTGCTACCACCCCAGGAAATCGTCGAAAGTCACATTTGGAAAGCAAAAATTTCTATATTGTGAAATTTTTCCGCTTTGGCGCGAATTCAAGCACCACTGCCGTCTCCATTGATCCTTGGTTTCTTTTCACAAGTTGCGGTTTTTGAAGTGCTCTCGCTCCATTTTCATTCAAACAGAGGTCACACACCCGCGAAACATAAATAATAAAATATGGACCCTCTGCGCGTATGAAGGCTTTGAGATTTCCTATCATTTTCGATTTTGTTGCCGTTTTTCAAAAAATTGTGAGCAAAACTTCAGCTCAGCCTTTGTCATGTGAGCCTGTAAATTTGCAGGTAACCCCACTGAAGTATGTTCGAATGGGACTGTCCTCCCTCGCGGCCGGGGCGCGGCCGTTGCGAAGGCATTTTTTTCGGACGAGTCTACCCACGGCAGCAAACAGCTGGCTGAGATAATACTCTTATATGTATTCGTCCACATTACCTGCTGATCGATAGATCCGCAAAAGCCTCCGCGATGGATGCTCGACACGCACGCCAACCGCGGAGACGGACAATCCATTTCGGGCCGACCTTAACTAGCTATGGTGGGTCAATTCAGCAGGAGTCCACCACTCAATTCGACATTCGGCTCACGATGTGCACCGACTTCTCAGGTGGAGCCAACGGGTTGAAAGCTGGAAGTCATGCATAATGCTTGATTATCATAATGTCTGTTTTGACTGCGAAATGTTCCTCGTGTTGTTCATTATTTTGCCCGATTTTGTTATGTAAATGGATTCTGCTTGGTGTAATGCGATTCCTCTCCTTTATAAGCAATACCGGGCGAGGTTCGCATTAATAAAGTCATTCAGGAATGCTGCATGAATCTGGACATCGTATGGAAAAATAGATCTATCTTGAACATACAGGGTGCTTTTTGAATGTACACTGCGTTTAATAAAGACAGGACACTCCCTGGATTTGTCGGTCTCGTGTTTGTTGAGCAAGAGCGATCTTTTCCGTCAACACTATGTACGATGTAAAATAACCCGCGTCTACCTCTTTTGGGTTAGATCGAATGTTTGTGCACTTTTCTAGAATAAATTTGTGTTCAAAATCGCTTATCAAAAAGAAAGGACATCCCTGGGTTGAATAGGATTTCTCGCTCGATAAAGTTGTATGATCACAAATCTAATGACCGGACGACTCTCTTCGCACCTTTTCTGCATCAAATACTCGACTTGGTATGCTTTTGACCAAGCTGATCTGCCTTTGCAAGTTGATGCTCTGTTTCTCGGTTATTGTCTGTTGGAGCGCAGAAATCGATATTTATCACAGGCCATTGCCTCAGACCCGACAAATTAGAATATCCTAGAGATTTTTTATTTTGTTGAGATCAGGACTGTATACTAGCCACTCTGGACAAGGTAGTTATTGACGATCAAAGAATCCGACCTCGGATAAGCTCACGTGAAGTTTTTGGTTGTCATGCCAGAAACTGCAACATTGACGCCCAAAAACTTGGAGAAATGAAAGTAGGTGTTACTCCGATCTGGTATCCCCCGTGGATTATCCGACTGCTGGTGAACGCAAGCTATAGACGTCCTGGACGAGCAAGTGCTTTGACAGAATATGGGAGATTTGCGACTGCAGTTGCGACGGCTTAAGTGAACAGCTACTTCGACTATATGTGCATAGGCAATGGTTACTTGATGAAAAGGAATTTTTCTTGATGGGTCTGATGGTCGGAAGTGCTACTAATGGAATTCGAGGATAGATGCTGTCCAATTTAGCCTTCAGAACTGCAAAGGTGGATCTCCCACATGCCGTCAGAGCATATGGTCCTGATGGACGTCCACAGCTCGCGTTCTTCAGTCGTTGAACGGTCTCCAACAAGTACGTGGGAACGTTAGAGCGACGTGTACAATCATTTCCCCATGTTTTCGAGCGATGAAGTTGCAGTTTCTAGCAGGATAACCAGAAAGTTCACATTAGCAGGTCTGAGGTTGGCTTTTTGCTCGGCAATAACTATCTTGTCCAGAGTGGCTAGTCTACAGTCCTGATCTCATCAAAATAGAAAATCTCTGGAATATTTTAGTTTGTCGGGTCTGAGGCAATGGCAGGCGATATATCTCGATTTCTGCGCTCCAACAGGCAATAACCGAGAAAAACAACAAGATCGACTTGCAACGGCAGATCAGCTTGGTCGAAAGCATACCAAATCGAGTATTTGTCGCAGTCAAGGTGCGAAAAGACTCTTCCGGTGATCAGGTCTGTGATCACACAACATCGTCGAACGAGAAATCTGATTTAACTTAAGGCTGTTCTTCCTTTTTGAGACGCGAGTTAAAACATAAATTTACTCTAGAAAAAGGCAAAATTATTCGTTTTAATAAAAAGAGGTATTTGAAGGGTAATTTAATTTACATCCTGATCACAGAAGTGTTGACAAAAAAGATCTATCTTGCTCAACAAACACGAGACCGAAAAATCCAGGGGGTGTCCTATCTTTATGATAGGCAGTGTAGTGACAAACCTTTCTAACCTTGCCACGCTTACATGAAGTCGGTCCGAGTGGGACTGTCTGTTCAAGTGGTCGGCGTACGAGTCCAGCGGCCTTCGCTAATGCATTTTGGACTTGTATATCGAATAGAAGGAATATAGTTGAAAAGTGAATGATATCCCAATCAGTTGTCTGCAGCCGTAGAAGAGTTTGTCCTAATAAATGTCCTCATGACGGTCGGTTGACATGCACGCAGGCCGCGTGGGCGGACAGTCTCATTCGGACAGAGTGGTGATGGGCATATTCCACTTTTGTATTGAAAATGGTTCTAGAAAAGCGCATTTCATCTGGAATGACCAGTTTGATCAAAAGGAGCTCCCTTGTTAGTTAGTGAATTGTGCACACGTGCACAGCTCCGCCCAAAGAGATCGGAATATCATAACTGTACAGTTAAAAATTCATCGCCATTTACATGCAAAAATAAATGCAAATTTAATCAATAAAAGCAGTTGAACAGTGTAAGCAAGCACTTCATTCAAAGTTTTGACTTGATGAAGACAGAAATATCTGAGCAGGCCAGTATGAAGGTAATTGTTCATTTATTGAATTTCGATTTCAAGCCAACTGATGTTCTTGATACTGGAGATGATCGATCCCGGATGAGAAAAGAGAAGGGCTGGTCCCCCATGCTACCGACGGGCTGGAAAACCTAAGGTGGTAACCATGGAGAGTCTCATAGGTATACGCGAAACTGCTACCGCATCCGGGGCAGCCGATGCGCCAACACTGAGGACCCAGGGTGTTGGTGACAAGTATGCTACTGGCCAGAACAATGGACGACTGGTAACGCCGAAAAAGGAGGTGCGGTTTGCGGCATGGAATGTGTTATCAGGGCATTACGTCGGGCAGAAAGAAATCATTGCCAGGGTACTGTTGAAGTCGAAGGTATCGGTTGCCGCCCTGCCCGAATTGAGGACCAGTGGAAGTGGAACAATGACTGTCCAGGTGTCAGATAGTCAAGAAAGGATAGTGCCGTACTACTCCTGTAGCGAAGGACATCATCAAGGCGTTGGATTCATGCTGAACTGGAAAGCAGCTAGAAGCGTTGTGACATTCGAGCCTATTTCTAGTAGAATCGCTGTCCTCTCGCTGAAAGGAACTATAAGAACACATATTGTGGCAGTTTATGCGCCGACGGAGCGTAGCCCTGATCTAGAGAGAGACGCGTTTTACTCTCAGCTGCAGGACGATCTGAACACGAGTTCAAAGAGAGACGTTGTCTTAGTCGCAGGTTATTTCAACGCACACGTCGGAAAAGACAGAATGGGCTGGGAAGCAGTATTGGGCAGATTCGGCGCTGGTGACATAAACGACGATGGTCTGCGCTTGCTCACGCAGCTGTCAATGAACTCGTTATTGGAAACAGTCACTTGCAGCATCGCAGAAAGCATCAGATGATGTAGAGAAAGCCTTCCGGACGAGACGTAGCCTTGTTAGACTACGTGCTGATAAGTTCGCGTTTCAGGCCGTCACTCAGGGATCTTCGTGCAATGAGAGGACCCGACTGTGGTTCAGATCACTACCTTGTACGTGCAGTAATGAAGCTTCGTCTACAACAAGCTAGGATTGTACAGCCATCTAAAGGCGAATTCGGCTGGGCAGTTTTGATGGTACCTGAGAGGAAGGAGTTATTCCAAATGGCACTGTCGAATCGATTTGCGCTGTTGGCAGACGATACATCTGTGGATGAACAAGAACAGCAGATAGCAGCCACCATCGTGAAATGTGCAGAGCCTCTTTGTCCTGCCACTCGTAAGCGAATCCAGCCGTTGATATCAGATGAATCCATACATCTCATAGAAGGAAGGAAGAGAGCAAAATTGATCGAATTCGACCGATATCGTCAGCTCTGCAGAGAGCTTCGTTGCAGATTGAAAATGGAACGAGAGTCGTATTGGAATAAGGTAGCTGCCGAATTGGAGGAGTCTGCGAGCAGGCATGATTATCGAACTCTCTATCGAACACTCAAGCAGCTCGGAGGAAGGACGAAACCAAGTAGCGATAGTATCAGAAATGCAGATGGTTCATTCGTGCGCTCTGTGGACGAGAGCCTCCGTCAATGGAGACAGTTCTTCAGTGAACTATACCGTCATGAAGCTCCGCAAGGACCGCTTGTCGAGCCACCAGTAGTTGAAGCGTCCGGAGATGCAGTTCTCGAAAAAAAAATACCGGCTACCTGGAAACGTGCCTTAATCGTGCCCATACACAAGAGGGGAGACGCCAGGGACTGCAAAAAATACAGATGGATCAGTCTGTTGTCCATCGTTGGCAAGGTCCTCATGAGGGTTATTCAGAACAGACTTCAGCGTAATCGTCAGCAAACCGGTCGTGAGGAACAGGCGGGGTTCCGGCCAGGGAGAAGCTACAGTGATCAGATCTTGGCGCTTGGACAGCTCATGGAAGAAAGAATTCGCTCTGGGAAGCGTGTCGTTATGACATTTACAGACTTCAAACCTGCGTTAGATTGTATTCATTGGCCGGCGCTGTGGAGAGCACTTGAAAGCGAGCACATACCGAGGAAGATAGTCAAGCTCCTCTAGGAAACGTACGAAGGGTCCACCAGCTCCGTACGCGTTTGGGATAAGTTTTCCGAGGAGTTTGCCGTTACCGCCGGAGTTCGTCAAGGCGATGTGGTCTCGCTTTGCTCTTCAATACTGTTGTGAACGCTAGTATGAGGGAGGTCTTCGAGAACAGAAAAAACGTTCAGTACGGAAGTAATGAGTACGTCACAGATTTGATGTTCGCGGATGACAGCGAAGTGTTCACGGATACTGATGCGGACGCAAGGTCTTCGATAAGCGATATGGCACTGATTGCAAGCTCCTACGGCTTACGAATCAATCAGGAGAAGACCAAAGTCATGACATCCAAAGGGTCGCCTGCTTCTGTTCAGTTTGAATGAGTAGGACTTCTGCAGGTCAAGGAATCCAAATACCTTGGGTCAGTAGTGCAGGAGCGAAAAGTTGCGGCCACGGCAGAGGTTTGCAGCAGAATCGGGTGGGCGTCTAGTGTGTTTGCGTCGCTTGGCTGGTGTTTGTTGGAGAAAAACAACATTTCACTGAAGACTAAAGTGCGATTGTTCCGAGCGCTGATAATACCCGTACTACTATACGGCTCGGAAACCTGGACTCTGCTGAAGTACAAACCCCAGTATCTCATCGGTCAACGCAGAAGGATTACGGTAATTGCGTAAGGTGTACACGGAGTGTGCGACCTTCCTCTGCATCCCTGTCCACAGCGGCCGTGCGAGAGCGCAGACTTGGTGGCGGCTATTCAGTTGCATTGACTGGTCTCTGCAAAACATTCAATGGAAATCACGACTGATTCATCGAAAACATCCTCAAAGATAGCGATTGTTCATGATTACACGCAGTTGTTGACGTATGATCTCATCAAGTCATGGGAATTCCATATATTTCAGGTATTAGCGCAGCTTTTTATGATTTTTCGGCAAGAAAACGAAGGAATTTAAGTTGTAATAGTTCTCTAGTGTTTTTCACGCTCATGCATTAACTTCAGTGATAAACTAGGCTGTACGGGCAAAAATTAGCAATAAAAGGTGAGATCGTGCGAGATTTTCTTCAAAAAGCTAGACGGGAAAGGCGAAACAAATACCTGCAAAATGAGCTTCGAGTTTTTGCAGTGCGCCAGGCTCGATCCGAAAGGTAGAGCACAGTTAGAGCAAAGAAAAATGGATAACTGCTCACATACTAGGGGAAGATGAAAAATGAGGAACGACTCTTCATACTCGCATGTTTCTCACTGTTGGGGGGAGGATTTCCACCGCTCAGCTATGCTTAGAATCGCCATTTTTAGTGATAGCTAAGAAAATTAGTTTCCTCTACGTATTCATACCAAGTCGAGACCAAACGTCCACATCTCGTTTTTTTTTTAAACTTCGGAGGCAGTTTTGACTTTGACAAACACCACTTTTGTGTTGACTGGCAGGGTCGAGCAGAACTGGATAGCTTGCCGATGAAAGGTGGCAAGCTATCCAGGACGGTCGTGAGAAATGAAAGGGAAAAATGACAATTTGGAGTGGGATAAAATTTTTTTGGTATGAAAAAAATTTTATGAGTAGCTTGTCTTTAATAAATAAATGTTCGTACAGGGGAAGGGGACGAGTACATAAATATGTTGAAATTCAATTTCACGCCAGCTGATGTTCTTGATATTAGAGATCATCGATGCCGAGTGGGCTCGTCCACCATCAAAAGACAGGAAAGTTCAGGCTTGAAATCTGGCCCGAAACAGTGGTTTTTTGCGATTTTTTCTCGTAGGTCCTACTACCCTAAACCCACAAAAGGGTCTAGAGAGGAAAAGAATACCGGCATATTTTATCGCTACCACTGCCTTTCAGTGGTGTGTAGTATACTTTGACCCAATCGAATGATTCGAAAAATCATTCGACTGCAAGAGTCGACTTCAAATTATTCGAAAAGTCGAATATTCGAAAGAGGCGACATTCCGAATTATTCGAAAAGTCGAATATTGGACAAAATCCTAAAATGTAAAAGTATAGTGTGTAGGCTTTTCATGTCAGATTTTAGCCGTACACGAGTTTTTCGGAAGAATCGGACCACCAATGTGCAGGGTTGAAAACCACCACTGTGCAGGGCCCGGGAGCCTTCTGGCATTCCTTGGAGGAGTTACGACCGTTCTAGAACTTTTTTTGGAGACAATTGAATAAAATACGATCGCCCTTTATTGCGTGAATTTTTTTTATCTTACAGGCGAAAATTGCTGAGCCATTTTTCGTTGTTTTTTGACAACGGCAGAGCTTGCTGAATCCTATTTTCAATTTGAAAGTTTCTATAAATTATTCCCAATTTGAAAGTTTTTCTGAATAAAAAAACATTCACTATATACAAATTTCAGCAGAAATGTTTCCTTGCTCGAGCCCTTCCCCTGTGCGAACATTTATTTATTAAAGACAAGCTACTCATGATTTTTTTCATACCAAAAAAATTTTATCCCACTCCACATTTTCATTTTTCCCTTTCATTTCTCACGACCGTCCTGGATGGCTTGCCACCTTTCATCGGCAAGCTATTCAGTTCGGCTCGACCCTGCCAGTCAACACAAAAGTGGTGTTTGTCAAAGTCAAAACTGCCTCCGAAGTTTAAAAAAACGAGATGTGGACGTTTGGTCTCAACTTGTCATGAATATGTAGAGGAAACTAATTTTCTTAGCAATCACTAAAAATGGCGATTCTAAGCATAGCTGAGCGGTGAAAATCCTCCCCCCGACAGTGAGAAACATGCGAGTATGAAGAGTTGTTCCTCATTTTTCATCTTCCCCTAGTATGTGAGCAGTTATCCATTTTCTTTGCTCTAACTGTGCTCTACCTTTCGGATCGAGCCTGGCGCACTGCAAAAACTCGAAGCTCATTTTGCAGGTTTTTGTTTCGCCTTTCCCGTCTAGCTTTTTGAAGAAAATCTCGCACGATCTCATCTTTTATTGCTAATTGTTGCCCGTACAGCCTAGTTTACCACTGAAGTTAATGCATGAGCGTGAAAAACACTAGAGAACTATTACAACTTAAATTCCTTCGTTTTCTTGCCGAAAAATCATAAAAAGCTGCGCTAATACCTGAAATATAGGGAATTCCCATGACTTGATGAGATCATACGTCAACAACTGCGTGTAATCATGGACAATCGCTATCTTTGAGGATGTTTTCGATGAATCAGTCGTGATTTCCATTGAATATTCTGCAGAGACCAGTCAATGCAACTGAATAGCCGCCGCCATGTCTGCGCTCTCGCACGGCCGGTGCGGGCAGGGATGCAGAGGATGGTCGCACACTCCGTGTACACCTTACGCAATTACCGTAATCCTTCTGCGTTGACCGATGAGATACTGGGGTTTGTTGCTGAAGTCAGACCTCGATACGCTAGAAGTTTTTCAGATGCGATGTTTGCGCAAGATCCTTGGAACTACGATTCGTGATCGTGTCTGCAACGACGATATACGGAAGAGCTGCATGGATCAACTGACGGTCGGAGAACAGCTGCAGACAAGAAGACTGCGATGGTTCGAACATGTACGTAGGATGGACGCGACCCGTCTCCCGTACAGTATGCTGTGGAGTAAGCGCCCAACATCGTGGAGAATTGAACGAACGGCCCCGAAGAAGACATGGCTCAAGCACATATAGGAGGATCTGAAGACTCAACGGTGCAGTGTCCTTAACGCTAGACTTGTTGCTGCGAACCGTACTGATTGGAACCGTATCTTTCAAGCCGCACGAGCTCCTATGGCACCTACAGCAGTGTATTGGTTGAGGGGGCATCCCGCTACACCGGACGCCAGCTAACGGGATGAGTGAGTGAGTGAGTGAGTGAGTGAGTGAGTGAGTGGAGGTGGTGAGTGGTGAGTGAGTGAGTGAGTGAGTGAGAGTGAGTGAGTGAGTGAGTGAGTGAGTGAGTGGAGTGGGAGTGGTGAGTGGAGTGGTGGTGAGTGGAGTGAGTGAGTGAGTGAGTGGAGTGAGTGGTGAGTGAGTGGGAGTGAGTGGAGGTGAGGTGGTGAGTGGTGGAGTGGTGAGTGAGTGAGTGAGGAGTGAGTGAGTGAGGAGTGAGTGGTGGTGAGTGAGTGAGTGGTGGTGGGAGTGGTGGTGGAGTGAGTGAGTGAGTGAGGAGTGAGTGAGTGAGTGAGGAGTGAGTGGAGTGGTGAGTGAGTGAGTGAGTGAGTGAGGAGTGAGTGAGTGAGGAGTGGAGTGAGTGAGTGAGTGAGTGAGTGAGTGAGTGAGTGAGTGAGTGGAGATGATCGATGTCGATGATGTGTGGTGGGCTCGTCCACCAACAAAAGACTCAAAAGTTTAGGCCTAAAATCTGGCACAGAACGGGGGATTTTTGCTTGTAACTTTTTTTAACGAAGAAGTTTTTAAATTGTGCGAACGTTATCATATTTACAGCTTAAACTCCTACCCAGTAATGTGCTTTGTGGGCCGAAGTACCCTAAAGTCGCTTTGTTTTTGAGTGAAAATGTGTTTCCGCTCCTTTCTAAAAAAACGTCGCGCGCGGCAAAGTGAGGCGAAATGTTAAGTGGTAAGTGCACAAGTATTAGAATAGCAATCCCTATGGCGGTGTTCAGAGTATCCGCGGGGCGACGCGATGGTAGATGTCAGTGCGCAGCGAAAATCGCATCCTCAGGTAAAACTGGTTTTCCAGAATATGTCGAGAAGTTGCCGAGAGTCGGTCGAGAATTGAGAAGTTGTTCAGAAAGTGGAGAGAAGTTGTTCAGAAAGTGGAGAGAAGTTGTCGAGAATTTTGGCAGATGGGGAGTTGTCGAGAATTATGTACAAGTTATCCAGAATTTTGGAAAGGTTGTCAAGAATTCAGGAGAAGGACGTAGTTGTTGAGAATTCCGCGAAAATTCTGGAAAACTTCTGCGAATTGAGAATGTGTCGAAAAGTTGTCGAGAATTCAGGACACATCGAACTTGAGCAAGCTGGTTATCGTTTACAATTTACTCCATCGAACTCTTGAACATCACATTTCTATGAGAATTTCCACTTTTCGAGTTTTGAAATACCGGTTCTACCGGAAGATTGTAAGTTGAAGAAACTAAATTTCAAAGTTTTCGCGATTCCAAGTACCGAAACTTTCTTTTAACGTTTCGTAACTGAAAAATGAGATTTTAAATATCATTGTTCAAAAAGTTGTTCTAGAATTATGAAAATGACGTTGAGAATTAAGAATATTCATTCGAAAAAAATCTTTAGTGATCCAGTTCTGGCTTGAATATGAATCTCTTAACCTTGCAATAATCCTCTGGAATTCTATTGGTGTACACTCCTATCCCAATTGGGTTGCTCCTTCATTGCGTAGATAGGTGTTACCCGAGCCCTATGCTGGCAAATGAGCGAGGCCACTCTCCACATCCTAGAGTATTAACAGGCACCACCGCAGGTGCTTACCATTCGGGATCTGCTGACCCGTTACCGTTGACGAGGCGTCCGCTACCTGAGGTTCGCCAACTACAGTGCGGCGCAAAGGTATAGGTCCACCCTAATGTTTTTATTCAATAGACCAAGCCTCAGATTTCGAAATACGAGAATAGCACCAATGGATTCAAGAGTGCTGAAAATACTTGTAGACAATGTTCCAGAACAATCAATTCATTGGTTAAGAGGTACTGCTTGTTTTGGGAAAAAGTGCCCATCTTAAGCGGTGCAAAAGTATAGGTCCACCTGTGAAAATAACCATTTATCCAAACTTCAACAGCAAATAAAATACACCTAATAGTCAATGGGGCCTCCTTTAATTACACAAACATCAAAAATCCTATTGGGCATACTTTTAAACAGATTATCGATCACTGTTTGGTCCACACTCGCCCATGCATCTATGTAGAATGGCAACCTTCAGATCAGAAATCGAGGAAAAGGTGGTGCCATTCTCATACATCTACCGCACAAGAATTCCCCACAAGTTCTCCAGTTGGATTCAGATCGGGAGAACATGCGGGCCATTCCATAACGGTCACGATGTGCGCCTCTAGCCATGTAGAAGTTGATTGCAACGCGTGGATTGACGCATTGTCATGTTGAAAAACAAGATCTAGTTGTCGATATCTTCTGAGATATGGCAGTCAATGGTCACGAAGCACCTTTTGGTAGACCAGGCTGTTCATCCTGCACGGAACGAAGTCAAGTGCAACACGTCCGTCACCACAGAAAGCAGCCCAGACCATCAGACTGCCGGCTCCTAAATTGCGCTTTGAGAATAACCGTTCTTCTTTCCGCCGATCCCTCCAGTAGTGGGTTCTACCATCTGGGCCATCCAAATTTCATTTTTTCTCGTCAGAAAATACGACCTGGAATGCAGAAGTAGTAACGTTTCAAACTTGCCGACCAAGGCTGTGAAAACCTACCTCTCTCCGTTTTGTGGCCGTGTTGGTACGAGCAAAATGCAACCTCGCTGACTTGTGAAAGGGTGTTAGGCGGGGTGCAGGTCTCATAACTTCACGGATAATGTGCGGCAAGCGGTGGAGAGACCGGAGTACCGTCCATTTCGGAACCGGAAGATCCAAATTCCCTCGGATGTCGTTTGCGGACTGCATGCTCTTCGATGCTTCACAAGCAATATGCATCTCCTCGCGCCTCGAAGGCTTTCTCGGTCGACCAGCTTCTTTGTTCTTCTTGTACTGCATCGGATTCTTCAAGTATCTATTGATACAGTTGTTCGATCTTTCCAGTTGCGACGCAATCCTTCTGCTGGGGATACGTGCTTCATGCAGGGCGTCCACTTGAGCCTGCTCAGCAGCAAAAAGCTTCATCTCCCCCCGGCATCACTTGGAACAACCGTAGAAAATGTCTCTATGTCACCAGGTGACAGACTTATACTTAACTTGAAACGGGAAAATTCGTTGAAGTAAAAAAGATTGTGGTGGACCTATACTTTTGCACCGCTTAAGATGAGCACTTTTTCCCAAAACAAGCAGTATTCCTTAACCAATTAACCGATTGTTTTGGAACACTGCCTGCAAGGGTTTTCAGCACTCCTGAATACATTGGTACTGTTCTCGTAATGCGAAGTCTAGGGCTTGGTCTCTTGAATGCGAAAATTAGGGTGGACCTATACTTTTGCACCCCCCTGTATTGGCTACTCGAACCTCGTATGCCCAACTATGCCGGCTTTTGTAATTATCACTTAATCGTTTTTTTTTTCGAAAATAAGATTCATTTAAGAAATTCGATTTTAGTTTTCGAGCATCTCAATTACTCGTTTTCTGATATATTCCATTCATTCGAGAGACTGAATCAATCGTATCCAATTTTTTGCTTTTCTTTTTTGAGTAGTATGTTAAACATGAGAACCGAAAGATTTGATTTTTCGAATTCTGAACTATTTTCGGGTGTTTTGATTAATCAGCGAGAAAAAAAGTTCAAAAACATTTATGATGTGTTAGATAGATTTTCCGAATATTCATTCCAATCGAATTCATAACTGGTACATATATAAATGGATTATTACTCGAAATTAGTCATTCATTCGGAAATTAAGACGAGCATCATTCGAAAAATTCACCCATTTGGAAATTTCAAAAAGGCATTCTTGCTTATATATGTAAGTTGCGTAGATCTCAACGAGGAAAGTCGAATACTGTGTGAGAATGGCCATGCCTTAAATGGTTGAATAGCATGTGCATTATATGTAGTTGTACAATTTCGAAAAAAATGTCGAACAAACGAAAACTGAAAAAAACATCGTTTGAAAAAAGTTGGAAGGAACGAATTTCGAAAACCTTTTAAATTTTGAAGTTGGAACGAACGAATTTTGAAACTAATCGAAATTTCGCATTTTTTCGCAGTTTGTTCGAAAAATTTCAAACGAACAATTTTCGGAAATATTTCGATATTCCGTAGGTCAAACAAACGAATTTCAAATCTAATAGAAATTTGGATTTTTTCGATACTCAATTGAAATTTCGGATCTTATTTTCGAAAGCGGTCTCAACGCTTTATTTATAACGCTCGGTCAGATAATGAATATTCCACACGTATTCGATTTCTACTCAAGTCGCGTTCGCTCACGCTCACGGCAACTCGGCCCGTGGAATAACGAAACAGCGTAAGCTAGGGTTCGAGAAGCGTTTTCAAAGTCGAACGAGTTTTCGAAAAAAAAATCGAAGAATCAGATCTCGAACGAATGAAAATCGAGAAAGAAATCCTTTTGACAAAATTTCGAACGAACGAAATTCGAAAAAAAATCGTTCGACAAAATTTCGAGGTCTAAAAATAAGAAAATAATTACTGCTGCTGAAATCAGTGCTTACAAACTTATTTAAAAACTGACGCTTCTGATTCATTCAGGTCCTACAGATGTTGTGAGATATTTGCTTGCGGGATCAAACCGTTTCTTTAGATATACGTGTGCGTATATATTCTTTTTCATATCTACCTATTTTATTTTGAATTATTTACTTGCGAAAATGTGACGAATTCTCGATAGGAGAAATCAGGCGCAGAGCTGCTAAGGAGAATAAAACGAAAACTTGTCGGGAATAAAACGGGAAGTTGTCGAGAATCCGACGAAAAGTTGCCGAGAATCAGCCGAGGAGTTGTAGAGAATTAGGCGAAAAGTTGTCGAGAATAAGATGAGAAGTTTTCCTGAATTCGTACGAATTCTGGACAACTTTTTTCGCCTGAGTCACGTAGGAATCCAGGGGTGGTAGTAATTGGGGTGTTAAACGCAAATTAACAGGCGTTAAGTTCGCGTTAAACGCGGGTTTAACCACACCAGAATCTGAGCAGGACTCCTAATAGTTGGGAGAGAATTCGCTCTGGTTTCACCCTAACATCCCTCAGTGGTAGGCATTTGATACACTTTCAATGAAAACGCCTCGAAAAAGCGACAATTGTAACTTAAGTTACGAAAAATAGCGATCTCAAAACGTTTTCAAGGCTGTTTTTTCTCTAAAACTCCGACATGTGGCATCCTCGCGGTAAGTTCACGTTTAACATCCTCTCGCAGACAGCACGGAAAAAGTGCTGAAATGCGAGAGGAACTGGCGGTTAACGAAAAACTCCTCCCGAGGAGTTTTTGGATGCGGTTAGCATGATACAGTAGAAACAGTTTTGACCATCTATACTGAGGGCAAGTGCGAGTTAAATTAATGCAGAGGGTTAGGAAATTTTGATAGCACTGTCGACCATTTTGATTCAGGACGTCAGCCTATCTTTAAAACTGAAAGGTGCTTCAAGGGATAGTCTTGTAACGGCTTCCGCCAGGGAAACGGGCGATGAGGGATCAAAAACAAAACAGGGATCATTGCTGAAACACGTTGGCCGTCTTCTATGGTGGCACTAATCAATCCCTCCCAATCAGCTGTTAATTTTTCGGCGAGCGCCGACACTTCTCTCCTTTTTCCTATTTTCCTTCTGAAATTCTTCCGCTTTGCTATTTTCAGGTTATTTTCCTCTTCATAATTCATTGCTTATCCTAGGCTATAATGGGTGTGTAGAGAATTAATTGCTTGCTCGCTTTTCGGAAGGATTTCCATAACTTTTTAGTGCCAAAAAATGAAAATTTCCAAAGCGACTGATTTTCAAGTGATTTGCTGCTTTAGTAATGTTTCTGTATTTCATCTGTATATTGAAGCTCTAGTAATGTTTCTGTATTAGTCGGGGCGTATCGGGCGAGTTTTGTGGCAAACCAATGTGAACTTGTTTTCAAAGCCAACTATTTTTGTTCTCCTTTTACTGCAAGATTGGAAAACTCCATATTCATTGCCAGATCAGTGCCATCTTTTGTCTCTTATTTTTATTGAGGATCCGCGACGCTTTTGCTTTGGTGCATTGATGGAACCACTCGAAGTGTTTCAATTCTTACCTTGCAATATTTACACGGAATCTCTTCCTTGCATGATCTCCATATGAGCGTATAAGTCTTTTCTAAATATTTTCAACATCAACCGGGGGCTGGTGATGAGTTTCAATTTGAGAAGACTGCAAACACTTCATTTCTTCAATTTAACCATTGACCGAAACCGCACAATCGCCCCAATCTCGAACGTAAGACGAAGAGTTGCATGTTTCCAAAAAAAAACACTTGGAATCTTTCCAAAAACGAAAATTGACTATTTACTCAATAATTCTTGTAGGTTTTTGATTATCCATTTCAGTTGATTGTAGGTCACCCTATCTACTCATTACTCGACGATTTTCGGAGGGTATTTGTCGCACCTAGTGTTACCTTCCCAGGTGCTCCTTTTAATTAATTCATCCAAGAATTTAAAAATTTTGTTCGCTCAAAATTCTTCTTAGTAAGGATATTTGTTGAGGTAACGTTCAAAAAAAGTTACTGCAAATGTGAGATCTTGTAAGATCACACATATCTGGTGATTTAAGCTATTAATTTCAACCTAGCATGTGTTTCCGAGAATGCTTCTAAAAATTGACAAAGCTCATAAAAAAATTTTGTGAGTTTGGATTGCCAAGCGAAGGGAAATTCAAAGATTCCATTCTAACCGTGTTTCGAACAAAAGGATCTTCAAGAAGTTCGCTTTGAAGGCTCTTTCTCATGAATAAATTTGATGAATACTGCCGAAATGTAATTTCCGACCGTTTTCAATATGCAGTGCAATGTGCTTATTTGAACGGTCTTAGGCTTCCATAATAACTGAAAAAGAGCTTCAGTGCTGAACCTACGGTTTCGAGACTTCTCAACTTAGTATGTGCTTTATCCCTTGCTACCATTTAAGTCTGGATTTTACTGTTGATTTTATAGTTCAGGAAGGGTTCAATTCCGCTTCTCACGCAGGGCAGTTCTCGTTAAAGGCAGTAGTCGCGATCAAATATGATTGTCGTCTTTTTCTCTCTAAACCCTTTTCTGGGTCTCGAGTAGTAGGACCTATTAGAAAAAATCGCGAAAAAACCACAGTTTTGGGCCAAATTTGAAGCCTGAACTTTCTTGTCTTTTGATGGTGGACGAGCCCACTCCACATCATCGGCATCGATGACCTCTTATATCAAGAACATCAGCTGGCTTGATATTGAACTTCAATCGATGAACCTTCGAATTTATGTACACATCTAGTCAAACACATTGACTATAGTGATGCTTTCATTGTTCAACTGTTTTTACTCGTTAAAGTTGCATTTATTTCGTCCTCTGAATGTTGATGATTTTTGACTGCTCGGCATGAGACTGCGATCTTTTTCGTCATCGCTGTGCACGTGTGCACGAAGTGGCTTCTTTAGACCCTAGAAACTCTAATTCTAGCCCGTTTTTCACCGCGCTACCTTCCTAGTTTTTCAGCTGTTTTCGATCTAATCTGATTTTTGTAGTTTTTTCGATGACGTCTTTCATCGTGACCACTGCCTTTAAACCGGCAACAAACCGTGGCATCTATGTCGCGGTTCGTTGCCGGCCAGGAGGTGGCGGTTTGTTCGCGTTAATTTGGCGGCTCTACAGCATTTTTGTCCCGGTATGTTGGCGGCTAGCAGGTGGCGGCTTGTTCGCGTTTAAAACCCCATTTACTACCACCCCAGGTGTGAACGCTGTGCGAAAGCTGGGTGATTACGAACCAAGATTTGGCTTACACCCAAATTGTCATGAACAGCGACTCTGAGACGAATTATTTAATGAAAGTGAAAATAACACCACATTGTGTGTTTATACAAACGCCGTCGACTAAAATAGTTACGGCTACACGAATATACATATACCAGGTTGTTCAATGAGTTTTGTCGTTTGATAAGAGAGGGCGTTGCTACTAGCCCAAATTTTGTTTGTTTTGTTGGCACTCTTCATATGAACGTATGTGAAGTTTCATTTCAATCTGTCAAATCATTCTTTGTTTACAAGCCATTTAGTGTCGTCGTGTCAGAGCAATGTAAATAATTGGATTTCGTGCAGTGATAAAATCCTTACTTTTGGAAGGTGTAGCACCAAAAGAAATTCACGAACGAATGACAAAAGTGTATATAGTGATTGTTCATCTACAATTAGAACAGGAGAAAGCTGGGTTGCTGAATTTAAACGTGGTCGTACAAGCCTTGAAGACGATCCACGTGAAGGACGTTCAAAAAGTGCATCAATACCAGAAATCATAGGCGAAATACAGAATATGGTTTTATAAGATCGTCGATTGACTGAGAGAGATTTAGTAGAAGTTCTACACATCTCATTAGGCAGTGTGAGCCATATTTCAAGTGGAATTTCGGGTTTTAGAGAGCTGTGTGCACAATGGGTGCCGCATCAACTAACAATGGAACAAAAACACATTCGAATGCGACTTTCTCAGCAACATTTGGAGCGTTTTAAAAAGGGTAAAGTGGATTTCGTGCGTCTATTCATCACTATGGATGAGATCTGGGTCTATAACCATGATCCTGAAACAAAACAAGAGGCTAAGGAGTGGTGTGAACCTGCTTGTTCGGCTTCGAGATGAGTTCGTGTCCGGAAATCGGCCAAGAAGGTTATGGCATCAGTTCTTTGGGATGCGAAAGGAATTTTGTTTGTGGAGTACTTGCAAACTGGTAAAACATTCAATTCCGAATATTATTGCAAGCTTTTGGACCAGTTGAAGGAAAAAATACGTGAAAAAGATACGGTTTGCAGAAGAAAAAATTCTTTTTCATCAGAACAATGCACCGTGTCACAAGAGCATTTTGACAATGGCTACAATTGATGAATTAAAGTTCGAATTGTTGGAGCATCCACCGCATTCACCAGATTCAGCCCCCAGCGACTTCCATTTCTTTCCAGAACTCAAAAAATTTATGCGTGGCAAGCGTTTTTCATCAAATGAAGAAGTCATAACAGCTGTTGAAGCGTATTTTGCAGACCTTCCGTATTCTCACTTCAGGGATGGCATCCATAGATTGAAGGATCGTTGAAGCAAGTGTATTAACGTTCTGGGAGATTATATTGAATAATAAAGTGTATTTTGAACCATAAAATTGTACTTTTCTTATCGAATGACAAAACTTATTGAACAACCTGGTGTTGCTCAGTAGCACGCGCGTGATTTGTTTTTTCGACGCCACACTGAATTTTCGCTATTTATTAAACGGGTGCACAGCCAAATCAATGGTCCGTCATTTCACTGAAGTTTGAGCGTTTCCTCTGAGTTCCATGCCAAATCGTACGCATGAAGTAGTTTCACTTCTTTTAACGAGATTCTCAAAAATTTCTTTAATGTCAAATCATAAATTTTTTATAGCGAAGCAAAACAGTTATAAATGGAAGGTTTGCAACTGGTAGTATGCAGAACTAACGAAAAAACCAACGGAAACTGCATGCAAGTACAGGAATCACGGCTGTTATTGTTATCGGGTGAAATTGGACGAGTTTTACCGCGCGCGGTTGAAACAGCGAGTATCAGCGACAAAACGGTCGAGGTAGCTAAGCAATAGACTCTTACAGCTTGTACTAGAGCGCTCACCTCGTTGGAAGCATCAAAATCCAGCCAAAGCCACCGTATTCAAACGATAAATCTGGACGAATTGTATTTAGGGGGGGGGTTGACGAAATTTTTCGACATGCATTGCTCAAATTTAGTTGTTTCAACTCGTTTTTGACGCTTCTAACGGCGCGAGCGTTCTAATAGGGACCATGCGACCCCAGTAGCGTAGTCATCTCAACAACTTTTCCGAGCTTGTCTGCTGCCTTCAACTTATGTTAGCAATAGTTCTTTCGGTTTTTTTAGTGCAAGGAGTCCTGAATATGCTCCTTTTAATGTTTTCATTGTGAGATTTGGATGTGTTAATGAAACAACCCTAAAGAAAACTAGCAATGAGCTTGCATTCGCGCGACGACCATCGCATTGCGTTGCACTGCAACGCGACGCGATCGACGCGGAGCGATAATCATTTGTGCGTCAAATCAGATGTTTGGCACCACTTCACTGTCAAAACCTAGGCCTTGTGCATACTTCCCGCGACGCGCGATCGCGACAGTGAATATCGGCAATATCGACTTTCGTTCGATATATATCTCGAACGTTGTGTCGTGCCGCTCGTCGCAGTAAGTATGCACTAGGCCCTTGCGACGACGCGACGCAAAGTCACTTGATCGATACGTAGGCTAGTTATAACGTCGCGCCGCGCCGCGAAAGAATCCTGTTTTCTTCGCGAATTAGGTGAAGAAAGAAAACATAGAGATGTCTATTTCATTACTCGTACAATTACTACTCAAAGTTTGGCCGCACTTTGCCGCGCGCGGCGTTTTTGATTAACGACTGCAAAAACAAAGCTATTTTGACGAAATCCGGAGCACAAGTTACACTATCAGGTAGACATTTGAGCTGTGATAATGACAGCGTTTTCAGGTCTCACATAAGCCTTCATCAAACAAGTTACAAACATCGGACGTATTTTTGCCAAGTTCGGCTCCCCGTTTTTTACAAAAGTTGACGCGGGTATCGTACATACGCGGTGTCGCACATACACGGTACGGTATCGTACCGCGCTAAGTTTTGTAAAAACGGGGAGCATTTGCCAAACATGGAAAAAAACGTCCGACGCATGTAACTTTTTTGAACGAAGACGTTTCTAATTTCTAAAAACGCTATCATGTTCACAGCTCAAATTCCTACACAAAAATGTACATTGTGACCCAAGTTCCCTAAAATCGCTTTGTTTTAGAGTAAAATTGTTTTCGCAGTCGTTTCACAAAAACGTCGCGCGCGGCAGAGTGCGCTAAAACTTCGAGTAGTAGTAGAAGTAATAGAAGAGCAATCTCTATGTTTCCTTCGTGAAATAGATGAAAGTGGGGCTATCTTGAGATCTGTGCAGGTTGAATTTTCGAAATCCTACATTTATCGGTCTGGGGCTTTCGCAACAAAAGTCCGACTTTTTCAGGAAGCGTGTTTGATGAAGGGTTTCGAAAATTCAATCCGCACAGATCTCGAGATTGCCACACCTTCAATTAATAAAGGAGGCATAGAGATTGTTCTTTTATTAACTGTACAATTACTAGTCAAAGTTTCGCCGCACTTTGCAGCGCGCGACGTTTTTGTGAAACGACCGCAAAAACAATTTCACTCGAAAACAAAGCGATTTTAGGGAACTTCGGTCCACAATGTGCTTTAGTATGTAGGAAATTGAGCTGTGAATATGATGGCGTTTTCAGAATTCAAAAATGTCTGTTGAAAAAAGTTACGAGCATCGGACGTTTTTTTGCAAAGTTCGGCAAATGCTCCCCGTTTTCACAAAACTTAGCGCGGATACTGTAGGATGTATACGACTTTGACGAATCGCATGCGTGTCCAGGGAGCTGATCAAAAAGTCGGCGTCACTTTTATGTTGCGTCAACTTTATGAAAATGGCGTAAATCAAGATCTAGAATAGCGATCAGTGCTTAACTGTCCAAAAATATTATAAAATCAAACTCTCGAAAACTACACTGTGAGAACATCAGGCGTCTCATCGGAGTATATTTGTAGTTAAACGACTTTTGTATGTATACATAGATTCCAAACGGCATTGTTACGAACTCTCTACAGCTATTTTATTTTCATTTTCATTTTCCACGTCGTTAACCTCGGGAATCTCCAGCTTCTCTTTCATTTGCTTCCGAGTGCCAGATATGTTCCGACTTCAATTGAAATTTTCATTCCATGCAGATCCAGACTTCCAGGAACTGCTCAATAGAAGACTCTCTGAATCCGCGTTCTGTAGCTTCAGTTTGTGTTATCGTGGTTTAATTGGAGCCGCTATAGTTCGGTTCCACTCACCACCCGCATTCAGTTCGCAGTTGCAAGCTCTGTGCTCTGGATAAGTTTTGAGCCTCTCGTATAACCTCTCCACTGTTTTAAATTTTTGTAAAATCCACATTTTTTTCAAAGGTACTTCCCGCATTGGCAACCCTTATGTTAGGTGTGACTAAGTAAACGGGCGTAGTAAATACTAATCCATTACTTCATAGCTTATAAATGAGTGATTTTTCGACTGAGCTGCAAGTGAGTTCGTCGTGAATGGCGATACTTTAGTAAATTTTAAGTCATTACTGTCATTGAGGTAGCGTTTTTGTCTGTCGCTGATTCTTTCACTTATAAAAATATTTATCTACAAACGGAAATGTTGCCGAATCGATTCGCTTATGTTAACGATAGCAACGAGTCGTTTGAAGTTCATCTTTCTTTTCACTTTATCTTTCCTCCCGGATCTTCTCCTATTCAAAAGACTTTCGTCGTTGATGCGGCATCTTTTTGTGACCTTTTGTCGCTCACAATTTCGGGCTTATTCAGAGCATTGATTTCTCACTTAGCGCACTCATAGCCGATCGCAGAATACTCAGATACGCCCCAAAGAAATGACACCTCAAGTTCTTCAACAATTTTCAATTCCAGTTTTTATGTACTTCTGTGGTAAACATCAGAAAAATCGGCTTGAGATTTTCTCTGTTGTTCGCTTCGATTTCGCTTGTTGATTCCATTGCGACCCCGTACAACTTTCGGCCTAAGGATTTCTCTCTGCCTTTGGCAAACTTCGATGGAATACGTTAGTTGTCGATCACACTCTGGAACGAAGATGTGTCGAAATTCTGAGAATGTAGTCGTTTTGACCATACAAAATGGCACGTAAGGATGTGAAATGTGTGCATATTTTTTTTAATTCACTTTGTTCATGAAAGAAAACTTCCCTGTCTAAAAGTCGTTGGACGCTGGACCTGTGATCAAAATGTCGCCTACGAATTTTAGTCAAAAACTTTTTCAATTATAAACAATGTGAATCAGGAACTTTTGCCTCACAATGCACATTATCACAAAGAAGCTTGATCTCTGAATGTAAGGATACATTTCTAGAATTCGAAGGAGTCTCCGTTCAAGAACGTTTTAGGTATCGGCAGTTTCTTTGCCAAGTTTACCAAGTGCTTTCGTTTCTAGAAAAAATGGCACAGGTGTTGCATGTGCATAGACTCTGAGGAAGTCCGCATGAAAACATCGCATAGAACGCCTTTATTGCCCAAAAACCTGGCATCGATCTTGCCACCAAGTATATCTACAAGCTAGCTGAAGCATTTTGAACGCTCGCAACGGGTACGGTGCTGCGATGCGGCTGAGGCAGCGTCCATATCAGGGCAGTGCAGAATTTTTTTTAAACAGAAAGCAGAAAATCCAACAGAAAGCAGAAAATCCAGTATGACAGAAAACAGAAAAAAAATCAAAAAATAATGGCCAGAGAACAAAAAACAGAAAATTCCTCAAAAATCAATAAATAGCGTTCAGCGTACAGTATTTGAGATTTTTTACAGCATCAATTTTTTTTACAATTTTTTACGTGAGAAACGGTTGACTTGTATTATATCCAAAACTAAAAGTCAACCAGACGAAGGAATGTAGACATCCGAGAGAGGCAGATTATAAGTGCAAAATGTCCCTCTAAACTCTTTTTTTTTCTGAGACAGCAGCACTCGATTACTTGATCAGAAGCTCAATATCTGCAAAGAGTACATAAAATTAGACGGAGCAGACTTGCCCTTCTCTAGTGTACATATTTTGACGGTAATTTCGGAATGATTTCTGTGTTGAATATTCTGTGTTACGCCCTAAAGTCATGCGCGTCCCGCGCCGGTGTGCCGTGTGAGTATAAATGTCCTAGCGCACCTCTCGCTCCACACAGGCGGGTTCGTTCATAACTCTAGCACAGTTTCAACAACTACATCACCACCACAGTCATCAATTTCATTGCACTTCATCTTATTCGAATTCTGCATCATCCTGCGCTGGATTGAGTTAAAACACGAAGTTAGAATTTGCGTAAATGACACAGTTTATGTTTATGTTTACTACGTTTGCATAAAGCAACCGTGAATTAATAATAGTCGAAATGGCATAGCACTATGAATAGAAGAGATGAAACACACATGGAAACTGTATGAACTGTGTCAAAAAGGCATAAAAAGTAGATGAAAAGAAGATATAAGAACCGTTCCGAATCACTTTGACGTCTCACTGGTGAGAAACAATTTTCCAGTATGGCGGGTAAAGTGCTACAGTCGCTAACTTACCCCTTCTCAACCAAAGAAGTGACACTGGTGGTTTGTCACTGTTTGCCCACGTTTAGAAAGTATTGCTACTCGCACGACGGGCCAGTGAGGGTATCATTAGCTGGCGCTTAGTAGTAATGAAACTCATTATAGTGATGTTTTCGAATGTTTTGATGCCTTTTTATGGCATGGGTACAGCTCACAAGATGTCACAAGCTAGCTGATTTGAACTCAAAACTCAGATGTCAGGCAGGACTCGAACCTGCATTGCACGCTTTCCGGGCGAGAGTGTTACCATTACACCACCGACACCCCGCTCTGCACCCCTCAGCTATTCACACATAGACTGTGCAGGCACAACAGCAACCAGCCGTTAACGGGTATGATCTGGTAAGCACAAACCGGCATTAAATCCAGTTAGGCTGAGGCCCTGGAAGATATAATTTTGATGTTTTGGAACACACATACACTGGATTTAATGCCGATATGTGCTTACCAGATCATACCCGTTAACGGGTGATTGCTGTTTGCCTACACAGTTTATGTGTGAATAGCTGAGGGATGCAGAGCGGGGTGTCGGTGGTGTAATGGTAACACTCTCGCCCGGAAAGCGTGCAATGCAGGTTCGAGTCCTGCCTGACATCTGAGTGTTGCGTTCAACTCGGCTACCTTGTGACATCTTATGATTATTCAAACCTCCTCCCTCGTGTTGATTCGATTGAAAACGTTTGATCCGGTGATCAATCGCTCGAGTCGGCGCAACGGCTGATGATTTCCTACGGTTTTCGACTTCCGTGGTGGGATTATGGAAAACAAGGGCAGTAGTTTTGCTACAGGTTTAATGCCACCTGCTTTAGTGATGGAGCAGTAAGCATGAAACTTGTTGCTTGCTTCGTGGTGCTGGCGTAAGCGCGCGAGAGCAAGCGGGCGAAAGCGCACGAGAAGGAGCGCCTGTTAGCGGCTAGCGAATAGTGTGCCCACGATGACCATCGATTTCGCGTAATCGCACGCTCTACGGAGCCTGATTGGCGCCTGATCAATTGTGGGGCATTTGATCAACGTGTTTAACGGTGAGCATTCGTCGATTGTCGTCCACATCGCTTCGTAGTTAAATCGTGAGCCTAGCTCTAGTGCCTGAGCAAGTTTGAGGCACCTCCCCGTGCACTGACTTCTTTGATGGTGAAGCTCTCCCTGCAGCTTCCTAAAAGTCCTAGACAATGAAGCTTGGCATTTTCAAACGAAAGGATGTATAAGATTCTATCCGAGCAATATTTATCGGTCATTTCATGCCGATACGCGGCGTAAGGCAAGAGTAGCAGCCATCTGGGATGTATACATTGGATCCGAATCAAAAAAATTCGGAGACTTGGATTTCAGATAACTCAAAAATCAAAGGTCTTGGATATCCAATTCAAATGGATAGAGTCAAATTAACAACATCGGATAATCCGATTCATTCGGATAGAGAGGCTAAACGGATATTCGGATCTCGGCTCAATACGAAAATTACGTTTTTTCGGTGATTCGGAATTTGGATCATTTGGATTTTGACATTTTTTCGGTGAATCGGAATCGGAATATCCGAGTCGGATATCCGGTCCGATACAAGTGGGTATAATGCACTCTGGCGAAGATTTTTAAGAAAACAGATCTTCTACCGTACCATGATAGAACAGTTCATTGATAATCATCTTTATATCGAAGTATTTGCAAACAGATTTTATTTTTAAAAATGTGTTCACCAGTTTCGTAAACAACCTCTTCGAACAGGGTTTCCTGTTCGATCAGTACACATATTTTGGGAGCCAATCGTACCCTCAATGCGCCATACTAGCATAAACAAGTAAAACGAAGAGGATCAATGCCTTATATGCGCAAAATCTACGCTGACGATGCGTAGTAAATGCTCCGGAAATTTCACACTGTGCGCCAATTGTATGTCTGTAGTGTCTCATGCAAAGTGGGGCGTCTACAAAAGGTTGATCCGCCCACCATGAGCCACCGCGCTCTAGATAAGAAGAAAGTATACGACGCATTTCTCAGGCATGCTTCAAATCATAAGATGCAGAGCAGCCGGTTCAATTACTCAGGTTTGCGGTACATCGGCCCCGCCCATCCGGTGGTGGCCCCAATGGAGGCTGGGCGACCCAGCCGCGACGCGTGTCTGTGTGCTGACCGCGACGCGTGGTGTGTCGACCGCGACGCGTGTCGGTGTAAAGTAGTTCCTGAGCTAGATGAAACTGTTCTGCAGGACGTGAACTGTTGTTAAATGCATAGGCCGCTTAAAGGCACAGTCCAAGCTCAGGGACGAAATCTGAGATTTCCATACAATTGTTAAGTAGACCCACCGTATATAACATCTGCCAAGTGCGAGCTCTCATTCCCTCTGACTAAGCGAGATATAGGAGGAAGCCACGCTGGGGCGCCCACCCCCGGAAGGCACTTTGGCACGCCCCTTTCACGATCTTTCGAGCTCAATAGTGGTGAGATGATAGGTGATTTCTGATCGATAGCCCCGTTCTTCCCTTCATTCTCAGCCTCTCTCTTTATTCTGATCGACTCGCATATATAGGTTGCAAATGAGGGAAGTTACAAGCCCCGGAAAACTCCTCCACCCTGATTCCGTAGCTCAATTTTTGAGGAGCCATAACTCCGTTCCTATGGGGTCTTGAACGATTTCAGAGATATCATTGGAATCAGCGTGGAACCGTTCTCAAGATAGGCAGAAAACCAGAAAATCGATGCTGAGGTTGGACTGTGCCTTTAACGCGACACATCGAGATGTCAACAGCACGAAAATAGGCGTACGTCGCTGGGCAACGGGCAGGTCTTGGGCTGACGGTGTGCGCGATTTGAGTTGTCAACAGGGAGCGGTCTGTTGACGACTCAAAGGGTTACAGTAGAATGAGATCCGCATGGCTACAGTAGAAAGAAACATCGAGTCGTGACATCAGACACACATTTTTCGAGTAACAGCACATACCGAAGCTACCAATATCCGACTCATTACCCGTTCCGATTCACGATATAAATCGGATATTCGATATCCGAATCATCATCCGACTCACAGCACATTTCGGTGATTCAGATTTTGAATCAAACGGATTTCGGGGCTTTTTCAGTGGCTCGGATTTTGGATCACTCGGATTTTGGGGTTTTTTCGGTGAATCGGATTTTGGATCACTCGGATTTCAACGTTTTTTTCGGTGATTCGGATTTCTAATCATGAAAATTTCGGTTCATTCGGGTGGATATCCAAAAATGAGTGAGTCGGATCCAGTGTATACTGGGTAGTAGCCCATATTGGCGGGCCGGGCAAAATGTGGCCTATTTCGCGGTGAATGTTCTCTGAGATGTGCTTTTGAAGATATCAAAAAGTTAATAAAAATCATCAATTTCGCAAAAAAACTTTTTTAAAATCGTGAACAGGAATAACTGCATTTGTTGTCAGCATTTTTTCTCATTCGAAGCTTTGTTTTTGACTGTTGTCATTTTTGTCTGTGCTGAGGTCGAATATATTTGCAGATGATGGCCGAGCACTAAAAATCCTTCTGCATCGACCAGGACCGAATGGGGGTCGTTACGCTCATACGGTGTTGGAAAGACCTTTGCTTAGCCTCTCCATGTCTCAGGAATCCGCTAAATCTTCAACACGTCACTTTTCTACGTTTTCGCCCGTCCATGAAGGTATCGTCAGGGCTGCGATGACTAAGCCGAGCGGCGCTGAGTTGAAGCGGGCGCGGCGCCGTCGCGCAGAGTGTCAGATTACTCTTGTCTCTGTTACTTGAGTGAAATCGTCAGCATGCTCCCGTATTCCTTTCAATCTGAGGATGAAGAAGTCGAAAGATGCTAGAAATATGAGCAGCAGGCTAGCAGAATCACCTGGATGTTCGAGCAATCTGATACAAGCCGCGCCGCGCTTGTTTCAACTCAGCGCCGCCCGGCTCTGTCATCCTGGCCTTGACGGTACTATGCCACGCGAGAATTTTTCCGACCATGAATATCCCATGCTGTTGCACGTTAGTCGTTTGACGTAGGAGATTTTTTCTTCGAAAAGCACAGCTAACTATTTTTTTTTGTTACCGGAAACTTCGGAAGAAGAACATTTCCTCGCAATGATGATCATACTTAGAAGTGTTTCGAAGTTCCCTCGGAAGGGCATGCAATTCTGCTTCTAACCCATTCACGACCACGCCTAATTTTGTTTCTTTTTTTCATCTGTGATTTCGGGTGAAAGCCTTGTGTGTTTATATGTATGTCCAGACAGTTTTTTCCCTGTTTACCCTTCAAACATTAAAAGCATCGTACGCGCAGAAAACCGCATATTATTTTTTCATGTTTTTGTGTAGCTTGGCCTCTCTAGTGAACGAAAATGTTGAAGGGGCCCATGAAAAACCTTTATTTGTAAAGAAAAGTAAATCGAAACACATTGTAAATACGAATTTGAATTTCGCGCCATAATCCTTTTTGAAGTTTTTCTGCTTTTGGAGGCCTCGTCACTGTGATTTTCGGAGTTTTTCTGCATGTGGAGTTCGTGCCGTAACTATTTTTCATGTTGTCTTACGGTCGCACCAACATTCTAGGAAAAAGTGCTAGATGACTGGTGAGAATTGGTGGCGGATCTTCATCTTTGACGCCTTCCAACCTCATTGCCCAACGTTTTTGATGCGCCAAAGTTCACCAGTGTGGTCTACCGGGCTCAGTCATGAAATTGAGCCTGAAAAATGAAAATTGATTTCCAGCGCGAACGATGCAGTGTTCACGATAAATTTCACTTCCGATATCTCCACGGTTTACGGAAGGTCTGGTGCCCTATATAGCAAGGCATACTTAAAATAGACACGAAAAACGCGTTTTTGAGCAAAAATAGGCCCTCTCATGTTTACGTTGATTTTTGAGCGTGGAGGATTTGAACGCTAGAATGATGATACCTATCAGTGCAATGAAGCGATCACCTCACTTATTAGCAATTCCTTGACTTGATCATTCCTGTAGTCTGAGTCTTCATTCGGTCATATCGAGGGGGCGGATCTGGGGCACCATGCGTGTCTGGGACACCAAAACGCTTGTTTGCAGCCGTTATTTTGCCGCTCCTGGCTCGTTTTCTACCGTTCTTTCGACACTCGGAGCCTAGGATCCTTCTCGCCTATCATTTCACTGTGGAAAGTCAACGAGGATGATCATCGTGAACGCTGCCTTTAATGAGTGGCTATATTCACTAGAAATGCTGAATGCAACTTTTTTGAATGTTACGCATGTTTTTTCGTCATTCACCCCTTCGCCCCACTACTTCAGCGTTATGCTGCCTCTGGCTCTCGCGGTAGACCTGCAATTGGTGAAATTTGGACACTGCGTAACAGCAGGCCTATCCCTGAGACCACCGGCTGCGAAACTACAAAGTACAACGAGATCCGAACATGTTCTTTCGACATCAACTTTACGTTCCGCTGTTAGTAATAGACCTGAAGAGGCCTTTTTGAAAATGGACTGCATTCGACTGCAAACCGAAACAAGTCGGGAATTGAGATCGTAGCGCATTCCATTGGCAACGGTAGTGTGCTGGTCCATTTAAAAAGAATGGGGAAGACTGCATGAGGCTCTTCGTACCTTATTGCGTTGTCTACTCTTTTGTATAGGTCTTAGCGACTTTCTTAGATAAAAAGTAAGGAGATACACAGTCTGATAAATGGGGGGGGGTTGGTATATTATTCAATAATCGTCCAGTTTTCCTGCTAATTGAATAACTAGTCCGGAAAATGACTTCGCAACGGCCGCCCAGCACGCACACCAGCCTAATAAGCGGACAATCTCATTCGGACGGATCCCGGCTGTTAGGCCTTGGATTCAGACCGCCATCAACGTCTATGTATCTCGAAAAAAAGATGAGAGTAGATGGAAGGGCAGTTGACAAAGTTGGTTTCGCCTCTGGCCCCAAACAAATATTATCACACAGCTCTGCAGGGGCTCCTCATAGAGCTGTTGGTGAGAACGAAGGATGAGAATCGGAGCTCAAAAGCGTGAAATGGAGCTGACTAACGGTTAGAATTAGGTATGAGAAACAGAAGCTACCTATCCTAGGATCTATGTAAAAAAGAGATGTCCTATGATAATCGCTACTCTTTGTTCTGAATAGAATTGAACGAACGATGAGTGAATAATTTTTTTATTTATTTTTATTTATTTATTATACGCCCTTGCCGACGTGCTCATAAGCCACAAAGTAGCGAGCTAGAGCCATGAAAATGTATACAAAAACAAACCAAGTCCTAGCGCAACGATTCAACTGCCGACCACAAGGCCATGGTTCAAGTTAGAGAATAATCGAAAAGGCGTCACTAGACAAAGTCAGGAGCCATTAAAGGTTGTGGGGGAAGTAAGGCAAAAACCCAAGTAGTGATAGAGGCTTGTAACCGTTCAGTGTTTCTTGGTACGGGAAATAAATCCATAGTTATCCGTTTCATATTCAAGCTGCAATGAAAGCGACCCTACCCACGCGGCTTCTCAGGATGCATACTGTCCTCCGACCGCTGTTAGGTAGCTGGGTGATGTATCTTAAGATAATTCCAAGTGTCAGGGGTAGGTAAGGTATAGGGGTTGGTACGGGAAATAAATTCATAGTAATCGGTATTATATTCAAGTAACTGTAATGAAAGCGACCCTACCCACGCGGCTTCCTAGGATGTATATGCTCCTCCGACCGCTGTTAGGTATCTGGGTGATGTATCTTAAATGCATCGTACACGATGAAACCATAGCTGAGTTTTTGACTTTTTCGTGTTGTTATGTCCCTATAGTGCCTGAAGGTTGCGAAAAGCCCCCTCAAAAACGTTAACTTTTCAAGAGAACCCCATTTCAAGAAAGCTTTTGATACAAATTTGAAGTTCCCGCCGACATCAATTTGGGATAGTTGCGCGAAGAACGCAAGGAACACTTTTGCGATTCGTTCCTTGGTGCAGAGTAGGAAGCAGTTCACCGAGAACGCCATTCAGACAAGCGATATTTTTTTCTTGAAGGAAACTAAAAAGGGTTATTAACCTGCTGCGTCCATTGCTGCCAGCCGCTTTCGATACGCCGAACGTGAAATCGAGTGGCGTGTGAATTGCGCCCTACGACGCGTCAAAGCACGATCGCCAGCAGCGACCACGGAGTTTTGTTCCTTATACCAACGGATTGACCCCGAGGCCGGCTCCTAAAACCCAGGAAGCGCTTTCGAGGTAAGCGAATCTCTATTAAGAGGCGATTTTGAAACTCCAAACTTTCTGAGTGTCATTATTATGATCCACTAGTTCGACTGAATGCAAAAGCTGGAATTCGGTTTTCATCGTGTACGATGCCTTAAAGACAATTCCAAATGTCAAGGGTTAATTGGTGTAGATGACAGGCGGAGACAACTCAGTTCCAAGCTGCGGGCCTATAGCACCAAAGATGAGATAGAGGGAAACTTAAACAGCGAGAAGGCAATATGAGAAGAGGAGCTCGTGCAGTGCTTGGTGTCGTAGCCACTGGAAACTGTCTGCCACTCCAAACACAGCCCATCACATCAGAAGAAAAGCACATGATACGCCATAATCCAGCATTTGCCATGAGTCCATAAATGACGTCCGAAATATGAGTTACATGATAATGAAAGAAGTGGTGGAAAACAGCGATGTGGAAATTGCGGAACGGTTATCATCTTTGAAGTTGAATGTTGTACCATCGAATGCACTTCATAAGCTCCTACACTCCTGCAATATTCCCGCCTAGAGTACTACCGATTTCTTTGTTGTCAGATCCAACCCTTCAATTTACAAGTGAACGCGTCAGCATCCTCTTCCATGACAGCGGCGAGTATATGTATAAAGCGCCCACACACACTGAGGGACAGTTGGCTATTTGAGGCCGCTCCTAGATGACCGGGAGCACTTTTTTCTGGATGTTAATTTCGGACGCTTTGGGGATCGTCCCAGGAGGGCCTATCGCGAGGAATGCTTCCTCTTTGTTGACCGTATGCTCCTGACAGAACAACGAGCTGCCAATTAGGAAGGGTTGTAGCCCAGCATGCGTCGACAGCATATGCTGCTGTCACTATCTATACATGGGCATCAGATGTGTGCAGAATTTTCTGTTTTCTGTTTTCTGCCCATTTTTGCTATTTTTTCTGTTTTCTGTAAAAATGGGCAAAATCGGGCAGAAAACAGGAAAAACCGTGGACCGCGATTTATAGCAGGATTGTCTCAGAGGAGAGAGACCTGATTCATCAAAGCTAAGCCTATAGGTTATCTGTGAACTTGACCCGGGTTCTCTGAAGTTCCCCATGCTTAACATTTTTTCTTGCTATGGTGGTTACCCATCCCGGTGCGCAGATTTCGAATATTATTCGACAGCCCGTTTTTTTGAAATTTTCGAACTTCGAGTTTTGAAGGATACGAAATTCGAAAGATCATTCGAGTGATTTTTGAATAATACAATTCGGTTCGAAGTATATTTTATTCATTGTATGATATTCTCCTAATAATTCTTCACAAGTACAGGACAGAACCTCAAAACTTATCAGAACCTCATATTTGTATGTTTTTATAAGAAATTCCTTATAAAGAATCAAAGAAGTTAGGATTCCACTGCTCGGGGGCCGTTTGGTCCTTAAAAACAATTATTCCCAGGAATTTCAATAGGGAAAGATTTACTTGGACAGAAGTTCTCGGAACAACCCCTTAGCGTAATGTGTAGGATTTAAAGCCAGCTAACACCATCGTGATACTGAAGTACAATACCCGCACTAATTTTTTTCAAAAAAGCCGCAAAAGTCGCGAAATCGCGACTCTTCGTCATAGCACGGCTCAAAGAAACCCGTTCGGGGAGTTAGGGGCATATTTGGAATCAGAGTCAAGCTCACGGTGGTCCGCGGGCGATCGTTATTTTTTTGGGAAAACTTGAAATTTTTTTTTGGGGGGGGGTCGTTATTTTTTGACCCATCTAAATTAATGTCTGTATCGCCGAAAAATCGAGTTTTGAGGTAAAATTGTCTGGGGCCATGATTATTTACCAAGGAATAGTAAACATTAACGATTGAACAAGAGCGTTTTGAAATGAAAAATGGAGTAAATCATTAAACGTGTCCTAGCTCAACATTACCTCTTCTACAACATTTGGAACAGACATTACTTCGTGGTATTCTAGCGAAATCTGATGAAAGCGGAGACTTATTTTATTGCGTCGGAAGTCGTTAGGCCATGACTGCAAACTTCGTGCAGAACTGGCAATGGTAGCGTAGAAGGTTTTTAACGATGGCACTGCATCCTGTATAGCACAGTACTTTAGGTGTAAGGTGATTGAGTTCGTCATCAAACCTTGGCGTACTGTATGATCTGTATCTTGTTCGCGTCATCTATATATTTGGGCCAACCTCTGGTGTTTAATTTGGCGTTTGCAGGCTTATACATTTTTGAAGTTTTCGAAACTCGCCATTTCATAATGTGTCATCTCCAGCAGTATGTAATGACCCAGAGCATAGGGAAAGTTCTCCTGCTTTCTGCGTTAGCATCACCTACCTGGGGACATATACCCTCGAATCTGATTGGCATTGCTGGAGTAGAACTCAGTGACGTGGGCACTAGCCAGAGCAACAGATGTACCTTCGTTATACACCTTACCCAAGGCTGGATAGCTAAGAATTTCGATGCCAAACGTAGTGTAATCGGCGAGCGAAAAGCGTTGTCTTGGTTTCTTTGACGGGGTGTGACTCCTCATCTTTGTTTTTCTGGCTTCGTGTTTCAAGACTCCGAAGTTGAGAGCGTTTCATGGTTGTGCGACGTCGGTCTATCAAAGCCCGTACATGTCTTAGCATCATAACTAAAGAGGTGCTCAGATATTTGGCCTCCAAAAGAGGTATAGTACTAATCGAGAAACACTTTGGTCCCACTTTCGTATCTTGAGTTCAAGGGATTCTTCATTTTCAAAACGTTATTGTCTCTCAATAATCTTTCTGCAACATTTGCCATTTTGCCGCCGTTGTTTCCCATCATGTGGTCGAAATAGCGCCAGCGAGACACATCATCTACCATGAGACCTTCCTCATATTGTAGTTCTTCTGAAAAAGATGTCAGCAGGGATAGTGTGTGGCTCACGTGGTCAAAAATTAGAAGCGTTGGTCTATCGAAGAGTACACACGCAGCAGCCACAGCTCTTGATTTCATACTTTCAGTTGTATCTTCGTTCGCCACGGCTTGAAGGCACCTCATCAGAACGGGGAGTTGGGTAGGATTTTTGCTAGCGCTTGCTGCATGCTGGCCAACCAGCGGACCTGATGTAGCACCCCCATTTTGAGGTACGAAAAGTTCATCTGTTCTTGAGCGAGCCGTTATGCGTAGTTGTTCTGAGCAGATATGACAAGATTCAGTGTCTGTGATGCGTAGATGCTGAGAAGAAACCCTAGAACAAAACATATTCAGATACCTAAAATTTCTTTCAATCATGTTGGGTTCGCACCTGCTCTCACACTTCCATCGAGTGTTGTCTCATCATCTACCATGCGCTGAAGTTTTGCGTGAACGCCGTTTATGTGCACTGTCATCACAGACGCACCGTCGGCAGACGGGGCCATTACCCTCCTTATGGCAAAGGCGATGGGCTTTTGGGAAAGATCATCCTGCATGTCTGCCCATGAGTCCTCCTCATTGAGAAAGTTCTTGAATGCGTTGACGATGTTTTCGGAATTTCGCTCTCTGTTTCTACTAACGAGAAGTGGAGAGTTACGGGAGTGTAAGAGTGCGAGGTAAACTTCATCAGAAATATTGCGATAGGTGTCGGAAGTTCCGTCGGTCAACAGAGAGAAGGGCAGGTAGTTTCTCATTGAACATTCCAGCAAATCAAACTTCATGTGCTGTGCAAATTCTTGACAATACGCTTGGCAGATGTGGGATCGTCAAGCGGTTCAGCACGCATCGCATCGGACTTCATTGGCATCACAATAAGAGAATTGTTTAGCGAACGCTAGACTTTTCTAAGCAGCGATATCACATGCGAGATAGGATCGAAAGCTTAGTTTGAAGACATCATTCGTGCTAAGAAAATTCGTAGCATTCTGCGCTAAAACATAAGATTGACACGGCTTTCTGCGTGAACGCCGCCTCACCCCTCTTGAAATTTATCCGAAGCTTTCAAATTCTCAGCATTGCAGGTTCCATCTCGTCTATCTCTGTTAGGACCTACAGCGTTGTCGCAAGCTTCAGCATTTAAGCTCTCTTTATGTGAACGACCTCATACTCCTTCCACTCCATTTTTCGCACCCTTTGTATATGGTCTGCAAATATTTTTCGCATCAGATCGAAGCTTTTCGTACCTCTTCTGTGGCAGACCGTGACCAGAAATTCTGAGTTGGTTGCAAAACTTAAACTGTTTGGTTCACATAACACCTCATATTTTTGGGTGCTGACGCTCTTAGAGGAAAAAAAGTATTACGAAAAATAACCCACGAATGCCATTTCTTGCTCCGCAACTTTAGAGAGATAGCACACAACATCTCCGTCATCATTTAATACCTTAGCACTCGAAGTTTCGAAACAAGTTCAAAATCGTGCAAGCCGAAAGGAAGCGAGTCTGGAAATGGCCGAATGTCAGTTTCAGAAAAAAGTACCCATAACGAGGGTACCAATCGACTGGTAATGTTCTAAAAATCATTTCTAGATAGGTTAAAAATAAATTTTTCCAAAAACTGAACTTCGCCTGTCACCGCCCCTGACATTTAAAAAATCGGCCAAAAAATCGACAAACGGTCGTCTATATACATGACCTAGTGCAAGAGTGGAAACTGTAGACAGATGATAGGAAATGTTAACGTCCGGAGATGAGCTCATGAAATTGATTTTGAACCGAGTTATGGCCGTTCAAATCGACGGTGGTCCCACTGTGGTCCGAAAGCTCCACCGGACCACCGTGGCCAAAAACGGGGGCGAAGATTTTTCCGGTTTCTGGAGTGCTTCTCAGCTTCTCATCTGGCTCAAATTTTCAAAATCGGCAGCGCATCAAACGCTATTCATCCCCTTTGAAATGGTGAGGCCCCGAAAATTGAAAAAACCTCCAAAATGAAAATAGTCAGTAACGTCTACCAATTTTTTCACTTTTCCTAGAAGGTCGTTTTTTAGCCGAAAAAATGTCTCTCTCGGGGGGTGGGGTCGTTGTTCAGGACGACCCGGACCACCGCTCTGCCTGACCCGGTCGGAATCAGCATCGAGAGCTCTACATCTCTTGACGACATCTCTTAACCTGGTCCCGTTTTCAGCGAGAATGGACTTGGCACCTGTGAAGGGGAAGAAAAATCGACTTTTCCGGATTGGGCTGCCTTAGTGCTTATTTAAAAGAGGATAAGTAAGTTAAGTTGTAGGACAAGTCCCAGGTCGATTGGTCCCATTTGAGCTGAGTACGGAACCTCGGTGGTGTTTTCATTCACTCGATTTTTCTATCAGCCCTATGTGCCTTGTTTGCAAGTCAAGAAATGTGTGCGCTCAAAATGAAGAGCTCTCAATACTGATTCCAAATATCGCCCCAGCTCCACGAACGGGTCACTTTGAGCCGAGTTATGACGAAAATTCGCGAATTCGCAACTTTTTTGAATAAATTAGTGCGGGTATTGTACGTAAATCGCTGAATCCTCGATTAGACGACATCATCAAAGTTGAAGTATCCGCTTACAACTTGATCTCTTCAATGTAAGAGTTTTGGTTCAATCAGTACTCCGTCCTGATCTTATCCCTCTTCAAAACCACTCTATTTAATCAGCAAATGCTGGTCAATAATAACTGTGCCGAACAACGAAACAGAATGAGCTATCAAAATCTCCTCTTGCCCCGTTCTGTGTTTCGCTGTCGTAATGTATCTGCTTTGCAGGTACATTTTCGCCTCCGTATTTTCCTTCTCGTCACACGTATGTACCTTACACACACCCACTCACCGTCCCACTCACTGGTATGGACTCATGCGTAAATTCGTTCACTGTCCCCAAATATGTGTTTTTGACGTTTTCCACTCATATCTTCATTTCTGGCTTTGTGGAAATCTTTGAGAACTTTATTAAAATTTTCACCACGTCTTGTTTCAGGAAAAAATGCTGCGCCCTCGGCGAAAATAGCTAGCGATGACAATTTCCTACACTCTCGACGTCTCTCAGACGAATGTGCAAAGTTTCCTGAAGTTACTATGCCGATGGAGAGGAAGCGTATGGAAAGTAAGTGAAGAATCGACTACTTCTCAACCATTTTCACACTTACATATAGTTGGCCGGGATCATACTTCCCGTGACCGGCGACAGCGACAGTGCAGCTCAGGCACATCGATTCTCGTTCGGTGTTAATGGTAAACATTGCATCGCGTCGCATTGCGTCGCGTAGGAAGTGTGATCCCGGCTTTAACCTTTTTCACGCACAATCGGCACTACAAGCGCGTTCATTTTGCTGTTGTGGAATTATCTCATGCTCTTGACTAGAGCTTGGCGGGGTTCATAGCGAATTCCCTATGAGAGGGAGATTTCAATGCGCACTGTTGGACAAATGTTGGATGAAAGCACGTTTTTCGAATTTTGATAAGAATAATGGTTTTTCCCCGTTTTCCCCGCGTGATTTTGTTGACTACTCGCCTGGGCTGTTCCCAGGCCGTTTTTCAAAATTATGCGGAAAATTACTCGACCAATTTCGGATCCATTTTATTCGATTCTACTCGAAATTCGGACCTCAAAAAGGGGTATTTCGAATCTATTCGGAATTTGAACCTCGGAAGAAGGGACCGTTCGAATCTATTCAAAGTGCGGACCTCAAAAATAGGAATGATTCGAACCTACTCGATATTCGTTCTTTTCGTCCAGACAGCCCCCCCCCATACAACAACTATGTACGTTGAAAAAAAAACCGCGAGAAAATCACTGAGAGCTGCCTTATTTGAACCAAAGATTCCTCTTTCGACCTCTGAGAAAGGAAGAGTTGATTGATGGGATGTTATCATGTTATCACGTAATCGTTAATTTCTTTTCTCATTTAATGCCAGATTACTGTCGAAGGGCCGGCCTGTTTTGGCGAGTCTCGAGTCATTCGGCCTCCTAGATCTTCACAATAATTCGTCGGCGACCCAACAATTTCTATCTACGCTCTCAGGCAAGCCCAACCAATGATTCTAACCAAAAAAAAACGGTGAGGGGGTTTCGGCGCGTACGATGCCCTCCAGGGCTGAATAGGAGAGAATGAAGGTGCGAGGAACGCAATTGTAGCGTCGCTCCCACTACGGCATCTTCGACTAACCAACGAGCTACTCAAGCCAATCGATCCAATTCCATAAAGGGATACTGTGGCTGGAAACATATGTTCACCATTATCTTTTATTATCATTATCATCATTAAATATTATGTACACTTTTAATAATAGATGTCCATCTATATTTCTATATACATGTAATGTGGTTCTATTACAAATACTACAAATTCCAAAAAATAACTGCACAGATTTTCCCGAGACAGGAATGACCATTTTCATTGAATACAGTCTGATGGCAACGTCCGCGACGTAACGCAAAAATGACGTAACAAAATAGATACGACTATATAATGGCACAACTCAAATTTGACGATTATCGTGGACACTGTCTCTATGATATTAAAAGGAATATTCCAAAGTGTACTGCTGCGAGGCGTCGAAAAACAACGCGCTCCAAAACCAAAGCCAGTTATGTCGGTTTGGCCTTGGAGCGCAGAATCCGCAGAAACCTCAGAAAGAGCAAGTTAAACTTACACACTCCAATACTCATCAGTAGAGAAGGGAGTGCAATAATTAATAAATAAAGAATTCGATTAAAAAAAACTTTTAACTGCAAAAACTAACCATTTTTTTCGTCTCTTGAAGAGACGTAAAAGTTTTGTACATTCTTGGAAAATTTTAATCTCCGAGTGGGGGGGGGGCGTAGCTTTATAGAGGTTTTGGACAGCGGTCTTATTGACTCTGCTTGAGCAACTCTCAAAGAACGCGGTACGGTCAACCAACAGTGCATCCTTTTTACTTCTGAAAGTGTGGTTCACCTCAATAGATATAGTTGTCACACAAAGTAACTTTCTGTAAACGAAATTGAATTTGGTGCACCCGAAATTCACAACAAAACGTGAGCTGCCATGGGACAAATTCTGTGATTTGAAGTGAAACCCTCAGTGAAATTTGAAGTGAACGACAGTGTGAACATGCTTTAGAGTTGACTTCAATCGTGAGCCATGTTTTCATGACAAGATGATAAACGTTTTTTTCGTAATATCTATCCGTGCGTACAGTCGGCGCGGATCCTAGTGATACTTTGCGTTCCCCATTGAAGGGTGGCGCAAAATCGGTGCGCCTACACATGGTATATGTAGCATACGGCGCCGATCTTCAATAGGAAACGCAAAGCATCACTAGTATCCACTCTGAGAGAACTGGCCGCTGTAGTACCGCAACCGTGCCGCAGTCCCCATAGTTCCGCAGTGTACCGCAATGACGATGCAGTGGGCTCGCACTTGTGTCAAATAGCGCAATAGCGCCGCAATGATTGCGGTACTACTGCGGAGCTACTGCGGCAAAATCACAGCGCCGCTGAAACCAGTCATGCCATTTATCGATCCACTCAACCCGGCTTGCCACGCTTTTCATTCACTCGTCTTCGTCTTTCAGTTCTGCTGGAACGAAAGCGTGTCTCTTGCTTTTCTCAAAATTCATTACCTCTCTTAGGGAAACACTGGCACGTTCATCCTCCTCAGTCTTATAAGCGTTTATGTTGACAAAGTTTTGAATCATTTTTTTGCGTGAAAGTTTAGAATCATTTTTTGAGCTTAAGAAGCTTTTTGAGTTTTGAGCTTTTGAGTTTTTTGAGCACATTCGACCGCACTTACCTGAATTCATGAACCTGAATTCTATAATATGCACATTCTGTGCTAAGCCGAGGTCCCATAGTTGTCTCGCGTGTGTTTCCAGGGATAGGCGGATTTTTTTCAAAACATTTTAGAGGCTATGTCTACGATAGAAAACCGTATTCTAGTGTTCTATGTTTTTCAGTGGGCAAGTTCTCGATGTAGAGGATAATTGGGAAACGTCTCTATAGAACTTTTGAAAGCAGAATAAAAAAGTTCTGCAAAAAAACCATTTATTATTTATTTACGCCTGTTGGTGTGTATTGCGCACTGCAGACAAAACGTCAGACCAAACGTTGCAAATTGTTTTGAGCTTTGAAATTGTTAGGTAAGTGACTTTGCTTTCTGTTTCGTGAACCAGAAACTCGTGAAAAAATTAAGAAAGTTGAATGCTCATGTTTGGATCTTACAATTCTCATGTTTGGATCTTACAATTTCCCGGGATAAAGAGTATTCAAAAATTCGGCAACAGTTCCTTTATTACTAGAAACTATGGACAACCGCCATATGGATTGGGCGGGGTGATCCAATGGGTTGACTGGTTCACAAGATTTTCACACGATTCCTGGCCGTTTTTCGAGTTACTTCCATCCCTACTATTCTCAGAAGGACCCAAAGCTTACTTTCCTGCGGAAAACGGGCAATACTCTCATTGTGAGCACTGCCTTCAAATCGGATTTTAAAAAACGAATGACCATCTCACAAGCGAAGTTTAAAAAGCGTAGGTCGGATCTGCGGAAACGAAACGTGTTGCCAGTATCTCTTGTGCATCTATAGTAAAACTTTGCAGTACCACGCCCTAAGCTGCTGGTTCCAGAAAGTTCATTCATTCATTCATTGAGTACGTCGTATAAGACAGACGCCAAAAAAAGTCGCAAAAATCCAGAAAACAATACGAATTACAAACATATCTAAGACTTCAGTAAAATGTTAGCCATTCCCCGTTTAAATGACATCGTGGCAGTGAGGGTGGTTTTCCCCACGCGCAGATACGCTGACCTCGCTGAGTTATGAGCCTTGCTAAAATTTCACGATAAGGTAAGGGGATATCAGGAGGTATTTGGGATGTTTTGAAAAAGAAATCAGATTTGCTCAAAACTTGTATGGAAGGGTATTCTAGGGTGCTGAAAACGAATCTGGGGTCTGTTTGTCGAAATGTTAGAAGACACCTCCTATAAGAAGTACACCTGTCATAGAGGTACACCAAAAAGACGGGTCTCTGACAAGGGAACCACAATAAGCCATAGTGACCATTCCAAATGAAATGTACTTTTCTAGAACCATTTTCGGACGAAAAGTCCGAATATGCCCATCGCAGCTGCCTAGACCCACTCTGAAAAAAGTTATGAGCGTTTATTAAAGCTTCGCGGCAAGGTAAGGGTACCTACCCCCATGGAATTTTCAGGGTGTTTTTAAATTTTTCCCCTGATTTTGCTAAAAACATGTATGTAGGGGTAATCTGGGGTGCTGAACACGAATCTGGAGTTTGCTTGCCCAAATTTTAAGGTTTACTGTAGGTTACGGTAGGTAACATGCCATTTAGGAGGCAAAACCTACCTTAGTAATCCGAGAATCGACAAATGAATATCGAATTCGTGTTCAGCACCCCAAATAACCCCCACATAGAAACTTTGAGACAAAATTGAGACCTTGACCAAACTACCGTATACCCACCGTAGCCTACCGTAAGCTGCCAAAAATCGATAAACCGACATCAGGTTCGTGTTCAGCGCTCCAAATAATCCCTAGAAAAATAACTTGAGCATATTCTATAGGAGCACTTCGGAAATCGTCAAAAGTCGCGATTTGCCATCAAATTCGCCTGATGGGAATCTGGGAACGAATACAGTCGAAAACTTCGGAAAATCGATAAATGAACCTCATATTCGTGATCAGCACCCCAAATAACCCCCCATAGCGAATTTCCAGTCAAATCTGGAATATTTTTCTAAAACGCTTCGAGAGCCCTCTGATTGGTAAAAATAAACGCCCAACCGAAAATCCGTACAAGTCCAAAACGCTGTTAGTCTGCGCAAAGTTTGGAAAATGTTTCTTCAACTTAACTTTGCGTAGTGGGGTAGTTTTGGGCGCTGAACAAGATTATGAGGTCCGTTTCCAAATTTTCGTAAAAATAATGCGCTTTTTGGAGGGTACAGTAAGTACGAGAATTAGAGAAAAATGCATATAACTTTTTCAGAGTGAGTCTAGGCAGCTGCGATGGGCATATTCGGACTTTCCGTCCGAAAATGGTTCTAGAAAAGTACATTTCATTCGGAATGGTCACTATGGCTTATTGTGGTTCCCTTGTGAGAATTACAAGTACACTATAGTTGTACAATTTCGAAAAAAATGTCGAACGAACGAAAATCGAAATTTTTTCGTTCGAAATCTTTTCGAACGAACGAAAAATGAAAAAAATTCGTATGAAACAATTTCGAACGAACAAAAAATGAAAAAATTTCGTTCGAAAAAAATTCGAACGAACGAAAATCGAAAAATTTTCGTTCGAAAAAATTTCGAACGAACGAAAATCGAAAAATTTTCGTTCGAAAACATTACGAACGAGCGAAATTTGAAAACAATTCGTTCGATGGGAGATTCGAACGAACGAAAACGAAGGAAAAAATTCTCGAAAAATCTTTCGAAAATTTTTTTAAAATTTCGTTCGTGTACAACTATAAAGTACACCCTCTGTTTGAAGTACACCTCTAGTTTAAGTATACATCTAAAGTAGAGGCCTGAGGATTAGAAGTGCATGTACCTCTAAAAGAGAAAATTCGGTATATTAATTAGGTGTTGCAAGCGAAAGGTTTACTCTTCTTCGGTTGCTACTCCCCTAAGTTGCCTTCATTAAAGGCCCAGTACACCCTTAGATATGAATTTTGAGATTTTCATGTAATTGTGTAGAAGACCCCTCGTGTATAACACGTGCCAAATGCCGGATCTCATGTCCTCCAAATAAGCGAGATATAAGCGACCACCACAGGCCCGACACCCTTCGCTCACTACCACAGGCCCGACCCCCTGACAGATTTTCGAACTCAATAGCGGCTCGACGGATGGATGAATTCCAACAAGTCATCGTTCTTCAGTTCATTACCGGACTGTCTCCTTATACTGGCTTTCTATCACGCAAGGATTGCCAATGAAGAGAAATACAGGCCTGAGATAACTCGTCCACAATTTTCCACCCTCAAAATCTAGTCATCTTTGAAGAGTCATAACTCTGCTCAAAGTGGGTCTTGAACGATTTCAGAGATACCATTGTGATCAGAGTGTGACCTTCTTCAAGATAAGGATGAAACATGAACTTAATTTCTTAAGTGCCCTGTGCATTTAAGTTGAATATTCACTTCACTAGGATGATACCAAGTCTATTCATTCTCTGGTCTCTTACCAAGGATTTTCTCACTTTGAGACAACACCCATTGATTACCTAAAGCCTGTCCGAATGAGACTATCCACCCATGCGGTCCGCCTGCGCAACGAGCACACGTCAAACCTAGTGCATACTTCCCGCGTTGCGCGATCGCGACAGTGCATATCTGCAATATCGATTTTCGGTCGATATAGATGACAAGCATTATGTCGCGTCGCACGTTGCGATAAGTATGCACTAGGCCTCACGAAGGCATTTTTCAGACAAGCTGACCGACGACTGAGATACAGCTAACTGGAATATTGTTCCCAATTTGTCTGATATTCGTGGTAATCTATTCACAAATCCAAAAAAACCTTCGCGGCGGCTGTTCAACATGCCCATCGGCCGCGTGGGCGAGCAGTCTCATTCGAATAGACCTGAATTACTCTGTGGAAGTAATAAAAATTTTATTAATTCCACTGTGACAAAACATTGAGTGTAATTTTCCCATACCAAAAGTAAATAGACTTTCAAAATAGCAATATGTTCATCGGGGAAGAAATATTGTGCTTTTCTAGGCCAAACTCCGGTCCGCAATTGCGTCTCAACACGCTTTGCGGCCGCACGCGCTCGAGCAAGTCGAGTTTTCAGCGCCAAAGCCGACTCGATGTGGCTTTATGATACAGTTTTCTACAAATTGTTTTAGTTTCCGGTTTCGGAAACCCACCTAGAGTCAACAGATCGGCGGCTGCGGCGCTGGAAACTCTTCTGAGTCGAAAGCGCGCGGCCGCGAAGCGTGTCGAGACACAATTGCGGACCGGAATTTGGCCCAGAGAAGCACAGTATGTAGGGACAAATAGCTGCATGTAAAACCATGTAGCTGTGCTTTCTCGTGAACTATAGTGCCAATGTAACTACATAGCACGTATTCGTGGTTTAGGCAGCCGATTCTCTGGCGTCCAGTGTATGAATAATGCTACTGAAAGTGAATTAAATCTATGGGCCACGGGAAGATACTTTATTCAGTAGAGATTGTGTAGGAATCAAGAAGACGTGGCCAATAATGACTTGGTGATAGCAGAAATGGCTTGGAAACAAAGTTATAGGCGCAGCAGGAGCGCCAAAGCCGAGACGAAACCGCTATTGCGGTACGATTGCGGGGCTATTGCGGCAAAGTCGTGGCTGCCCGCGATCGCCCCGCAGTCGTGCAAAGTCGTGGCTGCCCGCGATCGTACCGCAATCGTGCCTCTGCGGCACGATTGCGGTACGATTGCGGGGCGATTGCGGCCAGTTCTCTCAGAGCATGCCCTTTACATATGGCGCAGGGGGTAGAAAATATCTTGGATTAAAAAAACTGGCTACATTTCTCGTGGCGTTATAGTTATACTTTTATCGACATTTACCAGGAGAAATCAAAGGTGGTTCTAGAAAACTGAAGCACATTCTCCTGAAGTACACTTTACTAGAAGTTTACAAAAAAAGAAGCCTGGAAAAAGGAGAAACATTCTATTCTAGCTGCTGCGAAAGCCACACCCGAGAAATGAAAAAAGTTTGAATTGGTTCGGTAACGTATGAAAATTTTGTTTGCCATAAACAGCTAGTATGTAGATGGTTAGGGAACCTTTGATGATTTCACATCGTTCAATACCGCTTCCGTGTTTTTCAGGCAGTTTGCGGACAATTACTAACCTGGACGGCTGCTTTCCTGTTCATCAGTTGTATATATCGCTATGTGCTCTCTCCGGATCAGCAAAAGTTGGACTTATTCATCCCATTGTTTTCGACCTTTTCTTTTTCATAATTTCTTCATGTTTTGCGTGTCGTTCATTGGCCTTATCACTCCAAAATCACTTACAGTTTTATGATGCAGTTAATAAAACCTTTCAAACAATTTTTGAAGCGAAAAAGAAAAAGTTAGATCAGCGGTTGCTTAGCGACAACTCGTGCTGTGACGGCTAAGGTTTGACGGGAGACGCGCTCCGGGTGGGTCCGTATTGTGGAACGCTTAGTAGTAACCACTGGCCGTAGGTGATCAGTTGGGCAGGTAGATAAGTAGGTAAGCGGACAGATAGGCAGACTGGCAAGTAAGTAGGCGATGAGTACGTAGGCGGTAGGTAGGCGGACAGCCAGGTTTAGTCGACACTAGTTGCTTTTATCTCCATGATCGGCTTTCTTGAAACCTTGGCATTTTCAGTATATGTTTTGATTACTTCTGTGCCAGCAAGGTTTTGTATGATGGTACAGGTTTATTTGGCCGACGTTTCGAGCAAATCCTCGTTTTCAAGGCCTGAAATTGTGCGAAACGTTGACTCGAAGCATACTCGATCAAGCGCCTCTCCCTCTTTTCGGCTAGTTTCGACACCACCCACAGACTCCCAGTGAAGCGAACCCCCGATGACGAACCAACCTCACACCGTACCACCAGCGACGAGCTCCACACTTGCAGTCGTGACAAAATGGAGCAAGTGAGGCACACACACACGCGAGCACACGCACGCGCGAAAACACGCATGCGCGAGGCATTCAAGTAGCTCGCGAGAGCGGTGTGTGATTTCCTCAAAGCTCACATAATGATACGAAGGGCAAGAACTCACTGGTTATGGCAATACACTCATTTCTGTTGTTTAGCCTAGGGTTTCTCGAGCGTATCCAAAACGCTTCCAGAGCCTTTCGAGTACCAATATCGTGTTCATGTGAGAGGATCTTACATTTCACATTGAAGTCCTGGCCACTGTGGTCCACAACCTTGTGCTTCCCCAAAGGTGTGAGAAGGCTGCTTCGCCTCTTGCCCGCGAGGTGTTCGTTGATACGCACGCTGAGCATTCGTCCAGTTTCGCCGATGTAAGTGGCGTCACATGTCAAACAGCTGATTTCGTAAATCACTCCCTTCTGTGCGCAGTCTCCTTGTTTGCCATCAGGACAAACTAAACAGTTCTCCGTAACACATGAGCGATCGTAGAGTCTGTTTCGGATAATCTGACGTTTGATATTCTCTCTTGGAGTATTCACGAGGACGACGTCGTCAGCTAGATCTGCTCTCAGGATGCACTGGCGCAACGCAGCGCTCACTCGGTCGGAGATGAAGGGAAGCAGCAACGGAATTTTGTTCCGGGAAGAGTTTCGGAGGGGCCTGCCATATCTTCGGTCATGCCGCGATGTCATGTATCCGTTTTGCTTAGCGATAGCGCTGGCTAATTGTCGCGACTGCTCCCTTTCTGCGTTCCCTGTGCAAACTCCATCAGCTGTTCTGAACATATTACGAATGACAGCGTTCTTCACGGCTTGAGGGTGCGCTGAGCTTGCATGGATCAATACATTTTTGGAACTCTTCTTCCGGTACCATTTACGCGGTATTCTCCATTTCCAACCTTTACCATCGTGTTCAGAAACGGAAGCCACCCTTCTTGCGGTGTTTCTCTGGTGAATCTGATGAACTCTGACTGTCGGTTGAGGACACTGAATAGCTCGTCCATTTCAAGCTGATTTGCCGTTATCACACAACAATCGTCGATATACCGACAATACATGATCGGTAACCTTTCTATCGCTGGCCGCTCGATTCTGCTCATGAAACACACCGCGAGTACCGGAGCTAGTCTCTGACCCATTGCTAAGCCGCGTGTTTGGGAGTAGTAGTTTCCCCGCCACTTAAAGATATTACAGCTCAAACAGTTTCGGATAAGAGTCATGATGTGAGACTTGCTCAAGCCAAACGTGACAATACGACTTCTATGCTCATCCAGCATTTCTGATACCGCTTGGAGCGCTTCATTGTTGTTCACGTTGGTGTAGAGTGCGGTAACATCGAACGACTCTATGACAACATTCTGCTGGAGCTGACATGAACGTAGGCGGTTCAGAAATTCTGTCGTGTTGTTTAAGTGTGACGGCACGTGACTTAGAAGTTGTACAACAATTTTATTTAACAGCCACGAGATTCTGTCTGTTGGTCCTCCCACACAACTTATTATGGGTCTGATCTTGTAGGTACCAGCAGATTCGGAGCACATATCATCTTGAGAGAGTTTATGTGTTTTGATCAGGCTATAAAATACGGGACATGTGGGGGAATCGATTTTCAGTCTTTTCAGCAAACGATCATCTATACCAGCTGACCTTCCCACTGACGTCCATGAAGCGTTTAGCCTGCGGCACTGAATTTTGAATGCTCTCTCTGACGAACGGCTGTAGATGGTACTGTCGCTCAAGTGGAGTTCGGTGATTGCACAGTCTAGAGAACACGGGGTGACAACAAACTCCCCTCCTTTGTCACTCACAGAGAGGCGAATTTCCCGGTTTGCTATGCGTTGACGGATTTCTTTCAGTCCTTCCCACTGTGCATTCGTTAAGTTGCGGTTGTGTTCTCTTTTATATCTGTGAAGAACGTTGAGAACTCCTGATGATAATATTCTAAACCTCACGTCCATTTCTGGGACTACATCAGGCTCTCTATAAAAAGACCGCGGAAACGGTATTGGTGATAATGTCGGCCTCACAGGTTCTCCATTATCGCGCTGTTGTTCTACGGTATTGTTTCGCAGTCTTAGTCGGTCTCGTAGACGGTGTAAACCTCCAACGACTTTGCGGTAAACCAGGGGTCCGACTCTTTGCGATATTGAAAAGGATGGTCCAAGGTTGAGAAAATCTAAGGCATTTTGTGATATGAATGCATTGCCAATTACAGTGACTCTAGTTTCGTTATCTGAGTCAGTCATTTCTACCGTGTTTATGAGCGGTGGCTGGTCGTGACCTGGTGAGTTCGTTCTGTCCCCACGGGAGCCACCCCACTGCTCGCCCCTAAGTGTGTCGAACTTCGCGCGAAGTACGGCTTTGACCCTAGACCGAATATGGTCACAAATCAGTTTCGATTCATTCGCAATCCAACTCCAACGATTATTTGGCAACATACGTCGGCAAGATTCCTCTTTTGCATTACATTTCAATAGAGAAGAGTACAACAGGTGTTGTTTTCGCTTAATCACAACACCTAAGAGATCACGATAAACACGTACGATACTAGGGTGGTTTTCAGCGAGATTGCATATTGCTCCCAGCTTCTTATTGGTGAGGAATTCTTATTGCTTTTATACTTCGCGTTCTTTATTGTGTGTTGGCGCGAAATCGGTGCACGTATGTTATAATACATGTACACCGAGTTTGCGCCAACGCACAACAAGGATTGCAATATGCGATCTGTGCCGACTGCAACTAGGTAAGTAGGCAGGTAGGCGTACAGGTAAGTCAGTAGTTAAACTCTGACACCGTCTTAGTGGGCTAATGCGATCGAACCTCATCGGCTGCGTGCGGTCGCGCCACGTGCTCACTTGGGCTAGGTAGCCTGCGATAGGGTAAGTAATCGGAAGTCATATCGCACGCTATCTAGCAGAAGCGAGCACGCGGCACGACCGCACACAGCCGGTGGGGCTCAATCGCGTAGCCCATTACGGCGGTGTCATAATTTAGATAGGTAGGCAGACAGATAAGTATGCAGGTAATGAATCGATCGATTTTTTGATCAAATCTCGCCTGGGCCTCCGGCTGCCCTCCGCTCTCTCACTGTCTCTAACCTTCGCTCCGCACCAGCACACGAAGGAACCATGTGAATTTCGCCTTTTATAGCCTGTACCTATGCATATTATCGATTTTCTGATCAAATCGCTGTGATACATTGTAGGCTGTGGTTTTCCGGATGGGTTGGGGTCAGTTAAACCTGCAGAAAAGTTAGATAAATGCTAGATATCACAAGATAGTTCAGAAGAACACAACACTTAGGTGTCAGGCAGGAATCGAACCCGCATGACATCCCTTTCCGGGTGAGAGTATTAAAAATTCCACTACCGACACCGCTCTGCATTCCTCGGCTAATTGACACATGAACTGTGTAGGCACAACAGCAATCACCCGGCAAAGGGTATACGGTATCATACCCGTTAGCGGATGATTGCTGTTGTGTCTACACAATTCATGTGCCAATTAGCTGAGGAATGCAGAGCGGTGTTCGTAGCGTAATGGTAACCATCTCGCTCGGACTGCGAAGCTATGCGGGTTCGACTCCTGCCTAACACCTAAGTTTTGTGTTCAACACAGCTAACATGTGATATTTTTGTGATTGTATACCAAGTCATAAAAAGGCATTAAGTACTCAAAAAAACATGAAAATAGTCAGTTAGTGTTTATCAAACCTATTGATGCTAATGGAAAAATATTTATGCATTTCCAGCGATTTTACGATGTAATAATAAGAAAAAGTGAGCAATTCTATCAAAAAGGGGCTCCCTCAAGTCAAAGTGGTTTGGTGCAGACAGAAACGTTGCAACTAAACGGGAACAACAGGGAAATGGAGTGATTAGTCTACAATAGATGGACAATATTACCTGAAACCGATTTTCTAAGTAGACTTTTCTAAACAGCGAAAACAAACCGTTGTGGTATTTTGCGACGAGATGTTGAACTTTTCTTAAAAAAATACTTTTATTCATTCGACAAGGTCATATTCGATGCTGCGCTTTTATTGTTCCGCTTTTTCCAACAGCTAGAGCGAATCGTTTGGGTAGGTCAATCTAAAACGTCATGTCTTTTCAATGATAGCCATTCACTACACGTGATACTTTTATCGGCACACGCATAATAAGAGGAGATTTTCCGAACCACAGAATACTTCCGTATAAAATTCCGCAAAGGTTTATCAAAAATCTAAAAGGTTTATCGTAAAGTTTTCTATCTAAGAAGATGTACGTATGAAATAAGCTATTGTTCATTCGTTGCAGACTCTACAATACCGCCCGCGACTTTGGGAAAAACGGCGTTTTCGGCGCTTTTTTCCGCCGAAAAGCGCCGCTTTGTCATAACTTCGATCAAAGTGGTCCGTTTGGGTAGCCAGGGGCATATTTAGAATCAACATCGAGAGCTCTTCATTTTGAGCTCCCATGTGTCTTACCCTGCAGACAAGGCATATAGGGTTAACAGAATCAATCGATTGTACGAAAACTGAAGCTAGATATCAAATTGGTGTAAATATTCGACTCCATATCAACCTTTCAGACTAAGTAAGAGTTATATACAAGTATGTTAGAGCAGTTTATGGAGGTGGGGGAACTGAAAAATAATGATTTTCCGCCGTTTCGACACCCCGGAGGGCACGGTCATCGTCCTTCTCTCGAGCTCAGAATGCACGCGACCACAACTACGCTCAATATAGACATTTTCAAAACAGTGACAACTTGTCTGATAGCATTTCTCGCATAGCGCCATCCCCGTGATTTTAGCTCTGAAAAACGACCCCCGATCACCGACGTCCCGTTCTCAGCTCGAACGGGACCAATCGATCTGAGACTCGGCTCAAAACTTTACTTTTTCATCTTTGCCGGAACAAGCACTGCGGCATACCATTTCGGAAAATTTGATTTTTACCTATTAGGAATGTGCTGTACTAAAACAACGTTTTTCGCCTGTTCGGAGCCCCGACAGACACGGTCGTCGTCCTTCGCTCGGGCTCAAAATCTCCGCGGTCACAACCACGCTCAATATAGGCTCTTTTGGAACGGAAACAGCCTAACTGGAAGCATTTCCCGCCTACTGCCACCTCCGTGATTTTGGCTTGGAAAACGACCCCCGTTCGCCGACGTCCCGTTCTCGGCTCAAACGGGACAAATCGAACTGAGACTCGGCCTACTACTCTGATCTCTCATCCTCTTCCGGATAAGCACTGCGCCAGTCCAATCCGTAAAGGTCGAATTTTCGCCATTCTCACATGTGAAAAGTCCATTTTCGCCTCAAGCGGAACCACCGACGTCCCGTTCTCGGCTCAAATGAGACCAATCGACCTGAAACTCAGCCTACATACAGGCCATAAAACGGCCAATGTCTCACCGTCGACTGCGTACCACGCGCTGCGCGACCGCACGTGCGTCGGAAGCAGACGAGTTTTGGCCGCCGCGCGACGAGTTTCGGCCGCCGCGCGGCGGCCAAAACTCGTCTGCTTCCGACGCACGTCTGTCGCGCAGCGCGTGGTACGCAGTCGACGGTGAGACATTGGCCGTTTTATGGCCTGTATTCACGATCCTCTTTCGAATAAGCACGGAGCCAGCGAAGATCCGGAAAACTTGAATTTTCACCTTTTTGGAACGTGCTGAAACAGTTGTTTATTTCGCCCGGCTTTTTATCGATTTTCAAGACCAGCTATGGCCAGCCAGTACACTGAGACAGACAATTACATTGATAGAACGCGCACCCTCGCTGCTGCTGGCTCCCAAACGTCACTGAACGTACCCTTCACAACGCCCCTCATTCTTCGACTTTCAATTCTCACCCCCAGACTTGCCGCAGTCTTTCGCATAACTTATTGATTCGTCAGGGCTCGAACTGGGATACGGTCATCTCGCCCCCGTCTCACCCCTGTAACTCATTCCCGCAAGATTTCGCAACATATATGGCGCCTCTCGCCTGGCAGCTGACCAACCAGCCATTCACAACGTTTGACAAGTGCACCTAATAAAATGGTGCATACTAATTGAAGTTACGAGTACTTGTACACATTTCAAGGGAGTTTAGTAGAGTATAACAACGAATAGTTGGAAAACGAATATTCGCCCGAATAAACGATTATTCGAATTATTTGGAAGAATCAAATTTTCGAATAATTCGTTTATTCGAATATTCGGAGAAATCAATTTTTTCGAATTATTCGTTTATTCGAATATTTGAAAGTCTGTTTTTCGAATTATTCGAAAATTTTTATTCGTTTGATATACTCTAGTATTTAGTGATCCTAGAGCGTTTTCAGATGAAGTTTACGTATGCTTGACATTTTTCCGAATAGTTTCGAAATTTTGCATGTGTTGAATCCAAGGTCCTCGGAGACCGCCGACCGAGCCGCCGGTAAGTGGCCCCTTGTGAATCCAAAATTCAATGCCAAATTGGGCCTTACGATTCAACGTACGCCGCTCACACTCTCCGTGCCTCGCTATGACGAATCGATAAATAAGGCGACATACTGCTCCGACATTCGTATCGTTCAACTACCGTGGAAAATCCGTTGAACTAATGTCCACACTGGAAATCAGCAGAATTTTCCCGTTAGTTCAACGGAAATTGTTCGGGAGTTGAAACGGATTTCCCCAAAGTTGAACAGAAGTGCTGATTGGAGGGAATTTCAAATAATTTCTGTATGCATAATCAATCCTACACGTTTTACCTAGTTACTCCCTACGGTTGAATGTTACTTCAATATACTGACCCAACCCCTAAATATATGTTGCACTATCTGTGCTCACCAATAATCAATCAAAGTGCAAATCCTCTGCCTCTCGCCTGCTCCCACGATAGGGCACCCATGTAGGTGCAGGAGCAGTCAAGTGCAGGCACTCGCACCCCCATTCAACTCGAAGGCAGAGCCGGAGGAGTGATCAGTGGATATTGAAATGATTCGGTCTAACTCCAAATCGAGGCGGCTCGTATGTACCGCTGGTTTGATTTCGGCGTTCAACGTTGCGTCGGAGCCTTCGTCTGTCGGCACTGCGCACGCGACGCAACACGCAGCGCGGCAATAAGCCCAGCAGTTCAGCACGTCGTTCCCATCAGTTCGACTCTTCAACAAAATAGCCTCAGTAGTTCAACTCTAACGTCGTTTTTCCCCGAAGTTCAAAGTTGCGAATGTACTGTGCTTATCTGGGCCAAATTCCGGTCCGCAATTGCGTCTCGACACGCTTTGCGACCGCACGCTCCCGAGTCGGAAGAGCTTCCAGCGCCGCAGTCGCCGATCTGATGACTCTAGGTGGGTTTCGGAGACTGGAAACTGAGAAAAATTAGAGAAAATTGTATAAGAAAGCCACATCGAGTCGGCTTTGGCGCTGGAAACCCGACTGACTCGAGCGCGTGCCGCTGCAAAGCGTGTCGAGAAGCAATCGCGGACCGGAATTTGACCCAGAGAAGCACAGTATGAGCTGGCTTTCTCTCGGTGTGCTCCTCTTCTCTGCGCTCTGCATCTCTACCCCTGTCTCTACCGCGAGACGAGAAGGGTCGCCAAGTCGTACTGAGGGTGATAATTGAAACTCAACGAGTGAGGGGCGTTGGTAAGCGTCCATTCAGTGCCGCTTGGGAGCGAGGGCGCTCTTTCTTTCAACGTAGCACTGTCTCAGTGCCTAGGCTGGCTTTAGCGGGTCTTGAGAAACCAAAGTTCCATATGGGGCTGATAATAATCGAGAAACGAATACATTAACTTATTACAATAAAAAAAATTTCTTGATTTGCATGGAACGCTGCGATCCGAGCAAGTTTCCAAGAACATGTATTTCAAGAAGGATTTTTGCAAAAGAAAAAATTCCTGCAGGACGTGCTGAAATATTATGGCCTGGAAAAGGACCGTAGCCACAAAAAATTCGTCGAGATCGGATAGTCTAAGCAATTATAGATTGGCATCACGGTCAAGATTGAGCTAAATGTGTTCCCAGAAACAAACAATCAGTTGAAAACAGTGGCCAGAGAAACTTAAAATTCTGATCTCTATGCCACCTGTTTGAACGCACCGCTTCGCAGTGCGGGCTTCCAAAGTCAAAAACATCAAGTTCGGGATGAGGACGGTTTTAGTCGAGGAACGGATACGGCGTTGCGTGGATCCCGAACGGATCGAAAGGATTTGGGGTCGTTTTCAGCCAAAATCTCCGGGGTGCCGCTAGGCAGGAAATGCCTCCAGACAGTTTGTTTCCATTTTAAAAGAGTCAATACTGAGCGCAGTTGCAATCGCGAGCATTCTGAGCCCGAGCGAAGGACGAGGACTGTGTCTGCCGGGGCGCCAAACAGGCGAAAAAACGCTGTTTCAGCACGTCCCAAGAAGGTGAAAAATCAAGGTTTCCAGATCTTGGCTGGCGCAGTTATTCGAATGAGGATCAAAAAGTAAAGTTGTGGGCCGATTCTCATGTCGATTGGTCGCGTTTGAGCCGAGAACGGGACGTCGGTGATTGGGGGTCGATTTTCAAAGCCAAAACCACGGGGATGGCGCTAGATGGAAAATGCTTCCACACAGGTTGTCACTGTTTCAAACGAGTCTATATTGGGTGTGTTAGTGACTGCGGACATTTTGAGCGTGAACGAAGGGCGATGACCGTGTCTACCGGGGCGTCGAAACGGTTAAAAATCATTAATTTTCACTTCCCCCCGCCTCCATAATTTGCTCTAGCATACTTGCATATAACTCGTACTTAGAAAAGGTTGATATGGAGTCGAATATTTACACCAATTTGATATCTAGCTTCAGTTTTCGTGCAATCGATTGATTCTGTTAACCCTATATGCCTTGTATGCACGGTAAGACACGTGTGAGCTCAAAATGAAGAGCTCTCGATGTTGATTCTAAATATGCCCCTGGCAACCCAAACGAACCACTTTGAACGAAGTTATGCCAAAGCGGCGCTTTTCGGCGGAAAAAAGCGCCGAAAACGCCGTTTTTCCCGAAGTCGCGGGCGGTATTGTAGTTACTCCACTCTCCTAATGTCCCCCTTTTTTGGACCGTTTGTGCCTGCACCAAACCACGTTAGCCTGGAGGAGCTCTTTTTGTAGAATGAGAATAAACTTGCAACACATGAAAGATGTTTGTTGGGTGACTTTGGTGGTCTGGAGATGCTCTCCTATTTCTTAAGACATGCTACTGTGGAAACATTTTCTATTGCTCTGCAGTAAGAACGTTTGTGGCTTACGGAACTGCATAGTATTTCTTTCAATACCTTCAATTGATTTAATTGCATAAAAGGCATTGGTCATCATGGAAAACGTTATCGAAAAAACTGCAAAAATTAGCTCAGATCGAAAACAGCTTAAAAACTATTAAGAGAGCGCGGTGAAAAACGGGCTAGAATTAGAGTTTCTAGGGCCCAAATATGCCAGTTCGTTCACAAGTGCACAGCTCCGCTCAAAAAGATTGCAGTCTCATGCCGAGCAGTCGAAAATCATCGAAATTCAGAGGATGAAATAAATGCAAATTTACCTTAAAAAAACAGTTGAACAATGAAAGCAAGCACTTCACTCAATGTTCTCACTAGATGAGTACATAAATAACCAAGCAGGTCTGTCCGGAGGTTTATGTTCATTGATTGAAATTCGAATTCAGCCAGCTGATGTTCTTGATATGAGAGATCATCGATGTCGATGATGTGGAGTCGTCCACCATCAAAAGACTTCAAATTTTCCCCGAAAACCGCGGTTTTTTTCGAGATTGTTTCTAATAGGTCCTACTACTCCGAACCCAGATAAGGGTTTAGACATGAAAAGAAGACAAGTATATTTTATCGCGACCACTGCCTTTAAGGGAGATTCTAGCTCGGAATGCTCGCTATCGATTTTTTGAAAAAATCATTATCAGCATTTTATAAATTATCCATGCTTTTCATGTTTTTCTCTACATGTGTTTCGGTTCTGTTCTTTTGTTTGTTCAACATATTTGCATAGAATTCCTTCGCCTGAATTCGTCGACGGTAAGCTGACAGTTTCAGCTGGTTCGAGCATTTGGTGAAGTACTTGGATTCGAAACTCGACTCGAATATTCCGCTCACTTTCATGCTGGGATTCTTCGTCTCGTTCGTCGTCGGCAGATGGGGATCAATTTTGAATGGCATTGGATGGATCGATGAGTGAGTTTCTCTTCATTATACATTGGTTGAAAATTTTATTTGCTTGGAGAGTGAAGGCTCTGTTTACAGTGCATCAATTCTTTTTGCATCATATATCCGGGGAGGAGAAGAGTCCACGAGGATATTGCGAAGAAACCTGGTCAGGTACGAATTTTTCATTCGTCATTCACTCCTCTCTAATGTTTCCAATTTTGGAAGTTCTAAGGAGCCTCTTATTAAGGTACATGGTTTTGTGTCAGGCACTTGTGCTGCGCGACATTTCCATGCAGGTCCGAAAACGATTCCCTACAATGGATACACTAGCTGCTTCGGGTATGTGAATTAATTCCAACTCTTATGTAGAAACTAAATGTGCAGTGCCGGTCGAAAGTGTGTGACCACCCGTTTTCCAGAGACACTGTTTGCCAGCCTATCTCGACCGGGCTTATTGTTAGCGAAACTTGGTGGAATTTTGATATGTAATAGGTCATTATAAATTTTACCTGACACATATTCAAAGTTGAATCTTAATTGCACAGTTTGCTAAATATGGAAAATAATAACGATTCTGCGGTATTACGACAACTTCACACTATTTTCTCAAAACATGGTCATCTGAATTCCAGCTCTAATTAAGCTGTTGGCCATTGCTCTGAGAGGTTAGGCCGAGAAGTAGCCCACCAAGCTCAGCTGCGGCTCCTTAGTGGGCTATGTATTTCGCAGCTAGTTCTCGGCTGTTCATAAAACGAACAAGAATTAGCCGAGAAATAGTCGCTAAATAACCAAGAAATAACGAGAAGTTACCATAAGTAACCAAGGCGCAGCCGTCGCCTGGGCCGCCAGCGGTTGGGGAGGGCCTCTAGAGGCTGGGCGAGGCCCAGATACCTCAAACTTGAGCAAACGAACAGACGGAGGTGTTGATATCTGAATCCTGCCTCTGCGTCGTATACTCACCTGGAGAGCATAATTTCTTGGCTATTTCGCGTCGAGCATTGTTTAGCGGATATTTCTCGGATGTTTCGTGGCTATTTCCTGGCCAAAACTCTTAGAGTGGAAGGTCTTCAGAAGCCGATGTATGTATGTCGATACAAGAGAGCAAGTTCGAAAAAATTTTCAAGTGGATTCGAACACAATTGTCGAGAATTCAAACCTTACGTGCATACATGTATCTGGCTTTGACGTGAATGAAGAAAGGCGAAATCCATAGGCCAGTTGAACAGCCAACCGCCACTGCCCATTCAGTAGAAAGGGCTCGCGGCGTATGATTTAAAGGCAGGGTTCGCGATAAAAAAGACTTTCTAGCTCTGTTCATAAGAATGTAGATTTGGCCATCACAAAAGTGGAAGTAAGTGAAAAACCAGGAAATTCGCTGGAAAAACGCCCGAAAACAAAGTATAACGGCTAATTACTGGTGTCGGCCGGCCCCCTAAATAACGCGATTTCCAAAAATGCTTGCTTATCCGACATTTATTTTGCTGTTAAAGTAATCAGTAGTCTTCAGAAATGTTCAGAAATCACATAAGAAGCAAAATAAAAGTTGACAAAACAGGCTTTCACCCAAATCTCGATAATTGGGGGCGGGAGGACACCAAGCCATAACTTTCTCCTGAGCGTTTTTTCTCCAATTTTTTACTTATTTTCACTTTTGTGATGGCCAGATCTAGCATTCTACGGTGATAGCACAACAACCTATTTTATCGAGAACCCTTCCTTTAAAGGCACGGTCCAAAGTCAGAGGTAATTTTTGATATTATGGTCCGGTCGCCGCCTATAGCAACCCTGCCAAGCGCGAAATCTCAATTCGCTCAAATAACCGAGAAAAAACTAGGAAAAAGTCGGCCACGTTAAAGAAAAAACGGGTAACGCCCCTAGCCAGGTTTCCGACCTCAATAGGGAAGAGACGCGCGAATGGTTTTATTCAAAACCTCTGTTCTTCGATTTGCCTTTAGTCTGGCTTTATATTGTGGCCTGCTTCGGAGCGATGGCTGCGAATAACGAGAAAATACAGGCTCGAGACAACTCGTCCGCGAACTTCTCGCAGTTTAAAATCGAGATTTTTGAAGAGCCGTAACTCCGTTCGTAGTGAGTTCTGAGCGATTTTGGAGACACCATTGTGATCAGCGTTAAATTTTCTCTAAGATAGGTAGAAAAACGAAAAATCATCTCTGAGGTTGGACTGTGTCTTTAAAGAGATGAATTTTCAAAAGTTAGCATTCTCTGTCTAATCTTTGCGTGATTTTTGTTTTGAAGACCACTTTCTCTCTGGTAGTGACACACAGTGGTTTTCAAAGGTCACACGATGGCCAATACTTGTTACAGTTTAAAATTTTTGATGACCATGTTTTGAGGAAATACGCTAAATTTTTCATGATACCGCGAGATCGATATTATTTTCCAAAGTAGAAAAAATGGGGTTTCTTTCAAGGTTTGAATATAAAACCTCATTTCGCCATAGCGGTTTAGATGGAAGAGAAAGTTGTATATAAACAATTTTGTGAAGAGACGTATGAATGATTAAGATACATATTGATGCTTTAGAACTGTAATTGAACGTTGCACCAAAGCTTTAAAGGTTAAATAAATCATACTTTGAGCATAACTCGCTCCGGAGAGCTCTGTTTTTAATTTTGGAATAAGCGATGATCCAAAGCTCGCTTCTCAGTTGACAGTTACAAGACACAGTTGACACAAGATAACGAAACTCATCCGATCAAGAAGGACTGCAGCGATCTGATCCGATCAAGAAGGACTTCAGCGATCTGATCCGATCAAAAAGGCCCTCACGCACTCGCAGTTTTGAACGACAGCGAAATAAGGGTTGCATGTGTTGTCAGCACCAACTGCTGCTTACAGCATCATGTACTGTCGACCCCTCTTCAATTGCAGCTTGTGCTGCTGTTAGCAGCAACGAGGGGTAGAACCTGACGGCGACACTGGAATGCAACCACTTATTTTAGCAGCATGTCCTCCTTAGACCGGGATCATACTTCCCGCGACAGTGCATAGCGATTTTCGGTCGACATTGCTGGTAAACATTGCGTCGCGTCGCTCGTCGCTGGAAGTATGATCCCGGCCTTACGAAGACAGAATTTCTTGTACCACTCCCCCTAGCTTGGTCAGGTGTGATACTTGCCACAGCCCGCAACAAGGAGGCCAAGTACGTGAGACAGTCGAACGCTTCACTGTGGAGATGGGGCTTTGTTGGAAATTTGCGGAATATTTTCATATCATTGATATGTAATATCACGGCATAGTGAAGATTTTAGGTTTATCAGAATTTCTAACAGAGTACATTGGAGCGACCCATGGTCAAAATACACTTTTATGGGCAGCCTTGCCAAGCCTGACTTAGGGGAAGCAAAAGTTTGTTTGAAAATTCAGTTCGTCAGTTTTGAAGTGAGCTATGGCGATACGACGTTATGTGTGCACGAAAAACGGCACACGGTTCCGTTTTTGCAGGAAATCTGAACAGTTCAGAGTCTTCTAATCGCTCTTGTACTTTTTTAAGGCCTAATGACCGAGGAAGAGATGGAAATCCTCGATGATATCAAGGATCCTTATAGCAGGTGGTGTTCGGTTTTCAACATTATATTCATATTCGGACATATCATTCATCTAAAGATCAATCATCTATAAAAACGTAAGAGCCTGTCGTGACATTTGAATCACTTAACAGTTTTGTGCATGGGCAATTTTGTTATGGAGCGAAAAAAAGTGTCCTGAGTTCTGAACTGAAAAATGTCCACTGTTGTGTAGAGATCCTTCCTTACAATGTTATGATGTTTAGGTATTGGGCACCAATCCAATGGAGCGTCAATTTGGTGTACGAATGCAAGGCACTTGGCAAGATTGAAGATTACTATCTCATGAATAAAATTGTTGATGTAAGGCTCGCTTTCATTTTGATCATATGTACTCCATTCCTTGAGGCAAATTCTCGCTCGCTGATTCAAGTTCGCGTTCTTCGCCTCAGAGAGTCATTTCCAAGTGGACAGGCCTCATAGGCAGTTCATACTTTGGGGGCCGAGACTATGTCACTTTACGAGAGGGAGAAAGAGAAGTTGAAAAAGAGAGGTTGCACTGCCGAGATTAGTGTTGCTCTTTGGCAGAGAATCGCTTCTTCTTTTTCAGGAAATCAGCAAGTTTCGTCATGGACTTGCTGCTCTACTCAAATATGATTGGGTTCCAGTGCCACTTGTATACCCGCAGGTGCTTTCCGTGCAGATTTCCCCTTCCTGATTTTGACTTACTGTTTTTCACCTACACAATCATCTTTTTTTAGGTGATCTTCCTTGCGGTACGGGTTTATTTTGTGATTTGCTTATTTGGTCGCCAGTTTATTGTTACGGGAACAAACCCAAGTGGTGTAAGTTTATGAGCAGGACAGCTTGATATTATGAAGGAAAATGATAGGGCGGTCATGCAACGTCCCTCTCGAATTTACGAAGCCGGGTGGCGCTTAGTCGGGGTGGGCGGGGCTCGCAGCTCCCGCCCAACCCACAAGGGAAGGATATTTACACGAGGCGACCATTTCAATTGAATTAAAACTTTGAGAACCAATTTTCTACATAGAGGACTAATTTTTACTTCTCTGCCACGGAGCGTCTCCCTGAGTGGAGTTATTAGCGTTTTTCAAAATGATTTTTAGAGCTACCAGGTTGTTCAATAAGTTCTGTCGCTCGATAAGAAAAACACAATTTCATGGTTCGAAATACACTTTATTATTCATTATAATCTCCCTGAACATTAATACACTTGCTCCAACGATCCTCCAATCAGTGGATCCCATCCCTGAAGTGAGAATCCGGAAGGTCTACCAAATGCGCTTCAACAGCCGTTATGACCTCTTCATTTGATGAAAAACGCTTGCCACGCCTACATTTTTTGAGTTCTGGAAACAAATGGAAGTCGCTGGGGGCCAAATCTGGTGAATACGGTGGATGCTCCAACATTTCGAATTTCGATTCATGGATTTTAGCCATTGTCAAAATGCCCTTGTGACACGGTGCATTGTCCTGATGAGAAAGAATTTTTCTCCTGCAAACCGGGTCTTTTTCCACGAATTTTTCCCTTGAACTGGTACAAAAGATTGCATGTATATTCAGCATTGATTGTTTCACCAATTCGCAAGTAATCCACAAACAAAATTCCTTTCGAATCCCAAAAAACTGATGCCATAACCTTCTTGCCCGAGTTCGCCGATCACATTCGAACAGACACCGGAAACCTTCTTGGCCGGCCGGCCGAAAGTTTTGCCCCTTCTGCCGCGTGGGGAATGGGGGGTGCGGCAAGGTTTTTTTCTCTGCGTCACGTAGTCCTATCGAAGAGGCCACGTGCTCCTCGGAGCAACACGTGCTGCTGCGAAAGTTCCTTTCAACTCGACTAGGTACCCGATTAGAAAGCCTATCATGGCCGAATCGGACCCCCCCCCCCCGACTCTCTGAGTCCAGGAGTGGCCCCGAAAGGCCGACTGCGCTCTCTATGGGATGGTTCCCCTTTTATACGTGATGTGCGGCTGATATGCGCCTGGCCAATTGTGGAGTGATCGATCAACGCATCGTAGTCGAATCGAAAACGTGTCGTGGCCGAGTGAAACGGCTATGAATGGCGGCACGTGCTTCTCACTCGGACGACGATTAGGCCACGTGGCGCACGGAAAGTACGTGGCCGTATCGTCATCCAACCGCTTTGTAGTCGAATCGAAAGCATATCGTGGCCGAATAGGACCTCCCGACTCTCTGAGAATGCCGGCCCTGGAAGGTGACTTCGAGTCACTCTCCGGAGGCCAGCATATTTTTGACCGCTGAGGGGATAGTGGCATCCCCACGGCTGGGGGGGGGGGTGTGGCTTTCGTCGCGATCCACGGGGAGGGTGGTTCCTCACCGCAGACTGCGGCGGACTGAGGCGGGGCGTTTCTCCGCCGTGGACCCGGGGTGACATGCTTGAGGTAAATAATAATACAAATAATGATCGCGGGCCATCTGGTAAATACCGGCGGGCCGTCGACATGCGGCTGGCCGGCGAAGCAAGCGCGGGCCATCCACTGAGAAAGACTGCGAGCCCGCAGAAAAAGGTCGGCGGGCCATCGACATGAAGCTGGCCGGCGAACCCAAAGCGGGCGGCCCGAGGACGGGGAGCTCGGGCCAGCTGTGAAAGGTTCGCGGGTCATCATCATGAGTACCGGAGTCACGCGAATCCTCTTGTGACGTTTAGCCCCCCGTGATAATTTTTTTCGGGAAACCACTTCATTCGTTGTGCGCACAATTACCAAATGTGCTCGCACAGCAAATTTTATAGCTATGAGTTGAGTACAAAATTTAATTATTTTTACAATAGAAGCCAGCTGCGGAGATGAAACTTTAACGACTGAAATGCTTTCTTTTATCTAGGAAATCCCCGCTCTGTAAAATTGGTTCTTCTAAAAGTTTAGTGAGGATTGTGAGTATCTTACAAGAAAAAAATTGCGAGTGCAGCATATGTAGGTTCAAGCCAGGCATGTGCGAAAATCTTTGAAACCGAAAAAAACCAAAAAAAACTAAAAATTTCCGGTTTTGAGACCGAAATATTCCGAAAAAAAACCGAAAATGGTTTTGTCTTCTTTTCGCAATTACATATTTTTGACTGGAAAAACAAGGCAAGGTAATCGAAGTGCTTCAAATGATCACAGCATTACGCTTTCTTAGAAAAACAAATGTTTTCGCAATCCACACATTAATGTGAGGTATTTTAGCCTTGTTGCAGCGGCGATTCCTGTCAAAATTGTAGCGCTGGACACCTTCCGAAATTCTTACTGTAAACTTGTTGTTCGAAACTGCGGTAGTTCTCTGAACATTCATGTTCACATTCTTTAGCGTTTTTGATCAAAACTGTGGAAGCGAAGATCGTCTGTAACTTTATGGAAACACCCAAAATCGTAGAAGTTTAAAATCGTGTGAAAGTCATGGATCTACACGATCTGTAAATCCATACATGGTAAACAGACACGAACATCAATACTTCCTGTTGCATAGCACACATTTGCGTGAATTTCTTGCGCTTTTATGTTCAATTTCGGTGTAAGCGGTCGCGTCGTGGTAAGCACTGACCAGTAGCTCAGTCTCCCGGCGCTATTGGACGGTAATGGCCGCGACGTAAGCACGCGCATCGAGTTGTGGTGTCTAAACAGGGGCGCAGATCGACCACTTTCGCTAGATGGAACTATTTATGAGCCCGTTCTTTCCGAGAATTTTTTTATTCGCAGTTTTTCCTGTTATGGTTCGATAGAGGGTGCAAAAATATTTGAGCTGCTGCTCCCAGAATTTTCGAAAAAGCTTCCTCTTTGAAATTGAGAATCTCCAAAGAGCAATTTTCGACGACTTTTTGGTGTACATCTTAAACGGAAACCTTTTTGATATCTATACTGCTCACGGAAGGTCTGGTGCTCTACACAGCAAGGCGTGCTTGAAGAGAACGCGAAAACCGTGTTTTTGACAACCACGGTGGTACCGATCAGTGGAACAAGGGGCTACGGTGATCCTCCCAAAAATTTCCCGGTGTCTGTTCGAATGTGATCATTTCTTTCTGGCAACCGAAGCTATTGGTTTATTTTCCGACGTCCTCAGGTATCTACACCGACTTGTTGAATAGAGTATGTTGTGATGGACTTTAATCGTTTTTAATCATGTTCTGTGTAAGAACTGTCACGGTACCCCCGCGGTCCACTGTCCGGTATGAGCATTATTATGTGTTTTTGTGCTAAAGGAGGGCCACCTTTGTTTACGTTAACTTTTTGAGCGTGGAGGAATTGACTGCTATGATGGATGATGTCTATCGATGCAATTATTAGCTTCTTTATCATTACTTCCATGACTTGATTATTTCATGTTATCACAATCTCGAGTGTTCATGTGTTCATGTCGAGGGGCGGAAAGGAGGCATGAGACGTTTGGGTGACCTCAGAACGCTTGTTTGCATCCGTTATTTTGCCATCCCTAGCTCGTTTTAAAGGCAGCGTACACGCTCGTAAACGTGGTTGGGATAACAATGTGAATCGAACCGTATGGCATACAACAGAATGCCTACGCATTTTGAAGCGTCAAAAACGACCTACCATGCCGTTACGGGAGTAGCAAGTTTGGCCCCGCCCGTATTTTCCCGCCCCCTGTATTTGCCCTTTTCCTCCAACGCAAGGTTGCTGGATCATCTTCGCCGTCAGTGACATGTGTGATTCACTTGTTAGGCAATCCACCAACAGTACCGTCGCTGAAGACGACTTACCAACCTTGCGTTGCAGAAAAAGGGCAAATACAGGGGGCGTGAAAATACGGGCGGGCCAAACTTGCTATTACTGCACCGGCATTGTGGGTCGTTTTTGACGCTTCAAAACGCGTAGGCGTTGTGTTCTGAGCCATACCATTCTATTTCCATAGTTATCTCGATCATGTTTACGAGCGTGTATGCTGCCTTTAAACCGTTCTTTCGACACTGATAGCATAGAATTCGTCTCGCCTATCATTTTACCGTGAAAAGTCACCGAGATTGATCATCGTGAACGCTGCCTTTAAAGTGCCGATGTAGGTTAGCAGTATAGTTGTACACGAACGAAATTTTCGAAAAATTTTCGAAAGATTTTTCGAAATTTTTGTTTCGTTCGTTCTCGTTCGTTCGAAAGTTCGTCGAACAAAATTTTTTCAATTTTCGTTCGTTCGAAACGAAAATTTTGCGATTTTCGTTCGTTCGAAATTTTTTCGAACAATTTTTTTTTATTTTTCGTTCGTTTGAAAATACTTCGAACGAAAAATTTCGATTTTCGTTCGTTCGACATTTTTTTCGAAATTGTACAACTATAGTCACCAGGTATGAAGAATCGATTAACGTTATTAGATTGGTGATGCTCCCGCCTGTCGAGTTTTATGCTTTTGGTTCTTTGGAGGATTATTCCTGAAAATCATGACCATGCTCGAAAAATGCTCCGTTGTCGTTTTAGTCTTATGATATAGGAAATCCAAGAAATTTCGACCCAATCAGTCTAATTTTTTATCACAAGTAATGTAGTAAAAGAAACCGTTGTGCAGATCATACATAAGTTTCTGCGCGAAATGATTCTGAAATCAAATAAAATACGAGTGCAAACTTGCTGCAGACGTCTGTGGGCAGAGAAGGATCGAGTGCAAGTCGCATCCGGATCGCAAATTTTTGACCGAAAAAAAAACCAAAAAATTCGAACTTTTTCGTTTTTTTTTTCGATATTGATTTTTTCGCCAAAATTGGCGAAAAGCGAAAAAATCGAAAAACTAGAAACGCACACCCCTGGTTCGAGCCGCTGACCACATTTCTCACTTCGGAGCCCAGTGTCACTCTGACAACCTGCCACGGTGGCTACGACCTCGACTTACTAGGGAACCTCGCAGAGTCATCTCCACCATTTCAAAGGTGATGATTGTTTTCTGGTTATAGTTTACGGCAATGTTAGTAGGACCTGGTGAGGTTGCGGACTCGTGCTAAAACTACGGTAGAATCTGGCACTTTGCCAGATTTCGTCATCGATCGGCGCCAACCGTCGTCTCTCTGCGCACGAGAATATCAGCTGTGGCGCTGATCGATGACGAAATCTTGCGAAGTGCCAGACTCTACCGTAGTTTTAGTGCGAGTTCGCAACCGCACCATGTCCTTTTAACATTGCGGTCAACTGTAATTCTGGCTCGCTGTCTCCTAATCTGACATCAGATTTTGCTGCGGACACCGCTGAGCAAAACTATAAGCATATTTGAAGCTTCGCGGAAAGGGAATGGTCCCATCAGTCAGTTCTAAGCGTGTTTGAAAAAAATTCGGATTCGACTCAAAACCTTCAACTGATGTTATTCAGGACCTTGAATGCGAATGTGGGGTCTGTATATCGCTAGACTTAAAGACAGCATAGACGCTCGTAAACGTAATTGAGATAACTACGGAATTAGAATGGTATAGCACCGAACACAACGCCCACGGATTTTGAAGCGTCAAAGACGACCTACTATGATGCTACACGAGTGAGAAGTTGGCCCCGCCCTGCATCTGTCCGCCCCCTTTATTTGCGTCCTCCTTCAGAACAGAGGTGGGTGTAGGGCGATTTCCACCGTCAGCGAGGTTTGTGGGTGGTAGAATAGGTACAATAGGAGAACCACAAACGTCGCCGAGGGTGGGAATGACCCAACATCCTTGTTTTAGTGGAGGACGCGAATACATGGGCGGGGCCAACTTCTCACTCGTGTAGCGTCATTTTGGACGGTTTTTAACGCTTCAAAATCCGTGGACGTTGTGTTCGGTGCCATATCATTCTAATTCCGTAGTTATCTCAATCACGTTTACGAGCGTGTATGCTGCCTCTAAGGCTGCTGTAGGTTCCGGCAGGCATAATGCTTTTTATCTGGCGTTACCTACCTTAATATTTCGAAAATCGAAAAATGGAGCTCAATATCGTGTTAAGCGTCCCAAATAACACTCCCAGAGCAATTCTGAGCCACATCTGAGACTTTGACAAAGCCACCGTAACTTCCCGTAATGTATGGAAAATCGATAAACGGATTGCAGATTTGTGTTCAACACTGCGAATAACCCCCAGAGCAACAATTTGAGCCATATCCATCGTAGCACTCCGGAAATCGTCAAAAGTCAAGATTTGCCATCAAATGTTCCGCCAATGGAAAGCTTTGAACGAATCAAGTCGAAAACATCGGAAAATCGACAAATATACCCCCAAATTCGTGATCAGAGCCCCAAATAACTTACCTGGAAGGATTTTGAGTGGAATCTGAAACATTTTTTGGAACGCTTTCAGAGCCCTCTAATTGTGATATAAATAAATGCCCAACCGAAAATCCAAGACCATATCAGTCTGTGCAAAGTTTGGAAAATGTGCCTTCACCCAAAACTTGCTCAGTGGGGTAGTTTTGGGCGCTAAACACAATTTTTGGGTCCGTTTCCGGATTTCCCAAACACTAATGCGCGCTTTTGATAGAAAAGAGACGCTAAACAAACAATTGAAGGCTTCTAGCGTTTTCATATCTGTAACTCATGGATCCCCTGCATATTTTTTTGGAAATTAAGAAACCGACTTACAAGGGAAGTATAAGAAGCGTACGTCTGAACGGTAGAAATCTAATGTCATGTGGGAATGTTCACGCATTACATGGTAAAATAGTGTTGGGTACCCGCCGCGAAAGATAGATCTGAGGGAGTTATAAGCTCTGAAATTTTGCCAGCCATCGACCTCCTCCTAGTCTATGATTTGTCAAGCGGCCTAGTCAACAGCATCGACGGCGCAAAGGGAGGAAGGGAGTGATGGGCAAGTGACCCGGGTTCGTATCTCCCCCAGAGCTGCTTTTCTGCAACTTCACGGAATTTTCATATTTTGATCAAAAATTATATCACGAATATCATCTTATCCTTTTGCTGCGCGATATAGCCATATCGACAGTGAAAAAGACTCGGGCACAAAGGATTTGAGGTTTTGTTCCCCATCTAGGATTCGCATTGTTTTGGAGAACTTATATGATTTGGAAGTATTAACATCACATATTTTGAACAACCTTATCACTTTATGGGACGCAAAATACATAACCATTTCTTTCACCAATGGTGAATAGGCACATAATGCATCTTACATAAGCAAATTCCGCAATAGGGACAGCGAATAAACGCGATAGGCCCCTGACAACCTATCTCTCCACAGAGGCCGAACGCTACTGGGAATTCGACACCAGTTGGAGTTTCGAAAGGACCCGGACGGATAAAACGTAGCCTTAAAAGCATCGTCCACGCCGAAAACCATATATTATTTTAAACGACCTAAAAATTCAAAATTTTGAAGAGCAATAGTAGAGTGAAATCGCTTGAGTAGTGCTTCCGAATAGCTGCAAAACCCGATGTCTGCCAGCTGAACCAAGCTTGTTACGCCAGCACAAGAGACTGTGTCGCGCTTTCATTAGAAAAATCACTCCTTGAGTCGAGAAAGAGAACACAATTCTCCGGCATTTGCTGGATGAAAACATTCTCGAAAAATGAAAGTGTTGTTAACGTCGTCATGATATGGGATGTTCCGCTGACGACGTAAAGTTTCTTTGTCTTGAAAACACCCTTCAATGGGAAGCGATCACCCGGCTCTGATAATTGGACAAATCACTTCTCCTACCTTGCCTGATGGGAAAATGAGGGGCATGACGGTCAGACTACGGGTGGTCGCAGAAGCCGACTGCACCAAGCGCATCGTCTTCTGTAACTTACTGGTTCTCGTAAATATGTTCAAAATATGTGGGGTAATACTTCCCAATCACATAAGTTCCCCAAAACATTGGGAAATCTTTGATGGAAAACAAAACCTTGAATCCCTTGCACCCGAATCTATTTCACTGTCGATATGGCTGCATCGCGCAGCAAAAGGATAAGACGACATTTGTGATATAATTTTTGATCAAAATATGAAAGTTCCGTGAATTTGCAAAAAAACCGCTCTGGGAGAGTTTCGAACCCTGGTCACATGCCCACCACTGCCCCTTCCTCCCTTTGCGCCGTCGATGCTGTTGCCTCGACCGCTTAACAATTCATGGACTACGAGGGGGTCGATGGCTGGCAAACTTTCGGGCCTCATAACTCCTTCAAATCTATCTTTCGCGGCGGGTACCCAACACTATTTCACCATGTAATGCGTGAACATTCCCACATGACATTAGATTTCTACCGTTCAGACCTACGCTTCTTATACTTCCCTTGTTAGAAGTCATACTCATTACGTCAAGTAACCCTTCATTTTACTTTTTAGCCAAATTCATGCAAACGTCACGTTCAGCTCAGCTGTAGGAAATTCAACTTTGACCGGCTATGCATTTTTTCGCAGATGTCCGTAGCAAAATCCGAGTTCAGATTCGAAGAGAGCGTGCCAGAGTTGACTAGAAAACATTCATCAGCCTTCTGATTCGGGGGAACACTATGCGAGGTTTCCTAGTTAGTTTACGAGGGCGATCGTCTCGTGGCCCCAAAAAGTGAGGAGGGCTGTAAGAACAGAGAGAAAGTCTATGCAGCACTATTGGTTGCTAAAAAGACGTCGACCAATAGCGGTGCTCAACTCTTCCCTCGAATCTGCCCGCCCTCCTCACTGTTGGGTGCCACGAAACGACTAATCAGTATGTGTAGACGCGCCGTTGCGTTTATCATAGCAACGTATCCATGTATAAAACCATGCTGTAGATGATTCCTGGTGTTGGAATCACATCGATACATCTCGAAAGGTGCCGATATGACGCGCCTACGATTAAAGGCAGCTTTCACGATGATCACCCTCGTCGACTTTTCACGGTGAAATGGTAGGCGAGAAGGATCCTAGGCTCCCACTGTCGAAAGAACGGTAGAAAACGAGCCAGGAGCGGCAAAATAACGGCTGCAAACAAGCGTTTTGGTGCCCCAGACACGCCTGGTGCCCAGATCCGTCCCTTCGGAATGAACAAATGAAGACTCAGACTACAGGAATGATCAAGTCAAGGAAGTGCTGATAAGTGAGCTGATCGCTTCATTGCACTGATAGGTATCATCCTTCTAGCGGTCAATTCCTCCACGCTCAAAAACCAACGTAAACAAGAGAGGGCCTATTTTTGCTCAAAAACGCGTCTTTCGTGTCCTTTTCAAGCATGCCTTGCTATATAGGACACCAGACCTTGCGTAAACCGTGGAGATATCGGAAGTGAAATTGAACAACACTGCCTTTAAACCACTAAAAATGCTAACAACTTCTTGTAGAGAATTGTACCGCAGCTGTTATATGAAAATTCAAAATCTACGTCAGAAAGAAACTGGTATTGGGAACGTATATTTCATTTGAAATACCACTTTGTGTAGGTATCCTTTGCCTTGTGTGCACCACCCTGCTTCTTCAGTCCGAGAGTGACATTAAGTGGGGAATTGTACGGAATATGGCTGTAAAGTAACCAGGCGGCAAAAAGGCGGAGGAAACGGTAAGGAACGAATGGCTGATTGGCGGCAACAAAAGCTGTTAGAAGCCCACTCTCTTTTTCCTTCACGGTTGTCTCTTCTCCTCTTGTAAGTAGCCTGTATGACCGCCAATCACAGCACTTCGCTCCTCCCCGTTTCCCCCCGCCCCTTTTTCTCTGCCGCCTTACGACCGCCACCATCATCACATCATATCGATAGGTGCCAACAATTATGTACTATCGATTTTCGCCTACTTGGGGGATTGTGCTTATCACACAATATCGATTGGTACCGATATAGAAACATAACGAAAACAAAATCTGTTGCAAATTCTGTCTTTTTTCAATTTGAAAACTTTCAAGTATAAATTATTTCGGGAGGGGGACCTTTATGGAGAATAACTAAAGTTTTTGAGAGTTTAGTATTCTGGCAGGAAGGATGATTCGGTATTGCGATATTTCTGAGAAATAAATTACATATGAATCCAATGAAAAAGAAAAATACTAGGTTCTCAGAGGATGAAGAATTAGCACAAAGCATTTTGCTGCAGTTCTGGAATCGATGTAGCGTAAATACATCGAAAATAATGAAAACTGGAACAAGTAATGAAATAACTGAAAATGCGGTATGGCAGTCGAGCATTGACCAACTATCGATAAGTGTAGTGAACAACTAGGGTTAGCAGTTTACAAGCTACTCCGTAGAACTCATCAAAGCAAAATCACACACGATATGAGGACAGTTAAGCCTTTCTCCATGTGCGCCTCTTTATAAATCTCGGCATGATAATACCCTAGTTATGTGATTTTATCGTGCTCGACACGAGGTTGGTAACAGTTCTTTATGGCTAACGTTTTGGAGCGACAGCTTGAAAATATCGAATACGAAAAACTTCTACTTCGGAACCAGCTCGACCTTGGTCCTTCGCGTGCATATGCGGAGCGAGAAGGGTGACAGCGACGGAGTGTGGTGCAGAAAGAGTATGTAGCATACACGCGCACACGCAAGTGATGGACCCGAGCTAAATTCGCTCCGATGTTTAGGTTGAAACACATTTGCTAGAAGAGCTGCAGAGAATATACGAAGACTCTGCGAAGGCGTGGAATTAATCGGGATATTCCTACCATTTTCTATGGATGTGTGGTGTATGTACCGCTATACTTGGGCATGAGTTTCAGATAGATCTATGGCTTCCGATCACAACAATGCTTCAATTCATAGTGTACATGGGATGGATGAAGGTGTGTTTAGGTCGTTCGTCCCTGTTTTTCACGGGTTTCAACTAAAATATGCAACCATCGCTAAAGCAGTTACTGAAAACTGTCTTCTAATGTATATTCCAGGTCGCCGAGGCGCTTCTGAATCCTCTAGGAGAGGACGATGACGATCTCGAATGTAACTACGTCATCGACAAAAACTTGATTGTGAGTCGGGGCGGGCGATTCTCAGGATACAGTGTGGCAAACCACTTATATTCGATTGAACTTTTCTTAGTGTGGATGTGAACAAACTACTACATTTAACGGCATGAGGACTCTTTTCTATAGCGAACCAACCCCACTAGCCGTTCGGTTGCGTTTGGTGATTGCTGGATCACAATAGGGTGGCTGAAAAGTGTTGGCGCGTTGTTTGAGAATGCTATTTCGCTCTCAAACTCGTGCCAATCATATATGACTTTTATATATTCACTTTCGACAACACTTGTACAAACTTTGTGGGCTCTCTTGCAGTATGCTAACCATTTGCTTCTCAGCTCTTCATGGAATCATAATTCAATACAAGCAATGCGGTTTAGTAGAGAACGTCAACGCAAAGACATAATCAGACTGTCTCCCTCTTTCTTGGAACCATCAAGAAAAAGTCTCCCGGAAGCTCATTTATTTCATCGTGAACACTGTTTTTAGGTGATATAAGAGGGAGGGGTAAGAAGAATCGAAGGCGCCCTCCCATAGGACAGTCTCTGTGCCTATTTGTTTTGTTAACACATGTTCCCACATCTAGTGTGCCTCGGCGTACCCGCCCCTCGGTCACCTAACGACCACCGCCCAGATCTCCATGTCATCTAATTTACTGGCCACTGCTAACTCTTAGCAGCTTACCTCAAAGCTGGGTTCATTATTCACGTAAGAAGCGACGCAAACGAAATGCTGTTTGTTCATATTGAATCAAACCTTTGTGCCTGATATGCACTTTCGCGGGTACGAGCCTCACGGCCAGTGGCAGCGCTAGCGCTCGGGTCATTTGCTGACCAAGTTGCGCCGTGAGTGGCGAGCGTATTATGGTCCTCTGTGTTGGTGAAGGAAACGCTCGCACTTCACAGCGCATGCAACAAATTATACTAAGACGTATGCAAAGTTCTTTTGTATAAGGATATACAGGAGCGGTCATAAATCTATCGACATCGGCTTTATTCCAAATATCTGTGCACTAACCTGGGCTATCAATTCCATCTTTTAATTTGATGTTTTCGGTCATAATGCTAATATAATGTAACCATAATGATACCATAAATTATTTTCTTCTGTCTTGTGGCCGATCATGTTTTACTATCTCTCTGTTTTTTTAACGATTTTATTTGTAATTGGCTATAATAAATAATTAAATAAAATAAATAAATAATGTGTCAATATTCAGAATCTGCGACCTTTTGTCTCTATTTATACTCATTCACTTTCTTCGTCGTTTTCGATGTTCAATTGGTGATTTTTGTATTTTCCAGGATTGGCCGTTCATTTAGAAGTAAGGATTTGTCACATAGTGATCAAAGATTTATCATATGAGGTTCTGAAAGGGGTCTATCAGGGGTATTTTCGAAGGTTAGCACTAGTCATCTACTGGGACTGGGATCTTGAGAAGCACTTCTTGAGATAAGAGAAATACCGGATGATATCATACCACCCACATTAAGCGAGATTCTGAGGCTCAACCCTCAAGACATTAGAGGAAATCTCAAGGAATTTTATAAACACGGGTGATTTCGTAGGTTTGTTCTGGAGAATTCTGATAGAGGTTTCTCAGGTATCACTCAATACTGCCAAGCGTTGGCACACTGACTCTAGAGTCTTTGCGTGTCGTCCCATCAAATGGCTTTTGTTGGGAGCAAGGTATCAGAAGACCAGGCTGTGCGGACGACGGAGCATCTTCATTTGGCTCCACAACATTGAAAAAGGTAGTTTCCTCAGCTGTTTTTGGTGCTACAAACGGAAGAGGTGTAAATTCCGCTGAGAAACTACTTTGTCCATTGTTGTGGAGTCAAGTGAAGATGCTCCGTCGTCCACACTAGCCTGGTCTTCTGATGCCTTGTTCCCATCAAAAGCCATTCGATGGGACGACGTGCAAAGATTCCAGAGTCAGTGTATCGACGCTTGGCAGTTTTGAGTGATACCTGAGAAATCTCTATAAGAAATCTCCAGGAAAATGAACTCTCAAAATCACCTGTGTTTCATGAAATTCCTTTAGATTTACTCTATTGACTTGAGGGTTGAGCCTCAGAATGTCGCTTAATGTGCGTGGTTTATTTTTATATATTTATTTGATATACGTCGCGAGCATGAGTCGAGTACCAAAAGTCAGCGAACATATATTAATAATACAAGAGCTTCTTCCCTGCTTTTCGCTTGAAGTCGCGAAACCAAAGCTGGTGGGGTAGAGAGCCAATTTTTAGGGAAACAAAAATGACCCCCGCTCGACAAGTCAAGCTTGAAGATCGGATAGTTGTCTTGGGTGTGCTAAAAGAGTTTTTCACTGAGCTTCCCCGTGTTCTAGAGAGTGCAAGACGATAAAACCTGGAGACTTTCACTCTAATGGAGCCAGCAAGCATTTTGAAGACAACACAAGCGTCACTCATCTGCCTGACTCCAGAGTATGTAAATTGAGCATCCGATTCCTTGTTTTGGAGGATGGCATTCTATCATAGGAATAAGAGTAGGCTCTAAGAAATATTCTACGAGTAAAGTTCTCCTGAATTTTCTCAAGAATGCCAATGTCTTTTTTCCTATGAAGACAGAAGATGGACGCCACACTTTCTGCAATGGGTCTGATGTAAGTCTTATAGCTCTAACGAGTAGGTGCTCATTAGGCAGCGTCAAACCTTTGAATATGAGGGAAGCACGAGCGGATGCTTTATTCTGCAAAAATTTCCAGTGCTCAGATAAATCAAACCTGTTATTATAGCGAAAGCCGAGGTCTTTGACGTTTGTGACAAAGCCTAGCTCATGCTCCGCAAGTTTGTACGCCAAGGGAGAGCTAGATCCTCCGACTCTCATGCATACGGTTTTCTTTGGTCCAAGTGGCAAATTCCAAGTCTGAGACTAGTTCAAATTGCTGTCCAAGGCAGCTTGCACTCTATCATGGTCGGCTGCAGTCTCAACTACCCGGTGAACTTTGAGATCATCAGCGTATTGTTTACATTTAACTCCACAGAGCTCCAAAATTTTAGGAAGCTCAGCTGCATAAGGCGCAAACAGAATTGGAGACAAGACGCCACTTTGGTAGATAAGAAACTACACCCAATCTTGACCTGAAACCTTCTCTGAGATAAATAAGCTTCTAACCAGCTGACAACCAACGGATGGTACTTCAGCAATGAGATTTTATGCAGGAGAAAAAGTGGTCTACCTTATCGAACGCTTTTGAGAAATGGAAATAGACGACATCGCAAACCTTTTCGGAATCGAGATAATCACTCCAGTCATTGACTTCTTCTTCTTCTTTGCAGCCACATCGAGGGTTTTGTCATAGGTGAAGAAACTGGGCGACCAGTAGTGGATTCGTCCATAGATCCATTATGGTCAGCGTGGTAGGTCTCACCGGACAGCGAAATAAATGTGCTGTATCATGGCCGATAGTACCGCAGTCCGGACAGACATCAGATTTGCTGCTGTCGATTTTGCTGACGTAGGACATGAGCATTGACGAGTGACCGCAGCGCAACGATGCCAGTGTGCATCTAGCCCTTCTTCCGAGTTGAGTCTCGGATTCGCAGACTGGGGGCGGTACTTCTCCTAGTATAGGATTCACCGCCGCCTTCTCAAGATGACACCGTACGAACTTGGTGTGCTCCTCGCGCAAAAGACGGAGTCGTTCTTGCTGTGAGTCGTGCCATCTCTGCAAGTTGACTTTGCATGGAGCATCGGCAAATGGCATTCTTTTGGCTCTCTCTCTAACGGGGTTAAGCACTCTCCAGGACGGGTGGTTTGGTTGCTTAATAATATTGATTCGTAATTGTTGGGCTTGCAGCTGACAGTGCTCCTTCACAGGCAATAGACGGGCTTCGGCATGCAGATGCTCGACTGGGGAACTCTTTGCACATCCGGTGGCAATGCGAAGAGCGGCATTTTGTACGCGTTGCATCTTAAACCAGGAAGATTCTGAAACTAGATGCTGCCAAACCGGTGCGGCGTATTCCATGGCTGGCTGAAGAATCGCCTTATACGTCATGAGTATCGTTTCCTTGCTGCTACCCCATGAGGTACCGCCTAGGGCCCTGAGAACATTGAGTTTGGCTTTAACAACAGCCTGCTTCTGCTCGGTATTTTTATGAAACTTGAGCGACGGATCGAGCACAAGACCGAGCAGTTTTGGAAATCGAGCAGCAGGCAGACGGTCTCCATCCCACTCTACCTCCGGATGAGCTCTGTGCTCGGATGGGTCCGTTGTGAGGACGGATACTGATGATTTCGATGCGGAGATCTTTAGCATCTTGTCGTCGAAGAACCTCTTCAGCGTCTTCAGGTACTCGTTGATCTTGGTGGCGGCTACCTTTATATCCCGGTCTCGACACATGATTGTTATATCATCGGCGTAGGCGACAGTCTTGATATCCTGTGGTGGTTCAGGCATATCTTCTAGATACAGACTGAAGAGAGCTGGTGATAAAACACCGCCCTGGGGGACTCCAGCTGCCATAGGAATACTGTTGGAGACATGGTTCTGGAACATGACTCTTGCCCGTCGACCTTTGATAAAGGCCGATATCCAGCGCTTTTGCCACGGTGGTATCGACGACTCCAAAACGTTTCTTGACAAGATTCCTAGGTTAACCGTATCGAAAGCCTTGGTGAGATCCAACGCGACAGCAACAGTTCTCAATGGCTTCAAAGCGTTGAACCCGTCGATTGCATAGCTAGTAATTTCTAGCAACGCAGTAGTTGTAGAATGCAGCCTTTTGAACCCGTGTTGAAACAATTGTTTCTCGTTATGCTCTGCTAAATTCTCCACAATGAGCTTTTCGGCTACCTTAGCGAAAGGTGACATCAAGCTAATGGGTCGATAACCCTTTACTGACGACTGAGGTTTGCCTGGCTTCGGCAACGGGATGACGTTGGCTGTCTTCCAGTTTTGGGGAATAATGCACGAGCTGAATGAAGTGTTAATCACATCAACGACGAGTGGGAGTATCTCAGTCGGGAGCTTCTTCAGTACAGCAGGACAAATGCCGTCGGGACCGACAGCTTTGGAGTTCCGCATGTCCTTTATGATCTTCTCTACGTGCGCCACAGTGTACGCATCGGCCGTGCTCATGAGCGGGAGGCGGCACAGCTCTCTAACTGTCACTCTATTCTGCGGACCACGCCGTGTACTTGTGACAAAGAAGCTTTTTCCAAGAGATAAGGCGGCTTCCTTACCCGTCTTGAAAACGTTATTATCAAATTCAATGGTGGATACGGTAGCTGGCGAGCTCTTTCCAGATAGCTTCCGTAGTACCTTCCACGTAGTTGCACTGTCCGCCTTGAAATCCAACTGTCCCGTGAACTTTTCCCATTCTTCTTTCTTGTGCCTGTCCAGATCTTTTTCTGATCTCGTCATCGAGTTGAGCAACGACAGGGTCTAGATGGTCGGCTGCTCTCCTGGCATCTCTAGTCCTAATCTTTTGGAGAATTTCTCTGGTGACGTTTGGATAGAACGTCTTAACGCGGCCAACAGGAATAGCCGCCTTCATGGCCCGGCGGATTACATCAGACAGGTGGTGCTCTTTTTGATGCACATTGCCGTTCCACGGATAGTCAGCCGCTAGGCGGAGCGCAACCTCGCTGAACAGGCACCAGTCTGCTTGGCCTAAATTGAGATAAGAACGTTGTCGAACACCAGAATAAGGAGCAAGAGAATTTGAGAGATCGATGTGCACAAAGACAGGAATATGATCACTAGACAATGTAGTCGAGGTAGACCATGAGCAGGTGTTTGAAAGGTTGGAAGAGACAAGAGTTATGTCTGGGCTAGAAGATCGGCCGTTGGCGGGGAGGCGAGTGGGCTGATCATCGTTTAGTATGACCAGGTCGCACTCCTCCGCCCATTCCTCGACGTCACTTCCTCTAGCATCAGAGCCAAGAGACGAGCAAAATGTATGAGCGTTAAAATCGCCCGCAAATATAGACGGAGATGAGAGGGAGCAGTCGTAAAGCTGCCTGAGGAGTAGAATAGGATCATAGGATGGAGGGCATGATGTGGTAGGGGAAATATAGATGTTGAAGAGAGAAAGGGGAGTTTTGAGGGGGAGATGGACCGGGAGGTACTCGAGAGTACCGTCCGTGGGAGTGTTAGGTATGAGGTGTGAGGGAAGAGTAGATAATACAAAAGTGGAAACTCCTCCGCCAAGATTTGACCTTGGAGCATGGTAAGAAGTATAGCCCGGGATATTGGGATGAGGATTTGTAGGGGATGGAGAGAGCTTGGTTTCCTGAACCATGATCACGTCTGGATGGTAAGTACGTGCAAAGAGAGATAGCTCAGAAAGCTTGCCACGAAGGCCGTTGAGATTTATATGTACAATGGAAAGGGGGCGATTGGAGTTTGAGGAATCAGAGTTGGTAGGTGAGGAGCACAAAACACATCGAAAAGAAGAGTTATGATGCCTCACAGAACAGAGACCCGAACAGGAGAGATGCACCCACCTTTGGCATCCGAAGCACTGGACGCTGGTATGTCTCCTGGTAACATCCTTGCCGCACGCGGCGCATAGGTACTTCTGAGCGGGTCCAGGATTCCTCTCCACGCCGGCCCTTTGCAGGAGAATCCGAAGGAGAGCTGCGGCCGGCCAGCACCTCTCCCATGACAAAAACCCTCTTCGTGGAGGGGATGACGTCGGTTTGCACGGAGATGATCTTCTTTCCTCCACACTGCCACGGCACGAACGTACGACATCTCGGCAGCTCCAGTCATTGACACACTCAAGCAGGTTGGTTTCCACTGACTTACCACGCACAAATCCGTGTTGATTAGCTGGAATGATGTCATTCCTTTCAAGATGATCCAAAATGTGTTTTTTTAATATTTTCTCAAAAATTCGGCACAAGAATGAGGTGATGCTAATTGGTCTGTACATAGTTCTCGATAACACTAGCAGGCTCTTTTTTTAAATGGAAGTGGCAAAAGAATGCTTCCACCTGAGAGGGATTTCATAATAACACAATGAATGATTAAAAATGTAGGATAAGGGACCCGCAACGACGTGAGCAATCTTTTTTACAAAAACAGCGGGCACAAGATCCGGAGTAAGAGACGAAGAGGAAGGCAAATCCATCAGAAGTTTATATAATGAGGCACCGTCAAACCAGGGAAAACTTGACATTGGGAATTCCACTTTTGGATCGAAACTGAGTAAATCACCACCACCCTCAGTGAAAACTTCACCAAATTTGTAAGCAAGCGAGTTGGCTCTATCATCATCTGATATGACAAAAACTCCGGACCTTTCTGAACCAGGAATCTTGCAGTTTGGCTTTAGCTTGTTCAGAAATTTGAAAAAGGCCTTTTTGTCGTTTCCAGCAAGGATATTCTTCTTAAGATTCTTTTTATACCTACCTAGGAGACACTCGAACTCACTAGAATACTGACTAAGCTTTGACCAATCAAGCTCCGAGCAAGAACTACAAGCCAACCTAGGCAAGCAGCTCCTATGTTCCAACATGTTCTGGTGGTACGTAGGCAAAAATGAGCGCGTACTGCAAACTCGCTTGATAGGAACAGACTCCCTCCAGTCAACTGTAGATAGATAAGCACATAATTCATCGTAATTACAACCGCCAAAGTGCCGAAAGAAAGTGAAATCTTGTTCGAGGTAAGTGCAGGACAACTGGAAGCACAAACTGTTGTGATCGCTAGAGCCAACAGGGGGTAAAACAGCTAAATTGTTGATCAAAGTATCGTCCTTAGTCAGGACAAAGTCCAAATTCTCATCATCTCTAGTAAGCTCCACAACAAGTTGCTTGAGGTCATGCGTTTTCGTCATATTTACGAAAGCATTCGACGAGGAAGAGGCGTTCAGAGAATCAACGCTCCAGTCGACGTCAGGGTAGTTAAAATCGCCTAAAACTACAGAGTGATGGACACAAACGATCAAATCACTAATCGCATTAGAAAGCCTTTCGCTAGGGGCGGCCAGGCAGTTTGGAACTCTGTACACAGCAATAAACTGGACTTTGTAGCAGTCAAAAATAACGTTAACCGCTGACAATTCATAGGCATCAGGGACAGACTCGGAGAAAACCTCAGTATAACTTAATTCGTTTTTGATAAAAATGAGAACGCCACCCCCTTGTTTCCGAATGCGATCACATCGCACAGCATGGAATTCACCGCAAAGACAAGAAAGCACAGCGAATAGAACATGGGACAAATTTAGTCATGTCTCAGAAGACCCGTATAGATCGTAGAAATCACCATGAACCAAATCAATATGGCTCGCATTCTTCTAAATAGGTCTGACCTCACTATAAAAATTGGAAAAACCTTCTAAATGAGCAGGGAGCCCTATTCAGTTTTAAAGGTTCTGAGACCGACTGAAGCCTTTGGTAGGAGGCGCACCCTGATGAAGGTTGGGAGGCGACTCGCCGACCTTCGCAAGGGAGCGGTAGTCGCTCTCATCTCCGCCAGAATGAAAGTTTCCCACAACAGAGGGGCTGAGTCACCTTACTTCGTCTGAGTTCAGCTGGCGGAAGGGACCTTCTAAGAGAAAGCTTCCCACTAAAACCCAGACGAAGCTTCGGAGCTCTTTGATTAGGCATCCCTTGAAAACTGAGGCAGGGAGGATGACTTTGGTAGATCGCGTCTTCCATGGCTCGGGTTTTCCCAACCTGTTCACTACAACCGGATTGCACTGGATATTAAAATAATGTAGAACATTGCAGATGCTCACAAAGTCATAACGAACACGATTGGAGGTGGAACAACGTTTTTTCTCAGGAGCACCACGTAAAACAAGGAAACGACGACGCTCCGCTTCATGGAAGGCCTCAGGATCAGGAGAGGACGCATTAGCTGTCAATGATGCACATGGTGTGCCATCACGAACCACACTGTCCCTCCTGAGCACCGAGACCTCACCAGAAGCACAACTATATTTACCACTACTCTTCAAATTGGTATTTTCGAGCTCAAGTGAACTAACGTTGTCTTCAAGAAACCTATTTCTTTCAACAATGGTATCAAACCAGGCTTTGGAAGTGCACAAATACTGCAAAAGATCCTTGAGATGATCTGGTAAGGAGTCATCATGCAGCACACGATCGATCAACACAGTCACACCATCATCATCGATAACAGCAGGGCACGTGGACATGATGATGAACCGGAAATCAAATAAAGCAGCATGACCAAGTACAGTTGAGGTAAGCAGAGCCGTCGTAAACAGGTAAACCTTATGAGGCGGCACGAGATGAAGGTGAAGAAATTAAGACCCCTGCCGCTGGGGGAAACGCAAGTAATCCTTGACCACACCTCGAGAAACCACGGTTCGCGAATACAAAACACCAGAGCAGACGAGCCAAAAAGGAATAAAAAGCTCTCAGGTACAGGTCGAGAATCAGGGTAGAAAAGTCTCTCAAGTATGTACAGGAAAGAAGTTAGTACGGGCCTCCGGAGGAGAGAGAGAGGGTGACGGCCGCACGGGGGGACGACTGGTATCGACATGTATGAGATCATACGGTATTGCTCTCATATCAAGAAGTCCTTCTCAAGATTCCTGTCCTAATAGATGACTAGTGCTAACCTTCAAAATTTTTTAAACGGCCTGTATTGTTATCGCCAACATTTTTCTGAGAACGACTGCTGATAGACCCCTTTCAGAACCTCATATGATGGATCTTTGATCACTATGTGACAAATTTCTTTTTCTTAATGAACTACCAATCCTGTAAAATACAAAAATCACCAAGTGAATAACGAAAACGACCAAAAAAGTGAGCAAGCATAAATAGAGACAAAAAGTAGCAGATTTTGAATATTGGCAAACAATCTTCCTCATCGATGTACATTCCCGTTATAGTCCTACAATATACTTCATTATATCGGCATTATGACCGAAAATATCATATTAGAAGATGAAATCGATAGCCTCAGTTACAGCAAAGATATTTGGAAAAAAGCCGATGTCAATAGATTTATGACCGCTACTGTACATCATGTGCGGACAATGAAATAATTGCCATTTTATAATTATTTTAGACCCAATCTTCAGATTACTCGTGATAAATTATTCAACAGAGGAAAGGTATGAAAGAGAAGTTCGTTCCGCTCCTTACCTCAGACGTACTTTATTAAACAGCTCTGCTGGGCTCCTCAGTGAGGAACGGAACTGTAGATGAGAAAGAAGGATGAAAACAAAAATGTGAGGCGAGCAGAGTGAAGTAGTGATAAAAAACGTTTTAAAGAGGTATTGGGGCAAGAAGCTATCTTATACTCTCTATAGCAGAATGAAGTTAGAAGCAGAAAGTAGTCGCTTACACTTCGGCCGCACATCGTTGTGGAGTAATAAATGGGAAGAACTGTACATAGCTGTCAATACAGATCACTCGGAGATTTGTTATAGTTTTTTCAAAACAACAAAATTGTCGAGATAACTCAGAAAATTGTCCACCCATTGTCAAGGAGGGTGTTGTATGAAAAAGATGAATGCGTTAATAAGTTTTTAAACGTTTGCCTCCCTGTGACAAAGCATTTTATGTCACGTCCACAAACTTAGGCATCTTATTGGTCTGAATTGTATGATGTGCATCAATTTAAGTAACTGGAAAGCGCAGTTCTGGTTTCTGATGTTCTATTTATGTACAAATATTTTGATTCAAAGGCGTTTTTTTATTTACGTAGAATATTTGCAAAAAGACTACGGAATTAGTTGTTTTAGCGTGATCATATTCATAAATCATACAATGAATGATGGGTGAGCAATTGGCGGAGACGGCATAGTAAAAGTGTGCCTAGAGTGTACATGCGGGTGGTGGCCGTTGTGTATTTCAACCCCTAAAGAGGCAGGAGAAACGGCCATGGTCGCAGCCAGGGGCCCGTGTTGCGTCCAATCGGGATCATCGCTCCTCCCACGCCCCTCCCCCGTTTCTCCCTCCTTTTGAAGGCACCGTACTCGATAAAAACCATACTTGGGTTTTTGACGTTTTCGTGTTGTTATATCCCTGTAGTGACTGAAGGTTGCAGAAAGTCCCCACTAAAACGTTAACTTTTTAGGAAAATCCCATTTCAAGTTAGCTCAAAACAAATTTGAAGTTCCCGCCGACATCAACTTGGGATGGTTGCGTGAAGAACGCAAGGAACAGTTTTACGATTCGCTCTTTGGCGCAGTGTTGGAAGCAATTCACCAATGACGCCATTCAGACGAGCGATCATTTTTTCTTGAACGAAATTAGAAAGGGTTACTAACCTGCTGCGTCCATTGCTCTAAGCTGCTTTCGATCGATGTCGAACGCGAAATCGAGTGGTGGGTGCATTGCGCCCTACGACGCGTCAACGCACGATCGCCAGCAGCGATCACGGAGTTTTGCTAGTTGTAACAACATATCGACCCCAAATCCGACCCCCCAAACCCAGGAAACCCTTTTGAGGTTAGCAAATCTTCATTCAGAGGCGATTTTGAAACTCCAAACTTTTTGAGTGACAGTGTTATGACCCACTAGTCTGATTGAACGCAAAAGCTGGAATTCGGTTTTCATCGTGTACGATGCCATTAAGGGGTTGGAATACACGATGGCCACCACCTTGTACATGCCGGAGAGACGCAGGCGGCGTCGATTCAATCTGCGCGTATTGCTTGGTGCGCGCACAGACTTTTGTGATGTGCGTGCACATTTTCACGCGACGGTATGCCGGCTGAGAGGTATCTGCTGCACAATGGCGGTTTTCTGCATCCTTATTCGGAAGCCTCTGTAATGTAGTCAACGACGAAACGTACATGCACGTAGCTCTTTCGAATATTATTAAATGTCCCAATGTGATTCCTTTTGAGTGGAAAATTATCTTGGGCAGTGGATGTAGGTGGATGTAACAGCTTTTAATACTTGCCAACAGTTTTCAGCCATCCTGGTTATTGCTCTTCTCACAAACTCAAACGAGGGTGGAGGGAATTGCTCAGTGAGGATTTTCGCTTTAATTATACAATGTCAGTGACATTTTAGACGGGCATTGCCATTGTGGACACGATATGGAAGCCGAAGAAGGTGACGCTCTAGATCTCTTTCAACCCTAGAACTCATTTCTTTTTGAGTGGCAACCAGAATCTCATAGTCATTCTATTCTCGTCGGTTTACTCCTGGTTGCCGCCCAATTGGCTCCTCTCTGTTTTCTTATATAACGCTGCTTTTAAAACTGTCCTTTCTTCTGTTCCTAACCCAAATGGTTCGTCTGCAAAACACAGGAATAGCCTGAAATTAACTCCTGCTGCTCTACTCCGTCCGGTTTCGTGGTGTTTAGAGGTGCACACGCTGTTCGACAAGGCTTCCAGCTGGTGGTGGCTTGTCCTTCTGTGATTTTTCTTCCATTCAGGGTGGACTTGGCGTAAATTTACTTAGGAGCATAGCCTATAATAGATTGATAACGAAGTGAAGTGTTTAGACCGGCTATTCCATGGTGGAGGAGAATTTGGCGAGAATCCCCCAGCAGAAGAAGGATGACTTTTGGGGCATCGACAAGATCGCTCCGCTCTACAGCATTGAGTCGGCCGAACGGTCCGTTCATCCTTTAGTGGGAAGTGCCAGCAAAATCAAGTGAGTTCATATTATCGAGATCTCGCGATTTTTCAAGGCTCCGCGGAATTCGACAGTTTGTCATCAATAGGTCTTCGCAGAAGAGTTCAACAAAACTACAACCAATATTCGAAATTGTGCTGAAATTCAAAAGCTCAGATTGATAATCTGCCTTAAAGTTTCGCGATCCCTTTACGGCAGTGTTCACGTGAAAATTTTTCTTCCGATATCTCCACGGTTCACGGAAAGTCTGGTGCCCTATGTAGTATACTTGTTCCGAATCGAATAATCGGATGAGTATCCGACTGTTTCAGTCGGATAAAAAAGTCGACTTTTTATTCGACAAGTCGGTTATTCGAAAAAGTGCGATATCCGACTACAGTCGAAAAGTCGAATATTCGAAAAAGTGCGATATCCGACTACAGTGGAAAAGTCGAATATTCGAAAAAGGGCGATATCCGACTACAGTCGAAAAGTCGAATATTCGAAAAGGTGTGATATCCGACTACAGTCGAAAAGTCGAATATTCGAAAATGTGTAATATCCGACTATAGTCGAAAAGTCGGATATTCGAAATAAATTCCATCTGGAACAAGTATACTGCATAGTTTACATGTTCCGAATCGAATATTCGGACGAATATCCGACTGTTTCAGTCGGATAAATAAGTCGACTTTTTATTCGAAAAGTCGAATATTCGAAAAAGTGCGATATCCGACTACAGTCGAAAAGTCGAATATTCGAAAAAGTGCGATATCCGACTACAGTCGAAAAGTCGAATATTCGAAAAAGGGCGATATCCGACTACAGTCGAAAAGTCGAATATTCGAAAAGGTGTGATATCCGACTACAGTCGAAAAGTCGAATATTCGAAAATGTGTAATATCCGACTATAGTAGAAAAGTCGGATATTCGAAATAAATTCCATCTGGAACAAGTATAGTGCACAGCGATGACGAAAAAGATCGCCGTCTCATGCCGAGCAGTCAAAAATCATCGACATTCAGAGGAAGAAATAAATGCAAATTTAACGAATCAAAACAGTTGAACAATGAAAGCATCACTTCAGTCAATGTTTTTGACAAGATGTGTACATAAATCCAAAGCTTCATTGATTGAAATTCAATTTCAAGCCAGCTGATGTTCTTGATATAAGAGGTCATCGATGCCGATGATGTGGAGTGGGCTCGTCCACCATCAAAAGACAAGAAAGTTCAGGCTTCAAATTTGGCCCAAAACAGTGGTTTTTTCGCGATTTTTTCTTATAGGTCCTACTACTCGAGACCCACAAAAGGGTTTAGAGAAAAAAAGACCACAAGCATATTTTATCGCGACCACTGCCTTTAAACACAATTTTTATTTATAGTTGCTTTTGGAAGAAACTTTGTGGGTGTAGGTCAGATGGGAGCGTTTTTTTAAGAAACCTTATTGATGTTGCTGACAGACTTCTGCTATTTGTTGGGCGACTACGGTGCGTGTCCAAACTATAGAGGCACCATACACGTTTTCGTGCGACCGATGGATCGTTGTGGGCACCCTTCTGTGCGTCTGTCAAGTTTTCCTTTCGTGTTCAACAGCTCAAAACTCTGCCCGTGGGTAGCAAAAAGCCTTCAAGGGAGCGGCCTGTTACGCTCTCTAATTCCGTAGTGCAGGAATTTTCGGGTCCTCGCGACGCTCGCTAAAGCCCGCATATACTGCATCAAAGGTGTAAGGGTGCAAGCTCTAAGCATACTCCACGAAATAAAGGCGAAATTCTTTATTTTGATCTCGCTGTCGCTAAGCCCGTGAGTTCTCGCCTTAATTGTTGCGAGAATTTATGGGCCAGTGTAGGGCAGGCTTGCGAGAGGTCGCAACGGGGGAGGTCGTAGAAATTCCGGTAATTTTTGAAGAAAAATGAAAATTTGAGGGGGGGGAGTGGGCTCGTAAAATTTTCGGAAAAAATGGCGTTTAGCTTCCAACCACTTGGAAAGGTAGAATGAGGTAGGAGTAGTAAGTCGCGTAGTTAGTAAGTGGTAAGTAAATTCATTTTTTCCCAATTTTATCCATGAAAAATAACCGTTGCGTCTGTAACCCCCGGGTTGTATCTATGGCTCAACGTCGGTCCCAACGAGGATTGGCTTAAAAAAGGAATAATTCTGCGAAGGTAGCGAGTTATGTGGACTTCAAGATGTCAAATTAAAGAGAATTAGTACTAATTATAGGGGCCACGATGTTGGTCGTGAAATTTTTTTCATCCCAAGAAGGGGGGGGGGTTGTAAAAATTTTGGTCCACAGAGGGGTCGTAAAATTTTGGTCACCGGCCGCAACGGCCTGCTCAACCATGTTATGGGATTAGCGACAGCCTGTGTTGAACAGCGATCTCATCCCGCGTTGGCTACGCTGAACGCATGGATGCCGTTCGTAGTGCTGGTCCAGTCCTCTCGCGAATCGATTACTCGATACTCTGTGGCTGATCGTGGAGGGTGACCCCGAACCGCTCTCTGGAAGAGCGTGCCAACGATACATTTGACCGCGGGGACGCTGCAGGCCGTGGGAAGAAACGGCAGTGCGGTCGATCGCAGCGGAGATCGCCCTATAGTACCGATCAGGACAGGGTGGATCGATCAAGGCGAGAATCTTCCACCCTTTTTCCCGCATCCTCGGCGAGAATTTCCTTAGTTCTTGAAGGTGACGTAGCTAAAATTCCACCAACTGGGGCTAATATGTCCGTAGTTTATGTAAATTCTCGCGATAAAATTAGACGAGATACCTCCAAAGCCCCGGGAATCTAATGTACTCGTGTGAGGCATTTCGCGACCCGTCGGCACAGAGCAGATTCTCCCGGGAAGAATTATTTCTAGCAACTTTTTTGAAACTTCTATGTTTTTACGTTTCTCCCAAATTGTAGAGGCTCTTTTCTCCACGGTAGTAGAACTCTGAATATGTGACATTTCATAGGAAATCAAAATGTGATAGGCTCTCTACCGCAATAATCAACTCCAAAAACAAAGTTAGGTACAGAATCAACCTAATTTCTTTACAAGAAAATCGGACAGCTCTGAGGCCCCCGTCAGGCCCCCGTCATAGTCGGTGGATCTACTGAGTCTCACCGGGTCGATACGCATCGAATTCGTGGAAGACGGGTGCAAAAAAATCAACCCACTGAGTCCGACTGCGACCGTCTGATGCCCACCGCAATCCCCCCGGTCGATACTGATATTTCTCATGCGTACAAGGGTGGGGCCAATGCACCGACTGAGTCCCACTGAGTCCCACCAAAATCATCCTCACCCCACCCGGTCGATATAGGTGTTTTTCACGTGATTTGGGTGCATTTTTTTCGGCCGACTGCGACCTGCCGAGTCCCACCGCATCTCGACTCTCGCCGTCTGCGCTCTGCCCCACGTACTGCTGACACGGAAATCGGATTCAGACATGTTGAAAACGAGAAAGATCAGCCACCAAACACGTTCCGATTCACAGCTGAAGTGATAATCGTCACTATCAATTGCGTGTTTCACAGAGGAGTTGGTTGGCGCTGGGGGCAACCAGACTCAGTGGGACCCAGCAGGTTTTTCCACCCCGGACTCAGTCGGACTCAGCAGGTTTTTCGACGAAGTCTGACCGGGGCCTCACTGATCGGCGAACGTAAGGTGCGTCCGAATGAGATTGGCGGCCCATGCGGGCGGCGTGCTTGGCAGGCGGCCGTCGCGTTTGCCGCTCTCGGACGGGCATGCGAAAAGTCCCCACCGCCATCGACTACGAACGGGGCCGGCACCGGCTGGCAGCAAGCACTGCGCCGATCAATCTGCTCTGCAGACGGTGGGAGAGGGGACGGCCGTCCTTGAAATCCAACACTCGTCCGAGGGCGGCACATACGACGGCCGCCTGCCAAGCATGCCGGCCGCGTGGGCCGCCATTACCATTTGGGCACACTTTATTCATTGCAAATGTGCCTTTTTCACATCTAAATTGAAGAATATAGCACGCTAGCAGCATATAGCTACGGAAACTCTGCCAGATATAAGCTCTTACCACGAAACCTGTGGCAAATACTATAAGGCACGCCTAAACATCCACCAAGCAGCCATACTCAGGCATGGGAGCGGTTATTCCGCGGGGGAATGTCGGTTGCCCCTCCCTGGTCATCCAGCGTGTAACCGATATTGTTCCTCGGTACAACCGCACAGACTCATGGGCGGTTACTCGGCGGGGGAACGTCGGTTGATCGGCTGGGGCATCTGCTGGACAACCGATCTTCCACCGCCATTCAACCGATATCACACCGCGGTAGAACCGAACCAGATTTCCGGTCACGCGCTTTCCAATACATCCTGGGTATTCCCGGGTCCGCAGAGGGGACCCAGGGGAAAACCCTATTGGCGTCCCCACAAGAGAGGTGATCCCACGGTCCACGGTGGGGTGCACCCTACTGCGGACCATGGGGAGATGACCCTACAGTTGGGTACCACCCCCCCCCCCCGAGCCCTGGGGAGCCCCTCCCCTCGGCGACAAAAATTATCCTCCGGTATCCGGTGGATCTTCCGGAAGGTGACTCGAGGTCACCTTCCAGGTCCAGCTCCGAAAAGCTGACTGAGGCTCACGGTGAGATGAGGAGCCTTTTATACCCCTATCAATGTTAATACTTTCGTCTAAACATGTTGATGCCGGCGCACCCATCTTTTTTGGTCCGAGTTGCGGAACGTGTCACATATTTGACGGTAGAGCACGTCCCCGCCGTTGCACCGTCAACCCCTTTTCCACCGCCAAATAACCGTCTCCGTGAATTGAATTTCTCTCTATCTGCGGCACAACCGGCAAATCGACTCCTCCCCATTTTGGCTCCCGCCGTCGCACCGACAAGCCTTTTTACCCCGCTGAACAACCGTCAGCGTGTCTGAGTATCGGTCTGATTTTGGTTTGAAAAGTAATGCTTTAATCTGTCAGAACGCCCGCGAGTGGATGAGTGAGAAATCGACGTGTTTTCATTTGAAAAAAAAAACAGTTACTTGCACTTCAATTATTTTCATAGTCGGATAAAAAAGTCGACTTTTTATTCGAAAAGTCTAATATTCGAGAAAGTCTCATATCCGACTACTGTCGAAAAGTCGAATATTCGAAAAAGGGCGATATCCGACTACAGTCGAAAAGTCGAATATTCGAAAAAGTGCGATATCCGACTATAGTCGAAAAGTCGAATATTCGAAAAAGTGCGATATCCGACTACACTCGAAAAGTCGAATATTCGAAAAAGTGCGATATCCGACTATAGTCGAATATTCGAATATTCGAAAAAGGGCGATATCCGACTACAGTCGAAAAGTCGAATATTCGAAAAAGTACGATATCCGACTATAGTCGAAAAGTCGAATATTCGAAAAAGGGCGATATCCGACTATAGTCGAAAAGTCGGATATTCGAAAAAGTACGATATCCGACTATAGTCGAAAAGTCGGATATTCGAAATCAATTTCATTTGGAACAAGTATAGTGTGTATGCTGCCTTAAGTTATAGTTGTACACCTGTTTTAGTGTTCACAATCCTTCACATTTCTGTTAAAGCCCCCTACACTCCTTGTAGAGCCATCGCCAGTTGTCTAAGGCCGGAATCATACTTCCCGCGACCAGCGACAGCGACAGTGCATATCGGGCATATCGATTTTCGGTCGATATTGGTGGTAAGCATTGCATCGTGGGTCGCGGGAAGTATGATCCCGGCCTAAGTCCGGCCAGACCAATAGTATACTTCCCGCGACGAATAACACAACATGGTATTTGCCACCTGACTAGATCAAAAATCGAGAAGGCTAATACACTCTGGCGTTTTCGCTCCTCGCGAAAAGTGTAGCAAAGGCCCAAGCTCTCTGAGAATACCGCACTCTATTCTTGCGCTCTACTATAGTTGTACGAGCGAATTCAGCAGTGGTCACTGGACGTACAAAAAAAGCAAAACAGTCATCACTGAAATTTGGTCTCTCGAGGAAAAAGCTAACATGACTAACCTTCTGTTGTTACTACGAAGTGCACCTCGTGCACCTGGCCTTCTCAGTCGCCGCTCGCTTGCAGCAGTCATTGCCCTTCGTACGCAGCCAAATCAACTTCTGCGAAATTCAAATATAGCCTAAGCACCTTAACGTTTGAGAGAACATTTATTACCAGGCAAAAATCAATTGGCATTTGCTTTTTTCGAAGATTAGCCGTGAAGCGCGCCAGTCCGCTGTGAAGATTAGCCGTGGAGCGCGCGGTCTCTTGAGTGTTAATCTAACTAGGGGGTGGCCAGACCTGTCTGCCAGAACTACGCATTTTAGCCATGTTTTTCTGATCGACCACCTTCCGGGTACTTGCAAAAACCCTATTTTAGCTTCCCGAGTAATGATAAAATTTTCAACATAAAAAATCAAAAAAATTTGCCCAAAGTTCTTTCAAAGGGGATATTTGAAGAGCTGAAGACGACTATGAATCACGTTTTCGATTATTCAAACGATAAAGGCAGCTTACGGCAGATAAGTTTCATTTTACCTACAGAGCTCGCAACTTCTACGCCCATAACTTTTCTTTTACCATTACTCGGGCAGCTAGGATAGGGTTTTTAGACCACACGGGAGGTAGTCGATCAGGAAAAATTGGTCTCATGGATAGTTCTGTCGACCAGGTCTGGTCATTCCCTTGTAGAGCGCGCTACCCGCCCACTCCTCTCAATGGCCAGTGATCAGAGCAAGCACTTGAAAAACCAATTTGATATAAGAACCGATGATCAGATGATTATAATTATTTCCCCGTAATCCCTCTCTTCAAAAAGTTCACTTCATTTCAGTACTGGTCTTACCCTTGGCGTGTATTTTCTTAGTGGTTTGCTTTATCATTGGCCGCTGAGAGGATTGGGTGGAGGCTCTGAGAGAATCTTTCGCGCTAGTACCGTGATGCTCCCACGATCCGCGATGGTACAGTGTTCGTCTCCCCTTTTTCCAGCGATTCGCGTCCGTTCCGCGATAGTTACCCAATCAACCCATCCGTTGTCATTCTCGTGCTCTTACCGTGATGGTACCGTGATCGTTACCAAGTTTACCGCACTAGTACCGTGGTGCAGTGGCGATCCGTGGTGTTACCGTGATCGTTTCCCCCCGGTAGGCAACACTCGCTCGGGTGAAGCACCGAGAGACATGGTCGATAGGACGCTCTAGTATCAGGGGTGGAGGCTGGCAGAATCTCGCGATCGTCTTGCAATAGCTCCGGGCTTGCCTCTTTGCGGTTCCGTGATGTGAAACCCCGAATATATCAATGTGCTGACGCGATACGCTCGCAGGTTGAAACTGGTAGGATCTCGCGATGGTTCCGTGGTAGCCCACGCTCGATGCCTCGCGGTTCCGCGATGGAGCATCGGTGAACGAACGCAGTACGCTCTCGGTTTGAGACTGGCAGAATCTCGCTATCGACCCGCGTAGCCCCATGCTAGTTGCTAGTCCTCTCGGCCCCTGCCAGAAACCGAAACGATTCTATCCGTGAACAATCGCGGGGAATTCTCTCAGAGGAGTGCTCCGTTTATTGTACTTTCAGACCGTAGAGTGCTAGGCGGGCCCTTTTCGAAGACATTGTTCACGATGTATTTCACTGTCGATATCTCCACGCCTTCTCAGACAAATCATCGCTCGGGGCGGGACCAGAGAGCGACTCGAGCGACGCTGTCTCTTCGCTTCGAGCGAAAATTAGCCATTTACTCGGGCGACAGCAGCCGCTCTCCGGGCGACCGCAGTCCCGCTCAGAGCGATAATCGGTCGCATTTGGCACTGCGGTCCCTGTGCGAGCGATTTTCGAAATTTTCCCAACTGCTATTTTTTCTTTATTTCCGCCTGTTCTGGAGAGGTTGAAGCCTCTCAAGAGGATAAGGTGCTTGTTACAGCCTATCGGCCAGGGGGTTAATCCTGCCACAGACCGTAACAAGGATACCATCCCAGCATGATCCGCAATGAGGAAGCCTTCCCCACCGGGGGATCCGCTTGGCCTCCAAAAATTGTCCTCCTGAGAGTGACCCGAAGTCATCTCTCAAGAAAGGCCTCGAAAGGCCAACTACCCGTCTACACGAGACGAGCCGCCTTTTACACCAACAGGTATGGTTGTTCTTTGAGTGATAACGTGGCCTGCACTCTGGTGATGACACCACTGTCGACCTGAGAGCGACCGGAAAGCGGCCGACGCTGATATTTCTACCGGACAGGTACTGCGATGCCAGTTCGCCCTTCAGCCGCTGTACGGGCGATGACGTCATAATTGGGAGGAGCCGGTCCCGCTCCGAGCGATTGTTCGTCTGAGTTACGGAGGGTAGTGTCCTATACACTGCGTATCAAAAAGATAGGACACCCCCTGAATTCGTCGGTTTCGTGTTTGCTGAACAGGATAGATTTTTTTAATCAGTACTACTGTGATCAGGAAATGAAATAACCTCCGTACACATCTTTTGAGTGAGATCAACTGTTTGTGCACTTCTCTAGAATGTGTTTTTGTTTTAAGGCGCGTATCAAAAAGATAGGACACCCCTGGGTTAATTCGGAATTTTTGTTCGGTAAAATTGTGTGATCGCAAATCTAATAATGACCGAATGGCTATCGTTGCTCCTCTAACGCATCAAATACTCGATTTGGAGTAATATCGACCAAGGTAAGAGCCTTTGCGAGTCGATTTTGCTTCATTTTCAGTTATGGCCTGTTAGAGCGCAGAAATCGAGAGATATCGGTGACCATTGACTCAGAGCCGACGAACTAAAATACTCCAGAGGTTCTGCATTCTGTTGGGATCAGGAGTGTAGACTAGCCACTCTGGACAAGATAGTTCCTCAGCAAAGAAGCCGTCCTCAGACCTGCTCGAGTAAGCTTTTCTGCTGTCCTGCCAGAAATTCAACTTTGTCGCCCGAAAACATGGAAAAATGAAAGAAGGTGTTACTCTGATTTCCTCTGGTACTCACTGGAGATCATACGACAGCTGGTGAACGTAAGCTGTAGACGTCCTTGCTCTGACAGAAAATGGGAGATCTACGACCGCAGTTCCGACGGCTAAATTGGACAGCGATTTCGAGTATTCGTGTATGGGAGATGGTTTCTGACGAGAAGACTTTGAATCTCGATAGGACTGATGTTTGGAAGTGCTAATAAAAGAATTTCAGGATGGGTTCTGTCCAATTTAGCCGTCGGAACTGCAGTCGTAGATCTCCCATTTTCTGTCAGAGCATTTGCCCGTCAACGAAGTCTACAGCGCAAGACAATGAGAAAGTTCACGCGAGTAGGTCCGAGGACGGCTTCTTTGCTCGGCAATAGCTATTTTTTCCAGAGCGCCTACTCAACAGTCATGTACTCAGCGAAATGAAGAATTTCTGGGATATTTTAGTTCGTTGGGTCTGAGCCAATATTTGGCGATATCTCTCGATTTCTGCGCTCCAACCATCCATAACCGAGAAATGAAGCAAGATCAGCTCGAAAAGGCTGGTTAAGTTGGCCGATAGTATAGTTGTACACGAACGAAATTTTCGGAAAAAAATTTCGAAAGATTTTCAATTTTTTTTTCGTTTGTTTTCGTTCGTTCGAATTTTTGTCGAACGCATTTTTTTCAAATTTCGTTTGTTCGAAACCCAATTTCTCAAAAAAATTTTCGAAACTTGCTCGTTCGAAATTCTTTCGAACAATATCCGAAAAAAATTCGAAATTTCCTGCAGTAAGGAAAAGTGATTCAATAAATGAACTCTTAGCCTCGCCTCGATGCCAGCCGTCGCCGTGCCGCATTGCTCTCCCACTCCTCGACCGTTCGTTCTTTTCATACATCCGATTGGATCGCCGATCGTCCGAGCTTTTCTGAAAACAACATATGTAATAACACTTATTGCTATGCTCTTACAGAACGAATTTCGGAAAAAAATCGAAATTTCGAACGAATTTCGAAAAAAATCGAAATTTCGATTTGTTTCGAAATTCGTTCGTTCGACCTCCGAAATTTTGAGAGGTTTTTAAACGAAAAATTTTCAGTTTTCGTTCGTTCGACATTTTTTTTTTCGAAGTTGTACAACTATAGTGAACAGTATATCGAATCGAGTATATATATTAGGAGCGACGATGGTCAATCGACTTTTAGTTTCGCGATCACACAATTTTATCGAACGTGAATTCCGAAATAACCCTTGGGGGTCCTATCTTTTTGAGACGTGCCGCAAAACGAAAATTCGTTCTAGAAAAGCGCACAAGCATATGACTTACTCAAAGAAGGTATACGGGGGTTATTTTACATCCCGATCACAGTAGTATTGATGAAAAAGATCTATCCTGCTCAACAAACACGAAACCGAGAAATAGAGGGGGTGTCCTATATTTTTGATACACTGTGTATAACAAGGCAGAACACCAAAGAGGCATTTTTGGCTAAAGTAGGCTCCCCTTTGCTAACGTTGACTATTGAGAGTGGCAGAGTCGCGTTTTCATTTGTTCACGTCAAGGGGGCGGAAACGGGGCATTAGGCATTTCGGTAACTTCAAGACGCTCGTTTGCAGCCTTTATGTATACTGTTATAAATGGCTCGTTTTCCGCCGATCTTCTTACTCTAGAAGCCTAGGATGCTCCTCGCTGAAGTTGTACACGAACGAAATTTTCGACAATTTTCTGAAAGATCTTTGAAACTTTTTTGTTCGTTTTCGTTTGTTCGAAATTTTGTGGAACGAATTTTTTTATCAAACTTCGTTCGTTGGATATTTCGTCAAACGATTTTTTTTTCGATTTTCGTTCGTTCGAATTTGTTTCGAATGAAATTTTTCCATTTTTCGTTCGTTCGAGATCCGATTTTTTAATTTTTTTCATCAGTTTGTTCAATTTTGAAAACAGTCCCCAAACCCCAGGCTTTCGTTTATCCTTCGGCCGGATTATCGCGGGCATGAGCGAACAACTCGCTTGCTCGAATACGTTTCTTTCTTGCTGTAATGAGTCCAGGCGACGCAAGCTGCGGAGCGATTGGTCATGGCAAAATATAACACGGATTAGGAGACTTCGACATGATGGGCTCGATAAAGTATCACTTCGAATTGCTTGAAATTAGGGAGAAAGGCTATGCATCAGGGGTGTGCGTAATTACGGTTTACAATTTACGATTTACGGTGTTTTTTGGCCTCGTAATTACGGTTTACGATTTACATTTTGGACCGTAAATGGGAATTTTTCGTAAATAAAAATGCATGCAATGGAAGTAAATCATGGGACATCTCCGATTGACCTGCTTTGATCCAACTTTGGGTATACTAATGTTTGGTCAGGAGATGGGAGCAACCCAGGCGTATGACTACATACAGCACGATCCCACTATGTGCCTCTGACGTGAATTTATCATTATAACGCGGGACACGCGGTCGGAGTTAGGGGCGCTGGATAACAGATCCGCGTTGCGCTTATGTAACTAGCTGCCGCCTACGACGCAATGCAATCTAGAAGTACTCTTCACGAAGAACTTCGCTTCCGACTTTTTCATGATAAGCAAGTTCCCTGTTTTCTTTAACTACATTAGCCTTAAAACATTAAGCGAAGCAGTCTAATCAAGTCAAAAATTTCTCCAAATGGTGCTCCTAGCCCGCCTTCTGAGTAGATTACGTCTACTTAGAGTCCATTAAAATCAACAAGAGGAGCGTTCGTTTTTCACCCCAAAAGTTCGAAGCTCAGAATAGTTTCCTCTTTATATTTATCTTCGTCCGCTGCAAACCTGCACTCAGAAAAGGCGTGAGCGCTAGCTTAAACGCTTACCTTCGCCCTTTTTCTGAAACCGTTATCTGTAACAAATGCGAGCGTTTGGTGGAGATTTTGGCTTTACTCCTTAACTACGGGGACTAAACTACACAAGACGGCAAAAATTGAAAAGCGTTTTTTGTGCGGACGTTGCCTTCAATAATTTACAGCATCTTCACCACAACGCTGCGATTCTGCAAATGATTTAGTGGATATAGGAAAAAATAACTTGTGCTGGGCGACCGACACTGTGTCCTAGACAAGTGTTGGCACGGATCACATTGATAGTTTGCGACCCCTAAGGAAGGTTTGCGCAAACTCCGTGCCATGTTTGTATAACGTACGTGCACCGAGTTTGAGCCAACCTTCAGTAGGGAACTTTAAGTATCAATGCGATCCTTGCCGGCTGTATAATCGGTGTTGCGGTTTCGCTAGCCAATGGGCGAAGTTCTCAAATACGGCCGTTTAGAACCGCTCACGGCTCGTTTTAACGCTTACAACGGTCTAAGCGTGTCGGGAGAGGCATTACGAGTATAATTGTGTCCCTGTTGCCCAGCAGATACGCGCACAGCTGGATTGGACATCGTATTTATCGAAATCTGGGGAGTTGTGGAATGAGTAATAAGGGAAAGCAGACAAAGACGGGTAAGACGGACCCACTAAATAGGGTTAGCTGTCAAATACTGAAAGTAACTTAACATGTAGTTACTACATGACACGGTGAACACCAGGTATCGTCGATCACTGGTCGAGAGATAGCCGCGGCGCAGCGATCTAACGTGATATCACTTGATCGATGCTCATGACTATCATTACCTCCTCGCTTGCGTGCGTGCCACGTGTGTTCGTCGCGGCGATCTCTCAACCAGAGATCGATCATAGTTTCTCTTGTTTCACCATAGCAATAATATTTTTAATGGTAATAGGTAGTAATTATTTGCTGTTTACGATTTACGATTCACGGTGGTTTTGTCGTAATGACGTTTTACGATTTACGATATTTGAAATTACATTTACGCACAACCCTACTATACATGCTCGCAACTTCAGTAGATATCGAACACGTGTGGAATATTCGTTCTCTGACTGAGCGTTGTAGATTGGGGTTCGCGCGAAGCGAAAACTACCCCACTGAGCAAATGTTGGCTTAAAGCACATTTTCCAAACTTTGCACAGACTGATAGCGTTTTGGACTTGATTTACGGTTGGGCGCTCATTTATGCCCCTGAAAGCGTAGAAAAATGTTGCAGATTTCACTCCAAATTCTTCCAGCTGGGTTATTTGGGGCGCTGATCAAGAATTTAGGGTTTATTTGACGATTTTTCAAGCTTTTCGACTTGATTCGTTCGAAGCTTGCCGTCGGCGGGAAAATTTGATAGCAGATCGCGATGTTTGCCGATTTCCGGAATATTGCTCAAATTGTTGCTCTAGGGGTTATTTGCAGTGCTAAACACGAATCTGCAATACGTTGATCAATTTTTGATAGATTACGGTAGGTTACGGTGGGTATACGGTAGCTTGGTCAAAGTCTCAAATTTGGTTCAACATTTCTCTGTGGGTGTTATTTGGGACGCCGAACATGAATTTGAGGTCCATTTTTTCATTTTCGAATTTTTAAGGGAGGTAAAGCCAGTTAAAATGCATTATGCCTACCGTAACCTACTGTAACCACAAGCCTAACGACAAACAGACCCCAGATTCGCGTTCAGCGCCCTGAATAACCCCCAATTGAAAGTTTTGAGCCGAATCCGGAATTTTTTTAAACACCCTGAGAATCGGCTGATGGGTACCCTTACCTTCTCACGGAGCTTCAAAAACGCTTGTAAATTCGTTCAGAGGTGTCCGTAGCAAAATCCTATGTCAGACCGACAAGGGACGACCCCCCGCGGTAGGAGACGCCATGAAAAAAGTTCTTCTAAAAGTTGTGGGGGTTGGATAGGGTAACTTTACTCTATGTTGGGTTTTACCTAAGGACCCTCCGGTAGAGCGAAAAATTGGAAAACATGAAAAGTTAGCGGACGCATTTTCTTCAAACGTCCACCATGGCTGTGCTTTCGGTTTTTCAGAACAGAAAACTGGCTGGCTACAATATTTAATACCACTCTACCTCAAGATCTTTTATTTGGATCAATATGGAGAAAAAAATTCGACTTTTTTTCGCCATATACTCGCTCACTCACCCTCGAATTCCAGATAATCGAAAAAAAATTCTGCGTGATCGAGCCAAGTTCAGAAGTTTTCGAAGAAGTATGAGCAGATGTATTTGGCAACCGATTGTCGCCTTCTGAAAATGAAAACTGCGGCCATGATGATAATTTTTAAGAAAGAGTTCATCGCTTTGCTTCTTACAATGGCAATGCTTTTTTCTCCGATGATTCGCAAACGACTTTTGTGTGTTCAAGAAAGGTGTTCTCCTTCACTCAAGCAAAGTAATACAAAGTTATAAGACCATCGAAAGGAAAATCAAAGAAGCTTTGGAAATCCGAAGACTGAACCCTTTCATAAACAACAGAGATGAACTAAGGTCTACTATGGAACTCATTCCCGTTTAGCATTTTGTAATAGCGGTCAATCAGGACAAAAATGCAATTGCAGAGTATCACGAAGATAACATATCCTTTCGCCACCCTACTCTGCCCACCACTCCCTCCTCAGATCCATTTCCCCATCATGTTTCTGCTGTGAGGTCAGTCCTGCAATTTTGGAAGAACCCCTTTACACGCCCTCATCACCCATTTCCAGCTAAGCGTGGACAGCACTCCCTCACCTGGTTCGTCCCACTAACGCATAGAGACCGGTCAGTCGTTAATCTGAATAGTCTCTCAACTTTGTTAACTTCCTGGGCCTTCTTCATTTGATTGTATGCCTGATTATTTACAGTTGGCCTGAAGAAGAGGTTAAAACCTCGAAACGTTGCCTGACTAGAGTGCAAGAAAAACAGAGCTTCAATTATTATTATTCTACATTCGACACGATAGCTATGAAGCTCAGAAATCCAGCTGTTCTAAGTAATATAAGATGTTCACTTCACAATTTTTCTCAATGAACCCGAAATGCTAGCACAAGAAGGTGAGAAGAATAATTTTTTGAATAAGGTGAGGGAATGCTCATGTACTACAGGGGTTCACGCGTTCTACCCGTAGGCCACTTAGTCAATATAGCGAATAATCTCAAAATTGAAAATTATCGTGGACACTTAAAGGCAGTTTCCCCGATAAAAATCGTTCTTGAGTTTCAACCAGAAAACGAAGGTTCAAAGTCAGACTGTTTCATCAGTGAAGAAAGAATCATGAAAAACGCTGCGAAACATCCGAAATCAGCTCTTCTTTTTGAAAGCCACATTTCAGCGGTGGATCAGTTGCGCGGGCATGGGCCTGAAGTAGACAGCGTGCGAAAATGCGCCCCAGTGCTAAAACTCAGCTGCGCTCGCGCTCCAATGCTAATTTAGAAGCGGATCAAACTGTTCCTCGAAAAACTCGACCGCGAGCGGAATGGCTAGCGCGAGCGGACTTCGCCGCCGTATGGAGCTCTTTCGTGCTAGTTTTCGTTCGTTCTTTCGATCCCAGTGCTCCCATGAGACCCTGAACTTTCGATTTCCGGCCAAAAACCGAGGACGAAGTTTATCGTGGACACTGCCTTTAAAGGCAGTGTTCACGATAATCTTAGATTTTGAGATTAATCGCTAAATTGATTGTTTGGCCCCCGTGTAGAACTGAAATGACGAAGAAACCGAGAAAAACGTCTCAGAATGGCACGAAATCCTTTACTCACACCCCACCGTTTTACTCTCACAGGAACTTTTCGTTGTGACAATGAAATCTATTGTGGACCCATCCCTTGCGATTCTCTACTCTCTCCTGCTGCGTCCTTTCCTTCGGACCCTAACTAGTACTGTTTACATAGCCTTGAATGTTCTACCATTTTTCATTAGCCCCATTTTTTTAACCGGTGACAACCACCGTGAACATGTTCATCCAACCGGACAACTAGTCCATGTCAGAGAATAGTATCACTGAAATAAGACGATTTAGTGCGCTTTTCGCACTTTCTTCGTAATTTTGGTAACACTTGGTTGCCAACGTATTGTTTGGGGTGGAAAACTCGGTAAGGAAAATCATCGTGAACACTGTCTTTAAGCCAATTTTGGACACTGCTGCTGCCACGGGCCTCGGACCATTCGATTTTCTGTGGGGACTCAGAGACGGTCCTCATCGTGGATACTGCCTTTAAAGGATCAGAACAATAAAGTCGAAAAAATGCCTAAACACTAGTAATAAATTCTATCAAAAAGGGGTCTCCCAAGCGAAAGAGGTTTGGTTCGAGTCAGAAACGTTCCAACAAAAAGGGAACAATAGGAAAGTGAAATGAAGAGAGTGTACAAAAAGTGAACAATATAATTTCAAGGCGATATTCTTGGCCGACTCTTCCAAACAGCGAAAACAAACCGTTGTGGTGTTCTACACGGAAGCACTTTGTGGTTCCGAAAATGGTTCTGACTACGCAAGAACCATTCTTCTTCTTCTTTGCAGCCACTGAGAGGGGTTTCGTCACAAGTTGAGAAACTGGGCGACCAGCACTGGATTCGTCCACAAGTCTATTGTAGTGAGCGTTGTTGGCTTCTTCGGACAGTCAAATAGGTGTTTAGTGTCGTGGCCTTGGTTTCCACAGTCCGGGCACACGTCAGGCTGACTAATGCCGATCCTGTGCAGGTAAGACATAAGCAATGGAGAATATCCGCAGCGCAACGAAGCGAGGATACACCTGGCGCGCCTACCGAGCGAGAACCATTAAAATGTATATGCATGTAAACCTAATACTGTGCTTATATGGGTCAAATTCCGGTCCGCAATTGCGTCTCGACACGCTTTGCGGCCGGGCGCTTTCAAGTCGGAAGAGTTTCCAGCGACGCAGCTGCGGATCTGTTGACTCTAGGTGGGTTTTAGAAACTGGAAACTAAACAAAATTGAAGAAAACTGTCTAAAAAAAGCCATATCGTGTCGGCTTTGGAGCTGGAAACTCGATTGACTCGAGCGCGTGCGGCCCCAAAGCGTGTCGAGACGCAATTGCGGACTGGAATTTAACCTACATAAGCACAGTACTTACCATCAAAACAGAGAATGATTTCGAAAGACCTACACTGATGGTTAGCTTCAGATGTAAGGAGAAGCGAATTTATAGTTATAGAAGTACAGCATCAAACGAGAATATTCCCATAAAATCTCATGGAACCAATAGAAGCCGTTTTCTGGAAAACACTAAACTCTTCCTCGTAAAAACCACAACGGTTTGTTTTCGCTGTTTGGAAGAGTCGACCAAGAATATCGCCTTGAAATTATATTGTTCACTTTTTGTACACTCTCTTCATTTCACTTTCCTATTGTTCCCTTTTTGTTGGAACGTTTCTGACTCGAACCAAACCTCTTTCGCTTGGGAGACCCCTTTTTGATAGAATTGTTCACTTTTTATCGATATTACGCAGTAATATCCCATGTATGTAATTCATGCAAAACTAGCATACTTCATTACGCTTACTTATTTGGTGCATACATAGGCTGCTAATATACACCGACTTCTCGCCTTTGTGAAAGAGTTATAATTACAGAAATTTACATTAACCGCCTCTGGAGCACCTGAATAGTTCGATTCTTGATACATTATCGGCGATCCTTCTGCAACTGCAGTGAACGCAAATACTTTACTTACTGTCAATATCTGCGCGAAAGATTCATAAAGCCCAGCAGAAGTAAAGACGACGTCTCGAGGACGTCATCAGAAGCCAGATGCACTTTTCACGACGTTTCGATGACGGGACTATCATAGACGGGGGGCCACCCAGCAAACAAGACAGAAATCAAATACACCACCTACAGAAAAAGCTATCAATCGAAGTAGACTCTGTTTCATTCCAAGTGAAGTCATGTTTTCGGTTATCGCAGCGCGGAGCGGTGGCTTTTCCGTCGAAACTCCCTTATCACTAGTTATATTTGATCGAAGCCCACCGCTTCGCTGGTGGTGATAATCGAAATCAACAGGTCACTAGGGATGTACCAGAGCTTATTTCTATAGAATTTTCATAACAACAATGATTGATAGCAGTATCAAGCATCTTTCGTGGAAGCTTTTGGTCATTTCAATACATAAATCTTGGAGCCCCCCCCCGTCTGAGATAGTCCCCCGATGACGTCATCAGAAGCCAGAAGCACTTTTCACGACGTCCCGATGACGTCATCAGAAGCCAGAAGCACTTTTCACGACGTCCCGATGACGTCATCAGAAGTCAGAAGCACTTTTCACGACGTCCCGATGACGTCATCAGAAGCCAGAAGCACTTTTCACGACGTCCCGATGACGTCATCAGAAGCCAGAAGCACTTTTCACGACGTCCCGATGACGTCATCAGAAGCCAGAAGCACTTTTCACGACGTCCCGATGACGTCATCAGAAGCCAGAAGCACTTTTCACGACGTCCCGATGACGTCATCAGAAGCCAGAAGCACTTTTCATGACGTCCCGATGACGTCATCAGAAGCCAGAAGCACTTTTCACGACGTCCCGATGACGTCGTCAGAAGCCAGAAGCACTTTTCACGACGTCCCGATGACGTCATCAGAAGCCAGAAGCACTTTTCACGACGTCCCGATGGCGTCATAAGAAGCCAGAAGCACTTTTCACGACGTCCCGATGACGTCATCAGAAGCCAGAAGCACTTTTCACGACGTCCCGATGACGTCATCGAAAGCCAGAAGCACTTTTCACGACGTCCCGATGACGTCATCGAAAGCCAGAAGCACTTTTCACGACGTCCCGATGACGTCATCAGAAGCCAGAAGCACTCTTCACGACGTCCTGATGACGTCATCAGAAGCCAGAAGCACTCTTCACGACGTCCCGATGACGTCATCAGAAGCCAGAAGCACTTTTCACGACGTCCCGATGACGTCGTCAGAAGCCAGAAGCACTTTTTCGACGTCCCGATGACGTCATCAGAAGCCAGAAGCACTTTTCACGACGTCCCGATGATGTCATCAGAAGCCAGAAGCACTTTCACGACGTCCCGATGACGTCATCAGAAGCCAGAAGCACTTTCACGACGTCCCGATGGCGTCATCAAACCAGAAGCACTTTTCACGACAACCCGATGACGTCATCAGAAGCCAGAAGCACTTTTCACGACGTCCCGATGACGTCGTCAGAAGCCAGAAGCACTTTTCACGACGTCCCGATGACGTCATCAGAAGCCAGAAGCACTTTTCACGACGTCCCGATGACGTCATCAGCCAGAAGCACTTTTCACGACGTCCCGATGACGTCATCAGAAGCCAGAAGCACTTTCACGACGTCCCGATGACGTCATCAGAAGCCAGAAGCACTTTTCACGACGTCCCGATGACGTCATCAGAAGCCAGAATCACTTTTCATGACGTCCCGATGACGTCATCAGAAGCCAAAGCGCTTTTCGACGTCCCAATGACGTCGTCAGAAGCCAGAAGCACTTTTCACGACGTCCCGATGACGTCATCAGAAGCCAGAAGCACTTTTCACGACGTCCCGATGGCGTCATCAGAAGCCAGAAGCACTTTTCACGACAACCCGATGACGTCATCAGAAGCCAGAAGCACTTTTCACGACGTCCCGATGACGTCATCGAAAGCCAGAAGCACTTTTCACGACGTCCCGATGACGTCATCAGAAGCCAGAAGCACTTTTCACGACGTCCCGATGACGTCATCAGAAGCCAGAAGCACCTTTCACGACGTCCCGATGACGTCATCAGAAGCCAGAAGCACTTTTCACGACGTCCCGATGACGTCATCAGAAGCCAGAAGCACTTTTCACGACGTCCCGATGACGTCATCAGAAGCCAGAAGCACTTTTCATGACGTCCCGATGACGTCATCAGAAGCCAGAAGCACTTTTCACGACGTCCCGATGACGTCATCAGAAGCCAGAAGCGCTTTTCACGACGTCCCAATGACGTCATCAGAAGCCAGAAGCACTTTTCACGACGTCCCGATGGCGTCATCAGAAGCCAGAAGCACTTTTCACGACAACCCGATGACGTCATCAGAAGCCAGAAGCACTTTTCACGACGTCCCGATGACGTCGTCAGAAGCCAGAAGCACTTTTCACGACGTCCCGATGACGTCATCAGAAGCCAGAAGCACTTTTCACGACGTCCCGATGACGTCATCAGAAGCCAGAAGCACTTTTCACGACGTCCCGATGACGTCATCAGAAGCCAGAAGCACTTTTCACGACGTCCCGATGACGTCATCAGAAGCCAGAAGCACTTTTCACGACGTCCCGATGACGTCATCAGAAGCCAGAAGCACTTTTCATGACGTCCCGATGACGTCATCAGAAGCCAGAAGCGCTTTTCACGACGTCCCAATGACGTCGTCAGAAGCCAGAAGCACTTTTCACGACGTCCCGACGACGTCATCAGAAGCCAGAAGCACTTTTCACGACGTCCCGATGGCGTCATCAGAAGCCAGAAGCACTTTTCACGACAACCCGATGACGTCATCAGAAGCCAGAAGCACTTTTCACGACGTCCCGATGACGTGATCAGAAGCCAGAAGCACTTTCACGACGTCCTGATGACGTCATCAGAAGCCAGAAGCACTTTTCACGACGTCTCGATGTCGTGATCAGAAGCCAGAGGCACTTTTGACGACGTCCCGATGGCGTGATCAGAAGCCAGAAGCACTTTCACGACGTCCCGATGACGTCATCAGAAGCCAGAAGCACTTTTCACGACGTCCCGATGACGTCATCAGAAGCCAGAAGCACTTTTCACGACGTCCCGATGACGTCATCAGAAGCCAGAAGCACTTTTCACGACGTCCCGATGACGTCATCAGAAGCCAGAAGCACTTTCACCAGCCTGCGTCCCCCCTACCAACTTGCTTGCCTGAAATTGACCGCCTGTGATCATTGGCAGTGGGTACTAGCAGTGAGGAATGAAAAGCGTGACGGCCTACGGCCTACGGCCTACGGCCTACGGCCTACGGCCCACGGCTCACGGCCTACGGCGCACACCATGAATTTTTCCTAAGCTTTCGGGCTCACAACTTTGTTATTTGTGAACCGATTCGGCCCAAATTTTGACAGCTGGTGTCATTTGGACCCCTTCACTTATATCCAGAAGGAAATCTGCAGACAATTTGTTTTAATACTTTTATAAACTACTTTATAAAATTAAAAGTGATCACAAGGCCTAGGCAAAACCAAACCTCTCCAGCCGCTTCGCGGCTGGAGCGATAGCCCTAGACGAGGCTCAACCTTTAGGTACATGGTATATGCGCCCTGTCCACATCCTCTTTTTCTGACGAGGAAGTGGGAGATGCTGGCATAGCACATCCAAGTTCTAGGGCCGTATAGGGGCCATCTATGACTCGATTTCAGAGGCTTTTTTCCTGACGTTAGTGTCGCGATGGACCCGCAAGAAATTACTATTACGTTATTGTCACATTTCAGAATGATGCTATATTTAGTATAGAAAAGAATTAAGAGACACAAAAGATCCTTTCCCATCGAGATGATAATTTTCAGCTGTACGTTCCTGTCTGAAATACGACAAATTTTTCTTCCTAATCAGTCCGATTATTTTTTACTCCTTACCCGAACGATTTGGGGCCTCCAATGTGTTCACATTGCCCTACAGTACCGCGCATATTTTTCGCAATATTTTTCTTTTTGCGGCGTTTTTTTTGCGCTCACAATGCGCCTCTTCGTCATAACTTGCTTCAGAGTGGTCCAGAATCAAATTTGAAGATATTTTTGGATTCTTCTCAACGAGAAGATTCTAGCTGTATATAGAAATGCAGACTTTTTGCCTAACTGTCAACCTTTGTTTCAGGAAAAAACGTATTTTCAGCCAATTTTTCTCTATTTTCTGGGTTTTCCCGTGTAAAACATGCCATGACGGACGTGTCAAATGAAAAATAAAACGCTCTAAAGTATATCCTAACTAAGATTATGAATTTCGCGCGGTGTGGGTATTTTTATGCACACTTTCAAGGCCCTCAATGACTGGACCTCCATAACGCCAATTTTTCAGAGAAATATGACTTTTGCAAAACATGCTTGCTAGCAACTGAGAAGTATTGATTAAACTCCTCTCCTCAAGTAGCATCCGATCGGTGACAACCATCCGACTACCGCCGTGAATTTAGGCAGATGTTTTCGGAAAACCACGTATTTTCATCTGTTTGTTAGAATTTTTCAGCGTGATAACAATTGCATTCGTCTTTATGAAGTTCAAGATGAGCGAATCAGGTAGGGCGTGCTGAGTCCCCTTGCATTAAAGGCACAAGACACCCAAAAAATTAATTTTGAGATTTCATGCTTATCTTGGAGAGAGGCACACGCTGATCACATTGGTATCTCTAGAATCGTCCAAGACCCCCTTCGAACAGAGTTATGGCTCTTCAAAGGTGCCTAGATTCAGAGGGTGAAAAATTGGTGGACGAGTTGTCTCAGGTCTGTATTTCTCTTCATTCGCAATCGTTGCGTGAGAGAAAGCTAGGATAAGGAGACAGTCCGGTAATGGACTGAAGAACGACGACTTATTGGAATTCATCCATCCATCGAGCAGCTATCGGGTTCAAAAATCTGTTAGGGGGTCGGGCCTGTGGTGGTGAGCGAAGGGGGACGGGCCTGTGGTGTTCGCTTATATCTCGCTTATTTGAAGAAAATGAGATCTGGCACTCGGCACGTGTTATACAGGAGGGGTCTTCTACACAATTACATGAAAATCTCAAAATTCATATCTGAGGGTGTACTGTGCCTTTAAGACCCCTGTAAAGCTAGGAACCCTCCTAACATATTTTTCTGTAGCACCACAGCTTTGATAGCTGAGTTTGGTATTTGATATAGACGATGAAGATGCGATTTCGGTGGTGGAGAGTTGCATTTTTTTCGTGGACCCACCATTACCTGGCGGAGTGAGGGTGAGCTACGGCGGTGGGGTGGAGGGCCGTAAAAATGGAAGTTGGCCACTTCCGAGATGGGCACGAAATTACCTGAAGTTCGGATTAGGCATTGTTTGAGAGGTATTCTGGCCGATTTCCGAGAAAAGAAGTTGTCGTTAAATACTTCATAGTTCCTAGCAAGCATGTCTTACAAAAGTTATAATTCTTTGAAAATTTGGGGTTATGAAGGTCCAGCCATTGTGGGCCTTGAAAGCGGGTTTAAAAATGTAGCCTTAAAATGAGATGCATAATCCTAGTTAGGATATATTTGATGGCTTTTTATTTTTCATTTGACACGTCCGTCATGTCATGTTTTGCACGGTAAAACCCAAAAATTTGAAAAAATTAGACTGAAAATACGATTTTTTTTTGGAATAAAGGCTGACAATTTGAATAGAGGTTTTTATTTCTATATACTGTTAGGATCCTCTCGTTGAGAGAAATACAAAAATATCTTCAAAACTGATTTTGGACCACTCTGAAGCAAGTTAAGACAAAGCGGCGCTTTGTGCGCGCAAAAAAAACGCCGCAAAACGCTGCTTTTGCAAAAAATATGCGCGGTACTGTATTTGAGGGAGTTGAATATCCGGTATCTCCCACATTGGGGTGACTGAGACATCGACCACACAGAACATTCTGGTTCCGGTCCAGGGTGCGGCGCGAGGTGTGAGGCCTCACAGTGAGGGGTCTGAGCTCCGGTGATCTGGATAGGAGGGCCTGAGAGGATGAAAATCGGAAAATTGACACTTCCAATTTGGACGGTACCCCCTCCCCCCGGTCGTCGTTGTCCGTTTCGTCATGGAAAATAGCACTCCTATTAGCATAAGAATGGAATCCGATGCAATAAAAACTTTACTATTTGTTTTGAGGTTGAAATGTTGGAATTTTATAAATCTTTCAGGAGTTAACCACATTAATGAGAACCTACTTTCTTGATACCCAAAAAATTTTTCAAAGATTTCCTTTACTTATATTGTTATAACTTTCTTTGTGAAGGAGTTTTACCCGTGAAACTGTGATTGGGTAAGGTTTAGGTCCGAGGTAGTAGTCTAAGGTAATTAACAGCCCCAGGGAAGGGCTTCTTTGAAAAATTCGCTAGGTGTGAGGGAACGACAAAATCGACGATTCCCTCACACCTAGCAATTTTTTCGAAAAATGCCTTCCCTGGGGCTGTGAAGTACCACACCCCGGACCTAAACCTTACCCAATCACAGTTTCACGGGTAAATCTCGTTTACAAAGAAAGGTATAAAATTTTTACTAGGGGAAAATTTGTTCAAAAAAACTTTTTTGGCACCAAAAAAATTTTTTTTGAACAAATTTTCCCCTATTAAAAAGATATTCTCCCCCCCCCCCTTCCATCGATTAAACCTTTACCATTTTCCCCTCCTCTGTCCGTTCGGACCATTTTTTCATTTACTTCTCCAAATTTTGCTCCGTAGTTTCCTCATAAACTAATTGAGAATGTTTATCAATCACGGGTAACAGTGCTGTCACCCGGCTGGATGTCTAGGGGCGTGGCCGAGCTCTTCCTTGCCAACCGTTTATTCAGAGAGTGGTGATTGCTTACCAGCTCTCTGCTGCTGAATACGAAGACAAAAGTGCATCTTACTCCAAAAACTAAACTCTTATGTAGGCATCAACCAATCAATGATAAGCCACTATGAGATAGTGGCTTATCTCACAACAGGTGGCAACATGGGGTGCGATGGAATGATATTTCACATGCCCCCTCTTACGGATGAGTCGCCTCGACTCATGACAGATCAATTACTGCCGGAAGTCTTCGTAGTGTAGCGGTACATTGGTGAGCAGGAGCGGAAGTCTTTTAAACCATGGTCCGGGGACTATTGTTCTTACATTGCTGGCGAAGGTCGTAGAGTTTCCTGTCTTGCTTGCTGAATGTCTTGTTGATTGGACGACGGCGCATCTTCATGTCCTTGATCACGAAATTTGGCTTGTCGACATCAGGTCTTCTAATAGCCTTGGCGATAGTCTCCTCATGAAAGTGTGTCCATTCGCGTTCCATCCACAGTCAACAATCTGTTTCCGTTGAAGCCCTGCAGTACCACACCATCTACGTTTCCCGCGTTTCTTCTCGCCTTGTACAAGCCCTCGAGTCACCCCTTCCCCCTCAGTGCCCCTCAGCACGGCCGCATCATCTCTACGAACTTTGCAGTTCGAGTGACGCACAAAGTGACGCCGTTGTATCACTCCCCCTCGCTCAAGATACTTTGCTTCTGCAAAGGTCATCTGTTGGTGGAATGTGAATTCACGGTTAACGCTGTCGTAATCTTTCGTATGTGCAGCGTCACTTTCAGTTTTAAGGCTTGCCTTATTTTTAAACCGTACACTCTTCATTGGTGCATTATCGGCTTCCTTTAGTTCCAGACCTATTCTCTTCGCAACAACAGCGTTAGGTTTTTCTGAACAACCATTCCAATCGTTCAGCCACACAGTCAATGAGTCCTGTCTATTCGTCTGTTTCTTCACTACCTTGTGCTGCGCCGTAGCCATTGACTGTTTCCGATGTCTACAGTTCCTCCTAACATGGTCTGGCTTGCCACAACTGGAACATCTGACGATTGACTTCTTTATACTTCCGCAGGTGGAAGAAGGACCGCGATGGACGACTGCCTTCTCGTTGTGTAAGTCTGCAGCCGGTTCTCTGAGGTACTTTTGACAGAAACTGAAGCCCAATTTCTTCAGTGCGTTGGTACCCAAGACTAGTGTTCCATCCCCTCCAGCGATGACGAGTAATGCAATTCGCTGTCTGTTCGTTTTGCCGACCTGCACCGTAGGCCGAACAGCTCCTTTGAACGTCATCTTATTGCCAGAGGCATCGTGCACCGGCTTTTGCTGGTTCGCGGGAATCTCCTCTACATCAGCATCCAAATCGAAGCCTGCGTCTTGGGCAGCCAAAAACATCTGAAGAGGCGTGATACTGATCTGCGACCCGGTGTCGAGAAGCGCTTGGCAAGAGAGACCTGGGAGCTTTACCGTAGCTAGCGTCTGTTCTCCACCAATTCCGACGTGGGGTCCGCACTTTCCACTGCTCCGCAGAACCACTTGGAAAGCGAAGCGGTGAATATTCTTGGCGAATCGGCTTGCTTAGCATTTCCCGCGGCCGTCTGCAAAACGCGTTCTCGCTTCGCCGCTCTGCAGTCTTTCTTGAGGTGTCCTGGCCTATCACAATTGAAACATCGCAAGTTAGGCTCACGCTGGCCCGACGAGCTTTGTGTTTCCCTTTGGCGTCCCGCTGTTCTGGAGGGAAAAATTTTCGTTGCTACGGATTCCTTGCGCCCTCCACTTTTGACACGACAACTTTTTTTGTCGTCCGAAGTTGGGTGCAACGCTGCAGCAACTACTCTGCTTCTATCACAACGTTGGGCCATAGCCTTCACCATCTCATATGCAGTGCCTTTAGGTGCTATTTCCATAGTTGTGAAAAGCTGCAAATATTCCGGCCACTCAGAAAGTTGACTAACTAGCTCTCCCGCTCTTGTGCGGGATAGCTCCTCTTCGCTCGCGTCTAGGTAAGCCATCCTTGTCAGTTTTTCCAGCTCAAGGCAGTATCTAGTCACATCTGTTGACTTCCTCGGGCGCTTCAAGCTCATGTACGCCTTCATCTGCGTCGCAGAACCATGAGTTTCGAACTTACTTCTAAGACAATCCACCAATGTCTCAAAATCAGCCCGCCTAATATGAACGGGTAACGCTTCTGCTACGGATTCTGGATATCCGCTCAACTTAGACATAAGAAAGTGCACCAGAAGATCGTTTTTCAACCCCAGGTACTGGTATTTCGTCCTGAAGTGCAGAACGAAATCATTGGAGTTTTTGCCCTCAGGGTCTCGGAAAACCTCAACGTCTGGCAAGGTCATTGCCGCTACCATTGCTCCAATGTTGTCTGATTGGAGACAACTCACCTGGATGAAGGCACCGGTTCGACTGCGACAACATCGGTTCCCTCGTCTGCTGCCTGCAATCTACCGTCCCTTGTTGCTGGAACAGGTTATCTTTTGCTGCTGGTGCGGTTTCCTGGTCACTTAGAACTCTGTTCGTAAGCCTTCCTTGTGCTGCCGCTGCCGGATTGAACGTACCGTAGTAGTCTGGCGCCTCTACGTCTTCGAGATTGAGGTGTCTGTACTCGTGTTCGTACGTGATCTTTGGTTGTTTAATTTCCATCTGGCAGATTGGAGAGTTATTCTTTTATAAGGCCATTTCAGTACGACCAAGCTCTCCAACTGGTTGTTGTACACGCTGGCAATCTCGTTTCATTCCGAGCGCAACAGAAGTGCTAGCCCTGCTGGTTGGGGACAGCGCTTTGCTGGTGTACAAAACGGCGATTGCCTAGCGCAATTTCGTCATGTGCTTATACGAGCTATCCTCCACTGCCTGCAACTTCCCAAATTCGCCTTTGATAATATTGCAGTTCTCGTTAATCATCAAGTTCGCAAATACTTGTGACCGCGGAGGGATTTCTTTTCTTTTGTGCAAGCGCAGTGGGTAATTCTCATCTGTCCCTATGACAAGCTCTAACGATTTCGGTTGATTCTCTCACCTGCTTTGAGCTCTTGCTCACAAGGTCCTCCACTTTGGTGAGGAGGCGTTCCAGCGTCGCTTTCATCGAGATTATATGGTCCGACGACGTCGGTTCATCCAATAGCACTCTCGAGCTCCGCTACACTCATGTCGGTAGTATCCAGCGACATATTCCGTTCTGCAAAATACACGTGTGGTCTTTCGTACTGTTACTTGCCTCAGCAGCGTAATCACACGGTGCTATCAGACACACGGACCGATACTTACGTGACTCCTGGACGTTGTCCAACGATGCACTTGAACACTTATGCGGCTTTTACACCACACGTTACTGCACGCTGTACGCACACGCAACGCCACCGAAAAAGTAGCGGCTACACGCACCCGCACGCGGAAGTTGTGTCAAAATACACTGCCGAGTCAACGACAGGAGTCGCGCCTTAACCGCTTTGAACGGCCTAGAGGCGGGTATCGGGTACTGGCTCGGAAGTGAGTTCGGCCCCCAAATCACGGGTAACAGCGCTGTCACCCGGCGGGATGTCTAGGGGTGTGGCCGAGCTCTTCCTTGCCAACCGTTTATTCAGAGAGTGGTGATTGCTCACCAGCTCTCTGCTGCCGAATACGAAGACAAAAGTGCATCTTACTTCAGAAACTAAACTCTTACAAGAAAAAGTGAACAATTCTGTAAAAAAGGGGTCTCCCAAGCAGAAGTGGTTTGGTTAGCGTTACAAATGCTTCAACAAAAAGGGAACAATAGGAAAGCGGAAAGAGGAGAGTCTACAAAAAATGAACAATATCCTCTAAGAACTCTTTTCTTTTTCGAAACTTCCAAACAGCGGAAACAAACCGTTGTGGTTCTCTATGAGGAAGCGCTTTTGGCTCCATAAAGGACTTTGATTATGTGAGTGCCGATAAAATATGTATATATGCATGTAAACCTAATAGCTATCATTAAAAGGGTAGATGATGTTAAATTGTTTTAGGAACCAGTCAATTCTTCCTCGTAAAATACCACAACGGTTTCTTTGCTCTGTTTGTATGTTTCAAAAAATAAAAGAGTTCTTGGAGGATATTGTTCTTTTTTTGTAGACTCTCCTCTTTCCGCTTTCCTATTGTTCCCTTTTTGTTGAAGCATTTGTAACGCTAACCAAACCACTTCTGCTTGGGAGACCCCTTTTTTACAGAATTGTTCACTTTTTCTTGATATTACGCTGTAATATCCCATGCAAGAATTTCGAACAAAGACCTCTTCATCTCCCCACTGGATCAGTCCTCTTTCTGTGGTCACAAGAATCAATGAACCAAACTGTTGTAAAACTATCTCAGAAAAATCACTCGATGTGAAAAGCGCGCCCATGCCGATTACTTTTTCCGCAGGGCTACCGTAACCATTCTTGAACAAAACATGATAACGAATGTAAACACACGCTCATAACATGCGGGGTATAAAAGAGCGGAGGAGCGGTATGCATTCATTCACACACCGCTCTCCTCGAGAAGCCACTGGGGAGTGGCTGAGGAGGTCGAAATTGTGCAAACATGTTTGTTGGCTATTAGGATGTGCTCATAAGGCCCCGGTCATAGTTGGATGAGCCGACGCCTCCAGCCCGGTCGATACACACAGAATGCATTGAAAATGGGATGCAAAAATCACTCGGTGTATCCGCACCCCGCACACCCCCAACACCCCCAACACCCACCCGGTCGATACGTATGAACAACATGGTGAGGTGAAGCTGAGAAAATCACTCGGTGTATCCCCCGCTCCCCCGCACCCCCAACACCCCCGCACCCCCGGTCGATACGTATGTTTAAAATGATGGAGTGAGGTTGAGAAAATTACTCAATGTATCCGACGCGGTCGATATCCATGCAATACGTGGATGAGAAAATCACCGGGTGGGCGGGTCGAAGATAAAACATTGTGTATCACTAGAAAGCTAACCTCACTGCTACCTCCGTGACTTCACCATACTCGCCTTCACTATTTCTCTGAACAGGTGCAATCCTGTTGGCCACGTAATCATCGTCATATCTAGTTGAATGCATCGAGTGATTTTCTCAACCTCACTCCATCATTTTAAACATACGTATCGACCGGGGTGGTGTTGGGGGTGTTGGGGGTGCGGGGGTGTTGGGGGGGTGCGGGGGAAGTGCAGGGATGCAGATGCAAATAGCACCAACTATGACCGGGGCCATAACCATGCTGACACTTGGAAAAAATTTTAAGGAGGGTTACGGTAGCCCTGCGGAAAAAATGATCGGCATGAGCGTGCTTGTCTCGATGTGGCTGACAAGACCGATGTTCACATGATATTAGCTAAGAAATGAATGATATCCATGATATCGTTCCACATAATTCATTCATATTGATCGCGTCAGCCACATCTGGCTACACCGGGTGTTATTTGCACCTTCCATGTTTTTCATACGTATCGAACGGGTCGGCCACTGTGATTTTCTCAACCAACTCTGACAGGGACCTTAGGCCCCGGTTATAGTTGGTCGCCCAGACGTAGCCAGCCCGGTCGATAATCATGAAAGCCTGCTGGCCTACAGCCGGATGCAGAATCTGCCTGCAGTTCTTCGCTTTCAAATGAAACTAACTTAAAACCGGGACAGTCAGAAACTACCTTCCATTCCATCTGGACACTTTCACATCAGTGGAACAAAGCAGTTTTACATACTCATTATTTCGTTTCCGTTGCCCCATTCGTTCGCAGAACAGCCGCTTCGATTCCATGAATCTGATATGAAAAAGCTCTGCTGAGCTGCGAATGGAGATAGTTCTAACAATTTGTTTTTGAATTTGGATGCTAATAAGCAAGCATATACCATTTATTGCAGAAAAAATCAGTAGGCTGGTGAAGAAGGAAGAGGGAGCACTCAAAATGGGGTTGTGTGAATGACCTTACGAAACTGAAAAGCAGCCTGGCAACATGACCTGACATGACTCACATAACATCTCAAACTTTCTGCTTGCTATGCTTGTCATCCTTACACTTTTACAGAAGTTTTGCAAGGTGTTCTCTCCTGCGCGAATTCCGGGGCATAATTTCTCGGATGGCTAGCATCGAGTCTGGGCTCCTGCTCACTCTACGGGGTGGTCTTCACAACTTTTCGGATGAGCAGCAACGGGTCCCGTACACCTGCCCACTATCCGGGTTTCCACGACGTCCCGATAACTTCATCAGAAGCTCGAAGCACTTTTCACGACGTCCCGATGACGTCATCAGAAGCCCGGAGCACTTTTGGGACTATCCTAGACGGGAAGGGTCACCCACGATTTTCCCATAAAAATGAATGGAAAACCTGATAAAAGATGTTTGATGCTGCTATCAATCATTGTTGTTGATGAAGTTGTGTAGAAATACTTTGATTGATAGCGTTATAGATCGGTGGTTCATTCCATTTCTGACTTGAATCTTGAGTGCCCCCCCCCCCGTCTGGAGTAGGCCCGCACTTCTCGATGTCCCGATGACGTCATCAGAAGCCCGAAAGCACTCTTGGGACTATCTAGACGGGGGGGCACCCACTACTTTCTCATGAAAATCAATGGAAACCTTGATAAAAGGTGCTTGATGCTGCTATCAGTCATTGTTGTTCATGAAGTTGTGTAGAAATACTTTGATTGATAGCGTTATAGATCGGTGGTTCATTCTATTTCTGACTTGAATCTTGAGTGCCCCGTCTGGGGTAGGCCCGCACTTTCACGACGTCCCAATGACGTCATCAGAAACTCGAGGTACCTTTTACGACGTCCCGATGACGTCATCAGAAGCCGAAGCACTTTTTCACGACGTCCCGATGACGTCATCAAGCCAGCCAGCACTTTTGGTACTATCCTAGACGGGAAGGGTAACCCACGATTTTCCCATAAAAATGAATGGAAAACCTGATAAAAGATGTTTGATGCTGCTATCAATCATTGTTGTTGATGAAGTTCTGTAGAAATAATTCGATTGATAGCGTTATAGATCGGTGGTTCATTCCATTTCTGACTTGAATCTTGAGTGCCCCCGTCTAGGATAGTCCCGCACTTCTCATGATGTCCCGATGACGTCATCAGAAGCCCGAAGCACTCTTGGGACTATCTAGACGGGGCACCCACGACTTTCTCATGAAAATGAATGGAAACCTTGTTAAAGGTGCTTGATGCTGCTATCAGTCATTGTTGTTGATGAAGTTATTGTAGAAATACTTTGATTGATAGCGTTATAGATCGGTGGTTCATTCCATTTCTGACTTGAATCTTGAGTGCCCCCCCCCCGTCTGGAGTAGGTCCGCACTTCTCACGATGTCCCGATGACGTCATCAGAAGCCCGAAGCACTCTTGGGACTATCCTAGACGGGGGGGCACCCACTACTTTCTCATGAAAATCAATGGAAACCTTGATAAAAGGTGCTTGATGCTGCTATCAGTCATTGTTGTTCATGAAGTTGTGTAGAAATACTTTGATTGATAGCGTTATAGATCGGTGGTTCATTCTATTTCTGACTTGAATCTTGAGTGCCCCCCCCCCCGTCTGGGGTAGGCCCGCACTTTTCACGACGTCCCAATGACGTCATCAGAAACTCGAGGTACCTTTTACGACGTCCCGATGACGTCATCAGAAGCCCGAAGCACTTTTCACGACGTCCCGATGACGTCATCAGAAGACAGATGCACTTTTCATGACGTCCCGATGACGTCATCAGAAGCCAGAAGCACTTTTCACGACGTCCCGATGACGTCATCAGAAGACAGATGCACTTTCATGACGTCCCGATGACGTCATCAGAAGCCAGATGCACTTTCCTGACGTCCCGATGACGTCATCAGAATGAGATGCACTTTCCTGACGTCCCGATGACCTCCTCAGAAGCCAGATGCACTTTCCATGACGTCCCGATGACGTCATCAGAAGCCAGATGCACTTTTCCTGACGTCCCGATGACGTCATCAGAAGCCAGATGCACTTTTCACGACGTCCCGATGACGTCATCAGAAAGAAGAACTTTTCACGACGTCCCGATGACGTCATCAAACCAGAAGCACTTTTCACGACGTCCCGATGACGTCATCAGAAGCCAGATGCACTTTTCATGACGTCCCGATGACGTCATCAGAAGCCAGATGCACTTTCCTGACGTCCCGATGACGTCATCAAACCAGATGCACTTTTCATGACGTCCCGATGACGCTTTCAGAAACAAGATGCACTTTTCATGACGTCCCGATGACGCTATCAGAAACCAGATGCACTTTTCCTGACGTCCGATGACGTCATCAGAAGCCAGATGCACTTTTCACGACGTCGATGACGTCATCAGAAGCCAGAAGAACTTTCACGACGTCCCGATGACGTCATCAGAAGCCAGAAGCACTTTTCACGACGTCCCGATGACGTCATCAGAAGCCAGATGCACTTTTCATGACGTCCCGATGACGTCATCAGAACCAGATGCACTTTTTCCTGACGTCCCGATGACGTCATCAAACCAGATGCACTTTTCCTGACGTCCCGATGACGTCATCAGAAGCCAGATGCACTTTTCATGACGTCCCGATGACGTCATCAGAAGCCCGGTGCACTTTTCATGACGTCCCGATGACGTCATTAGGAGCCAGATGCACTTTTCATGACGTCCCGATGACGTCATCAGAAGCCAGATGCACTTTTCACGACGTCCCGATGACGTCATCAAAGCCAGAAGAACTTTTCACGACGTCCCGATGACGTCATCAGAAGCCAGAGCACTTTTCACGACGTCCCGATGACGTCATCAGAAACCAGATGCACTTTTCATGACGTCCCGATGACGTCATCAGAAGCCAGATGCACTTTCCTGACGTCCCGATGACGTCATCAGCCAGATGCACTTTTCCTGACGTCCCGATGACGTCATCAGAAGCCAGATGCACTTTTCACGACGTCCCGATGACGTCATCAGAAGCCAGAAGAACTTTTCACGACGTCCGATGACGTCATCAAACCAGAAGCACTTTTCACGACGTCCCGATGACGTCATCAGAAGCCAGATGCACTTTTCATGACGTCCGATGAGCGTCATCAGAAACCAGATGCACTTTTCCTGACGTCCCGATGACGTCATCGAACCAGAATGCACTTTTCATGACGTCCCGATGACGTCATCAGAAATAGATGCACTTTTCATGACGTCCCGATGACGTCATCAGAAACCAGATGCACTTTCATGACGTCCCGATGACGTCATCAGAAACCAGATGCACTTTCATGACGTCCCGATGACGTCATCAGAAGCCAGATGCACTTTTCACGACGTCCGATGACGTCATCAGAAGCCAGAAGAACTTTTCACGACGTCCCGATGACGTCATCAGAATGAAGCACTTTCGACGTCCCGATGACGTCATCAGAAGCCAGATGCACTTTTCATGACGTCCCGATGACGTCATCAGAAGCCAGATGCACTTTTCCTGACGTCCCGATGACGTCATCAGAAACCAGATGCACTTTTCCTGACGTCCCGATGACGTCATCAGAAGCCAGATGCACTTTCGCTGACGTCCCGATGACGTCATCAGAAACCAGATGCACTTTTCCTGACGTTCCGATGACGTCATCAGAAGCCAGATGCACTTTTCACGACGTCCCGATGACGTCATCAGAAGCCAGAAGAACTTTCACGACGTCCCGATGACGTCATCAGAACCAGAAGCACTTTTCACGACGTCCCGATGACGTCATCAGAAGCCAGATGCACTTTTCATGACGTCCCGATGACGTCATCAGAAGCCAGATGCACTTTTCCTGACGTCCCGATGACGTCATCAGAAGCCAGATGCACTTTTCATGACGTCCCGATGACGTCATCAGAAGCCAGATGCACTTTTCATGACGTCCGATGACGTCATCAGAAGCCAGATGCACTTTTCCTGACGTCCCGATGACGTCATCAGAAGCCAGATGCACTTTTCACGACGTCCCGATGACGTCATCAGAAACCAGAAGAACTTTCGACGTCCCGATGACGTCATCAAACCAGAAGCACTTTCACGACGTCCCGATGAGCGTCATCAGAAGCCAGATGCACTTTTCATGACGTCCCGATGACGTCATCACAAGCCAGATGCACTTTCCTGACGTCCCGATGACGTCATCAGAAGCCAGATGCACTTTCATGACGTCCCGATGACGTCATCAGAAGCCAGATGCACTTTTCATGACGTCCCGATGACGTCATCAGAAGCCAGATGCACTTCTCGTGACGTCCCGATGACGTCATCGAAATAGATGCACTTTCGCTGACGTCCCGATGACGTCATCAGAAGCCAGATGCACTTTTCCTGACGTCCGATGACGTCATCAGAAACCAGATGCACTTTTCATGACGTCCCGATGACGTCATCAGAAGCCAGATGCACTTTTCATGACGTCCCGATGACGTCATCAGAAGCCAGATGCACTTTTCACGACGTCCGATGACGTCATCAAAAGAAAGAACTTTCACGACGTCCCGATGACGTCATCAGAAATAAAGCACTTTTCACGACGTCCGATGACGTCATCAAATGTAGATGCACTTTTCATGACGTCGATGACGTCATCAAAGCCAGATGCACTTTCCTGACGTCCCGATGACGTCATCAGAACCAGATGCACTTTCATGACGTCCCGATGACGTCATCAGAAGCCAGATGCACTTTTCATGACGTCCCGATGACGTCATCAGAAGCCAGATGCACTTTGCATGACGTCCCGATGACGTCATCAGAAGCCAGATGCACTTTTCATGACGTCCCGATGACGTCATCAGAAGCCAGATGCACTTTTCATGACGTCCCGATGACGTCATCAGAAGCCAGATGCACTTTTCATGACGTCCCGATGACGTCATCAGAAACCAGATGCACTTTCATGACGTCCCGATGACGTCATCAAACCAGATGCACTTTTCATGACGTCCCGATGACGTCATCAGAAGCCAGATGCACTTTTCACGACGTACCGATGACGTCATGAGAAACCAGATGCACTTTTCATGACGTCCCTATGACGCTATCAGAAACCAGATGCACTTTTCATGACGTCCCTATGAAGCCATCAGAAACCAGATGCACTTTTCACGACGTCCCAATGACGCTATCAGAAACCAGATGCACTTTTCATGACGTCCCTATGACGCTATCAGAAACCAGATGCACTTTTCACGACGTCCCGATGAAGTCATCAGAGGCCAGATGCACTTTTTCATGACGTCCCGGTGACGTCATCAGAAGCCAGATGCACTTTCACCAGCCTGCGTCCCCTAACTTACCTGCCTGAAATTGACCGCCTGTGACCATTGGCAGTGAATACTAGCAGTGAAGAATGAAAAGCGTGACGGCCTACGGCCTACGGCCTGACCTACGGCCTACGACCTACGACCCACGGCTCACGGCCTACGGCGCACACCATCAATTTTTCCTAAGCTTTCGGCCTCACAACTTTGTAATTTGTGAACCGATTCGGCTCAAATTTTGAGAGCTGGTGTCTTTTGGACCCCTTCACTTATATCCAGAAGGGAATCTGCCGAAAATTTGTTTAAATGGTTTTATAAACTACTTTATAAAATTAGAAGTGATCACAAGGTCTAGGCAAAACCAAACCTCTCCAGCCGCTTCGCGGCTGGAGCGATATAGGCAACAGCCAATCAATGATAAGCCACTATGAGATAGTGGCTTATCTCACAACAGGTAACAACATGGGGTGCGATGGAATGATATTTCACATATCATGTTTTTCTACCTTTTTTTCTCCTTCACTGTTACACTTGCGTTTTCCATATCTCTGCACCGGTTTCACTCTGACCCTTCATATTTTTACGATTTTCAATTGTATTCTTGCTATTTATTTAGTAATCTAGTAAATATGAAAAATTTTGTTACATCGCGTTTTTATGATAGTACTAGTACATCAGCTTTCTTTGAAAAGATCTCCCACGCCCCCCCCCCCCAGTCACCAAGACAGTTGCGGGGCTGAGGGAGACTTTGCTGCTGGAGGGGTGGGGTCTGAACCACTCACACCTCGTGCCGTACCCTGTTCTGGTATAAGGTTTAGCGCCCTTGTTAGCGTAGGTATCTGGAACACCATGCACAAACTTTTATCTATCGTTAGCTAAATGCTTGACCTTGCATGGCAACGTATTATATGCCGATAGAAATCGAGGAGAATTGTTTCAGTTTGGTGAAGAATCGTCGCGAGATTGTCATGACACCACACAAAAACAAATTGAGCGAACTTTCGGAGGAGGAGCAGGTGATTCGAAATTTTGCCCATCAGTTCCTGATCTCAGTTAGTGTTAGAATGAAATCCTTCTGTATTGTAACGTTGCTTCCAGAAGTCTTACTTGCGACGTGTCGGAGTTGCAGCTCATAATGCTCGTCACCACCGCGAGCGGACGCACGAGAGAGCCAACAGCCCCGATACTTGCCTGTCAAAGGTTCGGACACGATCTAAGTGAGTAAGGCGTTCACTTTACCAACCCAAAAAGGAATTCCTACACTGCCCTCTATGAAAATTTGTGGAATTCCAACAATCCGCCCGAGTGCTAATGTGAATCCCTCAACAAAGTCTATGTGCTCTATACATATACAAAAAGTGGTACGTAGGGTACTTTAGGATTGGCCTGAATTGCTAAAATGACATTGGAAACGAAGCGTTGTTTTGTTTCTAGATCCGAACTGCATTTCATACAGTTCTATGAGAAGTGAGTTGCATGAGTGCTGACTTAGTGTTGTGCAGTGAGATGACATTTCTACATATCTATTTACTAACCTAATCCACTTCACTTATCTATCTTCAGTGGCAAATTTCGCACAGTCTCGTCCAATGGTACGCGAAACGGCGAAGATCCATGGCAACGATCTGGTGTGTCCACCTGTTTTTTCTCTTGTCTTCTACCCAGAAACCGTGATAGTCCGTGATCCTGAAAACAGTTGAAGTGGACACCCACTGCTATCTCTACGGCTAAGGCTTCGTAGTATTCTTGCGCAAAAGAATTTCTTGGAGTAATTATTAAAAGTGGGCTCCATCTATGTAAGTGGTTTTCGAGTTTTTCTGACGCGAATGTAGGTCTGGACATCGCAAAAGTGAAAATAACTGAAAATCTGAAGGAAATGCACAAAAGCAAGCTGAAATGCTCGATTACTTGAGTCCGTCCGCCACCGAATAACGATATTTTTATACGTGATTGTTATGCTATCGCTTGTTTTGCTTTCGAAGATATACTACTTCTAGAGCCTATTAGCAACTTTGACAACACAGTAAAAGACTTTAGAACTAACATCCATAAAAATCTTGTTAAAGGCAGTGGTCGCGATGGGAAAAGTTGCTGAGAAAACCACAAAAATTTACTTTTTCCGCAATCACCTGAATGTAAGCGAAGGTAACGCGGCATGAAAGCGGTTATAATTAGAGTTATTAGGGTCCTAACAAAGGAGAGCATTTCAGCGCAGTCCGAATACAGCAAAATGGAGCACCATGCAAGGAGGTCTATGCTACCAGTAGTAACAACTGTGAGTGACTCGAGTCTAAATCTCTATTTAAAGGCAGGGTTCTCGATAAAATCGGTTGTTGTGCTATACCCATGGAATTGTAGATCTGGCCATAACAAAAGTGAAAACAAGTGAAAATTGGAGAAAAAACGCTCGGGAGCAAGTTATGGCTTGGTGTCCTCCCGCCCCCAATCATCTAGATTTGGGAAAAAGCCTGCTTTGTCAACTTTTATTTTACTTCTAAAGTAATTTCTTAACATTTCTGGAGACTACTGATTACTTTAACAGCAAAATAAATGTCGTATAAGCAAGCATTAATGAAAATCGCGTTAATTAGGGGGCCGGCCGACACCGGTAATTAGCCGTTGATCTTTGTTTTTTGGCGTTTTTCCCGCGAATTTCTGGGTTTTTCCACTTATTTTTACTTTTGTGATGGCCAAATCTACATTCTTATTGAGAGAGCTCGGAAGTTGTTTTTATCGCGAACCCTGCCTTTAAGAAGGGTATAGGCTCAAAACGGTGGGGAGGCCCCAAAAATTTAATTTCTTTTCCTTCGCCCAAACTTCGTTTATGGGGTGATTTGTGGTGGTAAACAAAAATAAAATATTCTTTTTTTTTGGGTTTTCGGACTCATATTCGTGTTCAACACCCCAAAAAACCCTCCGAGACTGAAATTGGGCAAAGATGGAGGACTCTAGTTTTTGATGTCCACCTATCGTTTCGAGGGTGCAAGTTTCTGTGATATAGGTTTACGCTCGAGTCACTCACAATTTCTACTACTGGTAGCATGCGCATCCTAGGAATCTGATCCATTTCGCTTTCTTCGGACTAGGCTGAAACGGTGCCCCCTGTAAATTTAAATTGTGCACAAGTCTGCCCAAAAAGATTCGAGTCTTATGCTGTGTACAGTCAAAATTCATTGATGCTTACAGCTAGAAATTAATGCAAATCCAAATAACAAAATCAGCTGAACAAGGACAACAGTAGCTTACCAGTTGTTTCTGATTTCCACTCGCTTTCTGTCTCCTTTCATTTTTCTGCTGTCGCCAAAAGGGCTCAAACTTAGAGACATTGTAGGCGCTGACAACTTTCCGTTTTTCAGGTGGGATTATTTGTTTGAGGCCGTCTGAGAACGCAGGGAGAGTTTGTTGTATCAACAACGCACTATACATTTTGAAGATATATGTAGGAGGTTGAATGTTTCGAATCCCGTCCCAAGGGGCCGGTCCTCGGTCAGTCATTTGGCACAATTCGGTAGAGGGATACGCCCACTCAAAAATATGAAAAAAATAGAATACGGTTTTCTGCGCGTATGATGCCTTTAAAGGCAGTGGTCGCTATAAAATATGCTTGTTTTCTTTTCCTGTCTAAACCCTTGTCTGGGTTTAGAGTAGTAGGACTAATGAGAAAAAATCGCGAAAAGACCATTCTTTGGGGCCAAATTTGAAGCCTGAACTTTCTCGTCTTTTGATGGTGAACGAGCCATCAATCACTCCACATCATCGGCAGCGATGATCTCTGATATCAAGAATGCCAGCTGGCGTGAAATTAAATTTCAATCAATGAACATTATCCTTTGGACTCATCTAGTCAAAAACATTGACTGAAGTGCTTGCTTTCATTGGTCAACTCTTTTCAATTTGAATTTATAACTTCCTCTGAATGTCCATGATTTTTGACTGCTCGGCATGAGGCTGCGATCTTTTTTTTTGCGGCGCTGTGCACGTGTGCACAATTTGGCATCTTTGGGCCCTAGAAACTCTAATTCTACCCCATTTTTCACCGCGCTACCTTCATAGTTTTTCAGCTGTTCTCTATCTAAGCTGATTTTTATAGTTTTTTAGATAACGTTTTATCGCGACTACTGCCTTTAGGGATTTTGCTGGTCATTTCTTCACTGCGTACGCTACCCTCGAGAGCTTTTTCCCGCACTGGTAATTTGACACAACTATATTTCTGTCAGCCGTTCGCAAGACGATTGTGCATTCTGACGCTTAACTGAAACTTTCGTCACTTACCAGTAAGGCCACGCTAAGTTCGATAATGGTTCCAAGTAAACATCGGAGACATTGTGATCACTACATGAAAAAAATTTCAAACTATTAATTTACAATTCGACTCAAACATCCCAGTAGTCTTATGCGGCGTTCTAATGAAGTTGCAGAACTGTTATATATAGTTTAGGGGGGAGAAAAGTCCTCTCGGCTGCTTCAGATGTCTCACATAATAAGTGTCCTGTTAGTAGGACAAGGTGTTGTATTGCTCTCTCACAGCGTAAATTTAGAGCATGATTCTATCAAAATGAGAAGGTCCACTGTGAACTTTCCCATTTAGGGTCAGTTATCTGAGAGGTAAGTGCACCTATACCAGAGAAGAATGGTGAGAGCAACGCGAAGAAATCGAATTTTCCTGCCGAAGGGCACAATCCTGCTTGACATTGCTTCCCAAGACAATGATTAGTGTTCATTTACTTCCCTGTGATTTGAATTCTGCGAGACTGGAAATTATAGAATGCTAAAAAGGAGTAACTATAAGTTGTAATTTTGAAGATTTAGTGACCTCTTTGAAGAAGTGATGTACTTTACCCCCCTACCAATTTTCCCCTTCCAGGGGCGGCATGCATGAGCGCTTATGGGGAGGTCAGAGAGCCGCTCCTTGTACTACGTGCGGAGCGTCGATCCAGAGGTGACCCGAAAAACATGCCGACCCCTTAACGTTGAGACGCAACCTCACTACGTACAGCGAATCCCTCGACTAACAGCTGTTTTTTGGATTTCTCCTTATCTCAAACGGCTTTATTTGTACGACATACTCAAGCTAAACGGTAAACTTAATTAAAAAATAATTAACTATAGAGAAGAAATCAAAAAATATAGAGGTTAAGCACGCTTAAAAACAAAACGTTTTTTAGCAGCCGGGATTCTGTGTTACCGTAACCTCATTCGCCGTGGAGCGCGTCATGATATCATCGAGCGCCAGCGTCGCACCTAAGTGGTAATTTAGACCGAGATCAGCCACGGGGAGTGTTTTTGTTTTGAAACTGAGGGTATTTATCATCTACATTGTATTCTTAGGTATTTATAGCGCATTTCAGTGTTTTCTTGCTTGTATCTCTTCACTTAAAAAGCTGTGTTCTTTTGAATTGCTTGCTGGCCCACCGTTTCTTATTTTCTCGATTCCGATTAAGCATATGTCCGGGCATTCCTTATTATGGTGAGAACTCGACATTCGAAAAGCACGTTCTTGTGCTGAGATATGCGATCGTGAATGATCAATCGTAGTGAACGTATGTACGTCTTCTCTGTCATGATGCAGTTCTTTTTCAGTCACGAAGAGTGAAAAATAGTGACTAGAGGTAGCGGAAAAAATCACTACGGCATTGACATGTTAAAAACAACTGCGTTTACATGAAAGAAGGTATCAGCCATATGTGTTTATTAAGGTGCACCTAGATATAGCACATAGATATCGTGAGAAACAGAATAATGTACCGAAGGAGTGAAAATGCGATCGAATTCCCTATCTGAGCGACACATATAAAGACCTCGACTGATGTGAAAATTGTGATGTTGAACCGTGGAGTTAAGAAATGGAACGACTCCGATAGAAAGAATAAGAGAAAGGCATATGCAGCAACTCAACAGAACACAGCTTTTTAAGTGAAGGGATACAAGCAAGAAAAACACTGAAATGTGCTATAAATACCTAAGAATACAATGTAGATGATGAATACCCTCAGTTTCAAAACAAAAACACTCCCCGAGGCTGATCTCAGTCTAAAATACTACTTAGGTGCGACGCTGGCGCTTGATGATATCATAACGCGCTCCACGGCGAATGGGGTTACGGTAACACAGAATCCCGGCTGCTAAAAAACGTTTTGTCGCTTAAAATTAAAAAAAAACATTTAGGCGGGGAGTTTACCGTGCGTCGTGAGGTTGCGTCCTTACACAGTGGGGCTGGCATGTTTTTCGGGTCACCTCTGACTCGACGCCTCGCACGTAGAACGCGGACCGGCTCCCTGACCTGCTCATGAGCGTTCATGCAGGCCGCCCCAGAGTGTACTCAAAAGTTGAGTGGATCTCCTCACTGAAGGCTTTCATGGACGGAAAAATCGATTTCTGCTTGGCTTCACACGCTGATATTTTCTTCTCCTGTTATGCATTTTTCTTCCTTTTTCTGGAGCACGGCGAACGTAGTGGTAGAATGTTGAAAAATCTTACTCTACGCTGCGTATCATAAAGATAGTATCAGAATGTAAAGATCAAAATGTCAAAGAAAGATAAGGAATGTCTGTGATCAGAATATAAAATAACCCCCGTATACCTCTTTTCAGTACGATCAAATGTCTTCGCACTTTTCTAGAATAAAATTTCGTTTTGCGGCGCGTATCAAAAAGATAGGACACCACTGGGTTAGATCGAAATTCTCGTTCGAACTTCAATTTTCTCCATGTTTTCGGGTGACAAAGTTGCAGTTTCTAGCAAGACAACGAGAAAGTTGACGTGAGCAGGTCCGAGGTCGGCTTCTTCGCTCGGCAATAACAATCGTGTCCAGAGCGCCTACTCAACAGTCATGTACTCAGCGAAATGAAGAATTTCTGGGATATTTTAGTTCGTTGGGTCTGAGCCAATAATTGGCGATATCTCTCGATTTCTGCGCTCCAACCATCCATAACCGAGAGATGAAGCAAGATTGACTTGCTTGGTCTAAAGTATATTAAAACTAGTGTTTGTTGCAGTAAAGGTGCAAGGAGGGCCTACCGGTCATTAGATTTTTGATCACATGATTTTATCGAACGAGAAATCCAATTCAACCCAGGGGTGTCCTATCTTTTTGATACGCGAATGAAAACATAAATTTATCCTAGAAAAGTGCACAAACATTCGATCTAACCCAAAAGAGGTATAACATTAGGACAGAAATTGTGTTTTACATCCTGATCACGTGAGTTTTGACGAAAAAGATCTATTCTGCTCAACAAACACGTGAGCGACAAATTCAGGGAGTGTCTTATCTTTTTGATACGCAGTGTATATAGTCTACAGCAATTAAAGTAGGACGTGGTAAGGTTGCGGACTCTTCTGAACATACTGTAGTCTGATTGTGTTATCACTCATTTTTTCGGAATAACTGAGATTGGTCGGTGAGTTTTTGTTTCCACTCCCAAATTTTCACCTGTTTTCACTGCTTCCACAGGTGTAGTCGTATCGGTGAAAACACAGATTCACCGACCTATCACAGCTGCATCGGAAAAGTGAGTCATACCACTAACAAACTACCGTATGTCAGGACGAGTCCGCAACCTCACCAGGTCCTACTTCCATTGCTGTAGACTATAATAACAATTTCGTTTTGTCTTGCCTCATGTGCCTTCTGTAAATTTTGTTGTGATAGTGTAATAAGCTAACCCATTGATGTGGTCTAACGAATTAGAAGACAGCAAACTATTGACCATCAGGACAGAAATTGTGTGTAAGGACTCCAGAGGATTCAGGAAAAGGCATTTGTGTGCCGATTTATTAGATTGTGTCATTCACAAATGTGGCCCCTGGCCCAACAATCGGGATGGGTCAGAACAAAAGAAAATTTTGCATTTTTCTCGAGAAGAGTCTGTTATAAGCCTCCAAAGCTCAATTTTTTAAAAAAAATTTTGCCAAGGTTTTTTACGGAAACGGGTTTTTTCGATATAAAGGAGATATATGCTGTCTGACGAGAAGAATCGATTTGCGACATCAGATTCGTAAATTCTAAAGGCAGTGGTCGCGATCAAATATGCTTGTCGTCTTTTTCTTTCCAAATCCTTTCCTGGGTCTCGAGTAGTAGGACCTATAAGAAAAAATTGCGAAAAAAACACTGTTTTGGGCCAAATTTGAAACCTGAACTTTCTTGTCTTTTGATGGTGGACGAGCCCACTCCACATCATCGGCATCGATGACCTCTTATATCAAGAACATCAGCTACCTTAAAATTGAACGTCAATCAATGAAACTTCGAATATATGTACACACCTAGTCAAAAACATTGACTGAAGTGATGCTTTCATTATTCAACTGTTTTTATTCGTTAAATTTGCATTTAGTTCGTTCTCTGAATGTCGATGATTTTGGACTGCTCGGCATGAGACTGCGATCTGTTTCGTCATCGCTGTGCACGTGTGCACGAACTGCTTCTTTGGGCCCTAGAAACTCTAATTCTAGACCGTTTTTCACCGCGCTACCTTCATAGTTTTCCAGCTGTTTTTGATCTAAGCTGATTTTGGTAGTTTTTTGGATAACGTTTTTCATCGTGACCACTGCCTTTAAGTCCCATAGAATTTTATACTTTTCGTTTTTAGATGATCATTCCTGCAGATTACAACAACACTTGAAAGATGCATCGTAGTCGTTCCCTAGGGAATTAAAAAGCAAGAAAGTAGGACCAATCAGTCTAACGTTCTTCAATCGAAGGTGGTGACCAATGAGCGCATTTGAAAGTCATGTTTGAAATTTCCTGACTCGCTTGTCGTGTGTTTGCTAGGCTTAATCCTTTCCAATACCTGCACAAAATTTGGGGTTCTCAAATTAGCTTTTTAGAGCATTGACTTACTTGACTTAATCGGTTGGCTTTCGTCTGACGCGGTCATTCCGCATCTTCACCGAGGTGTGCTGTCCTAGCTGTCAGCCGTGTCCATTTTTCACGGTCTTCAGCCACAATTTGAACACATTCCATCCAGCTGTCACTATTCCATTTCCTGCGAAACGAAACATCGCGCCTGAACTGTCTTTCGATGCCGAGGGACTTCAAATCCTCTTTAACCACATCCGTCCAGAACTTTCGCCTACGCCCAGGTGGCCGTTTCCAGACAGGATTTGGAAGCATTCTTAAAGCGTGTTGTACGAGACGATCCGGCGTTCTTCTTAGTATTTGCCCGAGCAGTCGAAGTCGACTTTCCATTGCTGCTTGAGATGGCGTTAGGAGATGCTGGCACCTCCCTCGTGTCAATCGTTGATGTACTGCGTCGATTTCCTTGTAAAGGTCTTCGTTATGGCATACACGCGGCCAGAAATATCCAAGCAAACGCCTAAAAAGCTTCCTCTCCGTGCAATCCAACCTTCCCATCTGCTTCTTCGGTGCTGGCCACGTCTCCGATCCGTACATCATGATAGGGCGAATAGCGGATAGGTAGACGCGCAACTTGACTTCCTTCGCGATGGGGGTAGACTACAAGGACTTGCTTAGAGAATTGAATGCAGACGTAGCTTTCGCACATCGTTGTCGAATATCCGCTGCATAACTACCATCTTTCTTCAGCAAACAGCCCAAATAACAGAGATCATCCTTCAGTTCGATACGTTGCCCGTCCACACAAACTCCCGTTGAAGGCCTCTGAGAGACTCACATCTGCTTGCATTCGTCGGGACGAAGACGAAGTCCATTAGAAGCCTAAAAAGTAGTTCGAGAATAACCAATCTCATGACTCCCTTTTCATCCCCTGAGCCCCTTTTCGGGTGCATCTGCATTGCTCCTCATAGTGATTCAAAACTGCCGGAGTGAGAGGAGGCGCTTAGTAGTGTAGATTCATGAGCTAATCTCGAAGTACAATACCCGCACTAATTTTCTCAAAAAAAACCGCAGAAGTCGCGAAATCGCGACTTTTGCGACTTTTCGTCATAACTCCGCCCAAAGTGCTCCGTTTGAGCAATGGAGGACATATTTTGAATCAGCATCGAGAGCTCTTTCTTTTGGGCTCTTGCGTGTCTTACGGCCAAACAAGGCATATAGGACTAACACAATCAATCGAGTTGGCGAAGGGGAAGTTTAAGTATTTTCTGGTTATTTGACGTAATTCTACTTCCACCACAACATAGTTAACGTTATAGACAACAGTTTAATAAACTGTCTGCGGCTGACCGACCTTTTCTGCAAAATCTCGGGTTTTTGACTTTCTAAACTCGAATATGTCACCATTTCTACATCCTTCCAAGAAGGCCCGTACTCCCTCTCAGGCGCTAGTAATATTTGCAGCTGCTCCTTGTACATGATAAATAGTCCGGAAAACCACCTTGAATTTTTTTGCCATCTATTCTTTTCAAACTCAAAATCGTGTAGTAATCATCAATAACTTCTATCTGTTCTCCGATACCCACGATCAGCCGCTTTCCAAAATTTAGAATGCTGGTGGTAAGGGCTTTCCAATGGTGTGATGTTTGCTTGTTTAAGTTCGGGCAAATTCTTCGGTTTCTCAGATCTAAAGGAGTAATTTATCGCTAGTCCCTCGCTTTGCGTCTCTGCCTCTCCGCACCCTGCACACCCCCACTTTTGATGGTGTCGAAAGCGCGCTGTGTTGCCTGTCTCGCTCGATGAGCGAAGTCCACGCGAAATGGATTGATTTCCGTGGGCAAAGTTTCTCATCAGCGACTACAGACAGGCTGAAAAGGAAGTCACTCCAAGGGCTACTTTCAAAATATAAACGTCTCGAATTCAATGTAGAGAATTGAACTTTACCGATGGTCCCCAGATCATCGACTCATTCCTACCGCAGCGTTGAATCACAACGCGGTGCGGTGGATGCCATGCGATGCTGTACCACGCGGTACGTTATTCATAGGCATTCATGAGCCACGTAATTGGAATCTGCCAGGCTTTCAAAGAATTATCTTTAAAATTTTTCTATATGCATGGCGACAAATGGCATAGATTACTAAACATCGCACAAAGTCCGTTTCAACATCAAGGCTGATGCACACGTAGCTTCGTGTATATGCGAAGCGTCCGCTCGCGACTTGCTCAAACATCTGCGTCCAAGTCTTTTTTTCATTGTTCTCATCTTCACTGTCGTTCTCGGGGTCAGATTCCTGTCCGCATTTGCGTACTTCAGCTGATTCATCATGCGACATGTGATAATTGTGCTAAGACCACTTTATCCCTGCGCGACTCACCTTTCTCTTAGCACGAATATCACGTGTCGCATGATGCAACCACCGTGGTCCGCGATTGCGAACCAGAATTTGGCTCCGAGAGCGATAGTAAATCAAATCTATCACAAATCTGCCGACATCAGGACTGTGCCTCACGCGGCTTGTCGCATACGCGACGCTACCGCTCGCGCGGACTTTTCGGTCCAAAAAACTTTTTTCATTTTTTTCGTTCTCAGGCCTTAACCTATTGCTCATACAAATCGCCGAGCTGCAGCGCAACTCAATGCGGCCAAGTTTATGCAACAATGCTGTGCGCGGTCGAATTTCTTCGTCGCGTTTTGGAATTGCTACGTCTTTTGGTTCGAATTTTTCACGCATCTGTTAATATCAAATCTGCGGCGCACGTGACGCTACCGCTCGCTTGGAGTCGCGTGGACGACTACTGGCGTAATCATTTATTCATTCGAGCAAGCAACAAAACCGCGAATAGTCGAAGTACGTTCTTGAACAAGTTCTCATCAAAATCAAACACGTCTTCACTACGTGGCTCATGAATGCCTATGAATAACTTACCGCGCGGTATAGCATCGCATGGCGTCGAACGCGCCGCGTTGTGATTCAACGCTGCGGTAGGAATGAGCCGATGCTCTGGGGACCATCGGTAAAGTTCAATTCTTTACATTGAATTCGAGACGTTGATATTTAGTAAGTAGCCCCTTGGAGTGACTTCCTTTCCAGCCTGTCTGTAGTCGCTGATGAGCTAGGGACTATCCATCTCGTTGAATCCCATTCCAGCCTATCCCTATCCGTGGATGACTCGGGGATATCCCGTGTGTAACCTACCCCTCATGTTTCTCTTCCTGTTCTTTCTGCTCTCTTCTTACTGATTCAACCCCCGCTCTTATCGTCACCCGAGTGAAACTCTGGTTACGAAAATCAATCCATTTCGCGTGGACTTCGCTAATTGAGCGAGACAGGCCAGACAGTGCGCTTTCGACACCATCAAAAGTGGGGGTGTGCAGGGCGCGGAGAGGCAGAGACGCAGAGACGCAAAGCGAGGGACTAATGATAAGTTACTCCTATAGATCTGAGAAACGCAGAAGGATTTGCCCGAACTTTAACAAGCAAACATTACACCATTGGAAAGCCCTTACCCTCAGCATTCTAAATTTCGGGAGCGGCTGATCGTGGGTATCGGAGAATAGATAGAAGTTATCGATGATTCCTACACGATTTTGAGTTTGAAAAAAATAGATGGCAAAAAATCTAAGGTGGTTTTCCGAACTATTAATCATGTACAACGAGCAGCTGCAAATATTACCAGCCGCTGAGAGGGAGTACGGGCCATCGTGGAAGGGCTGCAGTCAGATCGCTCATTTGACGTCGCTGCGAACCATTTTTCACGGCCTAAATTTTCTAAAAGTTCTCCACCATGGGTGGATTCAAACACAGTTGATGAGAAACATTGTTACCCTCTGTGAATCTAAGCAAGAGGAGGCTCGTGGCTGTAGAAATGGTGACATATTCGGGTTTAGAAAGTCAAAAACCTAGATTTCGCAGAAAAAGTCGGTCAGCAGAAGACAATTTATTAACCTGTTGAGGTGGACGTGGAATTACGTCAAATAACCAGAAAATACTTGAATTTCCCCTTCGACAACTCGATTGATTGTGTTAGCCCTATATGCCTTGTTTGGCCGTAAGACATACAAGAGCTCAAAAGAAAGAGCTCTCGATTTATTGGTTATTTGTCAGCCGATCAATTTTTTACAATATGCGGCGTCTCACTGAAATCAGCTTTCGTTGTGGTTCTGTTGTTCCCGCCAGTGGTCCCATTGTCCGAGAAGACGAGTGTCGAAAAGTCCTTCAGCATCATCAGAGACTGCGTACAGGATGGTCGATCATGGTCTTCATAACTGCCGGCGCTGGTTACAACGACATCCTCGTGCAGAAAGTCTTCTGGCGTACGGGGTTTCAACAAAAATCAAACTTCAGTGAGTGTGGAACATAACTGGTCCTGCTGTTCCACGGCTTCCTGGACCAGGGAGTTTCTTCAGTTGACGAGGGGAGAGCGGTGAAAATGACCAACCGCTCACCGGGGTGGTTAGTTGAAGAAACCTCTGCTGAGCTCTCGATGCTGATTCGAATTATGTCCTCCATTGCTCCAACGGAGCACATTGGGCGGAGGTATTACGAAAAGTGGCAAATGTCGCAATTTCGCGACTTTTGCGGCCTTTTTGAGAAAATTAGAGCGGGTATTGTACTTTTTAGGCCTCTGATGAAGACGTGAAGGTCAAAACCTTATGCCACTAATAAAACTTCCACCTCTAACTTCGTTGGCATAGCAGTATCATATTCATTATTACTTGTGCTATTTAAGTGCGAAGTTCTGCATGTGCTTTCGGTAAGAGCTTCACGTTGGAGAACAAGTTTATGCTTCCTTTTCAATCGAAAACTGCGCACTGAGTTTCAATAATTCGGCCGACATGTTATTGGTCCTTCGAAAGGGAATTATTTGCTCTACAAAACATTGCTGTCAGTTTTAGTTGTTAGTTAATTTTTTGTCGATTTTGTGTCAGAAAAACTGGACGGTCGGAGAGTGGCCTCACTTTATTGGCCCGATATACATTAGGGCTGCGTCCACTTCTTGCGTGAGGGTGTTTCGTGATTGATTTTCAGTTCAAAGAGGGACCCCTTTTTGAACCTATGCAATATCGATCCGCAACACTATAAAAATAAACTCCTAAGAAAGACCATCTACACCTTTTCTAGAGCAGATGATTCCCTCTTGTACGATCTACAGGAATCTCACCACTGATTTCAAGCGAATGGACGAGAAGCGAATACTTTTTTTGGAATGTAGGTATGGAGCTTCGGGAAGGATGGCTCATCTCCGTTTGCCGCGCGCGGCCGCGACGCGGCGTTAGCATCGCAGCGCGCCTGCTGCCCTCTCTCACGCTCCACCGTTCCTCATCGGGGTTGTTGAGGCGCCAGACAAACACACTGAACCACTTCTGGAAGCATATTTTAGCCTTAGCAATCCTTTTAGTATGTGATGCAGTAATATCCACTCAGTTGCACAGGAATAACTCCACAAAAATGAAGAGCTGTGGATCAAGCAATATTCAAATGGGCCACAGTTGGCAGCAGTTGTACTATATATAATGAAGGGTTTTCGAGATTTGAGGATATCGATAACATTTGAACGAGCAGCAGCTTCCAACAGCTATCTTCTCTCTAATCCATATTGCCCTAGTACCGTTTTTGAGAGCTCAATTTATACATTTTATTACTCCTTACATGAACTTTCTTAATACCTATGGATTTCGTTCCTCAGATCTCAGACAGTAGCTTTCCATAACATTAATTCTTCTTTCATTGTTGACAGTTCTTCATCGGTTGAAGGAAAAAAAACCTTCCAGATGTCACTCGGTATCACAAATTTGCGATTTTTTCAATCAGAAAAAATCCATTCCAACAGAAGACAGAAAAAAACATCGAAAATGGGCAGAAAATAGAAAATGTTCGTATAATTCAATAGAAAATGAAAAATTCCAAGATTATCCTACGCTACCGTGTGGATTCTATGAGAACTGGTACCCACCGCATTTCCAGGGATTCTAATATCTGCCTTGATTAACAAAGACTCAACTTCACCCCGCTCCTTCATAGCTGGGGCGCTGGAGTATTTATAGCCTGCGTTTGAAGGACGTATGTATTTATACTCGAACACCTCACAAATTCGTCATACTCATGACTTAGGGTAACATTTTGACGAGATTTTAGTCTTATTTGCATGGAACTGCAAAGAATCCGGTTGAAATCCCTTCTTAACCGTCAATGAATTAGGTCTCTCGTCACTAAACAACTTTAGTTATAAAACGCGAGAATGATACGTTCTAAAACCTTGTACATGACACGAAGTAGAGAGATTCCTCTGTAGTTCTTAGGATCCGTGACGGATAGCTTCTTGTGAAGAGGTACGATGATCGCATGTCTCCTCGAATCGGGTATCCTTTCGCTCATCCATATAGCACGGGTGGTGTTGGTCATTTCACGAATCCCAGACGGAGGAAGAGCTTTCAGCATTTCAGCAGTGATGTTGCCAACTCCACCAGCCTTTCCATTCTTCATTTTCCAGACACAATCCAAAACTCCAGACTCAGTCGGCGGTTCCTCACTGACATCGTAATGTGCTCTCTGAACATGCGGGAGCTCAGGTACTGATGGCGCTGGACGATTCAGTAGTGAACTGAAGTAATCCTTCCATATTGGCAGCGTCGCATCACCAACTGCAACTCCACTGGTAGTGTTCAAGACAGGAGAACATCTCTTCGTCTTCCCGCTATACTGTCGCAGCAACGTGTAGGCTTTCCTCGGATTCTTCTCCTCCCAAGCCTTCTCGAACTCCTTAGCTCGCTCGCGGTCACTTTGAAGCTGCCGACGCAACTTCCTCCTCAGACGCTTCTCCTCCACGAAGTTTCCTGCAGTTCGGAGAGCACATACTCTGTTGTAGGTAGATGTTGTTTCTTCTGAGACGTAGGCGAACTTCTTCTTAGGCTGTACAACCGGGAGTGCCTCTTTCGAAGCGTCCTGGATGCATTTGACAAAAGAATTCGCGTCGCAAAGTTTCTTCTTAGTCCGTACTCCGATGTGAATAGAAATGCGTTGTCTAAAATTCCTCCTGCACTCTTAATCTCTGAGACTTGTCATGTCAATCCTCTGGAGAGGCTGAGCCCCCGCTTCCTCTTATGAATCCTCGCAGTGAAGTTCAACAGAACAGGACGGTGATCCGAATCGAATGCGACATCCCACACAGCTCTAGATCTTCGAATGTCCGATACTGGAATATTCCTCGTCAGGACATAGTCAATCTGTAGTTTCAAAGTTGTCATCTTTCGCTTCCGCTGCTCTTCTGAAGATAGCTGGGTTGGTCCCTGACACGTAAGCTGATGGCGGCGATGATTCCTCTTGAATGTCGATGCAATAATCAGACCACTGCGTTCACAAAAGTCGACAAGGCGGTAGCCATTGTCCGATCCACTGGGTAGAACCATTTACCGAGTACTTCGGATTCCTGATCAAGTCCCATCTTCGCACTTGCGTCAATCCCCACCACAACAGCATGTTGACAAGGTATCCTGGCCAGCAACGTATTGAGTTCCTCATAAAACGCATCCTTCGAATTGTCTTCGGCGGTTTCAGTGGGCGCATGAGCACTCACTATCCACAGATTGATTCCTCTGGGATCCCGCAGTCGTACGAATGCATTCCGGCACGACGTTGAGCCGAACTCCTTGACCATGCCATTGAAATCCTTCCTTACAGCTCTTGCACAGCCTCCCACCCTCCTATCGTCAGCGTTACCGCAGTAGATGGTGTACTCTCCGACGCTGATGACGGGTCTATCCTTGAGGCGGGTTTCCTGCAAAGCAGCAAACGGTGCATGGAAATAGCTCAGAAGTCTGGATAGCGCAGTTTTTTGGATATCACTCGACAGCGATCGACAGTTCAGGGTGGCGAAGCTGCGGCTTGTGACCAAAGACCCCATGAACTCCCTAGGTACGGATCCTAAGGTGTTATGGACCAGAGGCCTTGGTGTGCCGGACGGCGACACCTTTATGCAATGTGCGGGATACTTTCGCGATATAGTTGTGCACGCTATATCGCTCGAACGTTCCCTGTGCGCACTCAAACGTCTGCTGATTTCAGTAGAAGCAGGGGCACCAACGAGCAGGTACCAACAGACTTGTATACACACCCCCTTTAGTGCATTGCAGCTCCTAATACAAAAGAGCCGCAATTCTTCAACTCAGAAGCGCCGGACATCCAGCTTCGAGGATCGCTAGTCTTCTAAAAATTCCCGCCAAACCACCCACGGTGCAATCAATCGAAGTACGGTTGATGACCGTATTCGTACAGGACGGCCGGTGACTGTAGCGACAAGTCGTCAAAGACAAATTCGGAAGAGACGCAACGAACGCGGAGCCACGGGGAGTGTGAGGAAAATGGCTTGAGACTTGAACGTGTCGGAGGGAATCGTGAGGAAGGCGGTCAAGGGGCAACTCCATTTGCGTCCCTACAAGCTGCAAAAAAGACAAGGGCTGAGCGATGCACAAAAGAAGGGGAGAGTAAAGAAATATAAGGAACTTCTCCAGCGGGCCGAGAGAAAAAAAACCAGCCTTTGAGGATGCTTTTCACAGATGGAAAGCTGTTTACCGTGGAACAGAGCTACAACAGCCAAAACGTCCGCGTGCTAGCATATCACAGTGAGGAAGCTACCAAAGCGGGAAGCATCTTTTCGCGCAGGGTAAAACCCAGCGCGACCGTAATGCTTCTCTTGAAAAAAAAATGAAATCGATGCTGGCACCTATCTGTAAGCCATTCTCGAGCAGCACATGTTACCGTGGTAGATGGAACATATTAAGGGAGGACAATGGATGTTCCAACAAAATGGCGCTGCAGCTTATGGGTCTAAGAAGGTCCAGCATTGTTGTCGTGAGAAACTACCGGATTTCATCGCCGCGACTGATTGGCTAGCAGACTCCAAATCACAGCGGTATGGACTACTGCGACTGGAGCATTTTGGAGGAGAAAGCCTGCGCTACAGAACACACCCTTCTTCAGTGCACTTGAGTCTTCATTGAAGAAAGCCTGGAGTGAGATTTCTCAGGACGCGCTGCGGGCCGCCGGGTATGCTTACCCGAATTGTCTTCGAGCAGTCGTCAAAGCTGACGGCGGCCACATCAAGTGATATCTGATTTTTTGAATGATTATGTTGTCAGTAGGATATAGCGAAGATAGCTCCCAATTTGCTCGCTTCTTTGATGAGTTGTGCAGTCCGAACCGTGCACGGGTATTTGATACGTACCCTGTGTAGATGGCGTCTCGCCCTAAATAACCACGTGAAACCCTCCATACCCTTTTCTGACCCCCTTCAAAACGGTCTTATTCTTCGAACATCGACGCGACAGAATAACATTTCCCGATTTTGGTGTGCAGGCAGTGAGATTGCAATTTCAAAATTCTACTTTGAGTTCTGCGTTAGAGGCTGAACTAAATGCTGATTATATGTCCATCGAGTTCATCAGCAATCTTGAAATTTGTATCCTTTTGTTGGAATTGTGATAATGAACTTTTGCTTATGAGTTTTTTTTTCCTTTTTTAGATAGCCGACACACAACGGACCTTCACGCAAAAACCCAGCCTTTTTTTCGTGAACGGTGGTTTAGGGCTGTATGTCAAGCCTCTATCGCTCATATGAGTCTGGACGTAACATACACCGGAGCGGTCGGTCATAGCGAAATATGACAGGAATAAGGGGAATTGAACATGATAAACCCGATAAGCTTCGACTGGCTCAAAATGAGGGGAGAGGCTATACATAGGTGTTGGACTTGTTTGAGAAGCGCGGTCACCTCTGTGAGGTGGTGCGGAGCCTTTGGCGTTACCACCAGCGAATTCAGTGTGATGGGAAACCTACGTATCCATACTTTCGGATTCGATCTGTAGAAGGACTTTTTCATCCTAATTTCGGCGGTTCGTTATATACGGTCAACCTGCGTAAACAACAGTTAGAACTGTTTCCCTTCAAAACTCCGGATAAACGAACGAACCGTGTTTGATTTGAACATTCTAATCACCCCATTACGGTTCTTGTAAGATCAATTTTTTCTTGTAACCTGAACATCACTAATCAGACAAAAATTGAAATACGATTTTTGGATGTTTTTTGCCGTAACTGCAGTTCAACGTCGCAGTGCACGTTATGGTATGTTTACACAAGGTGTTGAGTTGATCGCAAAACGCTTGGCTCCGGGCGAGATTGAACCAGCATATTCCCTTTCCGGGGGAGCGCCTTATCGCACTGCACCACCAAAGCCCCAGCGCCGCTCTCACTCAACTGCTCGGTAAATCTTCACCGAAGCAATCATCCTTTCACCCGCATAACGGGATGAAACAGGAATACCGCCAGAGACTATCTAACAGTCGTAGACCTGTCAAGATGATGCCCTAGTTAAGTCTTACACGATTTTTAGATGTTTTTTGCCGTAACTGCAGTTCAACGTCGCAGTGCACGTTATGGTATGTTTACACAAGGTGTTGAGTTGATCGCAAAACGCTTGGCTCCGGGCGAGATTGAACCAGCATATTCCCTTTCCGGGGGAGCGCCTTATCGCACTGCACCACCAAAGCCCCACCGTTATGCGGGTGAAAGGATGATTGCTTCGGTGAAGATTTACCGAGCAGTTGAGTGAGAGCGGCGCTGGGGCTTTGGTGGTGCAGTGCGATAAGGCGCTCCCCCGGAAAGGGAATATGCTGGGTCAATCTCGCCCGGAGCCAAGCGTTTTACGATCAACTCAACACCTTGTGTAAAATTGAAATAATCAAATACCGCTATCATGCTCATGTGGATCTCAGCCCTTGCATTACTGAAATCCGTTACCGTTTTCCCTGTTCGGATTAAGGGCACAAAACACCCACAGGCATAAATTTTGTTATTTTTATTTGATTGTGTATAGGATCCCTCCTGTATGACATGTGCCAAGTGCGCGATCTCAATACCTCCAAATAAGTGAGATATAAGCGACCACTACAGGCCCGACCTCCTTCGCTCACCACCACGGCCACACCCCCTTCCAGATTTCCGAACTCGATAGCGGCTGAATTGATTGATGAAACCCCAACAAGTTTTCGTTCTTCAGACCATTGCAGGACCTTCTCCTTATCTTGGTTCGCTCTCTCTCAGCGATTGCGAATGAAGAAAAATACAAGCCTGGAACACCTCGTCCACCACTTTTTCACCCTCAAGTTATAAGCATCTTTTTAGGAGCCATGACTTTGTTCATAGGGTCTTAGACCATTGCAGAGATACCACTGTGATCAGCGAGTGACTATCTCCAAGATCAGCATAAAAACTGAAAGAAATTTTCCTGGGTGTTCTATGCCTTTAAAGGCACAGTACACCCTCAGATATGAATTTTGAGATTTGCATGGAAATGTGTAGAAGAGCCTTCCTGTATAACACAGGCCAACTGCGAGACCTCAATTCCTCCAAATAAGCGAGATATAAGCGACCACCACAGGCCCGACCCCCTAACAGATTTTTGAACCCGATAGCTGCTCGATGGATGGATGAATTCCAACAAGTCATCGTTCCTCAGTCCATTGCCGGACTATCTTCATATCCTGGCTCACTCTCGCGCAACAATTGCGAATGAAGAGAAATACAGGCCTGAGACAACTCGTACACAAATTTTTCACCCTCAAAATCTGGGCATCTTTGAAGAGCCATAACTCTGTTCACAGCGGGTCTTGGACGATTTCAGAGTCACCACTGTGATCAGCGTGTGACTTTCTCCAAGAAAATCATGAAATCTGAAAATTAATTTCTTGGGTGTTCTGTGTCTTTAAAGGCACAGCCCAACCTCAAAATCGTTTTTTTGTTTTTCCGCCCATCTTAAAGGCACTGTTCGCGATAAACTTCATCCTCGAATTTTTCATGACAAACGCTTCTCGTGGCTCTCAAAAGCAGAACAGCGTCGAAAAAACGGGACGAAAAGCTACCCAGGAGCCGCAAAACGGCTTAGAAAAGTGGGCAAACCCCGCCATTGTGGGCAAGCCCCGCCTCTTCCCGCCCCTCGACGTCAACAAATGAACATCCGAAATCGTGAGTTGAGCGAAGGTTTCAGATCAAAAGCCCCGTTCTTCCCTTTATTCTCAACTTCTCTCTTTACTCAGGTCAGCTCGCATACATTGGCTGCAAAAGACGGAAGTTACAAGCCTCGGACAACTCGTCCACCATTTTCCCTAGCTCAATTTTTCAGGGACCATAACTCCATTCCCAGAAGGTCTTGGACGACTCCAGAAGCATCATTGGAATCAGAATGGGACCGGTTTCAAGATAGGCAAAAAAACAGAAAAGCGGTTTTATCGCGAACAGTGCCTTTAAGAACGGTTCCACGCTGATTCCAATTATGTATCTGGAATCGTACAAGACCCCTGGGAACGGAGTTTTGGCCCCTCAAAAATTGAGCAGCGGAAGCATGGTGGACGCGTTGTACGAGGCTTGTAACTTCCGTCATCTCCAACCGATGTACGCGAGACGACCTGAATAAATAGACAGACTGAGAATGAAGGGAAGAATGGGGCTATTGATCGGAAACCATCGCTCACCTCGCCACTATTGGGCTCGAAAGATCGTAAAAGGAGCGTGCCAAAGTGGCTTCCGGATGAGGGCGCCCCAGGGTGGCTTCCTCCTATGTATATCTCGCTTATCCGCAGGTATTGAGAGCTCGTACTTGACAGGTGTTAGATTGAGTAGGTCAGCTTCACAATTATGTGGAAATCTCAGATTTCGTCCCTAAGCTTGGACTGTGCCTTTAAAGACGAATCCTTTCATGGGCACAGGTAAGGGACGACGGCGCCTTCAATACTTTTCTGGCAATCTTCCTTTGCGTTTATTGTTTATTGGCACTCGAAATTACGGATTTGGACACAGAAAGACCCAGATGAGCTCTAACCTAGTTGGGACTTGATGCATTTTTGATCAAGTGGCTCCAAATCTGCCTTCCATCTTTTCGGGAAGCTTTCCATACTCACCCCGAGGAGGAACGTTATCGTAGGAGTTGAATTCGTCTTACTAGGTGGGAACAGTGCGAAAGGATATTTCAATTTGTGCTGAGGTGTCATGCTTGCTCAGTCCGACATCATTGAGGGATTGATTCTGTTTCGTTTTCTTCCAAAGAGAGTCTGCAGCTACTAAGTCTTCTTTCAAAAATGATCACTCTTCAATTTTGCCCCAAACACGCAGGTTGGCTGGGAAGAGAAGCAGTTCTAGTTCGTTGTTAACTTGCGGTGACCGTATACAATGAGCCGCCGAAAACGCTGAAAATTATTGTAAAAGCAGTACTCTAGATATCGAATCTTGAAAGTATGAAGACACAGATCCCTCAACACCCTCAGTTCGCTGGTGCTGGAGGAGAAAGCGCAGCACCATGTTAGAATGCGTCGTCTGTGAAAATTAGGTTGATCATATATGATGGAACGCACTGGAGTAGAGTAACGTACGGATCAGTTCGACTTCGTGCCTAAATACTTGGACCGTTATTACTGAGACAGGTACACCGGTCAAATAGCGCACGCATGGCGTGCCGAACAACATCCACCCTGCAATCCGACCGCCATTGTCGCGGGATCGGTTCGGCATGGAGAAGTAAAACGCGTGCACAAGTGATTATATTTTCACGCGAAAATAAGGCACTAGCGCCCATTTTCTCTACATTCGAGTGCAACAGAGAGAACCACGGCGCTAGCGCACCAGAGAGGAGTTCAGTGGCCCTCCAGACTTGGATGACTCAACCGCCGGCATGACTGAAAGGCAATAAAGCGTGCTTTGTTTAAGTCGCGATTTAGCCGCTGTGTTGGACATAAACGGTTTCATTTAGACGAACTAGCTTTTTCGGAAAAGCTTTTACTAGGTTACCGGCATGAACCTCACTAAAAATGGGAATTACAGCACCATATAATATCACTTTCAAACTTCACCAATCTTCCTCGTTATCCGAGATTCGGATTTTTTGACATCAATACCTTAGAGCAGTATAAAATGTTGTAGATAATTCTTTTCAGGTTCGCGACATCTTCCGCACTCCTTCTAACGCTCTGTCCCTTGTGAGGTCCCCATCATAGTTGAACGCTAGTCAGATGTAGTACATCGTACGATGTCCATAGGCCGTCCTGGGTCGTCGATAGTCCCACCTAGGGTCGTCCAGAAGCCTACGGAAGCCGCTTTCGACGGGATGTCGCAATGCTATTATTTGTCAACCGCAGTGGGACAGGGAGGGACTACGGACGACTCAGGACTACTCGTCGTAGGGCACTTTCCGGCCTCGTTTTGCGTGCTTTACTTGCATATTGATAGGATGAGACTACAGCTTATCGTCCGATTGTGATGGGGCCTAAATGAAATCCTGAAAACTCTCCTCTTGAGTCTTGCCCACAATCCGCGTTGCTCTGGACACTGGGAGCAGTGGCCAGATCTGTCGACGTCCTGTATGCCAGCTCTGAAGCAGTATCCTCCTTCCAAAGTCTACGCTGAAGTCAGATATCATTTTGACTGCAGATTTTCTATACTACTCCATCACTGGAAGGCGTGATTGGTCTAAAATACGGGGCCTCCTAAACGGGCAGCAGCGACCGTTAATCCTCATGTGTTTCATCACGTTTGTTGCCAGTAGACAGGTCACGGCGCGTTCGGTAGTGAAAACAGCTTTTTTCTCTGCCCAGACCCTGAAGCGCTCTGCGAAGTAGCACCGCGGCAGAGAAATGATGGAGGATAGGGGACGCCAAGCGGCGGAAGAGGTCGGCATCGTGTCGTTTTTGCCGCTGCAACAGCCGCGGCTCCCTGAGCGACGCCATCAGCGACCGACGACGGAGAATGATCTTGAACAGTTCCATCGCCGGCGTGGAATGCTGACGCCATTTGAGATTTCTCCACGAATTCGATCTTCTGACCTTTTGCAGTTTTATTCCACTTCGGTTTTTCAGTTTTTACTTTCACCACTTTTGTGTTCTAACACGTGACAGTTGTGATTTATGCGACTCCCGCAAACTATCTGCTACTTTTGATACCGCAAAATCTATACTTTAAGGCATAATCACTTTACTGAATGCAAGTTCCGTTCACCTAACGTTAGTTCACCTAACAGCTCTCTGAGCGTGTTATTTTTTAGAAAATGTTTGCACGCATTTTCTCAACTCCTGAAGCATACCAAAGCAGTAAAGGCTACTCCTCTGAGTTTTGGCGGAGAAATAGCAGTGAAATAGCCGCGAGGTGCCTGCTTTCTGCGAAACAGTCGCGTAATAGCCGCCAAATGATGCTCGCCGCGAAATAGCCGAGAAATAATGCTTTCCAGGTAGGCTCTGGCCAACCCATAGTGAGCTATGGTTTTCGAGCGGTGGCCTCGGTGAAATATAACTAGTGATAAGGAGGTTCAGACGAAAAAGCCACCGCTACGCGCTGTGATAGTCGAAAACAGGAGTTAACTTGAAATAAGCCATAGTCTAAGTGTACGGCGCATTCCAGAGGCATGATTAAGATGTCAACATCTCCGTCAGTTCAATTACCCAAGTTTGAGGTATTTCAACCTCGTTCAGCCTCTGGAAGCCCCGTCCAACTGCAGTCGGCCCCGTATGGTGGCTCGGCGAGCGGGTGACGGTTGTGTCTTGGTTACTTCTCGATATTTTTTGTTACATCTCGGCTACTTCTTGTCCGTTTCGTGAGAAGTCAAGAAATAACCGGGAAATAGCCTACCAGGGGCCGCTGCGTAGCCTGGTGGGTTACTTCGCAGCTATTTCTTGGCCAAAACTCACAGAATCAGAGCTGAATGTGATGCTGAATGAATGAGCGCGAAAGTATTGGTAAAAAAGCGACATTGGCGCTGCGATTCTGCGAAGCCTTTGCGCCCTAAGCCGCGTCAGGTTTAGAGCACGCCCCAGGCCTCTAGCTCGGCAGCGTGCTGCAGGTCGTCCCAACTGTGCACAGCCGTTAAGTGAAGACTGTCGGGCAGATGAACTGCAGTTAGCCCAACGCATGCTGAATACTAGAGTGTTGCCCGAGTATTTGTTTATTCGAATAATATTCGATTATTCGAATATTCGAATATTCAAAGAAGTGGATTTTCCGGGTTATTCGAATAATCGAATATTCAAAGAAGTGGAATATTCGTTTATTCGAATATTCGAATATTCAAAGAAGTGAAATATTCAGTTTATTCGAATATTCAGCACGAATAATTTGAATATTCTAAAAGATCGCACTCCATTTTGCCCTGATTTTACATTTCAAACATCTTAGCGTAGTGACTACTAATCTCTCACAATTCTTCAGTACCTCATAAATATAAAGTTACTTATAGCAGGTATTTCCAATAGATTAAATCGCTCGTAGGATTTTGTCAAAACGCTAGAAATGCCCATTTCTCCTTTAGTTATAGAGAAAAGTTTAAATCTCGAGCGGCTCATAAGTATAGCAACACTTGAGCAACATGGAAATTTCTCACGATGATGGCCAGAGTGAGCCGTTTTCATGTGTATTTTCATGAAACTGGTTCGAGGTGATGCTATTTGTCTACTTTCTCGGTGAACTTCACCTGAATTCTGACGTAAAAGTCCAAGTTCTCTCCTTCCATAATGCTGGACGTTTGGAATTCGATGGTTTCCAGCCACCTAGGACGACCAGCTGGATGTAGTTTCAAGTTCGTGCCAGATCCGTCTTTTCTCGCCCAGACGTCTCATGGAGCTGGGAAGCGAGATATCACACGGCGAGTTCCCAGTGAAATGGTGTCGGTCTCAACGACTAACTACGAATTGTCGCTGAGTTTTTTAGAATTGTCGCTGAGATTCCGGAGTAGGGCACGGCTAAGCAGCACTAGGAAGTTCGCGATCGCATAAACCGCGCATAACTCAGCTGAACTCAACTAAGCTAAACCAAACTAGACCGAAGCAGACCACGAATTTGGCGACTATTTCGCAGCCAGCATTATTTAGCGGCTATTTCGCGACTATTACTTGGAAAAAAAGGCATTTTGTGTCTGTTTCGCGGCTATTTCTCGGCCAAAACTCAGAGTACACGCTCGTAAACGTGGTTGAGATAACTACGGAAATATAATGGTATGGCTCAGAACACAACGCCTACGCATTTTGAAGCGTCAAAAACGACCCACAATGACGCTACACGAGTGAGAAGTTGGCCCCGCCCCCGTATCTGCCCGTCCTTGTATATTTTGTGTACCGACCACGCTGTGTGTCGGTGTGTCGACCGCGACGCGCCGACTGCTACGCGTGTCGGTTTGCCGACCGCGACTCGTGTCGGTGTGCCGACCGCGATGCGTGTAGGTGTGCTGACCGCGATGCGTGTCGATGCGCCGACCGCGACGCGGGTCGGTGCAAAGTAGTTCCTAAGCCACATAAAAGTCTTGCAGGATGTGAACCGCTGCTAAATAGGCCGCTTAACGCGGCAGGTCAAAATGTCAACAGCCCGACAACAGGCGGACGTCGCTGGGCAACGGGCAGTTGTCAGGCTTACAATGCGAGCGATTTGAGTTGTCAAGGGGGTGCAGTTTATGAGATGACAACTTCTCAACCTGTTGTCGATGCCCCAGTTTGCCCGAGTGGACTGGATGGGATAGTACGCAATAGTGTTGCCCAAATATTCGTTTATTCGAATAATATTCGAATATTCGAGTAATTCGAATATTCGAATATTCAAAGAAGTGGATTATTCGGGTTGTTCGAATAATCGAATATTCAAAGAAGTGAAATATTCGTTTATTCGAATAATCGAATATTCGAAGAAGTGCATTATTCGAATTATTCGTTTATTCGAATATTCAAAAAAAATTCGTTCCAACACTCTACTGAATACGCACAAAGTTGGGACGTGGATACATGATGAAACTGGTAGAACACATCCAAACACCTATGGATAAATGGTCGCTGCTGCCTGTTTAGGTTCTCTGCTAAGATACTGTGCTTCCGTTGTACAAGAACAAGCCACACATGCATGGGCATTCTATGTATAAAAAGTCTGTTCGAATGGTCTGTTGCGAAGTGCTTAGTCAAAGCAGGAATGATTTATCTCGGTCACGTAACGTTGAGAACTGCACTTCTTCCTTGATTAATGACCTAAGAGGCCTCGTGCGACTCTTTAGAACTGGGAAGCAAATTGGAGATTGTAACGAAGTGCGCCGAGGCTCGCGTTTGTCGCTCTCCTTTTCGCAGTGATCTTAAAAAATCGGTGGACCCTGATTGATGCAGCTTTAAAAAATTGTGGAAGAGTTATACTTATGAACTGGTATCCGAGATTGGGATTTTCTTAATGGCGCCGACTCATTTGTGCATTATCGCCTTGAGGCTTTCTTCTTGAAAACTTCAAAGGTCCCCGTTCAAAGATGTGTTGGCGTACCGAGATTTGCTTCAGGATTGCTAATTGATTTGAAATCTGTATATGGCCCAGGGCCTCACGGCGGATTTGTGGCCTAGTACAGAAACGTACTGACATAGAGACTGTGACACACAGTTTCCTCCGCTGGGGATTACCACACTTGGTCGAAGTTTCGCTGTTTCTCTGCTTCTTATGTTGTGCCTCTGTACCCAGTTTTGTGACTTTTCGCCTATATGGATCTTTGCATATTTAAAAGTACGGGTTCCTGGACGATCGCATGACATGTGCAAAACAAGCGTAGTAAAAAGAATGCGATCTTAGTCACTAGTTTCCGTCCTTTCACCGAACCTGCAGGACTCGTTTCAGCAGGTAGTACGTTGGGCCCCTTACGCTCAGATGTTGATGTTTTTGATTCGAGCGCAAAGCGTATAAGACACTACTGGACCACTCCCATGTTACGTTGGACCGTTCTTATATTGTGCTCATCCGGAAGCTCCAGAAGGTCTCAAAGAGGTTTCGAATGCTAAAAAAAACTTTTAGTCTCTCTTTGGAAAACATTTGCTGGCTGAGAGGATCTCGTGTATCACGTAGCGATCGTGATGGAGGTGGTGTCCTTTCTGCGGGCTGTGATCAGGTTGGTATTTTTGCTGCAGTTCCTGGCAAAGACCATGTCCATGTTGTGTTAGGACATGAAGATTCACTTACTGTAGAAAAGGCAATCCCCAAACGCTCGGCCACGTGCGACATCCATTCCTTTTTGTGAAATAACGATTTTTGTGCCGCAGAAGCTCTGCTAATTGTCGCAGCACATTTCGACTCCATCTCAGCACGTGCTCCTGCGGCAAGCTGTTTTTACTTGACGGTGTGTGTTATGTATGTTCGGGTAACTCAGAGCGAGAGTTCTCTGAACGAGTCTTCTTTTGACATGGAAAGACGGATCCACATAATATGATATTTATGACTCCACTGGTTCAGGTTACGATTATTTCACCACTTCAGAATTGGCATTCCCATTTGAGTGTGCAGCATTCTTTTAAGATTTAGCTGATCTCACAGCAGTAGAGTTTACTTTTTTTCGAAATACTTGTCCTACTTAGCCTGTGATCCTTCCATTTCCTCCATGGAGATATGAATGTCCATGAGCGTATTGTTCAATGCCGTCAATAGAGATTGTGAATCGTTCGGATGGGATAACAACAGTGTGACAGTATGTAATAACCACGCCTGAAAGAACAATCACTCTGAGAATCGTTCGCCTCCGGCAAACCTCTAGTAAGCATCTACGGCAATCGGGACTAGCAATGTCAATGCTGGAATGTGGTAAGAAGCGAATCGTTTTTGTGAACGGTCGCGCTTACTTCTGGTCATAGCAAAACTATTTCACTGACTCCTGATTGAGGATAAGCGATGGAAGGCACTTTTTTCTTCTAGGGATTTCCTCGGATGAGTTCCTCATAGTCGCTGACGATGGCATGCTGTCTTCTGACGAGGTTCGGGCTCATCCATTAAAACTGCGGACAAAGTCCGTAGTTCTTGGCAACTGTTTTGTCTTGCCATGTGACCGAGAATCAAGAGCCCCACCCCATAAGTGATTACACTGGAGGTTTTCTGACAAATAGTACACACTAACGGCGGTGGACTCGCAGCAGTTCTAAGTGGTTGGATTTTCATCACCACGTTTCTTGCATGTGCGTGTGCAGGGTGTGCGAAGGTAAATTCGTGGGCCAAGAGGAGCGCTCGATATTGATAGCATAGCTCCCGAGAGTTTCTGACGTAGAGCTAAATGAACCTTCCTCTGAACTTCACCTTCCTGCTGCAGTAGTAACACCGCCCTAGCATTCACAAGACGTGGTTATGCCGTGATCCTAGAACCTCTTCGCAGCATTGACATAGTAGCTACGTGGAGTGAATCGAAACCTGGAACTCATGAAAGAAGACTGTAATTGGAGGAGGTTGCGAGAATACAAAATGTGTAGCTAGGTACTAGGTTGGCGAGCTATAGGCTATAGAAGGGCGAAATTTACATGGTTCCTACGCGTGCTGGTGCGGAGCGGAGGTTAGAGACAGTGGGAGAGCGGAGGGCAGACGGAGGCTTCAGCATCGCGCGTGCCGCTCGCGCCTCGAATGATGAGAATTACGACGTTTTATAGAGGGATATGTAGTGCTCGCTTTCGAGCAGATTTCAGGAAAAAATCCTTTTGTTTTCTTATAGATGTGCTGGGGATGATATCAGCTTTCCGAGACATCCATTACAAAAAAACTGAATCACAAATTTTGCTCTACTAATAAGTCCTTGACGCCAGATTAGTGAAGTATAACTGAATGAACGAAAACTGCAGAAAATAGCGGCCACATGGAATTATAGCGTTTGCATGAATTGGATGATAAAGGCTATTATTGTGATAATTGGTAGTGTTTGCATATAAAATTCTGTTGTGCCAAGTTGTCTTCTACGCGAGCCCTGTAGAATATTTTCTTTCACTTCTAGTCTGAAGCGATTTTCCATTGCTGCTACGATCTAACTCTTCAGCTAAGCCAGAGTGGAATAGATTCTACTGATACTATAATTCATAGCATTATGTTCCAAAAATAAGCACTAGTTGGCCCTAACATGGAGCGTTTCTAGTGCCTGCGTTCGATAATGAACTTTTCCACTTCCCTATGTTTGGCGATGATTGCAGTGTAAAAGTTGCCGTCAGCACGAAATTTTACTGTGTCTTTCAGTCAGTCTTTCAATCCTAGTTAATTCCAGTTACCGACATTGAAATGAATCTGCCGCCAAGTTTCCATACCAACAACCAGGTTCATCCACGAGCCTCTACGGATTCCGCTTCAGACAGTGAGTTGGGTCTTCGATTTTCTCTAGGGTTAGCATCCCACTCCTGATAAAGCTTCTTGACTACGAAGGTGGATCGAGTGTTCATAATCCTCGATGTACGACGCATAGAAGTGCAATGACCTCATTGCACTAGGGTTACTCACAGAGGAATGAGGGGTAGGGGTGTCGACGCGCTTACATGAAAACAGGAGTCACTGCGAGCGAATTGTTGACCAGAATTAGGCCGGAGCTTTTACTTGTTCAAGTAGAACCAAACAACAAAGTTTAGCGGCTTTCCCGCGAGTTTTCTCCTCCTTCAATCACCAACACAGACCGAAGCTTCGTTTCTATTTAAATCGTTGCTGTTTTCCGTCGCAGCGATCAGCTCACCCGCTGCTGCAGCGATCTTGCGGCACCATATTGTTCTTAATGCATAGCCCCAGGGTAATCAAAACGTATCAGTCAATTGGTGATACTTAATAACTAGTGACCAGAGGTGTGCGTTTCGAATTTGATTTATTTGCAATAGATCAATAAACAAGAAACCATTGAGTTGCAAACTAGCAAACACGCATGTTAATAGGGTGTGAATAAACTACTAAAACACAAGATACAAAGGCATACTTTATTATATTCAACTGTGCGAAGTCGCAGCTGTGTAGGCCAGTAAGGGGCACGTAGATCAATGGAGAAGGACAGTGGGAGGCCAGCGCTGCAATTCGTTGGCGAGACGACTCCGGATACCGGCCTAGTTGGTCCGCCAACTCCACCGACACGTCCTCATGGCGACAACTGGAAGCATTTGCTCTGTAGTGATTTCTTTCTTGCCAACATGAAAAAGCGGAATATATTTCGTTCGAATTCATTAATCGTTAATCGTTATCGCCAAAAAACCGCGTGAACCCATCTGTGCGTCAACACGTTTTCCTGCGAACTGAGGCGTCGAGAACAGATTGATCCGCCCACCCGGCGGGGGCGTGACCGTGACTCCATGGATTTCACAAGGAGCAATTTGTGGTGCGCACCAAGCGCGCACCAGATTTGGTTTTCAATCGGCTACGCGCGCAACCCGTTTTTCAAAATCTCAGTTCAGAGTGAACGTAGAAATCAGCTTTGAATTGCATTAAAGAGAGCGCAAAAAGATGGTATAGCCACTGAAAAATAGTTCGGAAATGCTTACTGGTCTTCGAGAAAAAAAAAACCCCGCGTTTTTGTTGTTAATGTCCTTTTTTCAGACGGCGTTCACGATTTTGTTGTTACACCTAAAATTGGACTAGGAAGCTCATTTCTGAACAGGAGGCTGCAAATGGATGCAGGTCGCTCCTATTACTATTTGAACTTGATACCTTAAAGGTAGCAGACACGCTTGAAAAAGTTGCTGAGCTAACTACGTCACTGGGGTCGTACGGCCCCTAGTAGAAGGCTCGTTAAAAGCGTCAAAAACGAGTTAAAACTACTGAATTTGATCAATGTATGTCGCAAAATTTTGTCAACCCCCCCCCCACCGAATACAAACTCGTCCAGATTGATCGTTCGAATACGGCCGCTTTGGCTGGATTTTGATGCTTTCAACAAGGAGAGCACTCTAGTACAGGCTGTTAAAAACTATCGGCTCAGCTACCTCAACCGTTTTGTCGCTAATATTCGCTGTTTCAACCGCGCGCGTTAAAACTCGTCCACTTTCCCACGATAACGAAGACAACCGTTATTCCTCTATTCGCATATAGTTTTCGTTGGTTTTTTCGTTAGTTCATCATACTACCAGTTTCAAGCCTTCGATTCATATCATAAAATCGATATCATTTTTGAGCGTGTCTGCCGCCTTTAACTCTGAAGGGTACTTCAAAATCGTTGGGTTCACATACTAAATTAGCCGTGGAGCACGATAACTGCTTGGGCATGCTACGGCTGTGGAGAACAGGGTGTGTGGGTGGTTCTGCAGCCAACGAACACTGACCGTCGGAAGTAAGTACTGAACTAGTCAGAATTTGTACTCAGGACACGTCATCGATCGGTAATCGATATTATCGACTTTCGACTTTTTTCCACAAAATGCGGCGAGGAGTGGTGACAGCTGATGGGATTGGGTTTCTTGCTTGGGGAATTTCGCTCATCAGTCATCGATAAATACCAATCAATAATATCGATATTTCGCCTGTTGCACAAACTGCCGCAATGAGTGTTGATTGTTGATGGGTCCAAATCCCCTGTTTGGGAAATTCTTCTGATCATGAAAATTCGAATATTAATGATCAATAATATCGATTTTTCACCTCTTGCACAAAATGCTGCAATGAGTGGTATTTCTTATGATTGTGCGTCATAGGTTTCAAAAATTGTACTCATACGACAATATCGTCTGTTAGGTGTTTCATCATTCCAAAATAGAAATCGTGGAGCAAAATTTAAGTCAGAAAAGGAACCTTCGGGAAAAATATCTGAAATTTCTGAAAATTTAGCTTCCCGGCAAAAGTGACGATTTGGCAATGCCATTTAGAAGTCAAAAAAACTTTCAAAAATAGCTTGAAGTATCTTAGAAGATGATCTGGCGTAAAACAGCCTGGAGTAATAAAAAAATTAGGAAATGAAGTGAAATAACCAAAATTGCGATTTAGTGGTCGATCATTTCACAAGCTTCTCCGTTAAACTTATCAAAAGCGAAATTAGGCGCTCAATGGAAACATAGGGCCATTTTTGAAAGCTGTAATAAGGGAACCAGTATAAGCCAAACTAGATGACGCTCCATTTCATATCGCGCTTGATTCCCTTTTGATAAGTTTAACGGAGAATCTTGTCAAATGATCGACCACCAAATAGTATTTTTGGTTATTTTATTTCATTTCTTAGGTTTATTATTACTCCAGGGTATTTTACACCAAATCATCTATTAAGATATTTCGAGATATATTTGAGACTTTTTTGACTTCTCATTGGCATTGCCAGATCGCTACTTTTGCCAGAAAGCTGAATTTTCAGAATTTTCGGGTCCGATTTTGACATTTTGTGAGACCTTTTTCCTATATTCCACTTTTTTCGCGGGCATATTTGCGCAAAACAATAGAAAGGGGGTGGGGGTCTCTAGTTGGCGCACTGATGAGGAGTCGTATTTCCGTTCTGCATTTTCCATAAAAAAAACTACGGGTAGTAGGAGGGAAATGTCATGATACCATACCTACCGCAGTATTTTGAGAAAATGGTAAAGGTGTGTATAAGAGCAAGCTACGATTTGTTTGTCTACGCTTTCCTATGCTCTATAACAACATTTCGCATTTGAAGCTACCATAAATTCACAAGGTAATGATCCGTCCCCAAACTGATACCTTCGCTTTTCACAGCACAGGCCTGCTCTTTTGACGGGCGTGCTGCGCTACTGACAGTGTTTGAACTGATGATCTTTAAAGGCATTGTGTTGCTGCGCCGCAGCACCGCGTGACGGATATGGATGGATTGCACTTCGCGAAGTCATTCTGCAGCGGAGCTATAAACGAGGCTCTGGACCAGATGTCAGCGCCGCAAGGTTTTTTGACGCGCATGGTGCCGGTTTTTGAACTTATGAGTGAAGAAGAACAGAGTGAACGGACGTCTGACACGTAGCGATCACTTCTGGAGCACTTTGGAATCATGAGCGATGGAAAAGGAGCAGTTGTCTTCTGCATCGCCGCAGCGACCAGGTGCAGCAAAACTAAGGCTTGAGACAAAAGATCAAACTCTTCAGCACGTTGGAAAATTTGCCTCGAACCCGATGTCGCGACTGGCTACAGTACTGCTTGATAGCTACATCAACCAAATTCGACGTAGCTGGCTTACAATTTAGCAGTCACGTGTATATACCTTTTGCAATGGGTCTAGGGCTGATCACAGATGTATCAAGGCGTTAAACGTGGTTGCGACACGCGAATACACACTATCAGTCGACATCATAGCCCTATTGCACCGTGCTCAGAACCAAACCCGAACTGCTGGTTGGCGTTGAACAGGCTGGCATCCTAAGATCGCTCAACTTTTGCCGTCATTGATCGTTGGCGGCCCTTCCAACGACGATGGCTCCGTGGTGTGAGCCGTTCGAGCCTATTCACGTGGTTAACTCAACCATTCCTACGAGGGCTGTCTTCAGGTAGATCTCTGTGGAGGTTTCGGGTGGGCACCCTATACGATTCTTCCTTTCAATGACGCAACCAACGATTAAAGGCAGCGTTCACGAAGAAAAAGTTGCACGTTTGTTTTGGCTAAAACGTAAGCTTTGGGTCCCTCCAAGAAGATTTAGAATGGAAGTGCGACGAAGAACGGCCGGTAAGCGGGCTAAAATCTCGTGGGCCAGCCAACCCATTGGGCCACTCCGCCTACGTCCTATAAAAGCTTCCCTGAGTTTGTGGTTAGATGAGCGATGGTTTCCGATCAAAAGCCTCGTTCTTCCCTTCATTCTCAACGTCTCTCTTTACTCAGGTCAGCTCGCACACATCCGCTGCAAAAAACGGGAGTTGGAAGTCTCGGACAACTCGTCCACAATGCTTCCCTAGCTGATTTTTGAGGGGCCATAACTCCGTTTCCAGTTGGTCTTGTACGATTCCAGGGACATCATTGAAACCAGCATAGGACCATTTTTAAGAAAGGCGAAAAAACAGAAAAACGACTTTTATCGTGAACACTGCCTTTAATAATCGGAACTCAATTAAATGTCCAAAGGTTACTTATTTGCCACCGTCGAAAAATAGTAGTCGTTAAACACGTTTGCACCAGAATTTTTTGTTTTGACACGTTAGTACAACATTTTAGGCTCCGTCCATAGGTAGACTCTGGAAAATCTCTAGTAACCTGTCGATTTTATCACCAGTAGCGGAGCGGTGGGCTTCAGTGAGATATAACTGGTGATAAGGAGTTTCCGACCACCGCTCCGCGCTGTAATAATCGAAAACAGGAGTTCACTTAAAATGAACCAGAGTCTAGCAACTAAAAGCTAGCGTAAAGTGGCTGAAACGCTGGCGCACAATGCTGGGACGTTGTTGCCCAACGCTCGAGCGCTGGCGCATGCAGTGTGTCTGAGAACGGCAAGGGTTGAACTATGGTATATAACGATTATATTATTGACGGCTGCTGCACCTGCGATGGCGCCACCGTCAGCGGCAGGTCGGCTACAGTTGTCGCTGTGAGTGTCAATAATCAACAAGAAGTTTCAACTATGCAAACCCCCTGCGCCACTTGATGCTCGGAGCTTGCTATGGATGCTGCCTTACAGCAGTTATCTGGAGGTAAAATTCAACAAACGAGTCAAAATTATGCGAGAAACAGTGAACGTATTGAAATTCGACCAATTCACCGCGTTGGCAGACATCTCGCCGATGGGTGGCAAGATGTCTCCGAGGGAGCAACCTGTTACGCCCTCTCATTTCGTAAAGCCCTGTTTTTACTGCGGCTGTTCGCTGCGGCAGTGCTGGGGACGACTTCTCCTTTTTCATCGCCCATGATTGGAAAGCGCTCCGGTTTTGATCGCTTCGTGGCAGATGTCCGCGATCGCTGCGTCGCAGCGGCCAAATCCTAAAATTTATTGCATCGCTGCTGGGGCAGCGATTCGTAGTGAATGACACGTCTCGTCTTGTGAACATTGATCTATTCACATATCGAGACCAGTGTATACGAATTTGAAACTGTTATTATGACCACTAGCCACTTTCATCGATCGATTGCTTAGCTTCGATCATTCATGGGGCTATGAGCAAAGCCGCTGCCGCTGCCAAAACGTTTCGACAGCGTGTGAACAATCGCTGCCACGAAAAAACATCAGCGATGCACTAAACACAGGACTTAAAGGCAGTGTACACGATTTAAAAAAAAGTGTTTCAGTTTCCACTAGCAATGGATAGTGGAGGGGTGAGGGGTACTCTGTAACGTTGACGTCGAAAGAACGCATAAGAACGAGCCAGGAAGAGCTCCAAAAGAGCCCGAAGTAGCCAGTTTGAGCGCAACGCGAACCCCAAAAGCGCCGATGTGAACAAATGAAAACTCGAGATCGTGAGATGAGTGATGGTTTCCTATTTATAACACCGTTCCTGCCTTCATTCTCAACTTCTCCCTTAACTGTGGTCAGCTCGCATACATCGGCTGCAAGATACGTAAGTTACAAGCCTCGGACAACTCGTCTACCATGCTTCCCTAGCTCAATTTTCGAAAAACCATAACTCAGTTCCCAGGAGATTTTGTACGATTTCAGAGACATCATTGGAATCAGCATGGGACCGTTTTCAAGAATCGAAAAAACAGAAAAACGATTCTCTTTGTGAAAACTGCCTTCGAATGCACAGTACACCCTCAGACAACAATTTTGTGATTTTTGTTCGATTGTGTAGTAGACGTATCCTGTATAACACGTGCCAAGTGCGAGGTCTCAATTACTCCAAATAAGCGAGATATAGGCGACTACCACAGGCCCGACCTCCTTCGCTCACAACCACCGGCAACACCCCCTACCAAATTTTCGAATTCGGTAGCGGCTAGGTGGATGGACGAATCCCTAACGAGTCATCGTTCTTCTGTCCATCACCGGACTGTCTCCTTATCCTGGCTCGTTCGCGCGCAACGATTGCGAATGAAGAGAAATACAGGCCTGAGACAACTCGTCCACCAATTTTTTACCCTCGAAATATAGGCATCTTTAAAGGCATCGTCCACGATGAAAACCGAATTTGGGTTTATGCGTTCATTCGGACTAGTGAGCCATGACAGTGTCACTCAGAAAGTTTGGAATTACAAAACCGTCTCTGAATGAAGATTCGCCTACCTCGAAATGGCTTCCTGGGTTTGGGGGGCCGGCCTTGGGGTCGATCCGTTGTTACAAGGAACAAAACTCCTGGGTTGCTGACGGCGGGCGTGCCTTGACGCGTCGTAGGGCGCAATACACACGCCAGTCGATTTCGAATTCGGCATCGATCGAAAGCAGCCGGCAGCACTGGACGCAGCAGGTGGGTAGCCCATTTTAATTTCGCTGAAGTCGTAGTTGAGCGGCATCCTCGGTGAATTGCTTCCAACGCTGCGCCAAGGAACGAAGCGTAAAACTGTTCCTTGCATTCTCTGCGCAACTATCCCAAGTTGATGCCGGCGCGAAATTCAAATTTGCTATGCACTTTCTAAAAATGGGTTTTTCTCAAAAAGTTGAAGTTTTTGAGGGGTCGTTTTGATACCGTTAGTCACTATAGGGGTAGTACAACACGAAAACCTCAAAAACCCAAATATGGTTTTCATCGTGTACGATGCCTTTAAGGAGCCACAACTCTGTTCGTAGGGGATCTTAGACGATTTCAGAGCTACCACTGTGATCAGCGCGTCACCTTCTCCGAGATCAGCTTAAAAACCAAAGAATTATTTCGTGGGTGTTCTGTGCCTTCAAGACGAGAAGTTCCGGCATTCAGCGACGTTGGTTAAAACCCGCGATTTTCGCCTCTTCGCTGAATCCATAATTTCTCGTCATAATTATAGCGAAAATTTGGCTACAACGGGTGTTGAATAGCAATCTCATCCCGCGCTGGCTACTCTGAACGCAGAGAGCCCGTTCACTCCTCGTTGGTCTAGTCTCTCACGGAGTGATTACGCGACACTCTGTGGGAGTTCGTGGAGGGTGACCCCGTGACGCCCTCTGGAAGACCTTGCCTACAAAAATTTTGACCACGGGGGTGCTGCAGCCCGTGGGAAAGACACGTCATTGCGGTTGGTCGTAGCTGGGATCGCATTTCCAGTACGGACCACGACAGTGTGGGCCGATCAAAGCGAGAATCTTCCACCTTTTTTCTGAATTCAAAGCCAGAAATTCCTAATACTGGTGATGTTGCGAGAATTTCACCAACTGGTACCAGAAATTTCGTCATTTACGGAAAATCTCGCTGCGAAATTAGTCATACCTCCGAAACCCTGGGCATCACTCGATTTCGTGTGTGGCATCTCTGGACCCGTTGAACTTATTATCGACTATAATCGGGAGAAGCACGATAAAAATTCAACACGCACAGAGTCTCTTAGCAAGTCCTAATCACGTTCTTTCAGCCGACTCCCGAGGTACTCGACGATTCTGAGCGGTGATCTCCATCTGTTTCTTCAATGGGATCTATTACTTATTTGCAATGTATCCGGTTATTCCTCTCAGTGGCCTTCAAATATGTATTTGTTACGGATTAACAAAGTGTCGAAGTTAAACTGAGGGCGTTTCCGAAAAATTTCGTTTTTTCTCATTTGTCTTGCCTCTTGGAGTATACACCTGTTTCCCTATGAATCTGTCTGTTATTTTCTCGAAAACGCCTTTCCACTTATGATTCACCCGTCATCAGTGGTTTCATGGAAAATTGAGCGAAGGCACGATGGTCTTACGTTTCATTTGCTCTTGCACTTGGCTGCGTCTTTTACACACAAACAGAAGTGGGCCAGATTCCTGGTCTCTAAAGTGCGCGGTCGTACCCACGCATTTTGTCTCGCACCAGCTGGCTCTTGCGAGTTGCAAGGTATTCATCTCTATGCTAGCCTGGAATGAAGCAGTCAGATGGGGATCAATTTAGATGCAACGCATTTCAACACCACCGTTTTCGCTTGACCGATTGGAGCTTATCCCCAACCGACTGCTTCACTTCAAGCCTGCAGCTAGGTATCGTCTGAAGCCAGCTCTTTGGCTTTCCATGAAACCGGTGGCGGATTTCCGGTCCGAGTTCAGCTTGTCATTGTGGATCTATGCTTGTGCGTCTCTGACGTCACATCTGCGTTGAGACGCCTGCCAAAGCAAAAACTGTGAAGTCCAGCTCATTCCCCATATGATGCATTGGACACCCCTCAGAATCAGAATCAATGGCGGGCCGAACGCACATCGGAAGTTGATTGTACATACACCCCAGGCATCTGACCGGAAGGAGCCACCTGCGATGAGGTCCGTGATAACCACTCGCATTTCGGTAGTACCATGAAATCGCAAGCTGCACGCAGTTCTGGAACGCTGATATGAATGTGGGGGTGTCATGATTTACCGATTACGACCACGGCTATCTTGCTGCTTTCAGTTGACACTCAGACTTTCAGTGAGGCTTATAGCTGTGCGCGGCTCTCCCCTTCATGATAACGTAGCATATGTATGGTCGCATCGGAAAGTTCAGTCCAGCGAATAGACGGGGGAGCGGCGGTTGATTGCCGCTTGCGATCAGAACCCGGCTGAGTGGTGGCGTCGCGAACGCCGCACAATTCATCGCAAATGATTGTGGCCCATCCCTTCGCTAGACTAGAGTTTGCAAGAGGACCGTTTGTACGTGGGCCTTCCTTAGCGTAACTTCTTGAGAAAGAAAACTTTTGAAGCCTTTCTCCGGCTTCCTGGCGGAGGTCAGTGGGGATGTCTGTCATAAGCCCCATTCATAGCTGGTCGCTTCGACTAGTCGAGGCACTGCCAAGAGTTACAAAACCCGTCGCGACAACAGATCTTGCACTGAGTCGCGACGGTTGGAACAGTTTGCAGTTTCAGTCGCTATCGCCGAGCGACTGTGGTATCTCATAGCTGGTTGAAGCGACCAGCTATGAATGGGGCTATAGCTGGGTATTATTGTTGCTAACGTTGTTTCGACATGACAGACTACTCTGCCCCTTTCATGGAACTGCCGCTCGAGTTTATGAGCAAGGCCTGAAACCTGGGACAGATCGTTTGCTGGCCCCTCCTGGCCAGACTGCAAAGGTAATTCGCATATTCTCTGAAGTTCTATGATATTATGAACGAATGAGTTCCCTAAAATGTCTGTGATGTACTTCTGTTAATAATTCCTGCATTGTAACATTATTCTATTGTCATTCATTGAATGTGGCAAGCTGCACAGAAGGAAGAAAAAACGAAAACAAGTACGGATAAAAATACAGAAAAATAAACATCTCGATAAAATGTGTATATATGAACAGCGCACCCGTAAAGCGTAATCCTGTTATCAATGTTGTGTCGTGGTTACAATGTCATGAATGTAAGGAATAAAACAGCAACAAGCAAAAGGGACAAGAATATGACCAGGAGATTTTTGTACGGCAAGGGAACATTGTGTTGAAGTTGAGTTTTGGTATATGAGAAGCCCATGCCGTGGTAGGAGGGAGGGTACGGGCACGTGGGAACATACAGAAATGTGGCGTCGTCAGAATGAGAAATCAAGCGAAGAACAAAAAGAGGCACAGTGAAGCATCACGAAGACGACTGACAAAGGCAGGGAGGCATCGGGACGAGGGCGTTGCCGGCGAATATATGAAGCCAGCAAACGCATTTGAACAACAAGAGCAGCGAAACCCGAAGGCGAAGCGATTCATCAAGCATAAGGATCCACTGAGGACGGCATGGCCACAATTTGGGCCAACTCTCCCTCAAAGAAGGAGACACTGGACAGGCTTCTGCTACAGCTACTTAGCATAAATGCAGTGTGAATCTCATCTGAAAAGCGATGAGTTCTTCGTTAAAATGTAAGATGAATATTTGCACTTTAACATTTAACACTATCGCTACTCTATTCCAAAAAATAAATTAATTAATATGTTTTACTACGAGGTAAAACAAGACTACAAGTACCACGTTATATAGGGTGACGTAGTATCATTGAAATGCAGGCGCAACGATGACTTTCTGAAGGAAATAAGCGCACTTCGAACGAGACAGCGACAACTACCCGCGAGGTAGCTAACCCACTAAGGCTTGGGCTGGCTGCCAGTTGAATGAAAAACACAATACAGCACACGAAAGGGAACTAAAGCTACCACGGCATGCATCTAGAACATTCTACGACGGGGGATGTACACCCGGGAACTCTCGTCGTCGGACTCCTCTTGCGCCCGTCCCCAACGACGCAGGCGTCGCGGAGTGAAGAACGGCGACGAGGCTGTTATCTGCGTTTTGGACGAGGAGGAGTCGGTCGACCCTCCATTGCCCGGCGATGGCGGTGGCGTCTCTGGAATGATGTCAACGCGGAAATTGGCACCCGAGTTGTTGTCCCAGAATTCGCCGAAATCCACTGTGAAGCGGACGCAGAACTGGCATTGTCCTTCCTAAAACAACTTAAATTCAGGCGGAGAAACAAGTCTCTCAATTCGATTTGCTCAAATGTGGTTCAGCACAAAGTCTCAGGACAACTTCCGGAAGGGCGGCGATCCCATTATGGGCCCGTCCAAAAAAATTTCCACTTTCAAGTCCGGTGCTCGTCGCTATTTGGGTACTTTATGGAGTGTCAAAAAACTGCCTATTGAAGGTTGCGGGGAGCGCAAAAAGAAACAATTTTTAGATTTCAAATTTCCTTGAATGCGCAAAGCTGTGCACATTTGGGACAGCAAATGGTAACTTCTCGAGATTTCAGAAATTGAAACGTTTTTAGCCCAAACTCTGTCTGAGAGTTATTCGTGGTACACTAATAGAATAAGGCCCGTAATATCATTAACTCGGCAGATTCGGGCACGTCTAATAGTTACGCATGCCCATTTGTTCCATCGCACAATAACCTCCCTTCCGAGCTTCTGTCAGCATCCCGGCGGGTGGCTGGAGCACACCACCCCTGCCAGAGTCTTCTAATCAAGGGAGAGTCACATTAACTGATATCACGAGAGAGCTTGTTTTCCTATTCTTACTCAGAGCCTACCTGCAGAGTTTTGTTTTTTGAGTCTGCACTTCAGCAGAAGTGCTGTAAACTCCAGGATTTCACGTTTGCAAAAGCAATAACATCTTGCCCTTTTTACTGTCAGCGGCCAATCGGTATGTCAGATAAACGTATTCGCAAAAAGTGACAGTTCCAAATCTGGAGAAAATAATAGTGCAAGAGCAGCAAAGCCTATGGAACAACAATGAATCCTAGTGTTTCACAACCTTCTCAGGAAATATTGTAGATTTTAGCAGCGAAGAGGTTCCGAATACCACCTCATCATCTTTGTTGATGTGAATTGCAGGATCGGATTCGGAGGTCAAACTACTCTCATGGTTTCGTCACCCATCAAATCAGACTTTTAGCCCCCATTCCTGGGTAATGACCGGGTAAAATCACCAGCAAGTAAAGGGATTTCGCCTAATCCGTCATAAATAGCTCTAAGAAAATATATAATTAGAACACTTTGCAAAATAATGCAAATGTAAGATGTTTCAATTTCAAAGGCATTATAATAATTTAAAATACATATGATATGGAAGAAAGACAATTTATCACTATAATTTTTCACTAGGCAATAAGGTTCGTTTCGACCCTCTCTTCAGACGAACTTTATTGTTACAGTCTTCCCGGGTCTGTTCAGTAAAGAAGAAGTCTGTATTAATAATAACTTTTTATTAAGCTCCAAAAAACAAATTCCTGACAAACCTTCATATCGGCTGGAAGCATCATGGAGAACACGAAGGCATCAATGTCATTGGCACCAAAGACGTTGTGACCGTAAGAAGCGGCGACTTCGTCAAAGGTGACCCAGTTATCAACTGTGTAACGAATCGCTACCTGAAACTAGCGTCTTCAGAACTGAAGCGAATGTCGAAAATTTGAGAATGTTTTCCCCCATACCTCTTTGGAGAAGGCGATGTTAGCAACATTGATCTGACCATTGATGGTATTTCCATGAGCTCGCAGCTTCACCAGACAGACTTTGTTGTCACTGGCTCGCTGGTTGTACTCGGAATCAGAGAGATAAACGAAGTTGGACAACACCAATCGATGTCCGGGAGTTGGAGAAGATGGTGGTGTGGGAAAACTGCAAACAACCTCTTCTGCTTGAGTTGAAATGGAAACTCGTTCAGTAATATATAAACTTACAGATTCGGTTCCTTTTCCGTGATGTATCGGTGCTTTTCCAAATCTAATCCTAGAGTGTCGGCGAAACGCACTCGCTTCGCGCACGCCTTTGATCGTGATCGGCGTAAAGCGGACGGGAGTGTGTGGCATTTTGTGTCTCTGAAAAAAAAACTGTGTTAGAGTCTCCCTAGACGAAGCTTCTGAGCTAGGAATTTTTCACAAAGCCGTGCTGGAATTGGAGACTACTTTTCAGTTTTGAATCGTCAGCTGTGGCTTCAAGTCAGCACAAAAACTTTGAGCGTACTCATGGTCGATCGTGACAATGGAACTACGCATACGGAATTTAGCACAGAGCAAGACAGCATTTGTCTACGGCTCTCGATTTTCACAGCGTGAATGTTCTTGAGGGAAAGGATTATGCAGTTCAAATAGGTAATTAGTAGTATGGTTTTTTATTGTAGTCCGGCAGCCGTGTGTAGCCGCCATTCCGAGCGCCAAATCTCAATTCGCTCAAATAAGCGAATAAAAAGTCGACCACGCCCCAAGGAAACAAGAATGTTGAACGCCCCCCGCCAAGCTTTCAGTCTGAAGAGGGAATAGACGCACGATTCATTATATTCAAAATCTATGTTCATCTACTCGTTTTAGGTCTTGCATTATATTGTGGCCTTCATGACAGCTACGGCCGCCGTTGACGAGAAAAATAGGCTCGATTTAAAGGCAGTGGTCGCGATCAAATATGCTTGTCGCCTTTTTCTCTCTAAACCCTTTTCTGGATCTCGAGTAGTAGGACCTATAGGAAAAAAGCGCAAAAAAAACCACTGTTTCGGGCCAAATTTGAAGCCTGAACTTTCTTGTCTTTTGGTGGTGGACGAGCCCACTCCACATCATCAGCATCGATGACCTCTTATATGAAGAACACCAGCTGGTTTGATATTGAACTTCAATCAAGGAACCTTCGAATTTATGTACACATCTAGTAAAAAACATTGACTGGAGTGCTTTCTTTCATTGCTCAACTGTTTTTATTAGGTAAATTTGCATTTATTTCGTCCTCTGAATGTCGATGATTTTTGTCTGCTCGGCATGAGACTGCGATCTTTTTATTCGGCGCTGTGCACGTGTTCACGAACTGGCTTCTTTGGGCCCTAGAAATTCTAATTCTGGGCCATTTTCACCGCGCTACCTTCATAGTTTTTCAGCTGTTTTTAATCTAAGCTGATTTTTGTTGTTTTTTCTATAACGTTTTTCATCGTGAACGCTGCCATTAAGGGGTCGTTTATACTTCCGCCGCCGAGCGGCGCGGCGAAGTGCAGTCTTATGATATTGATCACGCGGTGCCGCAGGATCATTTCGGTAGAACTGCACTTTGCCGCGCCGCTCGGCAGGGGAAGTATAAACGACCCCTAACTCGCCCGCGTATTTTTAGCCGTTCAAAATGAAATGCTTTGAGAGGCCATTGCTCCGTTCCCAGAAGGTCTTGTACTATTTCAAAGACATAATTAGAAGCAGCATGGGGCCGTTCTCAAGAACGGCGTAAAAACAGAAAAACGATTTTTATCGTGAACACTGCCTTTAAGCTATTTTGTAGACAGCATTGCGATCAGCGTGAAATATTCTCCAAGCCAAGCACAAAAACTGTAAAAGGATTCTGAGATTGGACTGCGCCTTCAATAATTTTTCCAAATCTGAGAAAAAATTGAAGGGCGTTATCAATAAGGGAGGCTAAAGGCTAAACACGCCGAGACGAGTCTTTGCGCGCCTTTTACCCTAATCCTACGAGCGCTAGTGTACCTCCCCTATTCTGCTTGTCTTGTTTCGTGACTCATGGAGAGGTCAGATGATATCTAGTTTTTCTGACTAGGTTACGAATTGAAAAAAAACTAGTCTCAAAGTCAATGTGAATCAGCGGTGATTTTTGGCGGATACATCTAGTGGCAATGTTCTGTGCCTTACAGACGAAACGCTAGCCAGTAAGTCATCTCCATCAACCTCGCGTGGAGCGAAACCACAAGAGCAACTATTGGAATGTTATTTCATCCAAATAACCTCAAGGTAAGCACAATTCGGGTGGTGTTTGTGATTCTGATAAGATTATACAGCTGATGTCTGCTGTTGACACACTCCATACAGTAATCCATCCGACCGGCATGTTTTCGTCCTTGCTTCGTTGATTGCTATTCGCCCTTTGCACGTGGAACGTGGGATAAGCATTGAACACTTGTCAGTATTCAGGGTTAGCAAAGAAAAGGCCAAACATTAGACATCGTGAAGAAAAACTGACAAAAAATCAGCAGGTTTCCGATAAAATACACTTCATTGCGAGCATCCGATTCCGGGGCGGTTTTCTGAGAACGTCTCTAATTCTCAGACATTTCCTTGCTCATAAAGGGAATTCAGTTGTTACAATGCTGCGCCTTCCTAACAAATACGATGGTGGGTAGGGAGATAAATGGCCGAGTGGAGTACTCGTAGAGTGGAGTAGTTGGGTGGTAAACAAACAATTAATAATCATCAATTCTCAGCAGTCAAGAAACTGGATCTTTTCCACACAAGCGCGCGATCTGGCGACGCGCGACTGAGCGCCACAAAAGACTGGAGTGCCATGGGTCGCCGTAGGGGCTGAACTGATCACTGATCAAGGTTGATTCCTATTATGAGCACGTGCTCCTGGCGAGAAGTTAGCTGACTCGGAGGAGACAATGGAAACTGCTGCCCTAGCAAGCCATTTCTGCTGTGGTTATCAGAAAATTTGCCGACCTTTCACGAGAAAAAAGACAAAAGCCCATCAAGAGGTGACCCTCTCTTATGTGATCCATATTGGTTAGACATTCTGCTGACACAGTGGAATGATCAGCGGTTAAGCGTCATCTTCTTCGGCTCTGTGGAGGCCATTGAAATCAGCCTTTTTCTTCTCTAACTAATTCCGCTTTTTTTGAGAAAAAAAGATGTGTGTCAACAGTAGCAGTTGAAGGTGAGAAAATAGATCAATGATGATTCACTGAGAAAGGAGTGAGGATGATATGCACGACGGGATTTCGTTCCGCTATTTTCTTGCCCACTAGAGGTGTTTGGCCCAAGGAAATCTGCGCAGAAATCGCATTCATATATGTTCAGCACCAGGGATGGGCGGAAGAAAAATATGAAATAATGGGAATCAGGTTTCGTGTTGTGTCAAAAAAAATCTTTTCGGGTCTGGCTCCTGATATGAAGCGATAGACTACGGTAGCTCCTCAAAATACTGCGAACTTCTGCCGAAGAGGAAGGCGATGGTAATAATTGTATCCCTCGTTGTGGGTGTTTTTAAACGCCCCTCAATTTCATCATAGTGGACCGGAGTCGGGAAACTGTTGGATGAAGTTTAGCTATGATAACTTTAGAAGGAGAGCTTTTACCCGAGGTTTCGTATCATCTTTAGGCAGATCTATTTCAGAATAATCTCTATTTAATTCTTCACTGCTCAAGTTTATCAATCTGAAAGACAAGCTCTAGCAGCGTGTATCTGACGAATCGTATTTAATGAATTATTACTTCCCGTTCAAAAACTGCTAAAGTGTCGGTCCTTACATCATTTTCAGCAACATATGCATGTAGCGAAAAAGTCTGCATAGTTCGGAAATGGATTCTCCGTAAAATTTCGTTGAAGTAGTCGATAACAAGTTGAAATCGCACCAGGAGCTTCGCTTTATTAGATCCTTACTCATAGCCTGCAAGAGGAACCTGTGCGATGCCCAGCTTCGATGTATAAGCATGAGTTAGGTGGCAGGAATGGCAGCAACTCGCTCCATTAAATTTTTGATGCTCGGAATCCGAAGTTGTTTTAAAGAAGATTGACTGACTACTCATTGATCGAAATTGCAATTCTTTCGTGATACTTTTCCTGTGATAAACCAGGTTCCACGGGAAAACGACTTACCCATCGTAGCTGCCCGATTCGGCACCGAAAAGAAAAAACAAGAAGTCATATGAAAATACCCAGGTTTTGAGAAAGTCCAACACGGACTCAACGGGTGCGTGTTACACTAAGCAACAATTAGCATTCTTGGCGAGCCGATTCCATCACACCAGCTTTAAAAGCAGTGTTCACGATAAATTTCACTTACGATATCTCCACGGTTTACGGAAGGTCTGGTGCCCTATATAGCAAGGCATGCTTGAAAAGGACACGAAAGACGCGTTTTGAGCCAAAATAGGCCCTTCCTTGTTTACGTTGACTTTTGAGCGTGGAGGAATTGACCGCTAGAAGGATGCAATGAAGCGATCAGCTCACTTATCAGCACTTCGTTGACTTGATCATTCCTGTAATCTGAGTCTTCATTTGTTCATTCCGAGGGGGCGGATCTGGGACACCAGGCGTGTCTGGGGCACCAAAACGCTTGTTTGCAACCGTCATTTTGCCGCTCCTGGCTAGTTTTCTACCGTTTTTTTTTTCGACACTGGAAGCCTTGGATCCTTCTCGCCTATTATTCCACTGTGGAAAGTCAACTAGGATGATCATCGTGAACGCTGACTTTAAATGGGAAACAAAAGCATTCCTGGCGCGGATTCACTCGAGGAGTATAAGTTGCTTAAAAGGATTTTTATGGTTCGAACGTATGCAATCCATTTATATTTAAGGGAATAGGATTATCTGAGAGTCTCGCTCGTAACAAGGAGCAAAAGCGCTATTATCAAATTTCCACAAGGCAAAAACTTCCTTCTCAAAGACCACAGTTGACTAGAATGTTCTTCTAGAGTTTCAGAAAAAGCACTCTCACCTGTTTGGCAGAGGAGAAGTATTCTCATCGGACGAGAATCCCGAGTCTGGTGAAGGAGGCTCACTGTCTGTCGGGTCACAGGAGCAAGGCGATGGCGGATCATACTGCAATGAAATAAAATTAGTTGGGACACATTGACACTTTAACAATCCAAGACTTATCGGTTGTTAATTTTATAGTGGACCGGCCATAATTGTATTTCCAGGGATTGGGCCACCTCATACCTACAGGTGGCCCAGTTATTGCAGAAAATGTTTCTTTGGAATCGTATCCAGACAAATTGTGAATGCGCTGAATAATAGAACGGAAGAGCCCATGCTATCCAGAAGGTTGGTTCCTGGCTATGGTGCTATGGTGCAATCTGTCATGAGTACAGATAAGTTCAATATGAAACTACTGAGTTAGATCCCAAATGAAAACATCCGCAACCGTATTCCCATGTTTCGGGTCGAATTAATAAAGTTGAACGGAGGTCCGTGAACCAAAAATGTTGCTCCAGAATTGTGGGCTCATTTCTTAGCTGGATTTGGAGAAAGTGTATGGAATAATTGAGCAAAAGGAGACATATCAGCAGGTACATGGAACGGACTTTAGGAGCGAAATAAGAAGCTGATGGCTTGCCTCCACACAAAATCTCAACTGTCGAGAGAGATAGAGAGAGAGTGAGAAAGAGTGAGAGAGATAGAGAGAGAGTGAGAGAGATAGAGAGAGATAGAGTGAGCGAGATAGAGAGAGAAAGTGAGAGAGAGTGAGAGAGATAGAGAGAGCGAGTGGGAGAGATAGAGTGAGAGAGAGAAAGAGAAAGAGTGAGAGAGTGAGAGAGAGTGAGAGAGATAGAAAGAGATAGATTGAGAGAGATAGAGAGAGAGGAAGTGAGAGAGTGTGAGAGAGATAGAGAGAGAGTGAGAGAGAGAGTGAGAGAGATAGAGTGAGAGAGAGATAGAGAAAGAGTAAGAGAGAGTGAGAGAGAGTGAGAGAGAGTGAGAGAAAGAGCGAGAGAGAGTGAGAGAGATAGAGAGAGAGATTGAGAGAGAGAGTGAGAGAGATAGAGAGAGAAAGAGTGAGAGAGATAGAAAGAGAGAGTGAGAGAGAGTGAGAGAGAGAGATAGGGACTGAGAGAGAGTGAGAGAGATAGAGAGAGTGAGTGAGAGAGATAGAGTGAGAGAGATAGAGAAAGAGTGAGAGAGTGAGAGAGAGAGAGTGAGAGAAAGAGCGAGAGAGAGTGAGAGAGTTAGAGAGAGAGTGAGAGAGATAGAGAGAGATAGAGTGAGAGATAGATAGAGAGAGTGATAGAGAATGAGAGAGTGAGAGAGAGTGAGAGAGATAGAGAGACTGAGAGAGAGTGAGAGAGATAGAGAGAGTGAGTGAGAGAGAGAGAGCGCGAGAGAGAGGCTAACAAATTAGAGCATGTGTTCTGAGTATTTGCTTACCACAGATGCTAACAGTATCGGCGTGCACGGTGAAATGTGCTTTTCTCGAAGATACACGCTGATGCCAGCAAGATGGGAAGCTTAAAGGTCGCTCACAAGCTTGCAAAAGTTCGTGAGATAGCGACGCTTACAGACCCGTACGACCTCAAGTAGAGCGATTACGCCGTCGAAAGAGTCAAAAGCAAGCCAAAAGCACCACAATCCAGCAACCAATCTGTGGGTATTTGTATTTAGGCAGGGTATGGCCAAAAGTGGGCTGGGTTTTGAAAGGTCACGATTGAGCATATAAGGTAAATTTAGCTTGTTTTCGACGTTTCCAACGGCGCATGCGTTTTGGTGCATACTGTAAGAGTTTACCAAACAAGTCTTTCACCTATCTCAACAACATTTGAGAGCGGATATAGTGCCTCTATACTGTTTTGAACTGATGAAATCGAGGGCCGAATGCAAGAACGAGACGGTTGGGGCAGGGGCAGTGCAGGCGGCGCCTATGAAGATTGTCGATGCTCACAAGACAGGACATGTCTATAGTGGTGGGTCACAAGTCAGGACACGTATGTCGTGCCCCAGTAGTCTTTATCTCTGTGCCCTAGCCGCCCCAGCTAGGGACTTGGGGCACATCGATAAGACTACTGGGCACGGCATACGCGTCTTGACTAGTAGCCAACTACTATAAACGTGTCCTGTCTTGTAAGCATCGGCGATCTTCAAAGGCGCCGACTGCGCTGCCCCTGCCCAACCGTCTCGTTCTTGCATACGGCCCCGGGGTAACACGAGTTGTAGAAATGGTCAGAGACCCTGTTCGGAGGTGTCGGGTTCATGCCCTTGTCACTTTCGCAAAGTCACTTAAATGCTCATGTCAAAGAACTTCCCCTCACTACAGAAGCCCGCCTACCCGTGGCCGGCGTTCGAATCTGCCAGTGATGGACCTATCGGCTCTAAAGAAGGCATGGCTGCAGCAAGGCCGGGATCATATTTCCCGCGAGCGACCAATGACAGCGACACCACATATCAAGCATATCGACCGAAAGTCGATATCGAAGGCGAAGATTGCGTCGCGTTCAGGGGTGTGCCTTTTTCGTTTACCAATTTACCGATTTTCTGGGTTCACCGGTGTTTTTCGGTAAATTCTAATTTACCGATTGACCGAATTTTTCTCGAAATTTACCGAAATTTTTACCGAAAACGAAAATTGGGTGTTTTTCGCCCAATCGGCCAATTCCTTACTGGTATTTCATGGATTTGCTACTGTTGTGGCACACTTTTGGCGCGATATCTTTCTTCATCATTATTTTTAATATCTCTTTTGACCCTTTGGCCTACTTTTTGAATGTTCAAACGATCTCTTCAATATTTTGTGTCACGTGCTTTTTCTTATCGAGATACCACTCCGAAAAATACATACTTTATTCAGAAATGTCAACAGGTTTGCTACGCAGCAGAGTCCTGAAGCAGATATACCAGGAACTGGGAAAATTCTTTTCGGAGCCCCCGGACACGACATGTGGATCGAACCCACACAGCTGGCGAGGCTAAGGAGCAGTTCGGCTGGCGCACGCGAAAAAAAAAACGCTGCGCGCGCTAGTCGTCCTTGGGGCGTGATAACCGAGGGCCCTCAAAAAACTGTTTGTTTTTCTATTTTAGCCGTTCTCCTCTATAATTTTTTTTGGAAATCAATATAATCATTTCCCTTTTCGCTTCGAGAAGCAAACAAAAAAAACTCTGAAAAAAAAACTCATATAAAAGCGCTAAATAGTTCCACTGAAACGATGGAATGAGACGCATTGCGTGTAAAGAAGTACATTGTAAACCAAAAATTTGAACAAAATGCATAAATGATAAAGGGGATGGCAAAAATGGAACAACAATTAATTTTTTTGAGGGCCCTCGGTTAACGCGCCCCAAGGACGACGCGCGCTTTCCGTCGTGCGCGTCGCGTGTGCCAGCCGAACTGCTCCATAGTCACACCCGCGGTGTAAATTCGATCCACATGCCCCCGGACACAACACCGAATCCACTGCAATTCTGGAACGACCCTAATCTGAAAACATTGTACCTGCACATTTCCTCACTGACCAATAAGTACTTTTGCGCGCCTCCTGGCACAGTTGAAAGGATGTTTTCCTCAGCTGGCCTGATTTTGAGTGACTACAGAAAGGCCTTGACGACAGAAATTTTTTGAATGTTACTTTTTCTCAAAATCAACGTTCCGCTTATCCAGTTCAGCCGTTGAGCTTAGTTTAGTATGTTAAACTGACTCATTATTTGCAATATCCTCATGCACTATTGAAAATGATAGATAAATATTATGGTTCATTTGTGTTATCGTATAGGATATGTACCAAAGTCGAAGTCAGAATTTTTCCCTAATTTTCCGTTTTTACCGTTTTTTCCAAAAAAGTCGGTAAAAAGTTTTGGTAAAAAATTTACCGAAAATAATTTTACGCACACCCCTGGTCGCGTCGCACGTCGCTGGAAGTATGATCCCGGCCTAAGAGTATGGAAACGCCCTCATATTCACTGTGCGCGACGAATACACGATGATTGTCAGTTGGCCGCTTTCGTGCCTTCACCATGTCTTTCTTGTGGAATTGTAGAGTAGGCATCGCGTGAGGATATGAAGTTGGATTCTGGAAGATGGTGCATGGAGCGCAGCTATTTCTGCGTGCCAATGTCATTCTCAAGCCGCGACTTGACAACCACCGTGCAATCATTCGCAAGCTGCAATCTCAATGAATTACTTGTAAGGAATCCTGCCTTGGTTTTTGCACTTACCTCGCATAGATTTCCTGGATCTGTGATCAGCTTCAATTCGAGTTTCTTCAGCTGAAGCGAGTCTCTCATTTTGTAAAGTGATGCGCACTGGAAAACATCGATCGTCTGTGCCAAGGTTGTTTCCATCGACGTTCGGAGTGGTCAGTGCACTAGGAACGAGCGGCTCCACCACAAGAGCGAGGCGCCAACAATCTGCAAAGAAACTCTGACACCTGATTAAATGCAAGGAGGGCGGTCCGCGGAGAGGAACGCGTAATATTACGTGCCAAAATCGACATATGTCGAGGTCAGTAAACACAGCAAACGATAGAGATGGAGAGATGGACGGCTGCGAAGTTCAACGCACGAAAACAGGTACTTTTTACAGACATCTTTAAGTAACAGCTGCGGCGGGAGAAGTAGATGAAGGACTGACATCACATATCTAGTGGATAAACACAACTCGACTGCAAACTCTACTGTTGAGAGGGAATCTGCGCTATGATCTATTACACTGGTTGCAAGTGATAATGTGATGGCGTGCAGCCAAATATAACGCAGCGACACACACACACCTCGTCGTCGCGGTGTAAGCAGGCAGGAATGCGAGAAACAAACGTTGCTGACGGCTTCCGTCTTTAATATGCACCCAGCACACGAGCGCAGGTACGCCCTCAGCAGGCCAACCCAGGTGGACCACGTGCGTTGCAAATGAGTCAAAAAAGAAATATTTACAAAGCTTTCTAACGCTCGGCTTTTGATCACCAATGAAACTGTGACGTCTCTGACTCCGATTGGCATCTCTCCTATCGTTGACTTCAGAGCCACTACAGACTCGTTATCTGATTTGAATGAGGTAGAGCAGGGCGAATGTATCTGACCCTTGACGGAACGCTATACATTTGTGGTTGTCAAGTAAAGACCTACTACTTCATACATGTTGCGGGGTCAGGGCGCCAGGCATTGAGAGTTGCTTGAAAAGAAACTGCACAAGTGTTGACTTTCAACACGAACTTTCGACACATTTGTGCCACAGCCTGCTCCAGTCTATCCACAGGGAGGATGACGTGATGTGATGTGGCTACGCGTCATCGATATCGACGTTTGTCAGGTAATCATCTAAAAAAAGGCTGACACATCAATAAAAATGAAGTCGCTTCTGAAATCTTTGACAGCTAGGGTTCCGAAGTGATTCTATCGACTAGTCGCTTCACATCAAACACAGGATGCTTTGACTGGCAACTGAAAACGGGTGTAACACAGCCTTTTGTATGTAAGGTACAGCTTAGGTTGGTCAAGGAGCAGTGAAAATTCAGCATAACTCAGCTTCAAGAATCCGCCTGATAAGCAAACACAACAGTGAGGGTGAGTTGTGGTCCCTGGTCTGCCTATTCGAAAAAGCACAGCAAACAGCAAAAAAAAACGAAAAAGGAAAAACTCTGCATAAAAACCCTGTGTTCATGGCCAGGTTCATACTATGCTCGACGAGCGACCGCGAAGGTGCACATCGGGTATGTCGATTTCCAATCGGCACACATGATAGATAAGTCGCTAGTCACGCGGAGTATGAACCCAGCCAGAGTCGCGCTAACCCATTTTTGTTCTTGAAATAGTCTTATTTTTTGTCAGCCAACAGCTTCTACTCGGCTGGTTCCCAGCTGACTTCAACATTGAAAACCCAGCGATGAATCTGAAGATCCTTCCACTCCGTCAGCAAATAAGAAGACAGGTCTCAATTCTGCGAGGAGGCGGGGAGTAGAAGATATGCTCAGGTGCCATACCATATAGTATGTATGTCCTTCCTAACGTCAAGTATTCATCCCTCTCCAGCAGCTTCTTTTATGCTCATGTTCATTACGTTTGCAGAAGGCAGTGGTTAGATAACAGTGGTCGAAAAAGGATCATACTACAGTACCGCGCATATTTTCTGCAAAAACGGCGTTTTGCGGCGTTTTTTGCGCGCACAAAGCGCCGCTTTGTCATAACTCGCTTCAGAGTGATCTAAATTCGATTTTGAAGACATTTTTGAATTTATCTCAACGAGGGGATTCTAGCGGTACATAGAAGTATGAACTTTTATGGAAATGGAGAGCCTTTATTCTAGAAAAAGCGAATTTTCAGCCCAATTTTTTGGATTTTCCCGTGTAAAACATGCCATGACGGATGTGTGAAATGGGAAATAGGAAGCTCTGAAGTATATTCCAACTAGGACTATACAATTCATTCTGTGGGAACATTTTTATACACGCTTTCAGAGCCCACAATGACTGGACCTCCGTAACCCCAATTCTTCAAAGAATTATAACATTTGTAAAATATGTTTGCTAGGGTTTATGAAGTATTCAATGAACTCCTCACGGAGCATCCGAGCGGTGACAAGCATCCGACTACCGCCGCGAATTTAGACAGATGTTTTTGGAAAACCTCGAATTTTCAGCTGTTCGTTGGGAAACTTTCATCGTTCTCAGCGTTATTACATTTGTATTCGACTTTATATAGTTCGAGGTAAGCAAATCAGGTAAAGTGTGATGACTCTACTTGCAAGCGAACCCTTGTAGAGCGAAAGACGCTCCTATCAATATTTTTCTGTACCATAACAGCTTTGATAGCTGCATTTAGTGATTTACCCGTTTTAAGCTTCCATTTTCAGTACTCAGCCGAGTGAAGAAATCCAAATTGTTAGGCTTTTTGAATGCTGGGCTACCTTTTGATTACATAATTCCGTCCTGCATTCTGATTAAACTTTGCAGCTTCTCCGAACCTGCAAGTTTCCGACCTGAAAGTTCTCACCAGCGACCTTTGCCAAGGGAAATGTTCAGAGGACCCTCTCTCTCGTTCCAGACGTCCTCAGCCGCGACTGTCTCGCTCTCATAAGCTGGCCTAAAAACAGTTCTGAAAATAGCTTTCGCTCCCCCTCAGCGCCAGCGACAGCGACGCCAGCGACGCGAGCGAGACAGTCGCGGCTGAGGACGTCTGGAACGGGAGAGAGGGTCCTCTGAACATTTCCCTTGGCAAAGGTCGCTAGTGAGACATTCGCGAAGTGGTACTTTTGGGGGTCAAAAATTCTGGGGATCTTGCTTGAAAGGGGGAACCGCGCATAGTTATGGAAAGGCGAAAGAGAGTTGTGTAGGCCAAGGCAGGCGGAGCCGGGTAGGATGCCGGGTGGCTGGAAAACGGGGGTCTAAAAAGGAGAAAAATCGCGAAAGATGTGTCATGGGTGGTTGAAAGGGACTAGAATTTTGAGTGGATCAAGGCCGTGTTAGGGCCTAAAAGTGTCGTAGTATAATGTAGATGCGAATTCGGTGGTGGAGGAGTTCCATTTGTGTCCGTCGGCCCACCATCGCCTGGCGGGGCGAGGGTGAGCTGCGGCAGTGAGGTGGGGGCCGTGGAAAGTCGAAGTTGGCGACTATCGAGATGGACACGGAATGACCTGAAATTTGAATAAGGCATTGTTTGGGAGACATTCTGGCCGATTTTCAAGCGGAGAAGTTGTTGTGATGTTGTAAAGTGAGCGATTTTGGATGTGTTTCCGTGCAATTTGTGGCGAAGAGTGTATTTGCGGGGGGCGTATCTCTTTTGCGGAGGGGCGCTGAGGGGGAGCGAAAGCTATTTTCAGAACTGTTTTTAGGCCAGCTAACGAGAACGAGACGATCGCGGCTGAGGACGTCTGGAACGGGCGAGAGGGTCCTCTGAACATTGCCCTTGGCAAAGGTCGCTGGTGAGAACTTTCAGGTCGGAAACTTGCAGGTTCGGAGAAGCTGCAAAGTTTAATCAGAATGCAGGACGGAATTATGTAATTAAAAGGTAGCCCAGCATTCAAAAAAGCCTAACAATTTGGATTTCTTCACTCGGCTGAGTACTGAAAAATGGAAGCTTAAAAACGGGTAAATCACTAAATGCAGCTATCAAAGCTGTTATGGTGCAGAAAAATATTGATAGGAGCGACTTTCGCTCTACAAGGGTTCGCTTGCAAGTAGAGTCATCACACTTTACCTGATTTGCTTACCTCGAACTATATAAAGTCGAACACAAATGTAATAACGCTGAGAACGATGAAAGTTTCGCAACGAACAGCTGAAAATTCGAGGTTTTCCAAAAACATCTGTCTAAATTCGCGGCGGTAGTCGGATGCTTGTCACCGCTCGGATGCTCCATGAGGAGAGGAGTTCATTGAATACTTCATAAACCCTAGCAAACATAATTTACAAATGTTATAATTCTTTGAAGAATTGGGGTTACGGAGGTCCAGTCATTGTGGGCTCTGAAAGCGTGTATAAAAATGTTCCCACAGAATGAATTGTGTAGTCCTAGTTGGAATATACTTCAGAGCTTCCTATTTCCCATTTCACACATCCGTCATGGCATGTTTTACACGGGAAAATCCAAAAAATTGAAAAAATTGGGCTGAAAATTCGCTTTTTCTAGAATAAAGGCTCTCCATTTCCATAAAAGTTCATACTTCTATACACCGTTAGAATCCCTTCGTTGAGATAGATTCAAAAATGTCTTCAAAATCGAATTTAGATCACTCTGAAGCGAGTTATGACAAAGCGGCGCTTTGTGCGCGCAAAAAACGCCGCAAAACGCCGTTTTTGCAGAAAATATGCGCGGTACTGTATAACTGAAGCACATCAAACACGAAAACAATGAGCAGAAAAAATGGTGAAGAAGATATGACATGGGACCAGTTTCGAATTTGTTTGACGTTTCGCTATTATGTCATAATTTCTCAACATGCCGTTTAAACTGGCCTTGTTGCATGGATACTGAGAGATTCTTCGTGAGCTTGAGATACCGTATTTTCTCTTTTAGAAGTACATGTACTTCTAATACTCAGACCCCTATTTTATACGTACTTCTATTAGAGGTGTACTTCAAATAGAGGCTGTATTTCTAATTCTCAGCCCTCTCTTTTTGATGTACTTCTATTAGAGGTGTACTTCTAATAGAGGGTGTACTTCTATTATTCGGCGCAATTTTTTGAATTTCCAATAATAGACTCTTCACATTTCTTGATTTCCAGTGTAACACCAAAAACTTGTGTTAAATGAAATTTCAAACTAAGCTCAATTAAATTGATGCTTCCACAATCTCTGATATCATATATTCACACCTTTCCCAAGTTAATTTCTTCCAAAAAATGTTATAAGTTCGTTTTCTATTTTGTTGACACGTGCTCCATCGACTTGTTAGGCTCAAAAACAATTCAAAGGCAGCATTGACGATGAACATCATCTGTGACTTTCCACAGTAAAATGATAGGATAGGAGGGTTCTAGGCTCCCAGTGTCGAAAAAACGGTGAAAAACGAGCCAGGAGTGGCAAAATAACAGATGCAAACAAGCGTTTTGGTGTCCCAGAACCGCCAAGTGCTCCACTTCCGCCCCCTCGGAATGAACAAATGAAGACGTAGATTACAGGAATAATCAATTCAAGGAAGTGCTGATAAGTGAGCTGATCGCCTGATTGCACTGATACGCATCATCCTTCATAGCGGTCAATTCCTCCACGCTCAAAAATCAGCCTAAAAAAGGGATATTTTGGCTCAAAAACGCGTCTTTTGCGTGGTTTTTAAACATACAGGGCACCAGACCTTCCGTAAACCGAGGTGATTTCGGAAGTGAAATTTATCGTGAACACTGCCTTTAACTGATCGCCCTTCGAGCCGCCCAAGCGCGGTTCTTGAACGACATGACAACAGCTTTTCCAGAAGCGAGTTCTTTGCGTCCACAATCCACTATAGCAAAAGTCTACCATTGGTGGCTTCTGATTTCCTCGTCGTATAAGCGACTTCTAAACATAAATGATCCAATCTTCGTAACGCTGGAGAATCTTGGTTTTTCAGGCACCGCTAAGGTCAACGTCCAGGCCCAACACAAGCCGACTTTGATCGAATAAAACCCAATCAAACAAAAATATTTGTAAAGAACCTAAATAAACTCCGTGCATTCGCCGCGAATAACACCAATGTCGAACATTAGCTCTGCGTTTTCTCCTGGTCATTTGAAGTTTGCTGAGGTTTCATCGTAAGTTGTCCCATACAAGCAATCTTTGACCAAGAAAGGGATGGCCGATAGTTTTTTTTGTGAATATTCAAACCTCACATCATTGAAAAAAATCTCGGGCAAACTGGTCTCTCTCTAATGCCACATTCGTGTTGCCAATCACTTACCAATGTGCCGGGGGTCCACTTCGAAAAGAGGTGTCCTTCTAAAAGAGGTGTACTTCAAATAGAGGGTGTAAATCTAATACTCAGACCTCTATTTTATATGTACTTCTAATAGAGGTGTTCTTCAAATAGAGGGTGTACTTCTAATACTCAGCCTTCCCTTTTAGGTGTACTTCTATTAAAGGTGTACTTCAAATAGAGGTGTACTCCTATTAGAGTAAATACGGTAAGTACTTCCAGCCCGAAAATTTAAAAAACTCGCACGCGAAATAGCTATTGGAAGATCAAGTGAAATTTTGAAACGAGCCGCTGTTGTTGGGGATAGGACTGGCTTAAAAAAATTGTGAATTTCGATCACTATAGAGTTATTGATTAGTCTGTGAACCTTGCATAAATCAAATACCATTCGCGGTGATTTGAGAGACAGGAGCCCAATGTAACGGTTCTTGAATGAGGCTCTTGGGATTTCCGAATACAGAAAACTACCTATCCTTGACAGTAGCTTGCGTGTAAATTATTTCGAACTTTTTCTATTATGTAGACGCCTTTTCCAGGGTGAGAAAAAAAGGTGCTTGACTCCACAATCGGTCGGATGTAAGTTTTCTATGTTCGTCGCAGTAAAGCCTTATCCTTACTGATAAGTGCTTGAGAAATTGAAACGTTCTAATGAGAGCCATGTTCAAACGGATCTTTAGATGGCTGGAAATTCTAATCTATTGGTGCAATTGATACCAAGATCTTTTACCTACTCAGCGGGAGAAGTGGAGGCCTGGGCAGTTATTTAGAGTGCGCTTAAACAATTTAGTCCAGTTAGAGGATGGAGTTGCGGAGGTAAATCGCCGCGCGCGATCGAAACCCTGTTGACCAGTGGTGTCGCTAACGCCGCACTGCCCGCCGCAATTTTCGCGACGAGTCGATTCAGTAGACTAATATTGATACGGAGAACATATGTAGGTGTCGGCAAAACGTTCGGTTCACCAAAACTCAGTGGCATGAAGACGGTTTTATTTGAAACATCTACAACTTTTTGGACATTCTAATCATCATCTGATGTCGAGATTCTTCCACAAATTTTCAGATGGTCTGCATAAATTTCAGATCGCACCCCGACACTGCAAGACATCCGGATATCAGCTGTATGATTGTTGAAAATACTGGGGACGCCTTGTGATACACCGCTCAGGATCGGTTACACGTTGGAATAGAGTCTTCGTTATCTGACTTGAAAGTACCTGCCATTGAGATGTTGAGCAATTCATTTGATAAGAATAGGTAAAAATACCAAATGTTTGCAGTTCATATATCAGTTTTTTTTGCGCGAAACTCGATCAAACGCTGTGGCAAATTCAAAATAAATTACGTCGTATTCGTGCTTGTTGCCCATCGGATCAGTCCAGACTTTCAAAGATTCTACCAGATTTGTCTCAATCGAGCGTCCTGGAACGGACCCAGGTTACCCTTGATGTGGTCCACTATCTATTTTTTTAGGATTTTCTCAAACAATCTACATAACAGAAGGTATGCTCACAGGGAGATAATTTCCCGAATCTAGAAAAGGCTGCTTTTAAAGATTTCGCGTTACGAAAGAATGTCTACAATGTGACGAACCTTCACCGAACATCTTTGATTGGTTCAAAATGTACGAGAGAGGTCCGTAAGTCACAGAAGCCAATTTTTGAATTGAAAATAGAAGAAGAAGATCAGGCGTCAGTGAAGGATTTCGGCCAATGCATGGCGAGATCTTAGATTCGACTACAGTAAAACCACGAAGAACTCTCCATTTGTCAGGAGAGTACCGTTATCTTCTCAGAAAGGTTTGGTAGAATTCACGTTTTTGCTCGAGTTTTTTAGAAGGAAGGGATTCCCGGAAGAGTGTATGTACCTCTTTCAGAAAAGAAACAAAGGTGTGGAGCACGTTGAACAGCAAGTTTTCTAAAGATAGTGGTGCGCTTTTCTTCTTTTTCGTTTCGTTTTCACAAATGCTCGCCTGTGTAATGAAAATCAAGACTAGAGTTAGACAAGTTTTTTGCGGCGCAGCGAGTGTATCTTTTGATATGCGGCTGTCACCACGATTACGGACGGCACCCCCCCTAAACCCAGAAACAAATGATATCATTGTTGAAAAAATCGTTTTTCCGTTGTTAGCGGAATAGCCTTCCTGACTCGAAATCGTGTTTTTTGCAAACGATAAAACGGATTAACTATTCCATAGCGTGTTAACGTTTACTATAGCACTGAAAGAAATCGTTGGTCAATTGTTGGCATGCTTCACAACGAGCCTTTCGAGAAATCACAACTCTAAAAAGCTTAATGAATTTCGCCGGGAATCCTGATCGAATACATCCCTCATAAATTCATTTCATGCTCTCTTTCGTTCTACACCGAAAGCGTTCTCTGAGAAGAGGAATTCTCGTACAGTAGGACGCAGATCCGAAAACGCACACCTGGAACGAGAGTTGCAACAGTAATGTCATCCCCATTTGTCCAAAATGTCCAGTTTTTCTGGCTCTCGATGATTAATTTAGCCGAGCACGTAGAAAAAGCCGAAGGGACAGAATCGCGAGATCAACAGCAGTTTTCTGTTGTCTGGCCATTTTGGCTTTCTGTTTTCTGGCTGGAAAATTGGCCAAGCCCAGAAAAAAATCAGAAAAACCAATGTTTTCGAGTGGTAAGTCGTAGTGACTTCCGGGTGTTATCACTTTTGTGACGGAAAGCCTATGAGCACTTTCACAGTCACAAGCCACGGAGGATAAAGTGAGTTTCATCAGAACGAACTGGTTAGGGATTCTGATGAAGAACCATTCTAAAGATTTCTCCTACCGATACGTCAGAACGAGCTCGTAGCCAAAGGCAATGTTAGCCAGTATGATGCCAAGTCTACCATTTCCTTAAGTGAGCTACATTTTTCTCACGTTGCTATGCCCTGGTATATTTGATTATTTACACTAGTTCCAGAAACTCGTTCTGGAGAAGCCCTTCACAGCAGTCCGGAATCCGCTCCTTTCACTTATGATTCTCCCGTCTTGTGTCCTACTCGAACAACACCTTGAAAAAAGAAGGATGTTCTCATTTGGATTTCAATCCTGGCTAAAAGAACTCGTTGGCGTGCTCAAATTTTCAAATGTAACTCAGGCGCCTGTAGCGTAGTAACAGAAGGCGCTGTTGTTGCCGTGCACGTTCGATCCACGCCGAAAACTAACCTACCCTGTGATCCCTCCAGGGGCCGGATTCATCAACGAAATTTGGGGTAATTTATACCCCGAGTTTAATTAACTCCACTCCATACCCCAAAATAAACCCCAAATGTATGTATCGGATACTCCCATATATACCCCGAAAATTGAGGTTTATTTTTCGATGAATCGCAAAAAATTAACCCCACGGAGTAAATTATGTATACCCTAAAACCACGGTTTTATCGTTGATGAATCCGGCCCCAGGATTCATAGATTGGTAGCAGGCTTGTCAAAGAAGTTGAGATTACTAGCTTGAACATCGCCCGGCCTTCCAAGTTCCTATATAGGTTCTAAAACTTTCTGTTTTCTGATTTCTGGCCATTTAGGTTTTCCTTGTTTTCTGTTTGCTGTTTCCGACAAAACCGATTTTCTGTTTTCTGAAATATTTTTGAAAACTGCCGCAAATCCCTGATCAACAGGGCACACTCAAAGAAGTAGGATGGAAGCAATAGACCCGGCCGCCCTAACAAGGGATCATTTTAGCGAATTTTAAAGCGGGCGAAATCTGGAACCTTGCAAAGATGCCTATGCCACTTGAAGTGATAGTGTGTATCAAAAACTCGATCCACACATACATATATCTTCAACAATGTCACCCCAGAAATAGAATTTCTCGAATGCTCCACAGGCCCTTTGGCCTCGAAACCATGAAAAAGGGTTTTCTTAGACCTGCCATTACTGCTGCATCTCACTGACATAACATAGTCATTGGTGTTCTGAAGGGTGCGCTGTGACATGAGTGCGGAATAGTGCACATATATATGAGACAATCAAGGTAGGAGTCGAGTCAGCCCTGCATACTTCGAGAAGCCAGCATGCTGGAGGCATCATCGGCAAGATTACAACCGATTTTGGGGCAAACAATTACATAAATGGGTATAAATAAAATGATTTTTGTTGTATAGGGCTTCCAAGTTATAATACAAAAAGAACCCTTCCATGCCTTCCATGTGTCCGCAGTTATCCATAACAAGGGTACGAATGACGCATTGCAGAGTTCAGGTTCTCAAGCGTGCCGTCGCGTGGCGGCTTCTGCTAGCAAATTTTTCTAATTCTAAACACTCTGCAATCCACTTGCTACGATGCAAGGGGCCTATCCGCGTCAGGTTGGAAGATAGCTTCGTCACTTTGCGGTCTGCCTTGTACCCATGAAACAAGTTTAGGCGTTGGAAAACCGCGAATCTGCCGCGATTGCGCCGACTCAAGTTTGAAATACCGTTAAGAATTTCTTCAGCGATCCAGGCTAATACAAGTGAAATCCCATTAAGCTGTGTATACCGCTACGATGAAGTATATTACTGACTGCAGCGTTTTGACCCGATCGTAATATCATATCAGCCCAGTTGCAAAAACACTACCATACACCTTCATTAACTCGAAAAGGGAAGTTGGATTTCACTCCAAGATAGATATCGAAAATGATGTAACGTTCCAAATTCAATGGCAGCTGCAAGACCACGTGATAATGAAAAAATCCAAAAAGTCATGAAGAATGCAAAAAAAGTCATTAAGAAGAGAAAACGAGTTCAGCACCTCTTTTTTCATTCAATACTTCACGCAGCACAACTTAAAGGCAGCATACACGCTTGCAAATGTTGTTGAGATAACTACGGATATAGAATGGTATGGCTTAGTTTACAACGCCTACGCATTTGAAGCGTCAAAAGCGACACACAATGCCGCTACACGATTAAGAAGTTGTCCCCGCCCTGTCTTTCTCCGCCCCTGTTTTGGCCGCCCTCCTCCAAAACAGGGGTACTGAGCCATTTTTACCGTCGTCGATGTATAAAGTTTACTTATTGTATTCACTGTAGCAACCACATACGTCACCGTCGGTGGTAATGGCCCAGCAGCCCTGTTTCGGAGAAGAACAGCAAATACATGGAGAGGAGAAATTCTGGGCGGAGCCAACTTCTTATTCGTGTAGCGGCATTGCGGGTCATTTTTGAAGCTTCAAAATGTGTAGGCGTTTTATTCTGAGCCATACCATTCTATTCCAGTAGTTATCTCAACCACGTTTACGAGCGTCTATACTGGCTCTAAATCAAGTTAGATGTAAGAACTTTTGGACAGTAACTCGTTTTTTCCTCAGTTCTTTCACGCACTTGAAAATTACCCTAGGAACTGCATTCATGGCAATGTTCTATGGAAACGCACATAATTTGGGTTATTTTTGATAAGTTCAGGGTTTCCCCAGCCAGCCCTGATATATATATATATATATATATATATATATATATATATATATATATATATATATATATATATATATATATATATATATATATATATATATATATATATATATATATATATATATATATATATATATATATATATATATATCAGGGGTGTGCGTTAATGAAATTTTTTTCTTTCGTTGACCGTTAATCGTTAAATTTTGAAAAAAAACCGCGTTAATCCGTTAATGCGTTAACACGTTAATTTTGCATTTCGTTAACAATTTCGAAAACATTACCTGACCACCACGAAAATCGAAAAATAACCAGACGTCCCAAAAAAACATGAAACACGTTCCATACCAAACACCGCAGTCCGTACACTCCAAACTTGGAAATCGTCTTCATGGATTATTAATACTATCAGCCAGAACAATAAACGAATACTCTTCAAGAATAGGAATCCTGACATTCAAAAAAGCATAGATGGATGGAACATTAACGAAATAAAAATTAACGTGATTCCGGGACTTTTTCGTTAACCGTTAATCGTTAATTTTTGAAAAAAAAAACCGCGTTAACCCGTTAATGCGTTAACACGTTAACGTTATTAACGCACAGCCCTGATTTATATATATATATATATATATATATATATATATATATATATATATATATATATATATATATATATATATATATATATATATATATATATATATATATATATATATATATATATATATATATATATATATATATATATATATATATATATATATATATATATATATATATATATATATATATATATATATATATATATATATATATATATATATATATATATATATATATATATATATATATATATATAGATATATAGATATATAGATATATATATATATATATATATTCGATTGAATCATTGGGAGTTCTCATACAATAAGATGTAGTTGTATGAAAAAAAAACACATGATCAGTAAGAGAGAAAAGAAATTCGGATTCTAAAATTGCAATTTCTACTTTTAGACGACCCATAGAAACGAAGGGTTGGGACGCAGTCAAGGTCAATAGGTTAGTAAGCAGACGAAAACAGCTGTTGAACACGACACGCCAGGGAGTGCAGAAGTTTTACTTGAGAAGGAATGGTTTACAGAGCCCGGTGATGGAAAGTTCAAAAACAATAGATGAGATGAAATGGGCGCACAGGATGATCAACACACTGTATCTATCTTCCGCTGCCGAAGACACAGACAAACTGTTGTAGCCCAAGGTGTCTTGCAGTGTTCTTATTCATCAAGCCTTTACACATCTGAATTAATGCCTGAACATTCCAACGAAAAAAATGGATAGCGTAAGAGGCAGCAGACACCTTGACAAGATTGATCTCACGTATCAACCGATACATTTCACGTGAACGTAGAACGGTTAACCGACTCCAATAAAAGCTCTTGCTACCGTTCCAGTGCACTTAAAGTCCACAGTGGGCAAACCAAAGTCCTCTACTTAGAATGACACGCCTCTATCAATAACACAAGAGAAAAAACATAATGAAAGGAAGTTAGGCCAAAAAACGGAAAAGGCCATGAATTCAGATTCGGAACGTATCACTTTACGATCCCACGCGGTAAAATTAGATCGCCACTTCAAATGAGTTACATCGTATTCAGTGTGCGGGAAAAATGTATCAAACGAGCCGCCTTCTGCATAAATTCGCCGCAAATTGTGGCTAAGAGATTGTTTCAAGAGAAATAACGTGAGCACCGTATACCGTGACGCCAAATGCAACCTTCAAGACCACAAAAAAGAAAGAAGCAAGATTCCTGATCTGAGTTGGGTCGTAAATAAAAGTGAAAAAGAAAACTGAGGCCACTTCTGAGCGCGGAGGGTGCATACGAACTTAAAAACTTTTATGTTACCCACATTCGTGTGCACGTTGCAGAGGTTTTTGCAAAATTTGATTAGAGCTGCTTGGAATTTTTATTGGAATTAGGACACAGAAGCAACTCTGACGAAGATGACAACAAGGGATAAAAAACTGGTGGCAGCAAAAACAAAGACGCCACAACGAAAGAATGAAAGGGGAAAAGCATGTGCTCGGGTATCCTAGCTAAATACCCCACCGAGAAAGAATTATTTCCACTATGAAAAAACGGCACTAACCCAGACGGGGAGGGGGACTCAGGATTCAAGGTAGAATTGAAGTGAACCACCGCTCGGTAACGCTATCAATCGAAGCATTTCTATAGAGTTTTCATAAAAACAATCATTGATAGCAGTACAAAACATCTTTCATTAGAGTTTTCATTGATTTCTATTTATAAATCCTGGGTGCCCCCCGGCTAGGATAGAGCCGAGGAAAACATCGCTTATAGGAGAAATACTAGTACGTACATGGATGGATACGAATTCAACTCAAGCCTATTCGATTTATTAAACAAAGAAATCACAAGCTCTTTTACGTGCAGGTATGCTAACTGTGGTCTTCGGTTCGGCTTTGATCTGTTACCGCGCGCGAGCCGCATCGATAGATTACAACTTCATATGGTAGTTAGAAAAATACGCAGTTAACCATTGGAGCCACTGTAAAAAGCATTCTGGTTGGTAAGCAAGTCTCTATCCTGAAGGACCTCCGCCTGATGTTGATCGCATTCACAGCGCGGGTGGGGCAAAGGAGTAGTTCGGCTGGCACACGTGACGCGTGCAGCGGGAAGCCGCTGCGTTCACGACGTCATTGGGGCGCGTTAACCGAGCACCTAGCAATTTTTTCCAAGGGGCCACGGTTAACGAGCCCCAACGACGACGTGAAGGCAGCTGTTTTCCGTCGCTCGCGTCACGTGTGCCAGCCGAGCTGCTCCTTTGCCCCACCCGCGCTGTGAATTCAAGCAAAATCCCACCTCCGCGCTTGAAAACAGGACCTCCCGACCGACCCCTTGATGCGTTCGCCGCCTGATCACTTTCTGTTGTTAACAACCAAATCTTATTATTCATAAATTGCATTACAATTCCTGATCCAGTATCATATCTTATAGTACATATGTATTGTTGTGAACCAAGAACAGTCGCACTTTATTGTACAATTATCCAGAGCCTAGAAACCTCATTACAACCCTGCCGTTGGGAACTACATCCAGTGGGTGCTCTGTGGTGGTTTTATAACCCTTTTAGGGTTGCATCGTAGGTGCCGCATCAGAGTATGTAGGGGTGGACCGATGCCATTTCCGAAACGAAAGAGCCACGTTTTGAGTTACCCCGCCCTTTTTTTCGTTTCGAGCCAGAGCGGTTCAACGGTCCAACCTCGTTCTGACGGGGCTCGAATCGAACCGGTGCCTGAGCAATCATTGCAATTGATCGTTACCCGTGAGAATTATCCATTTCCGCTTTTGAACCACAAAATGCGGTAGTCAGTTGTGATTATTTGTTCGTCAGAGTCCTTCAGGGTGGGAATTTGTTGCTGCTGTTTGTAGTTTACTACACTGATTATTCTGTTTTTTTTTTCTCATAATAGAGAGAAATATCAGATATCAGTTCAGCTAACCTTGAAGACTTTCAATTAGGGCAGACGTGTCCATGCCAGAAACATTTAAATAGTGTTAATTCAGAAGACCGTAGTTGGCGAGATTGCTTGTTGGCGAGAATTTATCAATTTCTATTTATTTACATATTTATTGCACGCCGTTGCCGACGTGCTCAAAAAACCACAAAGCAGTGAGTAAGGAACATGGAAATGATTACAAAAATAAATCAAAACTTTGCGCAACGATTCAGCAGCCGTCCATTGTTCTAATTAGAGAATAATCAAAAAGGCGACACTAGCTATAGCTAGGAACCATTAAAGGTTGTGGAGACTATTAGGAAAAAATATATTCCATGTTCCGTTTCTTCGTCGGTTTTATTTTCTGATTTTAAATATTTGCGAGTCACTTGTGCAGTTTGTGCGCAACCACTAGAGTGTTGCATCTATTATTTTCTCTTGAATATGCGAATGAAAGAAAAATTAGAGTAATACACTTCTTCGAATATTCGAAGAACCCGAATAATCCACATCTCTGAATATTCGGATGTTCGAGTAACCCGAATAATCCACTTTTCGAGTATTCGAATACTCGAATATTTATTTCAGAATTTTAGTTTGATAAATATTCGAATATTCAGCGAGAAAAAACACGAAAATTCACTAAAGATCACAGCAAGTGTGCGCTCAAACGCTACGAAAGAAACTACGAAACTTTCTCGAACACTCTATTTCACATGTTACCTACTATGTTCAGATTATCTACATCACATTGAACCTCTATGATGAACTCTCATTCTCTACTTCCGATTCGCTACACTCACATTTTCTGGCCACGCCCATTTTCCAGCGCCGCCGAGGAATTTGAGCATTGACACAGGGTTTTCCTTCATTCAAAAATCAGGAGAGCCGTTACGGGGCGGGAAAATAACCGCCTCGTAACGGCTCTCCTGATTTTTGAGGGGGGATGGCTAAATAAAAGGTCGATGGCTAACTTTGAGAGTTTTGGCCGATAAATAGCCCTTAAATAGCACACCAGGCTGCACAGCAGCTCCTGTTAGGGCTATTTTTCGCTTATTTCTCGGCTACTTCTCGATTCATTGCGCAATAGCAATGTATAGTGTTTTATTTTGGTGTTATCGCTGCAGGGAGAGGGCAACTTCTCTGAGAAATTTGTTCGAGAAGTAGAGGAGAAATAGCCGCGAAATGCCTGCCATCCGCGTAATAGCCAAGAAGGAGCCGGGAATCAGCTGGGTACTGCCGAATAGCGGAGAAGTGGGCCGCGAAAGAGCGAAAGATGCTCTTCAGGGAAGTATACGACTCATCCGCATCTCAGTTATTTTTGCTTAATTTCGTCATTTCTCGGTCGCTGATTTACAATTTCTCGGCTATTACGCGGTAAGCAGACATTTCTCGGCTATTTCTCCTCTATTTCTCGAACAAAATTCACAGAGAAGTTGCCCTCTCCCCTGCAGCGATAACAACCAAAAACAAGGCACTATACACAGGACCTGTGTCGGATAACGAGTACGCTAATCATGCTAAAAACAACAGTTGTGAATATCCGATTCATTCGAATGAGTGCAGAATAGTGACGCTATTCACCACTATTTCCCATCATTCGTGGTCTATCTGAATGCATGGGATACACGCAGGTATAGTTTTTAGTGCAATTCTGACATCCGTTATCCGATTGGTATCCAATGTAAGGAAGAGATGAAACACAATGAAGGGATGAACGTAGGAGGAAAATGAGTGATCAATAGAAGAATAGACCCTAAATAGGCCCGAATGGATTTGACTGAGGTGCACTGCAGCTGCTCAAGGAAAGTCAGGCGAATCCGTTCGGAATAACCCACTTCTTCGAATGTTCGAATAGTCGAATAAGCAGAATAATCCACTACTTGAATATTCAATTATTTGAATGGTATTCGAATAAATGAATATTCGGCCAACTCCCTAATATGTATCCTCTGTTTCCGAGTGAAATTTATTTCCGTTCATTGCGTACGTCTGCGCGCGTACGCTGCGTCTCCTTCTCCCCGCTCTTCCTCGCTGTCTCTACCCTCGCTCCGCACATTGAGAAAACATCTGCTCTCTTTTTTTACTAAGCAAAAACTGCTTCTTGAACATTTATCAACTGCTTCAAATCCATGGGTCATTTACCCGCATCCCATTACGACGGCATTTAAATTATCATCAAAACAACATGAGACGGCGAAAAAAAAACTCAAAAACTCACCTCCTCTGAGCATGATCGCCAGTTATGTGGACGAATGAACGGTGGTCATGCGAGAGTCGATGCCTGCCACATGGGGTGGGAGAGAACGGGCTAACCACAGACCGCGCTGCCATGGTTTATTACTGTAGCAGCGTGTGCGGGTGAAAAGGGGGGCTTGTGCACTCCCGAATAAAGGCAGTGTAGCTGCGGACACCTCAGCAGACTGCGCTGCGTCGTGTGCGCCCATGAGAAATGTACTGATCGATCGGCGCTCGCGACAGGTGCGCGGACTGCTGAGTGATCCGCAGCTATCCCTTTCGCGGCTACACCCACCATATCTGCTCGATTAGGAACCCTTTCTCAAACATTGTAGTGGAGTTTTTTTTTCTCGAACATCGCCCAGAAAAAAAAAACTCAAAATTCAGCAAAACATCCCAAGGAATGAGATAGCCAAATGAAATTCTTGAACAGCCTGGCTCCGCGGAGCTAAACCCAATAGAGGAAATTAGCAGCATCAGTACGGTCTCGTTGACCTTCGAACCCATTTACATCGATCTCTCAAAAGATTTTACTGACTTTTCTGACCGCCAAACCGATTAAAACGTATTTTGCATTATTTTTCATCAGCGCAAAAACCCTGACCTTTTCGACGGATCCCAACATTTTTGAAGATTTGATGCAGCTATCCCATTCCTTGTAATAATGTCTGAACTTTGAGGTTTTTCTGGACGAATTTTGAAAGAAATTACTTCCTCACGATTACTCAGAAAAGGGTTTTTATACGTGGTACGAAAACAATACCTCGGCGGGAATCATGGGATATAAACTCCGGAAAGAATGAGACCACTAGAGTCTAAATTTGGATGGATGAATGTCATAAGCCCAATTATGACATTTAAGAGAAATCCTTGCAATGTCAGCGCAACGACTCGTCTTCCCTCAAGAACAAAAAGTTCTTGGTCGGAACGATTTCACAGATTCATCTCAATAACAGGTGAACAAGCGTCGAAAGTATGTACTCAAACCCGTTAAAAAATCCCGAATACAGGGCTTTGTCTTACCAGCATTTATCACAATTTGGGGCAGAAATTTCAAAACAACCTAAGAATCAAGTTGCCGCTCCCCAAAAACAGTATTCATTGCGTGAAACGTATCAGAAAAACTGTTTTTGACCGAAGCAAGTAAGTCTGGCTTTCAGTGAACGAATGGAACACCTTTGTAATTTGTGATAAGAAAAGGGAAAAAGCGTTTCCCAAAGCGGCCCTCACGACCACGTGGGCTACTGTACCAGGTTGTTCAATAAGTTTTGTCGTTCGATAAGAAAAACACAATTTTATGGTCCAAAATCCACTTTATTATTCAGTATAATCTCCCTGAACATTAATACACTTGCTCCAACGATCCTCCAATCTGTGGATCCCATCCCTGAAGTGAGAATCCGGAAGGTCTGCAAAATACGCTTCAACAGCCGTTATGACCTCTTCATTTGTTGAAAAACGCTTGCCACGCATAAAGTTTTTGAGTTCTGGAAACAAACGGAAGTCGCTGGGGGCCAAATCTGGTGAATACGGTGGATGCTCCAACATTTCGAATTTCGATTCATGGATTTTAGCCATTGTCAAAATGCCCTTGTGACACGGTGCATTGTCCTGATGAAAAAGGATTTTTTCTTCTGCGAACCAGGTCTTTTTTCACAAATTTTGTCCTTCGACTGGTTCAAAAGATTGCAATATTATTCAGAATTAATTTTTTTACCAGTTTGCAAGTAATCCACAAACAAACTTCGTTTCGCATGCCAAAAAACTGATGCCATAACCTTCTTGGCCGATTTCCGGACACGAACTCATTTCGAAGCCGAACAACCAGGTTCACACCACACTTTAGCCTCTTGTTTTAATTCAGGATCATGGTGATAGACCCAAGTCTCATCCATAGTGATGAATCGACGCACAAAATCCACATTATCCTTTTTAAAACGCTCCAAATTTTGCTGAGAAAGTCGCATTTGAATGTGTTTTTGTTCCATTGTTAGTTAATGCGGCACCCATTGTGCACACAGCTCTCTAAAACCCGAAATTCCACTTAAAATATGGCTCACACTGCCTAATGAGATGTGTAGAGCCTCTTCTAAATCTCTCTCAGTCAATCGACGATCTTCCAAAACCATATCCTGTATTTTGGCTATGATTTCTGGTGTTGATGCGCTTTTTGGACGTCTTTCACGTGAATCGTCTTCATGGCTTGTACGGCCACGTTTAAATTCAGCAACCCATCTTTCTACTGTTCTAATTGTAGGTGAACAATCATTATACACTGTTAATATTCTTTCGTAAATTTCTTTTGGTGCTACGCCTTCCAAAAATAAGAATTTTTCACTGCACGATATTCAATGTTTTTCATTGCTGTGACATGGCGACACTAAATGGCTTGTAAACAAAGAATGAAGTGACAGATTGGAATGAAACTCCACATACGTTCATATGAAGAGTGTACCAACAAAACAAAAAAGTTTTGGGCTAGTAGCAACGCCCTCTCTTATCGAACGACAAAACTTATTGAACAACCTGGTAGTTGGCGAAATGTGAAGGAAGGTGAATCTACCGTACGCCAATACATAAACACCCGCAGTCCAAGCAGCAGCGGTCCGTACCCCAGTCTGCCTTTCAGTTCCCTTCAGTGTTTCTAAGATGCGGTCGAGCGAGGCAATTCCAATACCGATGTAAGTCTTGATTGGATTGACACCATTTGCGCAAAATTCACACCTTTTGGAGACAGACCAAATCGTTTATTGATCAGGGACACCATAGATGGAAGAAATTAGTCGGAATGTCAATTGAAAGTCATCTCAACTACTTACATTTGAATCAATAATTGGAAAGGAAAATTGCAGATGAGCAATAATAATCGGCAAGAATCCTGAATGGTAGCACTGTACAATAATTCCTGGGGATACGACGAAATTGGCAGTCAATTTGTATCTTGCCAAAGCTCAGAAACGACCCAGCTCAAAATAAAAACTACTTCTCAAAGAGGAAGGCGTTCGTTTTTGGTAGAACGGGAGTCGAACCACACTTATAGTATTAATAATAATTTATTACGTAGTTTTAGACATACGTCAGATATGAAGACACAGAAAAAAAAGAAATGAGGACGCAAGTAAACCGCAGTGCTATTCGGAAAGAATCTGTGTTCTTGCCAAATGCTCAAACCTTCTAAATAATTGAGGAATAGGCTGTAGCCCATGCCTTAAGAAGACGTATGAAGAGCCCGCTCGACAAGTAAAATTGGTTTTCTACAGGAAATTTTCACTGAATCACCACGGGTCCGTGAAGGTAATAAAGTGTGGAATCGCGAAACATCAACTTTATGATCCTTGATATCATCTTGAACACCATACATACATCTCTCACTTTTCGACGCGATTCCAAGCTATTCAGTTTCAAGGAGTTGTTTCTTACTCGCGCTCGGAGTATCCAAATGTATGGATGAACAGTTTTCTCGTGTAATTGCTCTGAACTTTCTCAATCAGTGCAATATCCTTCTTTTTGGACGGACAGAACTTCTTGTCCGAGGCTTGTCGGTAGAACAGCAAAGCGGTCGGGTTATATTTAATTGATTTTAGGTGAGTGCGCTGGTATCGGCAGTGTGATTTCAATCCCCACTTCGACTGTACAAGGATACTATACTCAATTTCGCCCCACTCGACGCGTGCCAGAGCGCGACGGGAATAGAAAGTGTGTCTGAATTTTTCACTGTGAATGTATAGCACCCGTGCTTGTCTTGTTACGCAGGCTTGAATTGGAGAAAAACGCGCGGAACCAAGTTCAACCAACTTTCCTGTAATGAGGTCAATTCGATTTGAAGAGGCTCTGCTGATGCGGGCCAATTGAAGCATTGATGTGATTCCAAAGGATGAAACTACAGAAAAAGATTAACCAGGATACAAACTCTTATGAAAGCAATCAGGATCCAAAGATCCACGAAGGAATTTTCTGAGAGCATGGCAGTGTGCGGTCTCAAAAAAATGAGCGGATTGGGAGAGTGTGTTGAAGAGAAGATGGCCGCCCCGCTCGATGCGATCATTAATGCAGAATTGCGTATCACCGTCGCAGTAAAGAAGACGAAGGGGACGAAAACGAACCAACGGTCATGGACTGTTTACAATGAAAACAGCAAAGAGAACACATGAAAAAACAAAACACATGTAGGTGACACCTTGAAAGACGGAGGAAACGGGAACAGGAGGTAGGGAGTTGAGGATCACAAGAGCAACTGCTAGGTGATCATCGAAAGACACCTGCCAGTCGTCGAGGCTCCCACAACTAACAGTCGTACCCCGGCTGAGGCTCCCGAACAGCTGCGATGGATAAATCACGAAGCACCCGGTACAAGTTTGATAAAGATGAGGTCAACATCCGGGACAATTGCTTCGATGAATAACATCTCTTTCGAAAAACAATTCCTGGCTTAGATGAACTCTGTTCAGATCAAACGATAGAGGCTCAATCCATAATTTTGAAACGAGTGAGGCTTGCTTGCGTAGAAAGGCACTGATTCAGATCTTTTGCTGGTCTTAGGGGCTGAGCAGAGTGCAACCAGGGCGCGGCGCGACCTAATGGTGGGCTGCCGTATTGATAGATAGCGGCGATCTATCAATACGGCAGCCCACCATTAGGTCGCGCCTCGCCCTGATGGCATTCTGCTCAGCCCCTTAGGGCGCAGCGAGAGCTATGATTGGAAAACAGCGAGGAAGTGGGCAGAGAATTTATCTTCAGCAAGAGGTCTAATTCAGTACTCCAGTTTGTATTTAGAAAATGTTAAGAAAAAACACAGAGATTTTTTATCAGAGTTTGGAAGGATGGCTTTTGCACCGAGAACACGGTAAATGTTGAAAAATTAATTTGGGATGAAACTGGAACTGCGTAGAATTGTGCGGCGGAATGAGTGCCTCAATATGATGTGATCTGCGGAAACAGTGGGAAGTGTCCTCTAGGCCCAAATCATGCGGCCAGAGACTCACATCTTCTTCTCTTTCGTTAGTTGTGGCTACTCGAAAGATGAATATGTGGAGGACTTTCCATAATCTTAGAAAGAAAATTCGAAGGTTTCAAAATTTCAAGAATGAAAAAGTCCGAAAACTTTCTGGAAGATTGGTGAATAATGCATCTCGAAGCAGAAAAAGCACCACTTCCTCGAACGGGCCCTAAAATTGATATTCGCGAAGAGACAAGACGTTACAGCGTTGAAGTGAAGGACCACATCAGGGCCATTGTTATTCGACGGTGAACGAGAAATCATTTTGGATTGCAATAAATTAAGAATGCAGATATGTGTGTATCGTCTATGACATTCCAGATTTTGCTAAGTAATCTCCAGCTTCTCCTATCTTGCAACATCTGCATGGTTACCTATTATTTTACTGCTTTTTCTGCCTTCGAGGTCTTAATGGTGGACAGATTCGTTACTGTTCTCTCGCTAACAGAAGACGTAACGCTGCTCGACTGATAGATAGATGTTCCACTGAAGCAGGGGTGTGCGTCTTTCGTTTTTCGCCCTTTTTGGCCAAAAAATCAATATCGAAAAAAAACGAAAAAATTTAATTTTTTTCGGTCTAAATTTTGCGGTTCTGATGCGACTCGCAGTCGATCGTTGCTGCATACAGACTTCTGCAGCAAGTTTGCACTCGTTTTGCATTTGATTTCAGAATAATTTCGCACAACAACATTTTTATGATCTGTCCCTTGCACAATGGTTCCTTCTACTACATAACTTTCGAAAAAAATAGACTGATTGGGTCAAAATTTATTGGATTTCCTGGTTTTATTCAGCCTGAAACAACTTCGGCGCATCCTTTGAGCATGGCTAAATTTTTCAGGAAGAGTCCTCCGAAAAACCAGAAATATATATTTCGACAGGCGGAAATATCACCAATACAATAACGTTAATCGATTCCGCATAGGTGGTAACCTGCATCGACATTTTAAAGGCAGCGTTCACGATAATCATTCTCGGTGACTTTCCACAGTAAAATAACAGGCGAGAAGAAAACTATGCTCACAGTGTCGTAAAACCGGTTCAAAAAGATCTAGGAATGGCAAAATAACGAACGCAAACAAGCGTTTTGAGTTCGCCAAAACGCCTCTAGCCCCTTTCCAGCCCTTCGATGTGAATAAATGAACACTCGAGGTTGTTATAACATGAAATAATCAAGTCAATGAAGTGCTGATAAGCGTGCTGAGAAGCTTGACTGCATTGATAGGTAAGCTCTGGTACAGCTGCAGTGACCTATTGATTTCGATTATCACCAGCTGCGGAGCGGTGTTCCTCGGTGAAATATAACTAGGGATGAGGAGGTTTCGACGAAAAAGCCACCGCTCCGCGCTGTGATAACCGAAAACACGAGTTCACTTGGAATGAAACAGAGTCTAGGTATCATCCTTCATAGCGGTTGATTCCTCCACGCTCAAAAGTCAACGTAAGCAAAGGCGGCCTTCATTAAAGGCAGCAGACACGCTCGCAAAAGTTGTCGAGATAACTACATTAGTGGGATCGTGGCCCTAGAAGAGACTTCACGAAGTTGCAAGCGTCAAAAACGAGTTGAAATGACCGTGTTTGAACCGTATTGAGTCACCAAATCATCCTTTTTTCGCCCATCGATACGGGCACCGCCCTTCAAGTCAGATATTCCATGCTCGATTACGGTCATTTTGGATTACTTTTTAGGCTTCTAAGGACGTAAACGCTCGAGGAAGGGCTGTACGAAAACATAAGCGTCGTTATCCCAACAAATTTTTTCTCCGCTACTTCAGCCAATGCGGGTACAACTCGTCCACTTTCAGACCAATATAGAACGAACCGTTATATCTTCATTTCAGTCGAATTTTTTTTTCGTTAATTCTGAATACTAACTGCTTCAGACCTTCTATTCATTCCATGAAATTGATATCTTTTTTTAGCGTGTATTATAATTGGGCAACGAATAATTTCGAATCATCCTATAAATGAATTTTTATCCTCAATGTTGAAACGAATCGAGCTTTCTCTGATTTTCAGAAAACAAGTAGGAGGGAAACTTCTCATAATTTAGGTTAGAGTAGAATCAATTGCATTAATTTAATCACAATTTTCAGTTATTCGAAAAAAAATAGTTGACTTATTCCCTGAAATACTGATATTTGTGATTTTGTGAATGCACTGAATTCTACTTTGTCATCAATTATGAGATGACTATCCCTTACCTGATGCCTGAAAACCGAAATTAGCTCAAACCATTCTGACTCTGGAGAGAAAAATCGATTCTTCGGATGATTCGAAATTACTCGATGCCCTAGTATAACGTGTATGCTGCCTTTAAGCACAAAAACACTGTTTTCGCGATCTCTTCAAGCGTGCCTTGCTGTATAGGGCACCAGACCTTCCGTAAATGGGAGATAAGAAGATATTAGAAAAAATCCATCGTGAACACTGCTTTAGAGTCAGGAAAATTCATTTTCTTTCAAGATGTTCATGGGAAGACGTGGGATGGTCACGAGCTGCCACTTTCTAAGCATCCTCGACTATTGGAAGTTTTCCTGGATCCCTCTCTACAATTTCATGACAATTCGCGCACGTGCTGCCTCTGCCAACTCGCGCAACAACATTCTTTGCGCTCTGGCTGGAACTTCCTGGGACAGCACGAAGGAAGTCCAAGACCGGCTGGCCATGGTCCAGCCGGTGCTGGAATATGGCGCCCCTATTTGGACCAGACATCTCTCTGAATCCTCTTGGTGCAGGTTTCAGAGAGCACAGAATACTGCTCTCAGGCTTATTACTGGATGTCACAAGTGGACGCCTATTCCGCATCTTCATCAGGAAACCTGCGTGCTTCCCGTGGAAGACTGCTTACTCCAGTCTCCGCAATTTCTTATTAGTACTGTCAAGAGCCCGTCCCATCCAACATTCCAACTTCTGTCGTCTGGCCCCCATCCAAGAAGCATACACACGCCGTTTAATGCTTCTCTGTCTCCTGTCGATCAACAACGCTGGGCTACATCCGAGCTATCGCGCAGAAGACTCCAGATGGCTGAGCGTACGCGCTTTGTGGCAGAGAACCTGTCTGATGCTCAGCCCAACTCAATTTATGGCGGCGTACCCCCAGGAGTCGACGACAGTGAAGCCGATCTACCGAGACGCACTCGAACAATCCTCGCAGGTCTGCGATGCAGTCACTCCACATATCTCAAAGCCTACGCTCATCGGACTGACCAGTCAGTCCCTGATAAATGCCCCAATTGTGAATGTGCTAGACATTATTCATTGCATCTCTTTTCATGTCCGGCCAGACCTACAACCTTGTCTGCTCAAATCTATGGTACAAGCCGTGTGAGGTGGCTAGCTTCCTACGCCTCTGATGCGATGCTCTGTTCATGGCTGACAAGAAGAAGAACATGGGGAAGACGTCGGGATTTGCTCTTTGGATGCTCAAAATTTTCAAACGGAAGCTTTTCCGAAAATTCTGGGAGCAACGTAATTTTTTTTGCACCCTCTATCGATCCATACCGGAAAAACTGCGAATAAAAACCTTCTTGGGCGAACGGCATCATGTCTAGCTCAATCCAGCGGAAGTGGTCGAACTGAACCTCTGTGTAGACACCACGACACAATGCGTGTCGTTGCGTCGCGGCCATTGCCGTCCAATAGCGCCGAGAGACTGAGCTACTGGTCAGTGCTGACCACGACGCGACCGCTCACACTGAAATTCAACACGACAGCGCAAGAAATTGACGCAACAGTATGCTCTGCATCAAGAACTATTGATGTTCGTCTCAGTACAACCTTTGTTCCGTTTAGATCTAAGACTTGCTCACGATTTTCAACCTCTATGATTTCGGTTTTTTTCATAAAGTGAGGGACCACCTTCGAGCCCCTAGTTTAGGTCAAACACGCGAAAAAAAGGGACATGAATGTTCGGAGAACTACCGCAGTTTTGAACAAAAAGTTCCAATAAGAAATTCAGAAGATGTTCGGCGCTGCAATTTTGTCACGATTCGTCACTGCAACAAGGGTGAAATTCCCCATGTTAATGCGTTGATTGTGTATGCTTTTGTTTCACTAAAAAATACATAATATCTCCTCATTCTGAGCACTTCGATCACGTGGCCCTGTTTTCAGTTGAAATTATGTATTATAATTACGAAAAGGACACGTTTCGAAAGACAAAAAAATTCTCGGTTTTTTTTCGGAATTTTTCGAATTCAAAACCGAAAATTTTTCGTTTTTCGGTTATTTCGGTTTCAAAGTTTTTCGCACATGCCTGCACTGAAGACGACGATGATCGTCGTCACGCTCAGGCCGAACCGAATAAATCTGTCCACCATTCGAACCTCGAAGGCAGAAAAAGCACTAAAACAATTCAAGATCTTGTTTTTTTGTCGATCTGAGCAATCGAACCGGGAGATCGTCGATAGCTCAATTTGACAAAAACAAAGTGCAACAAACCAAAATGATGTTTTCACATTGAAAAGGTCTTCCGTACATTTCTTTGCAAAACCGTGAGCTTCGGATATTTATAAGGGCAGGTAAAAAAAATTTAGGACAGGGAAGAACAGCCAGGAAATGGGGTTCAATCGCGTAGCTCAGCTAATCCATCTGATCAGCCCGCCCACATTGCGGAGCAGTTGTCCACACCAAAGAAACAATGGCCGATGTTGATAACCTTTTATCTCGACGGAGCCTAACCAAAGATTTGCATAGAAACCCTCGCATTTTTCAAACGACTCTTCCGCAAAATCAAGTCAAAATGCAGGCGTCCACCTGAAAAATTCGAAGGGCAAAACTCTTTGCGACGTTTCAAATTCTCTCGTGCACAAGACAGAAGTAATTGAATGTTTAGGTCATTTTTTGAGCAGCTCGTTCTCCAAAAACTGAGAATTCTGCAAGATACTCTGATTCGTGTACTTACCTGTGCATAAACATTGGAAAATGAGATACGGTTTTCGTCGTGAACACTGCGCTTGAGCTCCATGATATTTTTTTGCAAATAACGATATTTGGAACATTGAGAATGCGAAATTCACTTTCAGGTTTTCGAATCTTCAAATATTCAATTATCAAATATAAAGCTTCGATATCTTCTAATTTTTCCCACAATCTAGAACTACTTTGTGAATCAACAACAAAAATTTCTCACAACACCGAAAGACCCAGAAAATTCCTGATTAGGAGAAAAACAACAGAAACTGAAAACGCGGAACCTACTACAAATTCGAACGTAACCGAACAAAACGATTCCCGCAAGAACAGTGTTGAAGGGAGGAGGGGTGGGGGGAGCATACAGCATGCTTCGTCTAAAAGAAGATGAACAACCACAACTGAATACTGGAGGAATTCATGTTACGCATCGATTACATTTCTGAATGCCGGGCATTTCCAGGTGCTCCACTCCTGTTTTGAGCTCCACATCTGCTGATGTGCTCATTTCTAAACCAAAAAAAGATGTTAAGGATCCTGAATGCCACGAAACGATGCCCGTTGTGAAGGCTAAATATACCAGATGCGAATCTCCTCGCGAAAAGTGATTTGCAGGAAGTCGAATTAAGAAACTTGAGAAAAGACTGAGTCGCAAGGATTTTTCGGAATTTGAAACACATAGAAATCCTTGAATATTGAAGCAAAACCTTCGAATGCAATTGTGTCGAAACACTAGCGTGAAGATACGCAAATCAGTGCGAATGATCGTGAAAGGCTCATGCCTGATAAATGATGAAATGGGAAACTATTCAGCGCTTGAAACGTAAAGCTCAACATTGAATCGATAGATGCAGTGGACGAGAAAACTTATTGTTCAAAACAGCTCTATTGTGCACTGAATGTTTATATCCATAGCTCACGTATCAGTACACCATCCTTATGCGGAATCTTCCTGCTGAATACTGGTTTTTGATGGATGTTGGTTGCACATGGAGTACTGTTCGACCCGTTTTCGCACAAAGAAACATTCACAGAGATGAATCATAACTTTTGAAGAGAAATACACGGACCTCTACCAGGGAAATGATTCTTTGCCCACTTTTCCACCGTAGGTTTCTCACCCGGCGCGATGAGTGCAAGTGGTGTCAATACATGTTTTAGGTTGAGAAATGAGTTTCGGACAATTTCAGTTTCGACCTTTTCTTCATTATTTTCTGCTTTGTTCAGCAGAGAGTCATAGGCAGGGCTGTGCGGAAATCTTTTTCAAGATTTTCGGAAACGGAAACGGAAGAAAAGTGGCTGAAAAACGCCGGAAACGGAAGTCCGGAAACGGAATAGAACGAGAAAATTGTAGTATGCTTCAATAATACGTTTCGCCGCTACTCATGGTTTGCAACTGCCCTTCAGTATTCTTCGCCCTTCAATATTCTGTGATTTCAATCTACTCGCTCACGCATTCGTAGGGTTGCGCTTTGAAACAGCAAGCGAAATCGATGACAAAGAGATTCGCGCCATGATAGAAGAACGTGCTGCCGCTTCTCCTATTGTGCTGCAAATAAGTCTGGTCGAGCAGCTCTTCCTCTTTTGTGATTCTTTTGTTAATGAGTTCATCTGCTCCACTGATTATTCTAGTGCGAATGAACAGTGAAGGACCTTGTTCCACGACAGTGCGGGTTCGTTATAAAAGTCGCTGTAAGGCGCCAAATCCCGCTGAGACGGCAGTTGGCCATTCGAAGTCGGTCCTAGATGGTGATCTCGAGTCACTTCGTGGACATTAAATTTTGGTGCTGAGAAGATCTTCCCTCTTTTTGATCTCGGAAAAAGCCCCTCTGTGGCTGACATTAGCAGGGTTGCCCTCTGCTGAACGCCATGAATAGGGTCGTACCTTACTAGTACCTACCGTAGAGGGGATGACAGCCCACCATCTCTCTGGATTCGCCTAACAGGCTGCTGCTAGCTGATAGTGAGGGTTGCGCTCCAGGGCCGACACCGAATTCAGCCCCTCGTCGTCAGCAATAGGTGTTACTAATTGCAGCAGAGCTCGAAATGGGGAGATGGGAAAACCCAGTACACGCTGGCAACACATGCTGCTGACAACTAGGGTTGTTGAAGTAGATGTCGGCTATGGAGCGCTATTCTTATTGTGCTATAGTGCAACCCCACGAGTGTATGAGTATAAATTACAACTTTCCCTCTCCCAAATCAAGTTTAGGCGCTCAACGGTTTCTGATTCTCGCGCCTCAGTGAAAAAAATTAATCTTAGAAAATTACGCGCTGTTCGAATTGAGCTTGCCGATGAAGGGCCCAAAGAGTCAGTAACTTACATATCTTCTGCATCTCGATGGGCATGTGCTGCAGAGGCAAAAATAGAAGATTTCTGCCCCTTTGGGCTCCCCATCGGCGGACTAGATTGGAACAGAGGATACCTTCTGTAGCCGGTAAGGTCAAGCCCACGCTGGAAGGATCGCCCTATGTATCGATAGGGGACAGCAAGCTGTAGGTGCCCGCTTGCGGTCACATATACAACTTAAAGTCTACCTACCACTGTTTTCTTCCGTTTCCGGGCCAAAAAACCCGGAAACGGAACGGAACAGCCAAAAAAGTACCGGAAATACGGAAACGGAATCGGAAACGGAACACTTCCGCACAGCCCTGGGATGCAGCAAATCGTGTGATCACTGTGCATGGAGTTAGCTCAAGGGTCAACTAAAAAAATGAAGAAACTGCATACCTACAGAGTGTTATCAGCTGACAAACTCCAGCCCCTGTCTACTTGTTGACAGATGACAGCCGATTATCACCCCCGCTCCCTAAAGAATACACTTTCTCATTAAAAACAGTCCACAACCCATTTTAATTGGGTTGAAAGATCCATTTCTTAAGTTTATGCAAACCCATTTTAGAGAATTGAAATTGTTGAATTTGTGTGAAAATAGCGCTAGGGAACCTACGAAAGCAGATAGATTTCAAAAAGCAAAACAGAGCCCCTATTCGTTTCCATTTAAAGTCAACTAAATTAGGCTAAAGTTAGTTGCTATAAATTGAACCAGTTAGTCCTTCCTTTGAACCCGCTAGTCCACACCAGAATCATGATAAGCAGCCGTTCATGGCTAGCGCATGGGGAACCCACGTGAGTGCTGGGTAAGCACCGAAAGGTCATCGATAGGTTAATAATTGATAGGTATAATGACTCATTGAAGTAATGTACATAATGGAATTAGGTTCTTCAGAGGAAAAGCACAAGGAATGTAGACAAACATAGTCTAATGCGCAGAGTGGATGAGCAAGGGCTCAGCTCTTACTGATGAATCATAGTGAAATATTAAGATTGATTTATGAGAATAAAAGTTTCTGAAAGTCAGAAAACGTTTAAGGAGACTTTCCAATCCAGGACGGAGATGATCCAAAACAAACAATATCAAGACGCAGAGACTGGGAGCAATTCTGTTTAGGGCCGAAAATGTAGGGGAATGGAAACAGAAATTGAAAGAAAGTAAGCAGACGACCTTTACCCTCCATAAATGTGAGTTTTTGGAGGAGTTTCAGAATTTCGCCTTAACATGGAAAGATTGTTTACTCTGGTGAATAAAGGAGACGTAAACACTACTGAACAACAGCTTTGCACGGTTGATAGATAACACTTGATATCAGCAGAAAATTCACGCTCACGGCAGCCTATAGAGAGATAAAGAGTAGTGGTCGGGCCAGAAAGTGGGACCAGATTTATCGAATGTTGCCTCTTGACCGACCCCGTGCATGCATGAAAAGCGCCTCCGCGATCGGTAGCATGTCATTGACATTGAAAGAGCACTGGCATGGAAAATCCCTCTGAAAACCGGCAACGTGTGCTGATTGCCTCGAATGTCAACAGCGAAAAGGGGCTCTTGTGTAGATCTCAGAGCTTCCAAAAATGTTGGTTCTGGGAGATGTTCTACCTTGCTTGCAACGTAATGTAACGAATCGATCGACTTCAACTTCTGAATTGTCGCTCCCTATCAGAATTGGCGTTAAATGAAGCTATTATTTCTAGAATTGTGCAAAGCAGCCGATTTTAAAACAAAATCGGATGTTTGAAGGTAGTACTGTAGGAGACTGCCAAAAAGGCCTTACGAAGACTCGATATAGATTTTAGAAAAAGGGGTTCTTTTGGCGTTCTCGTATTAAAAGTCGAAGTTTGACGAGGAAACGGGCTGAGTCTCAATGGGCTGGCAGATGTGGCTCAAATGCGAGATGATATCTCACTTGTTCCTGACGCTTCAAACGGCATGAGCGTTTTGGAGGGAGTTGTACGACCTTACTAATGTCGCTATATCAAACATTTTTGCTAGAGTGTATTATACTTGGGCCGAATCGATTGATCGAATCATCATCCGATTGAAAAAAGTCGACTTTGATTAAATCGACGAAGTGGAAAATCCGGCTAAACCGAAAAGTCGATCATTCGAAAAAGGGCGATTCTCGGATAAGTCGAGAAGTCGATCATTCGGAAAAGGGCAATTTTCGGATGAGTCGAGAGGTCGATCATTCGAAAAAAGGGGATTTTCGGATAAGTCGAGAAGCCTATCATTCGAAAATAGTAATATCCGACTTATTCGAAATTTTCGCCACTCTCAAGAGTACCTGGTAAACTTATTATTCGAAGATAATTCTTCGGATGATGGATCGATTTAGATAATGCCATTTTTTCAATGATTCGGATACGGATATCCGGTCGGGTAATTTCAGATAACTTCGGATATTTTCGGAACAAAGTTCAATTGATGCAAAACGGTAAAAAATAATTCAGGTACTCAAGGCGAGCCTCTGAAAACATCCATAATCGAAGAAACAGAAGCACTTCATTGCATTTGCAGCATGTTCCCATACGAACATCAATCTTCATAAATGCATATTAATAAAAATATGAAAACATATCTTCGATAACTCTACCGTCGTTGGGAGGCACAGTATCATCCATACACAGGTTTTTCAGAACAACTAGCTAGTAAAAAGTGTGCAAAGCAACTATACAAAAAAATCTACACTGAATAACTAGCCACTTGGTCATCTCACTTGACGAAGTGGCCTTTTTTTCCGAGCCGCAACGACTCTTCCGATTTCGGAAGGAGGAGGGAAACCCTGGGTTGATGTATTAAATGGAAGTCGGTACGGGAAAATGGGCGTGGCCGAGTGCAATTTTATCCCAATTTATCCGATTTTATCTGAATATTATCTGATTTTATCCGAAAATTTACCCGAATTTTATCCGATTTTATCCGAGTTTTATCCGAATTTTTGACTTTTCGGATAATGTTTCGATTCATATAATGCCAATTGTAAATTTCCCGGATATTTGTTCGATCCGGATATCCGGTGGGATATCCGAAAAGGAGTGATTCGGATACTAAGTATAGTACCTGGTTACTGAGAAAGATGTTGGAAGCTAGTCCATCTGGACCCATTTTGTTAATTTGCGCGTACTCAATGCAGAATTTTTGTAGCCGCAGACAAACACAATTGTTGCCTTCTTTCTACTATATAATTAGTTTTCTTTTCTGATTTCTACATTTGCGCAACGTTCAATGAATATTATACTGAATTAAGAGGTCATAAGGTTTTGAATAAAGGTGTTTGAATGGAAATGAAAATGGGGAAACTGCGGGCGAATTATGCTGATCGTCTAGGAGGAAAATTGTCATATTAGAGGTACAGTACGCTTAGAAAACCATAGGTATTTTCATGTTCTGTATAGCTTGGCCTCTTTAGTGAAAGAATCCTAATTTGTAAAAAAAACCAGTGCGAATACACTGTAAAAAATACCTTGAAGTTCGCGCCAAAATCATTCTTGAAGTTTTCCTTCATGTGGAGTTTGGGCCACAGTTGTTTTAGTGTTGTTTGTCAGTCCCATCAACATTCTATGAGAAAGCGATAGATGATGGATCAGAAGTGCTTGATGATCGACCCCACAGAAACTTTCAGCTGGCCGTAGCCTTTGAAGGCAGCGTTCACGATAAGTCTCATATTCGAGTTCGACTTAAAAATGGGGTTGTTCGGAAGTGAGCTATCCAATTGTGAATAAAACGGAGAAACGCGCTCAGAATAAGCTAAAATAGCTGTTTGTACCCTTCTGGGCGTGGACCCTGCTAGTTTCCGCAAGTGCGCGCTAATGGCGAAATGTGCGCGAATCGATCGGGCTGGACGTGGCGGAGATCTTGGGCAATTTGCCATCGAAAACGTCCGCGGCGCCACAAGCTCGTCAGAACGGGGCGCGCGGGCTAAGAGCAGGCGTACTGGAGTAACGAAATCTTTTCGCCGTCATTTTTATCGATTTCTGGCCCGTTTTCGCTGCTTTTCTTTTGACCCTATCCCCTCTAGCATCTGCCAGCGTAGTATTTCACACTGAAATCTTAAAAGCGAGATTCACTGTGGACACTGCTCTTAGAAGCTGAAACAGGCCTCGGCTGATATCTGAGCTAGGTATGGGGAGTCAGCTTGTGCGCTCATTGATGACGTCGCGACGCATCCGCGCGCGCACCAAGAAAAGGGCCATCCTTATCAAAGCTCTGTTCATACAGTCAGCGCAGATCGCACTGATATATTGCGTTCCCCGTTGTGCGGTAGCGCAAGCTCAGTGCCCGCATATTATAAAACGTGGCTTGTGCGGTAGCGCAAGCTCAGTGCCCGCATATTATAAAACGTGGCATCTAGTTTACACTAATCGTCGATAGGGACCGCCAAGTACATAGTAACACGCTCCGAGCAGACTGTACACTCGTTGCCCCATACCTCGGTACATTTAAGAGACTCGCTTTAGTTCCCAAGTGCTACTTCCCCGCCGTTGTTCCCCCGGAAAATAGCCGTTAGACCCTGAAGCCAGCTTCCGAAATTATCGATTCTTTCATTTTCATTTAAAGACTTCCATAAGTCGCAAATGATTCAAAAATATGTAATGGAGCTGTTGCGGGAACGAAAAAGTCGAATAGGCTGTCACATCTTCATGTACCGTCCGAATGGCTGAATGGAAGGGTAGATAATTTTTCAAGCCGATTGAAAAAGTCGACTTTTTATTTGAAAAGTCGATCATTTGAAAAAAAGGGATATTCGACTTATCCGGAAAAGTCGATCATTCGAAAAGTGGTAATTCCGGCTAAATCGAAAAGTCGATCATTCGAAAAGTTGAATTTTCGACATATTCCAAAAGTCGATCGTTCGAAAAAGTCTAATTTTCGACTTATTCGAAAAGTCGATCATTCGAAAAAGGTTTCAATTTGCCCAAGTATCGAGTGTATGCCGCCCTAAAAACAAAAATGGCAAAGTCGCAGAAAATTATGGAGTTACGAAAGGCAAGCTGGATGTTTTAGGAGGAGGCACTTGAGCATCTATGTTCGAACCAACGATTCGTGATCTTCCGGTGCTACTTTGACAATACTTCATTGAAATGTTATTCAACCATGGAATATTACTGCAAACAGTAACAATCGATGATCTGTCAGTGGTAGTGAAACTATCAGCATCGGCAGCCACATTTTGCGGCGGTGAAGCTGGCGGAGCCTGAAGAGTGCGTACAACGCCGCTCGCGAAATTTGGTCCGAAGGCGCGCGAGACAGGTTTTCGCGTCTTCGGCGCCCTTTATATATGTATCTTCTTCAGATTAACAAAATACTCAAAATCGTGGCGAGGTGGGTTATCCAACGGCGTAATGAGTACCAGAGTTAACGTTTGAAGCAAAACGTGTGAGGTGGAATTATAGTGCGCCATACAGTATACGACGGATACAGTACATATGTAGGTAAGTGAGCGGCTGCGTTGCGCTAGGTGCACTTCTTTCTGCTATATGAAAATCGCATTTCAGAAATCTTGTTTGAATGTTAACCCTAACAAGTATTATATTGTTGAATAGCCCCCTTCCTTCACATGGATCCTGAATAGATTTTAAGATTTGAAAAATATGAGGCTGAGAGAAGTTCCCAAAGAGGGACGCGAAAGACGCAAAATGCGTCCTCTCGCGCTTTCTGACCAAATCCTGCATAGGAGGTGTTGTAGGGCTACGTTGATTTTCTTCCTTAGAGTCGATCATTAATTTTCTCACCAAAGCGGCGTGCCAACCAGCTTCTCATCTGCGATGAAAAGACAGAGAAAGGGCGTGAAAACGACCGAAAACTGAGGGGACCTATTCCCATATATGTGTTGTCTTGTTGGGGAAGGTGAAGATTTACAACGGAAACGTGTCGATCGGGTAGGTGCACTTTCGACGAGGGTCATTTGTCGTGACGAAATATCAAGACGTAAAGCAATTAATCAACGAAACTAAGCAGAGCAGGGCGAATGTTGTGGGTTCAGTGTGTTCCCGTGATAAGCATGAGACCATCAGATGAGTCGGTTGGGAAGGAGAGACTGTGCGAGATGATTGTAAGAGGAGAAATCGTAGGAGCAAGCATAGTCGACGATTTGCACGTAATAAATCATCACAGCAGACTTGGGGAAGGGAAGGGGGAAGGATATGATCGGTGGGGGCAATAGGGCGATCGACCGACGACCCAATGCATCGTCGGTCCACAGATAGCAGCACGATGGGCTACGATCAGGACATGAAATCACAACAAATGTCAACCGATTACCCATCATTACATCCGTCTGGTTAGCCACGACTGTCCAGTTCTCAACGAATCCAAACAGATTGGTAGCAGGTTCGATGATGCATTGCAGAAATATTTCCATGATACAACAAAAAGCCAATTGTGGGTGGGCGATAATGAATCCACGATACCCTTTTTAACGAACCGGTGATTGAAACGATAGTTTTCGGACTATCTTCCGAAATTTCCGACAGAATTACATGTTAGGCAAAGTTTCTAAGGTGAGTGATATAAAAATCGCTATTTGTAGGGATTTGGAGGATTTATGTAGGTTTTTTTCCTATAATTCATTGCTATTAGGGTGAAGCGGAGATTTATAATTTTCTTTCAGAACACTATTTGTGAATCTTGATTGCAAGCAAAGCACCAGTCGATGTGAAACAGGCGTCAACATTTGGCGACCGAAATTAGTCGTCACTGTGTAAATCCGATTTGAAAAAAGTGCCACTTCAATATCAGCCTCCTACTGCAAACACAACGCTGAACAACCCGAGGGAGCAACAGCTTCAAAGAACTACAGATGCATGCGTTTCATTCATCGTTTACCTCTGCTTCTGACTGAAGTTTTTTTTTGCCAGATATAAACAGAAATTCCGCATTAAAGTGATTGCCATAGGTAGCTGCCAGCCTAGAATTTCTATTGTTTATACAAAACCACCTACTTAATCTATCGATTTGTGCGCGTTAATAAAAGCGTTAGTAGAGAGTCTCTGAAGTTTTCATTGAATGAATGCACTGTTCACGACGAAAAAGTTGCGCGCTTTTTGGCAAAAGCGTAGGCCCTTTAAGAGGCCCTTTAAGAAGAGTAAGAACGGAAGTGCCCCGAAAAACGACCAGGTAGTGGTTGAAAATCTCGTGAACCAGCCCACCCATCGGACCACCTCGCCCACGTCATATAACAGTCGTTGTCCTGCATTCGTTTCACCAGTCGTTGTCCTGCAATCGTTTCACCAGACTAACGAGCATCGAATTTTCCAATATTCTTTATCGCGGAAGGTTCTAACGCGGAAGGTGCATGTGCATTGACCCAGGTTATTTTTGTAGAGTTTTTGATCAAGAAACAGAAAGCAAAGCCAGTTACAAGCGGCACGGACCCTAGTGATACTTTGCGTTGCAAATGGAAGGTTGATGCAAACTCGGTGCAACAATGTAATAGCATATGACGCCGAGTTCGCGCCAATTTTCAATAGAGAACGCAAAGTATCCATAGGATCCGTGCCGACTGTACATACGAATTTTGAAGCGCAAAACTATTTTCCCGACTATAGATTCGATGCGTTGTCTACAGTCTCCGAAACACACAAACAGGCATAATGAAATTTTTCGGAGATTGCTTAAAACAGTTTTTCTGCGGAATTTGAGAGACCTTTAAAGGCAGTGTCCACGATAAAAATCGTTTTCGAGTTCCCACCATAAAACGAAGGTTTAGAGTCTGACTGTTTTATCAGTGAAGAAAGAATCATGAAAAACGCTGCAAAACATCCAAAATCAGCCCTACTTTTTAAAAGCCAAATTTCAACGGTGGATGAGCTGCTCGGGTATGGGCCTGAACTAGACAGCGTGCGCCAATGCGCCTCAATGCTAAAACTCAGCCGCGCTCGCACTCCAATGCTAATGTAAAGGTGGACCAAACTGTTCCTCGGAAAACTCCACCGCGAGCGGAAGGGCTAGCGCGAGCGAACTTCGGAGCCCTACGGAGCTCTTTCGGGCTCGTTTTCGTCCGTTCTTTCGACCCTAGTGCTCCAATGAGACCCTGAACTTTCAATTTCCGGCCAAAAACCGAAAAGAAAGTTTATCGTGGACACTGCCTTCAATGCAACAATTTTCCAAAACACGACCACACTTTTCTTTAGATTTTAGTAATAAGCGAATCCTGCTATGGACGTAAGTCGTTATGTAGAGCTTTTCTTCTCGTGTTTACTCGTCCGAACGCCATGTGGGAATTTTCCGCTGAGCAGTTTCCATGAACCGATTCAAAGTCGAAGTTCTATAAAGCTCTAGAGACGGTTTTCTAACGTATACATGGTTTTTTCCAACGTTTTTGAAGGATGTTCAACAATCACCAATTGTGGCACATTGGAACCAAAGTTCATTTAAGTACGGTCTCTTTGTCAAATTGGGACAGTATTTTTGTATTTTATAAGTGAAAAGGGTAAATTTTTATATGAATTGTTTCGCTTCTGCGTTCAGACAATTCATATCCCTAGCTACCCCGGGGCTCTTTGGTGAAGAGGGTACTTAAATAGCTATATAATAGCTATAAATATACTAACCAGTACTTAAATAGATATGCGAAATCAAGTTTAGTCCACTGAAAGGACAAGGTGCATTCACAGGTCATTGTTAAATCAAAAGTTTGCGATTGCGACAGTTTTGGTCAACTGTCACGAATCGTGAGGGGACCAGGCCCACACAATACAAATGTGCTGTCATAGGAACACTTTGCGACAACTTTCGCAGCCGCTGGCTCAAAAAGGAATGTGATGCCTGAAAGGTGGAAACCGTGCAGTATTCGGTCGCTGACGCTGCTGTCCGTCGTGGTGCAGCGCTCTGCAGCTGGTGTCACCTAGACTGCCCGAGAGTAGAATCCAGTGTCGCATGGGTGCTTCCCAGTCCTGAGCGGCAACGACGGCTGACTCTCAGCGACAGCGATGTCGTAGTGTTCTGCTACCGCGACAGGTCTGTGGTGAGGTATAACAGCGGCCATAGTGGCGACTATGCTGCGTTCTACCTCTGCAGCCCCGTCCATTCACAAGACTCATTTCAACGAAGAGACTTTATGTCCAGAGATAGATCTGAGAAAAAAAAGAAAGAGAAAGACAAAGAAAGATTCGAACTACAGTAAACATCAGCACTAAAAATTGAAATGTTTCTGCGAACAAAATCTGATTCCGAGATCATTTCTGTCACAAGAAATCCGACTTTCGAATTCTGTCTAGGTATGAAGGTGGCAAGGACAAAATATGGTTGTCACGACCGGGTTCCGTTGACAACTGGGCCCGTAGCAGAAACCCCTGATGTGGCAGATCAGCGCCGCCTCCGTGCCACAAGCAGGTGGCTGACGTCCTGGCTGCAATAATTGAGTGAAGCCCTATCTTAATGCATGCGGGCCGCCATGGATAGTGACGACGGTGGCAGCCATTCGACAACGAGATGCGAGACACCCGTGTACCTGAGCACTGAGGTCGCAAATGGCGGCGTGGTTTGCGAGACAACAAGAGAAGTATCACGCAAACACCTCTACCTCGTGTTGATTCGATTGAAAACGTTAGATCGGGTGATCAACCGCTCGAGTCGGCGCAACGGCAGATGATTTCGATTTCCGGGGTGGGATTATGGAAAAGAGGGGCAGTAGGTTTTGCTATAGGTTTAATGCCACATGCTTCAGTGAGGAAGCAGTAAGCTTGAAACGTGCTGCTTGCCTCGTGGTGCTGGCGTAAGCGAGCGAGAGCGAGCAGACGAGGGCGCGCGAGAAGGAGCGCCTGTGAGCGGCTAGCGAATCGTGTGCCCGCGATGATTATCGATTTTGCGTAATCGCACGCTCTCGCCACGTATGGGCGGAGCCTAAGGGCGCGGAAAAATAATACTCTCCAGTGACAAACACTATACAATTGTGACCACCCCTATCGAGGTGTAAAGGCAGGCTCGATAAATGCGAATTAGTGCAGTTTCCAAGCAGAGACAGCGATTTTGGTGCTGAACCGCTCGTCTCGCCTCAGAAATGAAGGGTGATGAACGGGAAACTCTTGTGAACTCTACTTCAAGGGCTAGGGGTAGAGGTCACTGTACTGACATGCGTGTTCACTGACTGCGACGATGGTGGAAATCAATCGGCTCATCAGCTGCTATTTTTTGCCAAGCGTTGGTATTCCTTCCATTCTTCTTAATTCTCCCGGTATTTCCGCTTTCAGTTTCCTTTTCTTTTCATGAACCATTTTATCTATGACTGTTTTGTTGTGATTGCGAGAATTTTATCGCATGTACGTGTTTTCAAGACTTTCTTCCTTGATTTCTTCATGAAAGAATGAAGAAAAATTGAAGCGTCCACTTTTTTTCGGGAAATTCGGTCTTCTACCAGTGTTTATTTCTGTTTCGGCACCACTATGAGCGTTTTTAGGGCTCTTCGGCTAAAAAGGCGAGGGATCTGTACATCTAACTATCTTCTCCGCTTTCTTTTGCATGACTTGAATATTCTCCCTTTCATTACCAGGGGAGTGCCATCGATAGCCTCTTATTGTTGGTGAGAGTCCGCTTTGGCACTTAGTCTGGTGAACTAGTGGAGACATGCTTGTTGAACAACTCCACTAATTCATTTTTTCATTTGCATGAAATCGCCCCGTTGCATGAGAAATAAGAAAGTTGGAAATTCTTTGTTTGAGATCGAAATGTTCTTGTATTGGACATGGCTAAAAAAACTGGGAAAAGTGTGTAGTAGATTTGGAACCGATTTCTTATCTATTGTACATATAGGGCTGAGTATTACTATAGCACAGAAATTCAAATAATATTCCAGGGATCCATGATTCGAAAAATTCGGGAGACCTAATGATCTTTTTGGCCCATTCATAAGGTGAGCGTTTTTCTCTCAGATATTTGCTTCATTCATAGAACCTAAAGGCAGTGTTCAAGATGATTTTCGTCCAGGAGTTCTTCACATAAAACAATGCTTTAGCTCCCAAGTGTTACCAAAATTACCAAGAAACGGCGAGAAACGCATTAAAACGGCGTATTTCGGTGACATTATTCTATAACATGGACTAGTTATCCGGTTGGATGAACATGTTCATGGTGGTTGTCACCGGTTAAAAAATGGGGCGTATCAAAAATGGAAGAATATTTTGGGCAAAACAGTATTAGTTAGGGTCTGAAAGAAGGTACGAAGCAACAGACAGTAGTGAATTGCAAAGGACGGGTCCACAAAAGATTTCATTGTCACAACAATCAGTTCCTGTGATACTTGAGAGGCGGGGTGATACTTAAGGATTTCGTGTACTTCTGGGGCACTTTTCTCAATTTCTACGTCATCTTAGTTCTACCCGAGGGTCAATCAATCAATATAGCGAATAATCTCAGATTTGAAGATTATCGTGAACACTGCCTTTAAGTACTTGGTTCATTCAAAAAAGGCGAAGTATTGGATTTTGCGGATATTCAGGTGATGTCGGTGAGGAAGTTTGATTATTGAATCCCCGAAAACAAAATCTGGGCTTTGACAGTTCATTATTCGCTGACTGATCAAAAATTCCCATGATTGCTCGAATATTCGTCGTATTCAACTCGAATCCATAGAAAAACAGGTGTTCAATTTGATTTAGAAACTGCTCAAAGCTTCTGTTCGTATTCATTCGTTCGCTAAAAAGTTTCAAGCAGACCATACTGAGGTAAATCATTCATTCAAAAGCTTAAATCAAATTTCAGCTAGACCACATTTTCAAAAGTTTTTCATAAGCTTCCAATCCAAGAAATTTCGGATAATCTGGAAACTCCTCTGGAAAAATTGAGAATTTTCGTTTGGAAATATTTTTAATCGAACGAATCCAAAAATTTTTGATCTCAACGCTTCTCGAAATGGTTGGATGTGAACAAAAAAAGCTTTTTGTGCAACTTGTAAAGCATCGTCAGGGCTCAATTGTAAGAATATAATGTTCTAAGAACCTTTCTTAAATGTTCAGGTTCAGCTTTTGGGGGATAGAAAAATAACAAAATGGTATCGCAAGCCCTCAAACAAAAACATTTTAGTCCACTGGCAATCGGCCCACCCCACCCAAACTAAAAGGGCAGTTGTCCGGAACATGTTCCACACCGCAGTAAATGTGTGTTCGGGCGAACAAGAACGGCAGGAGTCTAAAAGACTCGCAAGTCAAATTGCACTTCTCAACGGATATGAACCTCATCCAACGAGGTCAAGACCCGGGCGCGAGCAGGGACCCAACAGACCACCCAGCGATAAAATTTCCTTCATGATACCTTTCATTTCGGATGAAGTGAGCAGCGCCGTCAGAAAGTGCTTGCGAAGAACGGGGTTAGAAAACACAGTGGCTTTGGTAGACATCCCACCCAATAATTTGAAACGTCAACTGGTCAGAAATCGCCTATACGATCGCGCCTGATTTATACCACAATGCGTCATTTGCCCTCAGGGCAGGGAAGGTGATTGTGCTGCTACAGGTGTCATCTATCTCATCACATGCCAGAGCTGCGGTGAGGAATATATCGGAGAGACAGCTCGACCATTGCATGTGCGTATCAAAGAACACTTAGATGGGAAAGGAAGGTCGCGCAGTTACACTGCACTGGGGACCCACAGATAATTGCCACCGGGGAGGATTTTGAGGTGCGAGTGGAGATACTGGCGCGGGAGGTCACGACAAGTGCGCGAAAAAGCTCTCGAGGCGTTCTGGATCCATGCGAGAGATCCCAAGATCAACCGCAAAAACGAGGACCTATATATAACCCTGGAACTCCAGCCCTATATCAGACTTGCCTTCTGATTCGGGCCGAATTTCTGTTCCACCGGTGCCCATCCGTACTCCTACTGATCCATGATCGCTTGAGGACTTGATTAGGTACGATACGTTGTCTACTTTTCTCCTGTTTATCAGTTTGGAAATTTGGGAGTCGATTTTCTGTAGAGAGTTTACCGTTACGGCGTTTGACCGTGTATTTTTATAAATGGAATTGGCTCTTTCAGACTCTGAAGAAGGCGAAGCCGCCGAAACGTCAGTCGAATAAAGTCGGTTACCACCTCGTGCCAAGCTGTAATCATATTCAAAAAATGTAAGAATATATGAACGCAGGCCAGCCACGCGCAATTAGTGAGAGATGAAGTAGAAACGAATTCATGGGAAGTGCGCGTTTCGATCATATTCATTGAACTATATACTGGCAAATTTTTTCACGTCTTAGCTATCAATGGGCAATGTTTCGTCTGCCCTAGCTGCACTCTTGGCTCAGTGGACGGGCGCGCCGTCGATGTGAACGGTACTTTCGCTCGGCACCGTCGTGCAACAGAGCTTTGCTAGGAAATTTATGTTGGCCATAGGTCCCACCAAGTTGGTTCTCATAAGCCCGGGTTGTTGTCTTGTGGCACCAGACGATGAGAAGGGCGGGCAGATCATTGGAAAGGGCTAGGCAGAGCTATTTCTCAAGTCGCTCCGTGCCCCGATCGCTCGGGCGGATGTAATTTCGCGTGAAATAGACGGACAATGGCGGACCACGCCGCGGGAATGAAAAAAAGCTTTTTTTCTCGGCAAACCTACGTATTTTTTGTGACATTGTTGCCCTTACCTTCTATATACAAGTGGTTTGCATAGTATTCAAACAAAAAATGGTTCCAAAATACGATGGGGGTGGAATTTGCTTGAGCAGAAACTTAAAACTGCCAACAAGGTTACTAATTGGTAGAAGTCCTGCATGAAATGCGAATTTTCGGTAGTCTTATTGGATTCTCTCGTCTTTCTCATTGTAAATTCACGATGAATACTCGTTTTTCCTTTTCACATGTCGCCTTTAATGTGAACGAACCGTGACGTCTGCAATTTCGCGCCACACACACCCACACAATGTCGTGACGAAAGATTGCGGACTAGTCGCTTCGACTAGACGAATCGCGGCCGTCGTGGAAGCGACGCGACTAGTCGAAGCGACCTAACAGAATCGAACAGGTCGCTTCGACCAGCTATGAGATACCCCTGTCGCTCGGCAATCGTGATTGAAACTTCAAACTGTTCCAACCCGTCGCGACTCACTGCAAGATCTGTTGGACGACGGGTTTTGTAACTGTTGGCGGTGAAGCGACTAGTCGAAGCGACCTGCTATGAAGGGGACTATAGGCTGCGCACGAGGCGCGATGTACCTGAGGTTGGCTGCCATCTTTACGTGGTGGCGGCGGGAGGTTTGCTACGGGCCCTGCTGATCCTTTCCTCAGGAAATCTGTTATAGGTTTTATAGGAATCACTGACCTCTAATTATAATGCGATCTGCAGGTTTTCCCCGTACAAGGTAGTTATCCCCACGATAGAACAAGGATCTCTCTTTGGTCATTTCATCTTCTCATTAATTGTGTTGGTTTCCCACAGCACCGTTCAGCTGCTGACCAACATCACCCATCCCCTCTCATCTGGTAGTTCTACTGCCCACGGCGACCGTTTGTAGTCTCAAATTGTACTTCTCATACTGTTATTTGCATACTCCAACCGCCACTCTTTCCTTCTTCGTGTAATTTCCATTTTATGTAGCTGTGCTTGCGAAAAATTTCTTAACCCTTTTTTAGAGTTTGCCGGACGGCACCGTTCCATGTGTTATAGGATAGGGCTGACAATGAGAAGTCACTGAGTGCCGCAGTGCGACGTCGGATGAGAGACGTTCATCGTCGGTGCAAGATTTCTCCGTTAAAGGCAGTGGTAGCGATCAAATATGCTTGTTTTCTTTTCCTCTCTGAACCGTTTTCTGGGCTTAGAGTAGTAGGACCAATGAGAAAAAATCGCGAAAAAACCACTGTTTTGGGCCAAATTTGAAGCCTGAGCTTTCTTGACTTTTGATTTTGGACGAGCCCACTCCACATCATCGGCATCGATGACCTCTTATATCAAGAACATCAGCTGGCTTGAAATTGAATTTCAATCAATTGACCTTAGGATTTATGTACACATCTAGTCAAAAACATCGACTGGAGCGCTTTCTTTCATTGCTCATCTGTTTTTATTCGGTAAGTTTGCATTTATTTCTTCCTCTGAATGTCGATGATTTTTGACTGCTCGTCATGAGACTGCGATCTTTTTTTGTCGGCGCTTGTCCACGGACTGGCATCTTTGGGCCCTAGAAACTCTCAATCTATCCCGTTATTCACCGCGCTACCTTCATAATTTTCAGCTGTTTTTGATCTAAGCTGATTTTTGTAGTTTTTTCGATAACGTTTTTCATCGTGATCACTGCCTTTAATGGTGGGATGCTCGATATTATTAACTGCTCTATTACAGGCATGGGGCGCGCCACGCGCGACGTCGGTCGGCAAAAACGGGGGGGGGGGAGCTTCATCTTTTGACGACAGGTATTCTTTTCGAAAAGCACAAAATCCCGCTTCGACCTTCAGATACATGGCTCACTATCTTCCAAGTTTTTCAGCCTGCTGAAGAGTAAGAGGACAGTTATGCTAGCAAAAATTCTTTGACTTTTTATTACACACTCATGGTGCGTACATGTGAGTCGTCCCCAATGCGGTGCCGGAGAATAGGTCTTCAACAGGGGACGGCTGTTCATTGTTGTTCCTTAGTAGAAAAGGGCTACCCCTTATTCTGTCATAACAGGGTAACGCTTCCCATAGCGAGAAACGAGGAGCCATTCGCTGTTCAAGGTGATAAAAAGCAATGGCCGTGAGTGCGGGGTTTCACGTGCATTGCCATCGCAGAATGAAAACCGCAGCTTTTCCTGTGTGAGGGAGAAGCAAAACAGCTTTATCTTCTCGAAGAATGACGCAACCACCGACCACCGTGACTTATTTCCAGGTCTGACAGAGTGATATCGTGAAGGGCATACTGCAGAACACTGCAAGCGAAATCGGCAGAATTGTTTTTGCTTTTTTTCGCGACGAACATGGCGTCACTTGCTTTTGTGGGCGAAGAATATGACGCAATCTGCACATAGTATGCAGGGAGCGAAGAATGCCGAGGGGTATTAACAGGTGATGACGTACCACACGAATATAAAAGGTGATTCTGTTCGATACTCGCTTGATGAACTTACAGCGAGAAATTTACATAACTACATACAAGGTAGCCATTTGGCAGAGTCAGAGCTCCATCAGCTTGTCTGTTATGTGTCGCCTGTTCGCGGAGTTTGGTCTAGCGGATCGAAGATTCCCGGTAATTGCGGCGTTCCCAAAACCGCCAGCCAGCAAGGTTTCAATCGCGCGCGATGATCTACCGCGGCCGCGTCGGCATTTATCGGAACTATTCTTCGAAGAAACCACTAATCAAAACGAGTAGTGGAACTAATTGATGATAAATGCATATACAGTAAGGGAGAGAGAAAGAGAGAGGGGAAGAGAGAGGGAAGTGATACGCCATTAAACAAAGCGAAACCATTTGGCGAACTATAGGAATTTGTGTGCAAAATTGTGATGAGCGCGAAGCGCTCACCAGATTTGGCTTTGATTCGCCATCGCGCAACCCCCTGATCTCAGTATCAGGGTCCAGAGTGAACGTAGGAAGTCCGTTCTTTTTGCATTTGATATACTTTAGAAAGTTGAATAACTGTTCAAAAAATGGTCTGGAATGGTTACCTGAGATTCGAGAAAAATTGTCAAAACCACGTGATTTTGGTCGAAAAAAAGGGTTCATCTCCTTTTTTTTCAGTTGGCGTACATGATCTTGTTGGAACACTTAACGTTGAGCTAGAAAGCTGATTTTTGGCCAGAAAGTTTGTTATGATTGCCGTTAGCTCCTGACAAAATTTGGAGTTGGTAGCTCAATTTTTGCGGGACCTCAAAATTGAGGGTCAAGTGAGACAAAAACACGTAAACATGTTATTATAAACCATCCGACGTTTACTCATCCGTAAAAATGAACTAATGAAATAAACACCGTTACTGATAGGCTTTTGCTCAGGATTGAACGCGCCCTGAAACGGGGCAACGCTTCAATCAATACGGCGGGATCTCGGAAGTACTTTTTGGAACGCCGCACGGTGTGAATCAGAAGTGGGCCACAGAACGCCGTAGAAAGTGTGCGGGACCCAAGTGAGTGTGCGCAGGACGCCGTAGAAAGTGTGCGGGACCCAAATGGGTGCGCGCAGAACGCCGTAGAAAGTGTGTGGAACCCAAATAACAGTGTGCCGGACGCCGTAGAAACTGTGTGGGACCCAAGTGAGAGTGCGCAGGACGCCGTAGAAAGTGTGTGGGACCCGAATGGGAGTGCGCAGAACGCCGTAGAAAGTGTGTGGGACCCAAATAACAGTGCGCCGGACGCCGTAAAAAGTGTGCGGGACCCAAATGAGAGTGCGCAGGACGCCGTAGAAAGTGTGTGGGACCCAAATAACAGTGCGCCGGACGCCGTAAAAAGTGTGCGGGACCCAAATGAGAGTGCGCAGGACGCCGAACAAAGTGTGTGGGACCCAAGTGAGAGTGCGCCGGACGCCGTAGAAACTGTGTGGGACCCAAGTGAGAGTGGGACCCAAATGAGAGTGCGCAGAACGCCGTAGAAAGTGTGTGGGAAACAAATATCAGTGCGCCGGACGCCGTAGAAAGTGTGCGGGACCCAAGTGAGAGTGCGCAGGACGCCGTAGAAAGTGTGTGGGACCCGAATGGGAGTGCGCAGAACGCCGTAGAAAGTGTGTGGGACCCAAATAACAGTGCGCCGGACGCCGTAAAAAGTGTGCGGGACCCAAATGAGAGTGCGCCGGACGCCGTAGAAACTGTGTGGGACTCAAGTGAGAGTGCGCAGGACGCCGTAGAAAGTGTGTGGGACCCGAATGAGAGTGCGCAGAACGCCGTAGAAAGTGTGTGGGACCCAAATAACAGTGCGCCGGACGCCGTAAAAAGTGTGCGGGACCCAAATGAGAGTGCGCAGGACGCCGTAGAAAGTGTGTGGGACCCAAATAACAGTGCGCCGGACGCCGTAAAAAGTGTGCGGGACCCAAATGAGAGTGCGCAGGACGCCGAACAAAGTGTGTGGGACCCAAGTGAGAGTGCGCCGGACGCCGTAGAAACTGTGTGGGACCCAAGTGAGAGTGCGCAGGACGCCGTAGAAAGTGTGTGGGACCCAAATGAGTGTGCGCAGAACGCCGTAGAAAGTGTGTGGGACCCAAATAACAGTGCGCCGGACGCCGTAAAAAGTGTGCGGGACCCAAATGAGAGTGCGCAGGACGCCGTACAAAGTGTGTGGGACCCAAATGAGAGTGCGCAGAACGCCGTAGAAAGTGTGTGGGAAACAAATATCAGTGCGCCGGACGCCGTAGAAAGTGTGCGGGACCCAAATGAGTGTGCGCAGGACGCCGTAGAAAGTGTGCGGGACCCAAATGAGTGCGCAGAACGCCGTAGAAAGTGTGTGGGACCCAGATAACAGTGCGCCGGACGCCGTCGAAAGTGTGCGGGACCCAAATGAGAGTGCGCCGGACGCCGTAGAAACTGTGTGGGACTCAAGTGAGAGTGCGCAGGACGCCGTAGAAAGTGTGTGGGACCCGAATGAGAGTGCGCAGAACGCCGTAGAAAGTGTGTGGGACCCAGATAACAGTGCGCAGGACGCCGAACAAAGTGTGTGGGACCCAAGTGAGAGTGCGCCGGACGCCGTGGAAACTGTGTGGGACCCAAGTGAGAGTGCGCAGGATGCCGTAGAAAGTGTGTGGGACCCAAATGAGTGTGCGCAGAACGCCGTAGAAAGTGTGTGGGACCCAAATAACAGTGCGCCGGACGCCGTAAAAAGTGTGCGGGACCCAAATGAGAGTGCGCAGGACGCCGTAGAAAGTGTGTGGGACCCAAGTGAGAGTGCGCAGGACGCCGTAGAAAGTGTGTGGGACCCAAATGAGTGTGCGCAGAACGCCGTAGAAAGTGTGTGGGACCCAAATAACAGTGCGCCGGGCGCCGTAAAAGTGTGCGGGACCCAAATGAGAGTGCGCAGGACGCCGAACAAAGTGTGTGGGACCCAAATGAGAGTGCGCAGAACGCCGTAGAAAGTGTGTGGGAAACAAATATCAGTGCGCCGGACGCCGTAGAAAGTGTGCGGGACCCAAATGAGTGTGCGCAGGACGCCGTAGAAAGTGTGCGGGACCCAAATGAGTGCGCAGAACGCCGTAGAAAGTGTGTGGGACCCAGATAACAGTGCGCCGGACGCCGTAGAAACTGTGTAGGACTCAAGTGAGAGTGCGCAGGACGCCGTAGAAAGTGTGTGGGACCCGAATGAGAGTGCGCAGAACGCCGTAGAAAGTGTGTGGGACCCAGATAACAGTGCGCAGGACGCCGAACAAAGTGTGTGGGACCCAAGTGAGAGTGCGCCGGACGCCGTAGAAACTGTGTGGGACCCAAGTGAGAGTGCGCAGGCTGCCGTAGAAAGTGTGTGGGACCCAAATGAGTGTGCGCAGAACGCCGTAGAAAGTGTGTGGGACCCAAATAACAGTGCGCCGGACGCCGTAAAAAGTGTGCAGGACCCAAATGAGAGTGCGCAGGACGCCGTAGAAAGTGTGTGGGACCCAAGTGAGAGTGCGCAGGACGCCGTAGAAAGTGTGTGGGACCCAAATGAGTGTGCGCAGAACGCCGTAGAAAGTGTGTGGGACCCAAATAACAGTGCGCCGGACGCCGTAAAAAGTGTGCGGGACCCAAATGAGAGTGCGCAGGACGCCGTACAAAGTATGTGGGACCCAAATGAGAGTGCGCAGGACGCCGTAGAAATTGTGCGGGACCCAAATGAGAGTGCGCTGGACGCCGTAGAAACTGTGTGGGACCCAAATGAGAGTGCGCAGGACGCCGTAGAAAGTGTGTGGGACCCAAATAACAGTGCGCCGGACGCCGTAGAAACTGTGTGGGACCCAAATGAGAGTGCGCAGGACGCCGTAGAAAGTGTGTGGGACCCAAATGAGAGTGCGCAGAACGCCGTAGAAAGTGTGTGGGACCAAAATGAGAGTGCGCAGGACGCCGTAGAAAGTGTGCGGGACCCAAATGAGTGTGCGCAGGACGCCGTAGAAAGTGTGCGGGACCCAAATGAGAGTGCGCAGAACGCCGTAGAAAGTGTGTGGGACTCAAGTGAGAGTGCGCAGAACGCCGTAGAAAGTGTGTGGGACTCAAGTGAGAGTGCGCCGGACGCCGTAGAAAGTGTGCGGGACCCAAATGAGTGTGCGCAGGACGCCGTAGAGAGTGTGTGGGACCCGAATGAGAGTGCGCAGAACGCCGTAGAAAGTGTGTGGGACCCAGATAACAGTGCGCCGGACGCCGTAGAAAGTGTGTGGGACCCAAATGAGAGTGCGCAGGACGCCGTAGAAAGTGTGTGGGACCCAAATGAGAGTGCGCAGGACGCCGTAGAAAGTGTGTGGGACCCAAATGAGAGTGCGCAGAACGCCGTAGAAAGTGTGTGGGACCCAAATAACAGTGCGCCGGACGCCGTAGAAAGTGTGCGGGACCCAAATGAGAGTGCGCTGGACGCCGTAGAAACTGTGTGGGACCCAAGTGAGAGTGCGCAGGACGCCGTAGAAAGTGTGCGGGACCCAAATGAGTGTGCGCAGAACGCCGTAGAAAGTGTGTGGGACCCAAATAACAGTGCGCCGGACGCCGTAAAAAGTGTGCGGGACCCAAATGAGAGTGCGCAGAACGCCGTAGAAAGTGTGTGGGACCCAAGTGAGAGTGCGCAGGACGCCGTAGAAAGTGTGCGGGACCCAAATGAGAGTGCGCAGAACGCCGTAGAAAGTGTGTGGGACCCAAATAACAGTGCGCCGGACGCCGGAAAAAGTGTGCGGGAGCCAAATGAGAGAGCGCAGAACGCCGAACAAAGTGTGTGGGACCCAAATGAGAGTGCGCAGAACGTCGTAGAAAGTGTGTGGGAAACAAATATCAGTGCGCCGGACGCCGTAGAAAGTGTGCGGGACCCAAATGAGTGTGCGCAGGACGCCGTAGAAAGTGTGCGGGACCCAAATGAGAGTGCGCAGAACGCCGTAGAAAGTGTGTGGGACCCAGATAACAGTGCGCCGGACGCCGTAGAAACTGTGTGGGACTCAAGTGAGAGTGCGCAGGACGCCGTAGAAAGTGTGTGGGACCCGAATGAGAGTGCGCAGAACGCCGTAGAAAGTGTGTGGGACCCAAGTGAGAGTGCGCAGGACGCCGTAGAAAGAGTGTGGGACCCAAATAAGTGTGCGCAGAACGCCGTAGAAAGTGTGTGGGACCCTAATAACAGTGCGCCGGACGCCGTAAAAAGTGTGCGGGACCCAAATGAGAGTGCGCAGGACGCCGAACAAAGTGTGTGGGACCCAAATGAGAGTGCGCAGAACGCCGTAGAAAGTGTGTGGGAAACAAATATCAGTGCGCCGGACGCCGTAGAAAGTGTGCGGGACCCAAATGAGTGTGCGCAGGACGCCGTAGAAAGTGTGCGGGACCCAAATGAGTGCGCAGAACGCCGTAGAAAGTGTGTGGGACCCAGATAACAGTGCGCCGGACGCCGTCGAAAGTGTGCGGGACCCAAATGAGAGTGCGCCGGACGCCGTAGAAACTGTGTGGGACTCAAGTGAGAGTGCGCAGGACGCCGTAGAAAGTGTGTGGGACCCGAATGAGAGTGCGCAGAACGCCGTAGAAAGTGTGTGGGACCCAGATAACAGTGCGCAGGACGCCGAACAAAGTGTGTGGGACCCAAGTGAGAGTGCGCCGGACGCCGTGGAAACTGTGTGGGACCCAAGTGAGAGTGCGCAGGATGCCGGAGAAGGGGTGAGGGACCCAAATGAGTGTGCGCAGAACGCCGTAGAAAGTGTGTGGGACCCAAATAACAGTGCGCCGGACGCCGTAAAAAGTGTGCGGGACCCAAATGAGAGTGCGCAGGACGCCGTAGAAAGTGTGTGGGACCCAAGTGAGAGTGCGCAGGACGCCGTAGAAAGTGTGTGGGACCCAAATGAGTGTGCGCAGAACGCCGTAGAAAGTGTGTGGGACCCAAATAACAGTGCGCCGGACGCCGTAAAAAGTGTGCGGGACCCAAATGAGAGTGCGCAGGACGCCGAACAAAGTGTGTGGGACCCAAATGAGAGTGCGCAGAACGCCGTAGAAAGTGTGTGGGAAACAAATATCAGTGCGCCGGACGCCGTAGAAAGTGTGCGGGACCCAAATGAGTGTGCGCAGGACGCCGTAGAAAGTGTGCGGGACCCAAATGAGTGCGCAGAACGCCGTAGAAAGTGTGTGGGACCCAGATAACAGTGCGCCGGACGCCGTAGAAACTGTGTAGGACTCAAGTGAGAGTGCGCAGGACGCCGTAGAAAGTGTGTGGGACCCGAATGAGAGTGCGCAGAACGCCGTAGAAAGTGTGTGGGACCCAGATAACAGTGCGCAGGACGCCGAACAAAGTGTGTGGGACCCAAGTGAGAGTGCGCCGGACGCCGTAGAAACTGTGTGGGACCCAAGTGAGAGTGCGCAGGCTGCCGTAGAAAGTGTGTGGGACCCAAATGAGTGTGCGCAGAACGCCGTAGAAAGTGTGTGGGACCCAAATAACAGTGCGCCGGACGCCGTAAAAAGTGTGCAGGACCCAAATGAGAGTGCGCAGGACGCCGTAGAAAGTGTGTGGGACCCAAGTGAGAGTGCGCAGGACGCCGTAGAAAGTGTGTGGGACCCAAATGAGTGTGCGCAGAACGCCGTAGAAAGTGTGTGGGACCCAAATAACAGTGCGCCGGACGCCGTAAAAAGTGTGCGGGACCCAAATGAGAGTGCGCAGGACGCCGAACAAAGTGTGTGGGACCCAAATGAGAGTGCGCAGAACGCCGTAGAAAGTGTGCGGGACCCAAATGAGTGTGCGCAGGACGCCGTAGAAAGTGTGCGGGACCCAAATGAGTGCGCAGAACGCCGTAGAAAGTGTGTGGGACCCAAACAACAGTGCGCCGGACGCCATCGAAAGTGTGCGGGACCCAAATGAGAGTGCGCCGGACGCCGTAGAAACTGTGTGGGACTCAAGTGAGAGTGCGCAGGACGCCGTAGAAAGTGTGTGGGACCCGAATGAGAGTGCGCAGAACGCCGTAGAAAGTGTGTGGGACCCAAATAACAGTGCGTCGGACGCCGTAGAAAGTGTGGGACCCAAATGAGTGTGCGCAGGACGCCGTAGAAAGTGTGCGGGACCCAAATGAGTGTGCGCAGGACGCCGTAGAAAGTGTGTGGGACCCAAATGGGTGCGCGCAGAACGCCGTAGAAAGTGTGTGGGACCCAAATAACAGTGCGCCGGACGCCGTAGAAAGTGTGTGGGACCCAAGTGAGAGTGCGCAGGACGCCGTAGAAAGTGTGTGGGATCCAAATGAGTGTGCGCAGAACGCCGTATAAAGTGTGTGGGACCCAAATAACAGTGCGCCGGACGCCGTAAAAAGTGTGCGGGACCCAAATGAGAGTGCGCAGGACGCCGAACAAAGTGTGTGGGACCCAAATGAGAGTGCGCAGGACGCCGTAGAAAGTGTGCGGGACCCAAATGAGTGCGCAGAACGCCGTAGAAAGTGTGTGGGACCCAAACAACAGTGCGCCGGACGCCATCGAAAGTGTGCGGGACCCAAATGAGAGTGCGCCGGACGCCGTAGAAACTGTGTGGGACTCACCTGAGAGTGCCCAGGACGCCGTAGAAAGTGTGTGGGACCCGAATGAGAGTGCGCAGAACGCCGTAGAAAGTGTGTGGGACCCAGATAACAGTACGCCGGACGCCGTAGAAAGTGTGTGGGACCCAAATAACAGTGCGTCGGACGCCGTAGAAAGTGTGGGACCCAAATGAGTGTGCGCAGGACGCCGTAGAAAGTGTGTGGGACCCAAATGAGAGTGCGCAGAACGCCGTAGAAAGTGTGTGGGACCCGAATGAGAGTGCGCAGTACGCCGTAGAAAGTGTGTGGGACCCAAATGAGAGTGCGCAGAACGCCGTATAAAGTGTGTGGGAAACAAATATCAGTGCGCCGGACGCCGTAGAAAGTGTGCGGGACCCAAATGAGTGTGCGCAGGACGCCGTAGAAAGTGTGCGGGACCCAAATGAGTGCGCAGAACGCCGTAGAAAGTGTGGGTGGGACCCAAACAACAGTGCGCCGGACGCCATCGAAAGTGTGCGGGACCCAAATGAGAGTGCGCCGGACGCCGTAGAAACTGTGTGGGACTCACCTGAGAGTGCCCAGGACGCCGTAGAAAGTGTGTGGGACCCGAATGAGAGTGCGCAGAACGCCGTAGAAAGTGTGTGGGACCCAGATAACAGTACGCCGGACGCCGTAGAAAGTGTGTGGGACCCAAATAACAGTGCGTCGGACGCCGTAGAAAGTGTGGGACCCAAATGACAGTGCGCCGGACGCCTCAGAAAGTGTGTGGGACCCAAATAACAGTGCGTCGGACGCCGTAGAAAGTGTGGGACCCAAATGAGTGTGCGCAGGACGCCGTAGAAAGTGTGCGGGACCCAAATGGGTGTGCGAAGAACGCCGTAGAAAGTGTGCAGGACATCACTGGGAGCGTGCAGGAAATAGAAGGGGGGGGGGCAGGGCATCAGTGGGTTTGCAAACCTTCAGGAAAAATAAATGAAATTCCTGAAAGTTTAGGTTCCTGGCAAAAGTAAAGATTTGGCATGGCCATTTTTTTTCGAAAAATTAGAAATATACTCAGTTAAAAGGGGAAGGTAAAGAAAAATGAAAAAAGTTTTGAAATATTCCTGAGAACGATTTGGCGTAGAATAACTTGATTTTTGGGAAATGTAGTGAAATAGTTGAAAGCATGATTTGGCAGTCGAGTTTGAACCAACTATTTATAAGAGTTGTGCAAAATGAGAGATCGCATTGTATAAGCTTATCCGTAGAACATATCAAAGCAAAATCACGCGTGATATGGCTAGCAGTAAACGCTCGTTCGGGAGCTCGAATGCCGCGGTCTTCACGTATTAAGTGAGGTAAAATCAACTGTTTGTTCCATATCACGCGTGATTTAGCTTTGATATGTTCTACGGATAAGCACAGACAAGGCAATCTCTCGTTTTGCACAACTCTTATCAATAGTTGGTTCAAACTCGACTGCCAAATCATGCTTTCAACTATTTCACTACATTTCCCAAAAATCAAGTTATTCTACGCCAAATCGTTCTCAGGAATATTTCAAAACTTTTTTCATTTTTCTTTACCTTCCCCTTTTAACTGAGTATATTTCTAATTTTTCGAAAAAAAAATGGCCATGCCAAATCTTTACTTTTGCCAGGAACCTAAACTTTCAGGATAAATATATGAAAAAAGCGCGCACATTTCAAGCAGTACAGTCCACAGTTTCGGAGAAAGGCGGTGGTGATATTGCGGACAAAACACTGGGCCCACGGTAGATTTCTTTTCGCTTTGCCAAGATCGGCTGTTTTTACAAGTAGGTGTTGTTTTTGTTGTGCAGAACCTTCAGGACGTTTATGTTATGTCAGTTTTTGTTTGCTATTGCTGAAGATACTAGGGAAGTTGTGTTGTCAGTGAGCGATGAATATTATTTTAGCGCGCTTTGAAAGCCTATTCAACTTTTAGATTCGGGTAAATGTTGAGGGAAAAATCGAGCAAAAGCCCTTTTCTCTTGAGGTCTGTTCGATGTTAATGATCCTAGACGGCAAGGAAAACAACTGTAATCACTTATAATTCTCAGCTGTTTTAGTTGTAATCTGCCGCATAGTTAGCGTTTCGCCCCCACAACCCTTACCCCACCACCGCCTTTTTGCGTGGAGGTGGACTGTACATGTGGGTACTTCTTGTGATATCGCTTAGATCTGTCTTTAAGTAAATGTATTATATGTAGTTCCAACGACAATAATCACTTTTTATATTAGAATGAGACAAAGCTAAATAAGCAGAAGGGGGCCAGCATCCTGACCCTGAAAACTGTAAGCAGTTGATGTGAGCATGTTGCATTCTTGTTGACGGCTTTAAGAGGGGGATTCATTATGACATCATATTGTTACTCCACTACACACTGGCTGCAAACAGCTGGATTGTGACCCTGCTCGGATTTTACAACATGAGCTTCCGTTCTGGTGGAACGCAATATAAATTCCTTAAAACCGTCGAAAACGAGTCAAAATGACCACATTAGAGCCTTATTGGGCCAAAAAAACATGCATTGCCCCCCACTTTGTTCACAATTCCCGCCCCTCAAGATAAACTGGTCCAAGATGATTGGTGCGGTCACTGGCTGGTTTTTGATGCTTCCACTGACGTAAGCGTTTTGTTACAGGCCGGTCCGCTAATTTTTTATTCGTGCACTTCCAAAGCAATACAAAAGAACCCGTTCTTTCTTGATTCGCATTGCGTTTTCGTCGGTTTTTCGTCAGTCTCCAATACTACCGGATCTATAGTGGAGTCCACCAAGAGTGTCTCAGTCACTTATCAATGAGAAGCGGTCGATTGGAGATCAATGAACATGAAACTCGTTGCAGCACAACCGCTCTCGCTCAATCGGTATCGAGCGTGATGGTATGGGATTCATGCACATTGGTCCCCAGCCGACCGCTTTTTATTGATAAGTTAATGAGACACTCTTGGTGGACTCCACTATAAGTCTTCGATTCATGGCATAAAATCGATATCATTCGTGAGCGTGTATAGTCTACAGCGATGGAAGTAGGACCTGGTGAAGTTGCGGGCCTTCCTAACTTACTGTAGTCTGATTGTATTATCACTCATTTTCTCAGAAAAACTTCGATTGGTCGCTGAGTTTTTGTTTCCACTCTCACATTTTCACGTGTTTTCATTTCTTCCAGAGATGTATTCATATCGGTGAAAACGCAGACCGATCTATCACAGCTGTTTCATAAAAATGAGTGTTACCACTAACAAACTACCGTATGTTAGGACGAGTCCGCAACCTCACCAGGTCCTACTTCCATTGCTGTAGACTATACTCTGCCTTTAGAACTTTCCACATTGCATTCTTTTAGGAGGGTACTCATGCCACCTAACCTGGGTATAGAGTCGGTCGTTTGAAGGCCCCTCGGTGACTTTCCGTAGTGAAATGATAGGCGAGAAGGACCCTAGGCTCCCAGTGTTGGAAGAACCTCAGACAACAGTATGCCTCGGGCGCAACCGACTCAGCCCCTTACCCGCCAACTGCAAACCGAAACGCAGAGCAGTTGATACACGAACTTGCGTTGCATTCCGGTTGTTATTGCAACGTGCGGTGCGTTCATGTTGCTCTCCGGGCCACATGCGTTGACTGACGCGCGCATTACGAAATTCAAAGATGACGCCCAGCGCTCGAACTCCACCACTTTGGGCTATGATCGATGTCGACACATCTATCCGAAACTCCTTGTAATTTCGTTATCAATTCTTGGAACCGAGCCAGCCTGGCTACAGTAAAAGTATGCAACCGCAACAAGGCCTTTTCCAATTGCCGTAGACTGTATTTGCGCAACATTTAGACAATACCCAAAACCTAGAATATTTACTCGACTTCTCAGATGCATTTCGCCAAAATTCCTGGAGCAAAATTCTCGAACTTATTTAAATATCTCAAAAAAAAAGAATCGCTCGGAAGCAGCTATTAGGGAGTTTCCTAAAAACTTAGTTCAAATCTGATAATTCATTTCGAAAAAATTGGAAAGTATTTATTTGGGAGAAGTGATTGATTCGGGAATCTCCAAGAAGGTTTATTGGATTAATTTACGCATTCTAAGTGTTCTAGAAGTACTATATTTAGCTTACTCACTCACTCGCTCGAATTTTATTCGGGTATTTTTTTTGCCCGAAATTACTCATTCATTCGCTCGATTTGTTTTAATTAGGGGCTGGTATTAAGGAATGGGGAATGTTGTGAGTACTTGATAAATTCAAGGAAGTATATAAAATACTTGGGGACAATCAGCGAAAGTCAGATGATCAAGGGAATAAATGGGGAGGGAAAATGTGACGGAAGTAAAATCCAAAGTAGAGGAAAGCTTAGGTATTACATAACCATGACTTGCTTAGAAAGGAAACAATTAAGGGTCAAATCAAATCAAGGAAATTCGGTAGGGTGAGGTACATAATCGGGTTGAATGTGTGGAAATCTCTGGATTCTTCCTTGAAAAGCTGTCGATTAGCTAAAATGTATGCGAAAATCGATAAGCGAAGCGTCTGAAATGCGCCGAGATATAGATTTTTGCAACGTTGTTGCTAAAATCGATTTATAGAAAGCGCCCGGAGAGCAACTCTCTGCGACGGATGACGTACTACTACGACATTAGCCGACGGTTGCGCTCAGGGCGCTGCGTGAATCAATATCGTCGGTAGCACTCGGAGCCAAACGTACGTGGCCTGCATCGCAGCATGTGTGGCCCGAAAATTGCCAAATTTGTCACCCGGAGCGCAACATGGACGCGGCTCCCTCTGAGAAAATCTGTGGTGACGGCACCGCAATGACGCCGTGTAGGTGCCCTATAGGCACCTACTATAGTTGTGCCATTCGAATAGATTCGAATCGATTTATTCGAATACGTATTCATTATAAGAATTACTAAAATCGCACTATTCGAATAGTATTCAAACATCGGACCTCAGAAAAGGGGGTATTTGAATTTATTCAATTATCGAAGCCTACGATTCGAATATTCATTCGAATAGTTATAATTTGGAAAGGTTTCCAATAGATTTGCCCCGTTGCCGCTATTTATGGTGTACGGTAGATGACCATGTGTTCCGTTGGCAGGTATGGTTTCCGTTTTCATTTTGGTCTGACGCATGGACCAGGCGGCTGGCCGTGCGGGGTTGGCGGCCTAACTGGAGAATGGGGTTTCGACTCGCGCGGGATGATCTACCGTCGCAGCCCCGTCCATTCATCAGACTAAAATGATTGCTCGAACTCTATGACTACGTCGAAGGATTTCGAAATCGCGCCGCAATTCAAAAATTGGGGTCTCCGTCGTAGCGTGGCGGCTCGACGGCGTCTATTTCAGCGACGAGCGGCAAGTTCCTTCCCAATAATTTCGCTTAGGGCATTGGTATACTTCAGCGACGGCCACGGCGATGGAGTTGTCGCCGCTGCGTGAATTTCAACGCGCTTTTGCGTATCTGCATTTCTCGGTAGTCGCATTTGCAGACCAATTAATGGATACCGATTTTGTTCCTCATAATGTTTTCCTGAGTGAAATTGCATGAGTGACACTTTTTTCATGAAAAAATATCACAATGAAGTGTATGAAGCACATATCTGCAATAGATATTCATTCCAGATTTAGAGAAAAAGGTTCCGATTTCACATGGTACTCCGATATGATTCTATATTTCATAAACGTCTAAAGATTCAAGCAAGACGGAAAATGTGCCCAAGTGAGAAAAAATTATGCAACGAGAACTGTACGAAATATGCCTAGAAATGGTAGAAGCGGTGCATAAAATGCTGATTAAGTGACTACTGGCATAATTGATCATTTATTAACGCTCCCTCCTTAGAAATGTTGAAAAGTCTGAGAGGAAACAAAAAATAGACTTCTCAGGAAAATAATCGGGGCCCAGCGACATCACGTGCACACAGCGACGGGCTGTGGCCACGGAGTATACCATGGCTACGCCACTCAAAACCATAGCTTCGTTGGGTGGAGCCATGTACTCCACCAACCTTCACCCCTGGGAAGGTGATGTGGGGAACCTTCTCCATTGGGAAAATCGGTCACAACCGGTGAAACGCCTCGAAAAAGAATGAAAGTGACCCAAAACTCATGCAAGTCATTTTCAAGATTGGGTGGGTTTCACTGCCGGGTTTTCGTCCATAATTTTTTATCCTGGGAGATAGCCCTTTGGAGAAGGTTGCTTCCGGAATCCACATTAAATTCTGCATCGAGTAGCGTTTTCGTTTTTGAAAAATACGTTCCCCTTCTACCAGCCGATTTCAGTTTATAAAGTGCATTTTTTGCCTGAAATTATTGGTATTTCGTCCATAACTTTTTTGTGCTTGGAGATAGACCTTTGGTGAAGATTGTTTTCGAAATCTCGATGGAATTCTTCGTCGACTGGTGTTTCCAGTTTGAAAAAAAAAATATTCTCTCGATACTTCAGCCTAATTCATTTTACGAAACACCGGTTTTTCGCCTGTAACTCTTTAAAGGCAGTGGTCACGATGAAAAACGTTATCGAAAAAACAACAAAAATCAGCTTAGATCAAAAACAGCTGAAAAACTATGAAGGTAGCGCGGTGAAAAACGGTCTACAAATAGAGTTTTTAGGGCCCAAAGAAGCTAGTTCGTGCACACGTGCACAGCGATGACGAAACAGATCGCAGTCTCATGCCGAGCAGTCAAAAATCATCGACACTGAGAGGACGAAATAAATGCAAATTTAACGAATAAAAACAGTTGAATAATGAAAGCATCACTTCAGTCAATGTTTTTGACTAGATGTGTAAATAAATCCGAAGGTTCATTGATTGACATTCAATTTCAAGCTAGCTGATGTTCTTGATATAAGAGGTCATCGATGCCGATGATGTGGAGAGGGCTCGTCCACCATCAAAAGACAAGAAAGTTCAGGTTTTAAATTCGGCCCAAAACAGTGGTTTTTTCGCGATTTTTTCTTATAGGTCCTACTACTCGAGACCCAGGAAAGGATTTGGAGAGAAAAAGACGACAAGCATATTTGATCGCGACCACTGCCTTTAACCGTTAAAGATAGGATTCTGGTGGAGGTTTTTTTTGAAATCTACGTAAAATTCTGCGTCGAATGATACCTTATTTAAAAACATGTCTAATTAACAATATAATCACCACCGTTATACACAACAGTGGCCCATCGATTGGGCAGGTCGCCGAAGCCCTTCGCCCAGAACTCCGGGGGTTGTGACTCGGAGAAGTCCGTGAAGTCGGATTTGAGGTTGTCGTAGTTGGAGAATTTTCTTCCGGTCAAATGGTGCTTCAGCGGGCGGAACAAGTGGTAGTCGGAGGGGGGGAGGTCCGGGGAACACGGCGGATAGGCAACCATCTCCCAGCCGAGCGTCGTCAACTTCTGCTGGGTCTCCTTCGCCACGTGAGAGCGCGCATTGTCGTGCAGCAGGTGGACCGAGGCCCGTCGGGGACGCTTTTCTTGGATGGCGGCGGCTAGTTTCTCGAGCTGATCGGTGTAGATGGAGGCGGTGACCGTCCTGCCTTGCAGGAGCAGCTCGAAGTACAGCATGCCCTTGGTGTCCCACCAGCAGCAGAGCATGATCTTCAGCGGGTGCAGGTCGGCTTTCGACGTCGTCGGTGGCTCTTCTCCGCGCGGGATCCAGACGGCACGGCGGGCGACGTTGTCGTAGAGGACCCAGCTCTCATCCCCATTGACCAGGTCCTCGAGAAACTCCTTGCGATGCGGACGAAGGAGGAGGGACTGGCAGACGGCCACGCGGCTCTGCTTGTTGACGTCCGTCAGACGGTGGGGGATCCAACGGTCCAGAACTTTGTGGTAGCCGAGTAAGTTGAGTCGATTGTGGATGGTGGACTTGCTGCAGCCGAGCGTCGTCGCCACTTCACGGGTGGTGGCTTCCGGCTTCTCCTTGATACAGCGACGGACTTCGTCATCATCCGCCGTAGAGGGCCTCCCGCTGCGCTCCCTGTCCTCGAGGCTCGTGTCGCCGCTCCCGTAACGATTGAACCAGCGGCTGACTGTGCGTTGGGACATTGCACCTTCCTTGCACGCTCTGCAGATGTTGGCGACCGCGGTGCCCGTGTCGTTGCCCAGCACCCACTCGTAGTACACGAACGTACGAATTCGACCTTGGTCCATTTTAGCTTGTTCTGGTAGCTAGACGCGGCGACTGCGCCTTATATACCCCTAGCGTAGAACGTTGGAGAACCTTCTAGAAGGTTCTTACACTTGCCTGATATTATAACACTTCTAAGGAAAATTATAGAATTTTGAATATTTTCGGACAGGAATTATTTGAAGGCCTGGTATATCAGTTTCCTAACCTTGCTTGCCCCATGAGCCAGCCAGGTCGGTGGAGCCGAGCTCCATAGTTATCTGCATCGGGTGCTCTCGCTTCTAAGGTGTAAGTAGGAGACGCAGAGTTCTACTGGAGCCTACAACGGGGCTCGGCTCCACCGACCTGGCTGACTTATAGAGCAAGCAAATTTAGGAATCCGTTATATCATTCGACGCAGAATTTCACGCAGATTTCAAAAACAGTCTCACAGAACCCTATCTTCAACGGTTAAAGAGTTATAAGCGAAAAACCGGTGTTTCGTAAAATGAATCAGGCTGAAGGATCGAGAAGATATTTTTCCAAACTTGAAACACTTTTCGAACCAAATTTTCATCGTGATTCCGAAAACAACCTTTATCAGAGGTCTATCTCCAAGCACAAAAAAGTTATGGACGAAAAACCGATAACATCAGGCGAGAAAATGCACTTTATAAACTGAAATCAGCTGCTAGAAGGGGAACGTATTTTTTAAAAATGTAAACGCTATTCGATGCAGAATTTAATGATTTCAAAACGCAGATTTCAAAAACAATTTTCACCAGAACCCTATCTTCAACGGTTAAAGAGTTATAAGTGAAAAACCGGTGTTTCGTAAAATGAAATAGGCTGAAGGATCGAGAAGATATTTTTCCAAACTTGAAACACTATTCGAACCAGATTTCCATCGTGATTCCGAAAAAAAAACCCTAACCAGAGGTCTATCTCCGAGCACAAAAAAGGTATGGACGAAAAACCGATAACTTCAGGCGAGAAAATGCACTTTATAAACTGAAATCAGCTGCTAGAAGGGGAACGTATTTTTTAAAAATGAAAACGCTATTCGATGCAGAATTTAATGATTTCAAAACGCAGATTTCAAAAACAATTTTCACCAGAACCCTATCTTCAACGGTTAAAGAGTTATAAGTGAAAAACCGGTGTTTCGTAAAATGAAATAGGCTGAAGGATCGAGAAGATATTTTTCCAAACTTGAAACACTATTCGAACCAGATTTCCATCGTGATTCCGAAAAAAAACCCTAACCAGAGGTCTATCTCCGAGCACAAAAAAGGTATGGACGAAAAACCGATAACTTCAGGCGAAAAAGATGCTTTTTATAAACTGAAATCGGCTGCTAGAAGGGAAACTTATTTTTTAAAAATGGAAACGCTATTCGATGCAGAATTTAATGGGGATTCCGAGAACAACCTTAACCAAAGGGGGGCTATCTCCCAGGATAAAAAAGTTATGGACGAAAAACAGATTGCTTTTGGTGAAAGAAACGTTACTTCATAAATTAAAATCGGCTGAAAGACTGGAAACGTATTTTTCTCAACATGAAAACATTAATCGACGCGAAATTCCATGGAAACTCTAGAAACAGCTCCGTTCAAAGATTCGTCTTGAAGGGCAAAAATTTTTTGAGCGAAGAGCGGGTAGTTTTTGAAAAATCGCTTGAAAAATTTTTCTTAAAAAGTTTGACTCCGAGACAGCTCAAAGGGAATTTTTTATGACCTAGGCAGATCTTTTCATCAAGAATAGTGAATTTGAAAAGGAGGTCAGCTAACGGAAAAATGTTTCAAAATTAATGATTAAAAAATTTACTGAATGCAAAAAAAGAGGATTGAGAAAACGTCAAATTTTGATGCAAGTCTATAGGGAACCTTCACCATTCCTTACTCAGGTATCCAAAACAACCTTCACCTCTCGGACCGCTGTCTCCACCCCAACGAACCTATGCTCAAAACTATAAGAACGGGATCATACTTCCCGCGAACAGCGACAGCGACCGTGCATCGCAGGCATATCGATTTTCGGTCGATATTAATGGTAAACATTGCGTCGCGTCGCTCGTCGTCAGAAGTATGATCCCGGCCTAACACCCCTCAGAGACCCGTCGCAGCGACGGGTGCGTACAGACTGTTCTCAGGGCCGTCCCTGCCATAGTGCCGGTGCTCTTGATGCGTTGAGGGATAGTTGGCGAAACCTGTCGCTGCAGCGACGAGGGAGTATACTAATGCCCTTAACATCCTGCCTTCTAAGAATTTCGAAGGAACCAGGCACCAGTAGCCTTTTGCTGAACCACAGATACTCCAATCCCCCTCGGACTGTGAAAAATTTACGCCTTATTATCCGAGTGCGAGGCCGAGGGAAGCTGAGATTGGACCCCCGTGCTCTAGTGTTAGAACGTCTCAAGGTGAAGAATTCAGATAGCTTAAGTCCCACTAAACCGTTCATCATAAATCAAGAATGAATCATTTCTTCTCCTACGGAGAGCGAGCGCGTCCAGCTGTAGTCTTTTATTCCTGAAAAAAATTCCTAGGAAGGTTCGCATACGTGAATCCCGAATAGAGACTTTCTACGTGAAACTATTTTGCAGCACCCTTTCCAAAATATCTACGATCTGCCGTTTACAGGGCGCAAAAACGCAGGTACCATACTCCAACATTCAGCGAACGTAAGTTTTATAGGCCTTGATCAGCAACTGTGGATCTTTTGATCTAAAAGGAAGGTTCCGGGCAGAATTTTTGTTTCGAGGTTTCAAGCTGAATCAGAGCGTACGGTACAGGAGGAGCGGACACCCGTGCGTTCTGCGTCGCGGTCGGTGAGCGTCGCGCACGACGGATAGGGCGACGACGCGACGTCTCAGCTTTTATGTAAACTGGCATGTCGTGAAGCATTATTCACTTTGCTGCGTTTATTCTATGTCACTAACGATGACCGTTTTGCCGTATATGGTGCTGATAACTCTTGTAAACGATGGCGGCTTTTCCGCATTCGCTGCGCGCGCGACACTCACCGGACCGTAACGTATGCGCACGCAGTTTACTTCGAAGTATAAGATCCACTGACAGCTCACCTGGCCTGTTTTCACTTTGTCGCTTTGAAATTATTCGAAACATCCCGATGACGTCCTCAGAAGCCCGGAGCACTTCTCACAATGTCCCGATGACGTCCTCAGAAGCCCGGAGCGCTTTTCACAATGTCCAGATGACGTCCTCAGAAGCCCGGAGCACTTCTCACAATGTCCCGATGACGTCATCAGAAGCCCGGAGCACTTTTCACGATGTTCCGATGACGTCCTCAGAAGCCCGGAGCGCTTTTCACAATGTCCCGATGACGTCATCAGAAGCCCGGAGCACTTTTCGCGACGTCCCCATGACGTCATCAGAAGCCCGAAGCACTTTTCCCGATGTCCCGATGACGTCATCAGAAGCCCGGAACACTTTTCACGATGTCCCGATGACGTCATCAGAAGCCCGAAGCACTTTTCACGATGTCCCGATGACGTCATCAGAAGTCCGAAGCACTTTCCACGATGTCCCGATGACGTCATCAGAAGCCCGAAGCACTTTTCACGACGTCCCGATGACGTCATCAGAAGCCCGAAGCACTGTTCACGATGTCCCGATGACGTCATCAGAAGCCCGAAGCACTTTTCACGATGTCCCGATGACGTCATCAAAAGCCCGAAGCACTTTTCACGAAGTCCCGATGACGTCATCAGAAGCCCGAAGCACTTTTCACGATGTCCCGATGACGTCATCAGAAGCCCGGAGCACTTTTCACGATGTCCCGATGACGTCATCAGAAGCACGGAGCACTTTTCACGATGTCCCGATGACGTCATCAGAAGCTCGAAGCATTTTTCACGATGTCCCGATGACGTCATCAGAAGCCCGAAGCACTTTTCACGACGTCCCGATGACGTCATCAGAAGCCCGAAGCACTGTTCACGATGTCCCGATGACGTCATCAGAAGCCCGAAGCACTTTTCACGATCTCCCGATGACGTCATCAGAAGCCCGAAGCACTTTTCACGACGTCTCGATGACGTCATCAGAAGCCCGGAGCACTTTTCGCGACGTCCCCATGACGCAGTCAGAAGCCCGAAGCACTTGTAACGATGTCCCGATGACGTCATCAAAAGCCCGGAGCACTTTTCACAATGCCCCGATGACGTCATCAGAAGCCCGGAGCACTTTTCACGATGTCCCGATGACGTCATCAGAAGCCCGAAGCACTTTTCACGATGTCCCGATGACGTCATCAGAAGCCCGAAGCACTTTTCACGATGTCCCGATGACGTCATCAGAAGTCCGAAGCACTTTCCATGATGTCCCGATGACGTCATCAGAAGCCCGAAGCACTTTTCACGACGTCCCGATGACGTCATCAGAAGCCCGAAGCACTTTTCACGATGTCCCGATGACGTCATCAGAAGCCCGAAGCACTTTTCACGATGTCCCGATGACGTCATCAGAAGCCCGAAGCACTTTTCACGATCTCCCGTTGACGTGATCAGAAGCCCGGAGCACTTTTCACGATGTCCCGATGACATCATCAGAAGCTCGAAGCATTTTTCACGATGTCCCGATGACGTCATCAGAAGCCCGAAGCACTTTTCACGACGTCCCGATGACGTCATCAGAAGCCCGGAGCACTTTTCACGATGTCCCGATGACGTCATCAGAAGCCCGAAGCACTTTTCACGATGTCCCGATGACGTCATCAGAAGCCCAAAGCACTTTTCACGATGTCCCGATGACGTCATCAGAAGCACGGAGCACTTTTCACGATGTCCCGATGACGTCATCAGAAGCCCGAAGCACTTTTCACGATGTCCCGATGACGTCATCAGAAGCCCGGAGCACTTTTCACGATGTCCCGATGACGTCATCAGAAGCCCGAAGCACTTTTCACGATGTCCCGATGACGTCATCAGAAGCACGGAGCACTTTTCACGATGTCCCGATGACGTCATCAGAAGCCCGAAGCACTTTTCACGATGTCCCGATGACGTCATCAGAAGTCCGAAGCACTTTCCACGATGTCCCGATGACGTCATCAGAAGCCCGAAGCACTTTTCACGACGTCCCGATGACGTCATCAGAAGCCCGAAGCACTGTTCACGATGTCCCGATGACGTCATCAGAAGCCCGAAGCACTTTTCACGATGTCCCGATGACGTCATCAAAAGCCCGAAGCACTTTTCACGATGTCCCGATGACGTCATCAGAAGCCCGAAGCACTTTTCACGAAGTCCCGATGACGTCATCAGAAGTCCGAAGCACTTTCCACGATGTCCCGATGACGTCATAAGAAGCCCGAAGCACTGTTCACGACGTCCCGATGACGTCATCAGAAGCCCGAAGCACTTTTCACGATCTCCCGATGACGTCATCAGAAGCCCGGAGCACTTTTCACGATGTCCCGATGACGTCATCAGAAGCCCGAAGCACTTTTCACGATGTCCCGATGACGTCATCAGAAGCACGGAACACTTTTCACGATGTCCCGATGACGTCATCAGAAGCCCGAAGCACTTTTCACGAAGTCCCGATGACGTCATCAGAAGTCCGAAGCACTTTCCACGATGTCCCGATGACGTCATCAGAAGCCCGAAGCACTTTTCACGACGTCCCGATGACGTCATCAGAAGCCCGAAGCACTGTTCACGATGTCCCGATGACGTCATCAGAAGCCCGAAGCACTTTTCACGATGTCCCGATGACGTCATCAGAAGCCCGAAGCACTGTTCACGATGTCCCGATGACGTCATCAGAAGCCCGAAGCACTTTTCACGATGTCCCGATGACGTCATCAAAAGCCCGAAGCACTTTTCACGAAGTCCCGATGACGTCATCAGAAGCCCGAAGCACTTTTCACGATGTCCCGATGACGTCATCAGAAGCACGAAGCACTTCTCACGATGTCCCGATGACGTCATCAGAAGCTCGAAGCATTTTTCACGATGTCCCGATGACGTCATCGGAAGCCCGAAGCACTTTTCACGACGTCCCGATGACGTCATCAGAAGCCCGAAGCACTGTTCACGATGTCCCGATGACGTCATCAGAAGCCCGAAGCACTTTTCACGATCTCCCGATGACGTCATCAGAAGCCCGAAGCACTTTTCACGACGTCTCGATGACGTCATCAGAAGCCCGGAGCACTTTTCGCGACGTCCCCATGACGCAGTCAGAAGCCCGAAGCACTTGTAACGATGTCCCGATGACGTCATCAGAAGTCCGAAGCACTTTCCACGATGTCCCGATGACGTCATCAGAAGCCCGAAGCACTTTTCACGACGTCCCGATGACGTCATCAGAAGCTCAGACATAAGGGCGGACTTATCGCGCACAGAACTTGCCGAATAGTACTTACCGCGCTCAGGAACCGTTTTGACCGCGATCGAAAGCCCAATTAGGACTTACCGCGAATAAACTCGCGGTCAGAGCGATTGCATTCCGGTGCTCGCGATACAACCGCTTCGCCATCCGGTCGGATCGCGCGCAAACGCAGTAATAGGACTGATGTCGCACAAAAATCGGACTGACCGCGTTCAACCGTGAGGTGGTGTGTGTGGTGTGCTCTGGGCTGATTTGCGTCTCAGTTCACGCGCAAAGCTGAAATTCAAATTTGCGCGCTTCTTCATGGTGGAGTCCATTGTTTTGTATCTATCTGTACTTTCATCACGGTTCTTTCTTATTGGTTCATGTTGATCTCGTATTCATTCATGGATGTTGTTTTTGTTGTTTGTTCTCGGAAGGAACAACAACAACAATGTTGTTCTTTCTGATTTTCCATAAATTTCTCGCTGACGAATCGTGGGACCACCACAGCTGTTCTGTATTGCTTGCTTTGAAGTTTCCTGTTGCGAGTCGTGGTGGGACCACCCCAGCCGTTGCATATTGCATCATTCAAACTTTCTCAGTGATAATTCGTGGTGGGACCACCGGGGGTGTTGCATATTGAATCCTTTGAGCTTTCTTCTTTTCGGATCGTGGTGGGACCACCTCATTTGTTGCGTATTGGGCCCTTTCAAGCTTCTCCGTCACGAATCGTGGTGGGGACACCATAATAGTTGCGAATTGCGTCCTTTAAAGTTTCTCGGGTACGAATCGTAGTGGGACCATCGTAGTAGCTGCATATTGTGTCTTTTAAACTTTCTCTGTTACCAATCGTGGTGAGACCTCCGTAGCTGTTGCATATTGCGTCCTTTAAACTTTCTAAATTTTCTTCGTTGCTAGTCGTGGTGGGACCACCGCAGCTGTTGCCTATGGCGAAGAATACTACGTGGCCTTGAGCTGTGGCTCACTAAGCGCCGCGGTCGCATTGCGGCGTCGCAATTAGAGCACGCTTACCTCTGTTTCAGTGGGATGTCAGACGGGAACCGAATGCGTAATCATTCACATGCTCTGGTTTCCTTCCATCATTTGAGGTGGTGTAACAAACACAAGAAATCATTTCACCTCAAGTATTGGCAACTGATTATGACTCAGGGCAGCGTGCATTTCGAGTATAGAGTAAATCTACTAGGTACTATTTTCAGGGTAATAATAATATTACAATTTTGTTGTGTTATATTCACTATAGTGTTACTATCTCTTTGTTTCATATAACTGATTAACACCGCATTTCCTGATATACCTAATCTGAACCCTCTTCGCACTTTGATACATCAGCGTCAGAACCTTCATAATTCGGAAGATACCTAATTTTTAGTCCTAACGAATCCTCTTTCATTGCCCAAAGGTCATCCCGATCATTTTTTTTCACTTAAATATTTATACGAATGTTTATAGTGGAGTCCACCAAGAGTGTCTCATTCACTTATCAATAAGAAGCGGTCGGCTGGGAATCAATGTGCATGAATCCCATACCAGCACGCTCGATACCGATTGAGCGAGAGTGGTTGTGCTACAACGAGACGACCGCTTCTCATTGATAAGTAAATGAGACACTCTGGTGGACTCTCTATATGTGATCTTGTGGAGAGTGTATTCTGCCAACCGGCTGCGATTCTTCTTTGACACGTGGTGTTTCTTTGCCATATTTCATCTCGAGGACGGTAGTGGAGTAGTTTCGGCCTCAGTTCGCCATTAACGTGGGAACTGGAGCATTGCAATTTTCGAAACAAACTCCTCCGTCTTTTTTAGACCGCTTGCTGAATGATAGGTTTTCTCGCAAGTATTACAGGGAAATGTATTGCAGTCCTTGAATTTAGCCATTTTAACATCATTTTTCGCCTGCTACACCTGTGCGTCTGAGCACTCGTGAACTATATGTGCCTATGCAGGTTCTTGAATGCAAAAGGCTTTGGCTTGCACAAGGGGCAAAAAGTTGATGTGTTCTCCGTGCCTGAATGATTTCCGTAAGGGTTTCTGAGACCGATCCTCTGTTGGCAGTCTTGTGAGAGATAACTGATAAGCCCAGGTGTTAATCCTAGGAAATACGAAAGAAGAATGTCTCACAATAAGAAATTATTTAAAGTATAGAAGAAGAGAGTATAGTTGTACACGAACGAAATTTTCGAATTTTTTTTTCGTTCGTCTTCTTTCGTTCGAAAATTCGTCGAACTAAGTTTTTTCAAATTCCGTTCGTTCGAAATTTTGTCGAACGAATCTTTTTCATTTTTCGTTTGTTCGAATTTTTTTCGAAATTGTACAACTATAGAAGAGAGTGATGACTGTTAGAATCCAGACACTATTAACATGATGACGAGTGATGGAGTTTGACCTCCGTCAGTTTTACCTGACATTTAACACCCATGCTCCATCACTGGAAGTAGGAACCATTGTTGATTGCCAATAATGGCTTTGTAGACAGCGGTCTTCATGCCGCCTGAACACCTGTACATTGTTGTCTGTCATGTTCTTCTTCATCCCAACACAACCCCATCTAAAGGCGTTGGCGACGTATGAGCGTGCTCTAATTTGTAACTCGACCGCTGCGCGTAGTGAGCCACAGCTCGAGGCCACGTAGTATTCTTCGCCTATGGCGTCCTATAAAGTTTCTCGCTATCCAGGCGTGCTATTGAATGAGGTAACATGAACAGCGCTAGACTTCAGGGGCCGGATGCATCAACGCGCCGGGTTGGGGCAGGGCAGTCGGCATCTTTGACGATCGCAGTGCGAGGGCAGTAGATCATCTAATCAATAGTGCCCCAGCAGTGTTTTTTGCTGCGCTAGCAGCCCCAGCCCCCTAGCTGGGTTTTTCGAATAACAGAGATCTTCAAAGGCGCAGACTGCCCTGCCCCTGCCCCAACCCGGCCTGTTGATGCATTCGGCCCAGCTTCAAATCCTACGCGGAACACGGTGTTGACGTTTATGATACAATAAAGCGCTCCGTGGCTAGCCGAAGGTTACGGTAGCACAATATCCCGAGTGCTAAAATCTCTACGTGCTACTGCTTCGCGATGTCGTTACACCCTGTCTCTACGAGTTTGTTGATCTGTCATTACGCTGGTTCATCCCGAAATAAGCCTTCACAATGTTTCCTGTCAATTGCGTCATTTGTGCCGTTTTCATTCCCGAGTTTGTGATTTTTCGCTTCAGAATGCGTTGGGTCGTGGTCTCTTGATTTATATTAATATAATTTGCTCAGCTTTCTATCGTTCGGCCTGGCTCCAGTTAATTTCCTGAAGCTCACGGTTAGTTTAACCTAGTTGTTTTCTGAGTTTCTGGTAAAAACTTTTCATGATTTCAGAGCGATTTTATGCCGTACGTGAATCATTTTGGATAGTGATGAATCTGTAATTGCCTGGCACGAAATTCGCCATTTTTGGCATGAAATTGCCACGCTCTCACGACCACGAATTTCTACATTTGGTGAATGCTTATAAATGTCCCTCTATTGGTCTGTGGGATGGTATCTTTTGTAAAAAATCGGAATTCCCCCTATTCACAGCGCAAGCCACCCTCGCGAGTCTAGTGTCTTCGCTTCTCCTCCACTCTCGCTGTCTCTTACCTCTGCTACCGACTCGCATTCGTAGGAAGCATGGGATTTTCTCTGTGACACAGTCTGTATCCGCCTGACACTGGCGTTCGTACACTTGGTTGGCGCTGAATTGTCTCGAAAGGGTAGGATTGGGTTCATTACCCGTTTTAGCCAAACTTTTACTATGACATCATTTCGTTGAAATGCTGCGAAAACAGGTACTAGCGCGATTGTGTACGTTATCGAAGGGCCGTTAAAGAGGCAGCGTCCGCGCAGAAAACCGCACTTGGTTTTGTCTTCTAATCCACTGCTTGAACCAAGTGGGAGATAGATGGCAAGGCTTGAGACCTCAATGCTGCGTATTCAGAATGCTATAGCATCTTTTGAACCGCTTCGAGGTCTGAAAGACTTTTTCTCGGTCGATCACCTGGCGCGAGGAGCAGTAGCGCTACAACAGGGTCAGTAGGCCGGAGAAATCCAAGATTTCATATTCTTTATTTCGAGAAATCCTCTCACTCAAGCGTGTGTATGGGAAGCTTCTTATTTTTAGAGAAATTTTGACAATGAAAGTGCTAAAAGAAATAATCAACCTAACAAGTTAATGGAGCTAAACCCTTTCAGACGTGCAGCATTTTCGACATTTGTGTATTACACAAGCCACGTCAGACAGACGTGGAAAAAAGGAAGCTGAATGCTACGAGATTTTCAAACGGGTTTTTTACGAAAGAAAACCCTGTTATGAAATTTCCCAGTGGGGATCGTCACAATTCTGATACTCAACAATGATTTGTGATGCAGTCGTAAAACTTTTCTGAAATTTCGGGCACCAACAGTATCGTACCTCCGTTTTGGTCCTACACAACGGCCTGATTGACCCGGCTCGAAGACATATCACGTTTCCGAGACACAGTTGTATATGAAAAAATTCAGAGTTCATCCATGTCCCGCTTGTTTAATAACCTTTGGAGATGAGATGTTCGCATCTGTCTTATAGTTTTGTATGTATCCTATAAGCAACACCACGCACGAGCTGTGCTTTATATTGTATAATCTATTTCGGAATGCTCTTTTTTTCATTCGATCGCTTATGATGGCAATTTTGTCCTGTATGTGTGAGATGTTAGTAGAGCCAAATCCGCGAGGGAGACTGCATGACGTCAGGGGTGGTCTATGTTATCGTGTGTGGTCTTTGTCAAGACGAATATATTGGGGAAACCGGGCGTTTTCTGTGCACACGCGTTAAAGAACATCTTGCGGGCCTAAGGAAATCCAACCCTGCCACGCCGTTGGGTACGCACCGGAGACTTTGCCATGAGGACCTGGAGTTTGAGGTTACCGTTAAAAATCTAGCGCGGGAGCCACAGACTGCGGCAAGCAAGACTCTCGAAGCGTATTGGATAACCACAAAAAATCCTAAAATGAACCGGAAGGAGGAATGTCTTACCATAACAGCTGAGCTCGCCCGTTTCTTGACCTCTGTAGTTTTTGGCCTCAACGTCTTTATGTCAAGGACGCGAGTCTTCTAACCATCCACTGCATCTACCACTTAGGGTGCCCACTACTAACTTGGCTCGGCGCGAGTAAGGTGAGCATTCTGTGATCGTGTTTTGCTTTTTTAAGTACAAATCCTGTGGTTATTTCGGACTTTTCTTGTAATTTGAAAGGTTGCTTGGGAGGATATGTCGCATTTGTTCTTGATTCTTCCAGGTTCCGACAGAAGGCAATATACCCAAACCGTCAACCGAATAAATCTACTAACGTCTTGGATTTGGCTCTACTAACATCTCACACATACTAACGACCAACCATGCCAAGATTCACAGAAAGTCGTACATGGAATTTTGTCCTGTCATCGAATGTTTTGCCATTTCTGCTAGTGTTAAATTTTTGTTTTCTGTTGTACTGTTGTTTTGGTGCGCAGTGTCTCTTCTATCATGCTCTTGTATGCTCATTCATTCGCGGGCCCTGGAATTTGTTTGCATTCAGTTTATGATCCTTCCGCATCTCCGAGTCTACTTTCTCTAAGAATTGTTTTCATTTTTCTCTGAAGATGCACACAATGCGTGTCTGTTCAGTACATGTATGGTTTCGGTATTCGATTTAGTCTGACGCATGGACCAGGCGGCTGGTCGTGCGGTGTTGGCGGCCTCTTTGGCGAACGGGATTTCGGTTCACGCGCGGCGATCTACCGTCGCAGCCCCAAATCCATTCCTCAGATTAAATTTATTACGTTAACTCTATGTATCCATTATCCACAGTAGTATTAAATATCCAGTATCCACTAGGCATTATTCGAATTTTTCTTTAATGATTCACATAACTGTGCGTCCAGTACATTTATGTGCCTTTGCGATTTGTTCAAAATGCGAACGAAAATGAAATTATATCTATTTTGATGTTAAGACTGAGAATTAGTGAAAATGGCCTGGAACCATATTCACCGCCGACGCGATACAGAGTTTATTTCAATCGTCCATGGATGCATATAGATTTTTGGTCGATAAGGATTGTAAGCACAGTTTCGGTTCATTTGTCGCGGTAAGTATGAATCCGGCCCGTAGTGAGTGAAAATTGGGTCTTGTCTCGATTTGTAGACCGACTTCCGGTATTGTAGACCACCCAAGTCATTCTTGGGTGACCTCTAAGTGAGCGCCCATAGTTAAGAATAACAAGCGACCTCTGTCGTTACGGGAGGTACGGTTGAGAATGATATAATGATTGTATCCTTGACGATTGTGGCTATCTATACATGCATCTTCTGCTCTATTGAGCTGTAGATAGCCGCGTAGCTCAAGATACAATCAATAATGATTTTTAGCCGCACCCTCCCTACCGACGGTGATCTTTTGTGTTTGTGGCTATGGGGCGCTCCATAGGAACCCCATACTGTTTACTTTCGAGGGCCACCCGTGGAAAAAACTTGTTTGGCCCTGTAGGGGTGACAGCACGCAGGCCTACGGCTACGTTCTGAAGGTTTGTGCGCGGTATGTTCTATTATGATGAAAGTGTACTGATCGCCTGCTCTTTTAGTGTTGACCGCGCTCTAAAGACGGGTTGATCGCTCCAATTGCCGGTTTGATCGCCCTCAAATACCGGTTTGATCGCCGTCGATCACGCGATTGTTCCTATTATGCGTCGCGATAAGTCCGCTCCTATGTCTGAGAGCCCGAAGCACTTTTCACGATGTCCCGATGACGTCATCAGAAGCCCGAAGCACTTTTCACGATGTCCTGATGACGTCATCAGAAGTTCCGAAGCACTTTCCATGATGTCCGATGACGTCATCAGAAGCCCGAAGCACTTTTCACGACGTCCCGATGATCGGCGTCATCAGAAGCCCGAAGCACTTTTCACGATGTCCCAGTAATGACGTCATCAGAAGCCTCGAAACGCACTTTTCACGATCGTCCTGATGACGTCATCAGAAGCCCGAAACGCACTTTTCACGATCTCCCGTTGACGTGATCAGAAGCCCGAGCACTTTTCACGATGTCCCGATGACATCATCAGAAGCTTTCGAAGCCATTTTTCACGATGTCCCGATGACGTCATCAGAAGCCCGGGTAAGCCACTTTTTCGACGACGTCCCGATGACGTCATCAGAAGCCCGAAGCACTGTTCACGACGTCCCGATGACGTCATCAGAAGCCCGAAGCACTTTTCACGATCTCCCGATGACGTCATCAGAAGCCCGAAGCACTTTTCACGATGTCCCCATGACGCAGTCAGAAGCCCGAAGCACTTGTAACGATGTCCCGATGACGTCATCAAAAGCCCGAAGCACTTTTCACGAAGTCCCGATGACTTCATCAAAAGCCCGAAGCACTTTTCACGATGTCCCGATGACGTCATCAGAAGCCCGGAGCACTTTTCACGATGTCCCGATGACGTCATCAGAAGCCCGAAGCACTTTTCACGATGTCCCGATGACTTCATCAGAAGCCCGAAGCACTTTTCACGATGTCCCGATGACGTCATCAGAAGCTCGGAGCACTTTTCACGATGTCCCGATGACGTCATCAGAAGCCCGGAACACTTTTCACAATGTCCCGATGACGTCATCAGGAGCTCGAAGCATTTTTCACGATGTTCCGATGACGTCATCAGAAGCCCGAAGCACTTTTCACGATGTCCCGATGACGTCATCAGAAGCCCGAAGCACTTTTCACGACGTCCCGATGACGTCATCAGAAGCCCGAAGCACTTTTCACGATCTCCCGATGACGTGATCAGAAGCCCGAAGCACTTTTCACGACGTCTCGATGACGTCATCAGAAGCTTCCAGACGCACCTTCGCGACGTCCCGCCATGACCTGATCAGAAGCCCCTGAAAGCACACCTGTAACGATGTCCCCGATGACGTCATCAGAAGACCGAAATTACTTTTCATACGATGTCCCCGCATGACGTCATCAGAAGCTGGAAGCATTTTTCACGATGTTTTCCGATGACGTCATCAGAAGCCTCAAGCATTTTTCACGATGTTTCCGATGACGCCTTCATCAGAAGCTCGAAGCATTTTTCACGATGTTCCGATGAGCGTCATCAGAAGCCTGAAGCGCACTTTTCACGATGTCCCGATGAGCGTCATCAGAAGCCCGAAGCACTTTCACGATGTCCCGATGACGTCATCAGAAGCCCGGAGACACTTTTCACGATGTCCCACGATGACGTCACTCAGAAGCCCGGAGCACTTTAAACGATGTCCCGATGACGTCATCAGAAGCCCGAAGCACTTTTCACGATCTCCCGTTGACGTGATCAGAAGCCCGGAGCACTTTTCACGATGTCCCGATGACATCATCAGAAGCTCGAAGCATTTTTCACGATGTCCCGATGACGTCATCAGAAGCCCGAAGCACTTTTCACGACGTCCCGATGACGTCATCAGAAGCCCGAAGCACTGTTCACGATGTCCCGATGACGTCATCAGAAGCCCGAAGCACTTTTCACGATCTCCCGATGACGTCATCAGAAGCCCGAAGCACTTTTCACGACGTCTCGATGACGTCATCAGAAGCCCGAAGCACTTTTCACGATGTCCCCATGACGCAGTCAGAAGCCCGAAGCACTTGTAACGATGTCCCGATGACGTCATCAAAAGCCCGAAGCACTTTTCACGAAGTCCCGATGACTTCATCAAAAGCCCGAAGCACTTTTCACGATGTCCCGATGACGTCATCAGAAGCCCGGAGCACTTTTCACGATGTCCCGATGACGTCATCAGAGCTAGCGCACCGATGTCGGTAAACTATCAAGCCCGAAGCACTTTCGATGTCAGTGATCATTAAATCGAACGCTTTCACGATGTCCCGATGACTTCCACTCAGCCCGGAAGCACTTTTCACGATGTCCCCTGATGACGTCATCAGAAGCTCGGGAAGCACTTTTCATACGTCCCGATGACGTCATCACCAACCCGGAACACTTTTCCACAATGTCCGGTGATGACGTCATCAGGAGCTCGAAGCATTTTTCACGATGTTCTGATGACGCCAATGGTAAAGCCCGAAGCACTTTTCACGATGTCCCGATGACGTCATCAGAAGCCCGGAGCACTTTTCACGATGTCCCGATGACGTCATCAGAAGCCCGAAGCACTTTTCACGATCTCCCGATGACGTGATCAGAAGCCCGAAGCACTTTTCACGACGTCTCGATGACGTCATCAGAAGCCCGGAGCACTTTTCGCGACGTCCCCATGACGCAGTCAGAAGCCCGAAGCACTTGTCACGATGTCTTAATGACGTCATCAGAAGACCGAAGTACTTTTCACGATGTCCCCATGACGTCATCAGAAGCTCGAAGCATTTTTCACGATGTTCCGATGACGTCATCAGAAGCTCGAAGCATTTTTCACGATGTTCCGATGACGTCATCAGAAGCTCGAAGCATTTTTCACGATGTTCCGATGACGTCATCAGAAGCCCGAAGCACTTTTCACGATGTCCCGATGACGTCATCAGAAGCCCGAAGCACTTTTCACGATGTCCCGATGACGTCATCAGAAGCCCGGAGCACTTTTCACGATGTCCCGATGACGTCATCAGAAGCCCGAAGCACTTTTCACGATCTCCCGATGACGTCATCAGAAGCCCGAAGCACTTTTCACGACGTCTGGATGACGTCATCAGAAGCCCGGAGCACTTTTCGCGACGTCCCCATGACGTCATCAGAAGCCCGAAGCACTTTTCCCGATGTCCCGATGACGTCATCAGAAGCCCGGAACACTTTTCACGATGTCCCGATGACGTCATCAGAAGCCCGAAGCACTTTTCACGATGTCGCGATGACGTCATCAGAAGTCCGAAGCACTTTCCACGATGTCCCGATGACGTCATCAGAAACCCGAAGCACTTTTCACGACGTCCCTATGACGTCATCAGAAGCCCGAAGCACTGTTCACGATGTCCCGATGACGTCATCAGAAGCCCGGAGCACTTTTCACGATGTCCCGAGTGACGTCATCAGAAGCCCGGAGCACTTTTCACGATGTCCCGATGACGTCATCAGAAGCTCCGAAGCACTTTTCACGATGTCCCGATGGCCGTCATCAGAAGCCCGAAGCACTTTTCACGATCTCCCCGTTGACGTGATCAGAAGCCCGGAGCACTTTTCACGATGTCCCGGATGACATCATCAGAAGCTCGAAGCATTTTCACGATGTCCCTTGATGACGTTGCATCAGAAGCCCGAAGCACTTTTCACGACGTCCCGATGACGTCATCAGAAGCCCAGGGAAGCACTGTTCACGATGCCCGATGACGCTCATCAGAAGCCCGAAGCACTTTTCACGATCCTCCCCGATGACGTCAATGAAGCCCGAAGTGACATCCTTTTCACGACGCGTCCTCGATGACGTCATCAGAAGCCCGAAGCACTTTTCACGATGTCCCCATGACGCAGTCAGAAGCCCGAGCAACGCTTGTAACGATGTCCC